>CM062289.1:277515754-278115754 GCA_031216915.1 Pictodentalium vernedei
CAGGGACAATGTCCCTGAACCGATCCAAAATTCCGTGTCCAATGACGCTATAAGTCTCTTATCCAACATCGCAGCAATGTAGTCCGAAATAACAATCACTGGAAGATAATGCCAGAAGATATGAATGGCAGCTTCCGATGCTACGAAAGGGAAAACTCGAAATCTTTCGAATCCCTTTCGCCATCCTGTTGGACCCTATAAAGCGGTCGGTTTTCCGTACCTGATGCAACCGTGGACCGCACCGACCCAGCGCCGTCAGATAATTCCTGATTCGACTAAGAAACTGTCGGTTGCTGGGATGCTGCGAAAAAACTGTGCTAACTCGGATAGCACGTCCGTCACTGAGGCCTGTGGAGAAGCGGTCCTACAATGCATTGCCGCTGGAAGCTCCGTGATCGTTACCCCGTGCATACTACTAATATGCGAGCGAACGGAGTGTATAGGCCTCGTGTCCCTTGGCTACCGGATGGCGTGACCTATTCGCCGTGGAATCACTGAATGACGAAACTGATCGGATACTCGAGGTCACGTAGCCAATGTGCGGTCATGTGCCCTGCTGTGAGGATGAGGAAGCATTATCGACAGTCTCTCGGACTGTCAATATAACGGAGCGTCCCAACCGACAGACATATGCTCCGAATGTAAAATATCTGAACCACAACATGCGGTCCCCTATGTTGTTGGACGAGAGAGGGACCTCTCTCGCTCACAGCCCAGACGGACCTGGACAAGCCAGGAACCGGACTAACAGGCTTCATCCGATCTGTCCTCAATCCGCCGTCACTGGGTGAGTACTAAAGTAATTATAGTGCTCGCATCACCCAAATCTCCTTCCTAGACCGCAACGGACGAACCCGGCAGCCGAAGCATTCAATGAATGTACGCTACACCGGGTGAGCTAGCGAATGTCACTCCGTCGATCCTACAAGGGACCTCTTAGGCGATAGACATATTCCATGAGCACTTATTGCCGCTAGCTCTTCATTAACTATGACGACAGAGGCACACTTTTGAAAGACATCTCCGTAACTTTGCGAACAAGAAACCCGAAATGCTTGGTAATAGCAAGCATATAATAATAATATATATATAGCGTCGTTCAATAATTCGAAAGTTTGTGTGACATTATTGGACTATGTCGGAACTGAGGGACGATGTCCCTGAACCGAACCAAAAATTTCTAAGTCCACCGACGCTATCAGTTTCTTATCCGGCATCGCAGCATTCTGGTCCGACGAAAGAAGCTGTAGAAGATCAAGTCAGATGACATACACAACAGCATATGTTGTTCCGAAAGGGAAAGCTCGAAATCCTCCGAATCCCTTTCGGTATCCCGTCGGACCGGATGAAATTTTCGGACGTCCGTACCCGCTTCCGCGGAGCGTCCCGACCCAGCATCGTCGGATAAAAAATATGCGACAGATTCAGTTGATGCTGGGATGCTGCGATAAGCTGTGCTATTTAGGAAAGCACGTCCGTTCCCGAGGCCTGTGCAGTAGCGGTCTTACGATGCCTTGCCGCCGGAAGCTCCGTGTACGTTGACTCCCGCACACTTTCCTATGCGAACGTCCAGAGTCTGCAGGCCTCGTGTCCCTGGCTACCGGATGGTGTGACCTGGTCGCCGATGATTCTCTGACTGGCAAAGCTGACTGGATATCCGAGGCCACGTAGCCAAGAGCGGTCGTGTGCGCTACCATGAGAATGAGGAAGCCTTATTGACAGTCTACTCCGGACTGCCTATATGTCGGAGCGTCCCGAGCGACAGACGTATGCTCCGAATGCAAAACATTTTGTACCACAACATCTGGGGCCAGATGTTGTTGTACGAGAGAGGGGCCTCTCTCGCTCGTCGTCCGGATGGACCAGAACGAGCTATGAACCGGACTAAAAGGCTTCCTCCGTTCTCCCTCTAATCCGCCGTCACTGGGTGTGCATTTGGTTGATTTATAGTGCTCGCATCACCCCAAAACTCCTTCTAGACCGCAACGGACGAACCCGGCTGCCGAACCATTCGATGAATGGACGCTACACCGGGCGAGCTAGCGGACGTCAAAGGCCGTCGAACCTACTAGGGTCCTCTTAGGCAATTGGCGTATTTACATGAGCACTTTTCCGCTAGCCCTTCATTAATTGTGACGACGGAGGCACACTGTTGGAAGACATCACAGATACATCACCCTTATCTTGATCGTCTGAAATAGAAATTGATAAAGTAGAGTGACCCTGCGGGGAAAGGACCGGAGTGTCCAATTCCCCACTAACATACCGTGACATACACTTCCCATGTTGTCATCGAAATCATACGATACAGAACAGGAGTTAATGCGAGTACACTGACCACATATAGAATGATTATAAAAGTCAGAGGAAGACTTCCTCTTATTACAATTGATCAAAATCCTTTCAGTGTGAAAAGAAAACAAAGTCCTGGTACTCGCACCAACCCCTGGCAATCAAAATACATAATAATAATATGATCCATTAATATAAAAAAAATAATTGAAATCAAAATATTTTGAAAAAATATTTTTTCAGAATAGCCCAAGTTTCTGAAAAGTAACGTTGAGCCCCAATGGATCCCAAGCCTAAGTGTGGACAAAAATTTTAAAAATATTTTAAACAATTTATTCAACACTTACGAACAATAATAATGTATCTAGTTATGATTAAAATAATATCAAGATATTATTTTCAAGAAATCCCCCCCTCACACAGAGGGCTGTTGTAAATGTGAACAATGAGTGTAAAAACACTAAAATAAGACTCCAGGCACCCAGGCCCGGAATCAGTTACCAAAAATATACTATCTGATGCAAAACAGAGACTTCCAGGGAAGAAACTGCAGAACATCAGATGGTAGATGCAGAACACAACGCCTAACCACCCGTAGGTGAAGACGTAAACATGGGGAAAAGAACAGAATTCATTCTGTTATTCAGCTAAAACTCCCAAGAAATTTTAGTAATAATAATTACAGAAACTATGCCAAAAGCATAGGAGAATAGCAAGAGGGGACTTAAAGGAAAGGGAGAGAGGAAAACACTGAAAAATCAGTGTAACTAAATAACCAGAATGACAACAAAATGGCTGCTGTCTCGAAAATAGGTAACTTAACATAATTTCATTAAAAAATTTTAAGTTACAGCCCTGATAACATTCTGTCACACATTTTTCCTCTCCTCCTTCTCTATCCTCCTTAGAATCACCATTTCACTAATATTTATGTGTATGGCATCATTTAAACTGAGATTTACAAGAACAAAGATCAGTCAGATGTTAACTGATGAAGGGCCAAACTTAGAATGATTAATGGTGCCAATTTCGGAACATCCTTGACACTGCGCATGCACAGTAGAGGTGAAGTGTGGAGGGCCATTCAGGACATGTTTTCTTTGGTTTTAGATGCAAATTTTGGGGATTGGGGGGCAAAATTTGTGTTTGGCCCTATATTTTAAGAGTTAGCACCAGCTATGTCTGGGTCATTAGTACAGTATAACAAGAGGCCCCACGTGGCCTTAATCGCTCACCTGACAAAGTGACTCTAAGAAGTATTTTAGGTCACCTTCACCATGTCATGCCTCATCAACATTAACTGGTTGAGTGATAGATTTTGTTTGAAGTTCAACATTTGTTACCTAAAATTAGTTTTATTTAAAATCATTGGTGTGTGGCCAATCTCCAATGATTTTTAATAAAGCAAATTTATCTCTGCAGACAAACTGGTTTAGCTTGAAGCACAAACAAGGAATGTGAAGAGATAGCCTTGGACATCTCTCCCCAACTGTGGATATCTTCCATGTGCTACATGTACATATTTGCATGCAAGAAAACAAAAATTTTCACAAATTTTCCAAAATATTAGTTTTTTTTTATCATCATTGGAACAAGCTCAAATAGCTTATTCCAATAGGGGTATGGGAAGATCAGGTATATTTTTGAGACAGAAATGTGAATATATAAATAATGGTGTTTTTTTGTGAATGATGCAGGAGAATTTTGCGTAAAGATATGGTAAATGGTTTGTTCTAGATACAGAGTGATGCAAAAGTATTTAAATTTGATTAGGCAAGTTGTTCCTATAATGCATTTAAAAATTGAAGTAACTGTTTTTTTTGCTGCCCGAACTTTTAGATGTGTGTGTCTGTGTTTGTGTGTGTGTGTGTGTGGGGGGGGGGGGGGGGGGGGGGGGGGGGGGGGGGGGTAAGAGTGTTCTTGCAAACAAAATTCCTGAATAAATGGAAAATTTTATTTTTTGTGTGAAAGACATAGTGCGTGAATGTTGATTGGAACAAGCTTAGAGAGCTCATTTTAATGTGAAGTCATAAAGCTGTGTTTTTACGTACGAAATTCTGGAATAACTAAAAAATTGCTTTTTTGACTCAAAAAGCATGGTGTGCGACCTCTCATTGGAATGAGCTCAAAAAGCTCATTCCAATGGGGTATTTACAAGCGATAAGTACATGTATGTTTAAGAGACAAAATTAAAATTTGAATAGCGATTTTTGCGAAGAATGCTGACAAGTTTTGGCAGTTATGCTGGTAAAAAGGTAAGATATGCAAAGTGGTTGTTTTTTAGAGGCGACATTTAATTAAGGGGAATTAACCCTTGATTACTGAGGTAACTTCTAAAAGTACTGAAATTTCATGAAGCAATGTGAATAACAGACAACAGTTGCCTAAAAATTTCATGAATAACTAAAATTTTTATTCTTTTGTCTCGAAAACATGGCATATGACCTTTGTTGGAATGAGCTGAATGCGTGTGTTCCAATGAGGGGTCATAAAATTTGAACGGAGATTTGTGTGAATAATGCATTAGTACTGCTAGATTTGGGGTAAACGGTTCACCCTGGATACCACCCCTTCTATAGTAGATCTTTTCTGCAAATTTTGTCTAAGATTCTATCAACTTTACAAATAAATACGTTCATGAATCACAATCAGATCCACTCCACAATGTTGCATACCAAATATCAAAAGATTCTGCCTGCTGGATCTGGAGAAGAAGATTTTTTAAGAAATATGCCTGAAATGCACTAAGTTAAAATTTGGGCTCCTATACGGAGCCCAAATATAAACCCAGGGGGCCGATTTGAACAAACTTGAATCAGATCCACCCCACAATGTTGCTTACCAAATATGAAAAGATTCTGAAGCTGGATCTGGAGAAGAAGATTTTTTAAGAAATTTGCCTGAAATGCACTAAGTTCGAATTCGAGCTTCTATAGTGAGCCCAAATATGAAACTAGGAAGCCGATTTGAACAAACTTGAATCAGATCCACCCCACAATGTTGCATACCAAATATCAAAAAATTCTGCATGCTGGATCTGGAGAAGAAGATTTTTTAATAAATTTGCCCGAAATGCACTAAGTGCGAATTCAGGCTTCTATATTAAGCCCAAATATGAATCCAGGGGGCCGATTTGAACAAACTTGAATCAGATCCACCCCGCAATGTTGCATACCAAATATCAAAAGATTCTGCCTGCTGGATCTGGAGAAGAAGATTTTTGAAGAAATTTGCCCGAAATGCACTAAGTTTGAATTCGAGCTTCTATAGTGAGCCCAAATATGAATCCAGGGGGGCCGATTTGAACAAACTTGAATCAGATCCACCCCGCAATGTTGCATACCAAATATCAAAAGATTCTGCCTGCTGGATCTGGAGAAGATGATTTTTTAAGAAATTTGCCTGAAATGCACTAAGTTCGAATTCAAGCTTCTATAGTAAGCCCAAATATGAATCTAAGGAGCCGATTTGAACAAATTTGCATCAGATCCATCCCACAATGTTGCATACCTAATATCAAAAGATTCTGCCTGCTGGATCTGGAGAAGAAAATTTTTTAAGAAATTTGCCTGAAATGCACTAAGTTCGAATTCAAGCTTCTATAGTGAGCCCAAATATGAATCTAGGAAGCCGATTTGAACAAACTTGAATCAGATCCATCCCACAATGTTGCATACCAAATATCAAAAGATTCTGCCTGCTGGATCTGGAGAAGAAGATTTTTAATAAATTTGCTTGAAATGCACTAAGTTCAAATTTGGGCTCCTATACTGAGCCCAAATATAAACCCAGGGGGCCGATTTGAACAAACTTGAATCAGATCCACCCCACAATGTTGCTTACCAAATATGAAAAGATTCTGCCTGGTGGATCTGGAGAAGAAGATTTTTTAAGAAATTTGCCTGAAATGCACTAAGTTCAAATTCGAGCTTCTATAGTGAGCCCAAATATGAATCTAGGAAGCCGATTTGAACAAACTTGAATCAGATCCACCCCACAATGTTGCATACCAAATATCAAAAGATTCTGCCTGCTGGATCTGGAGAAGAAGATTTTTTAAGAAATTTGCCTAAATGCACTAAGTTCGAAATCGGGCTTCTATACTGAGCCCAAATATGAACCCAGGGGGCCGATTTGAACAAACTTGAATCAGATCCACCCTACAATGTTGCATACCAAATATCAAAAGATTCTGCCTGCTGGATCTGGAGAAGAAGATTTTTTAAGAAATTTGCCTGAAATGCACTAAGTTCGAAATTGGGCTCCTATACTGAGCCCAAATATTAACCCAGGGATCCGATTTGAACAAACTTGAATCAGATCCACCCCACAATGTTGCTTACCAAATATGAAAAGATTCTGCCTGCTGGATCTGGAGAAGAAGATTTTTTAAGAAATTTGCCTGAAATGCACTAAGTTCGAATTCGGGCTTCTGTAGTAAGCCCAAATATGAATCCAGGGGGGCCGATTTGAACAAACTTGAATCAGATCTACCCGCAACGTTGCATACCAAATATCAAAAGATTCTGCCTGCTGGATCTGGAGGAGAAGATTTTTGAAGAAATGTGCCTGAAATGCACTAAGTTCGAATTCAAGCTCCTATAGTGAGCCCAAATATGAATCTAGGGAGCCGATTTGAACAAACTTGAATCAGATCCACCCTACAATGTTGCATGCCAAATCTCAAAAGATTCTGCCTGCTGGATCTGGAGAAGAAGATTTTCAAAGAAATTTGCCTGAAATGCAGTAAGTTCAAATTTGGGCTCCTATACTGAGCCCAAATATAAACCCAGAGGGCCAATTTGAACAAACTTGAATCAGATCCACCCCACAATGTTGCATACCAAATATCAAAAGATTCTGCCTGCTGGATCTGGAGAAGAAGATTTTTTAAGAAATTTGCCTGAAATGCACTAAGTTCGAAATCGGGCTCCTATACTGAGCCCAAATATGAACCCAGGGGGCCGATTTGAACAAACTTGAATCAGATCCACCCTACAATGTTGCATACCAAATATCAAAAGATTCTGCCTGCTGGATCTGGAGAAGAAGATTTTTTAATGTTTTTCCCATTGCCTACAGTGTTAAAAAGTGCTGACTCAGCACTTTTTCAAAGTCCCGAAACTGTACCCTATGATAAAACCGATGGCAATTTTTTTTTATCAATCCTTTCTGTTGGTCCTAAGGAAGCTGCACACCAAATAAAAATTCTCAGTGCCGTGCAGTTTTGGAGATATGGGCGTTTTAAATTTTTTCTATTTTTAGCTCCTGCGGTTCCCACGGGGCTGCGGGAAAATTTTTTTTTGCATAAATCAAGTACTCATGACCCAATAAGCCCTCACATAAAATTTCGTTCAAATCAGCCTCTCGGTTTGGAAAATAAAAATTTTGGGCGGGGCAAAAGATTTTGCCCCTCCCATAACGACGCCAAGTATAGCCCCACAAACTTCTCTTGAACAAATCTGAGTCTACACCTCAAAAGGAAGCTGCACACCAAATATCAAGTCTCTGCTACTGCTGGTTCATGAGAAGAAGATTTACAAAGATTTTGGTGCCCCTTGGGGGCGTGGCACCACCCAGGAGGAGAGGCAACTTCATTTGAACAAATCTGAATTGGCATTAGGTAATAAACATTTAGCCAACATTTGAATAAAATTGGGCTAGTGGTTTAGGAGGAGAAGTCGATAATGTAAAGTTAACGCCGGACGGACGACGACAGACGACGGACGACGGACGACGGACAGAAAGTGATTAGTAAAGCTCCCCTTGAGCTTCGATCAGGTGAGCTAAAAATATTTAGATGAAATACTGTAATAGAAAAACTGTGATTGTTTAAAACTAAACATTGAATTAATTCGAATCCAAAACGTTATTGAACACTCAACAATGTCAAGAGGAAAAACAGGAAACTAACCAACAACAGGCACAACAAAGGCCCTGAGTCAGTAACCGATCAACGACCACCTTATGCAAAGCTAGATCTTCATATGAAGAAAAAACAATTCATCTGGTGAAGATGCAAGAGTACAAAAACGTCCTGAACAGAAATAGACAGGACATAAACATAGGGGATAAACAGAATACCTATTCTGTTAACAAGTTCAACTCCCAAGAATTCAATAAAATATTCTTCAATAAAAAAGTCAAAAGAGCTTAGGAGTATAACAGGAGGGTTCAGGAGAGGGAAGGGAAGTAATAGTAACAAAACAACAGTGAAGTCATATTATAATGACGACGTTCAGAAGTATATCCCGAAATTGGGGAACATGAATAATTTACATAAAAATTATAAAGTTACAGCCCTGACCTGAACATCCGAAACCACCATTATTCACTTCCAGCATCCTGTTACACTGTTGATTTCATGAAAACCATCATTGATTTGTGTCTGGCATCTTCAAAAATGAGAATTTAAAGCACAGATGTCAGTTCAGTTGTAAATGACTTTGGGCCAAGCAGAAGAATGACTGCACCAATTCCAGTCTCTTCCTGGGTACTGCACATGCACAAGTATTAAAAGTATGGAGGGCCAGATAGGATTTTTAATTTTCGGTATTGTATGCAAATTTTGGGGAATGGGGGGGGGGGGTGTCAAAATTTGTGTTTGGCCCTTAATAATATTGAGGTTGCACCAGCTAAGTCTGGGCCATTGATTTTAGTATTAAAATATAAGGGTTTTTTGTGATGAGTGGTGTTGTACAAACTATTGCTGTTTTTACTAAGTTAAGGAGCCTGAAGTGTTGATTACTATATGTTCCTATTCTTAACACAGAATAAATGAACCAAAACTAAGTTTATTTTCCTGAAACCGAACCAAAATCTGAAAAACCTTCCAGCTCTAGATGTACTGTAGCATGCTCATACAGACTTAACACAGAAGAAAAGATGAATTGTAAGCCTGTATTGCTCTGAAGCTAAGACTAATTTTTCACGAACCCACCTAAACTTTACTAAAAGCTACAATCAAGGCCTGAATAATTTATTTCTGAATTGGGAACTTTCAAGGATTTTAAAGGACAACTGCATAACTACTGCATAAATACCTCTGCTTGTGTCAACATATATTCCAACAGATTTGAAGATACCAAGTTTCTCCATTCTCATCTTCACTTCATGGCTCTTGGTAATCATCTGAAAATAGTCAACACTTTACATTTTTAAATGTATTAGTGCCAACAGGGAACTGTACAATAACTGAGAGAATCCATAATTCTCTTCTACAGTTCTGGTATTATCCAGTTACTCATACCTCTCAATGGAAAGATCCACAAAAAAATCTTCTCATCAAGTTAATCATATCCGAATTAAACATACGATGTTGAAGTTTGAGTTTTGTGCTTGGCAGCATTGGTAAAAATAAAATCTGCGATACTGCAGGCATAAAATTTCATAGTAGGGTGTCAGGCAAAGACAGTCTAAAAGGGGAGGAGGAGATATTTTCATTTTCAAAAGAAGTAGGTTAAGCAAATATATTATGTTTCTATATTTGTTAATAATTCGGTAATCAGACCCATGATATGAGTGCTAATGAGTTCACCCAGATGTCTCAGAAGCAGCTTTGGCAAAAAAGAAGATGTGATAATAATTAACTGACTAACAATGGCTACTCACTGATATATCGGTTTTCAAGCAGTTAACCTGGTAATTATAATTTGATCTCAATGAGCTCACAGAAAATATGAGTATGTCCACAGTTATGTTTGATATAATTTCAATGAATTTTCAAGGCATTTTGGACTATTCCTATTTGACATCATCCACTATAATAATAACAGCATTTGGCTGGGTGCTAATTTGTCGCGGTTCTTAGGTGTAGGGCTGTCACGATTTTTTAATTTAGGAATCGATTAATCATCGCAAATAATCGATAATAATCGATTAATCGTACCAGATGACCTCCTCCCTCTTTTTGAAGTCAATAAAAAATGAAGTTCATGTCAGCTGACCTACCTTTGGTAAACAACGAAAAAATCCTCTTTTAGGTACACTCAAAGCTTTGATGTTCTGAACTTTTGAACCGTCAGTGTAATAATCAAGACCGGTCGGCAGTTGCGAAGTCGCAACTGCCGACCTTTCTTGATTATTACACTGACGGTTCAAAAGTTCAGAACATCATAGCTTTGATGAATGTTCCTGAAAGACAAATCAATGTTCGTAACTCTTTACCTTTAGAAACAATAGTTTTTTCATCAAATTTTCTTTTAATTATTAAACGTCTGAGGCGAGATACAATTTACCGATTATTCGACAACGAAAAATACTAATCGATTTTGCCGTGACCGATCAACAATTGATTAATCGATTAGTCGTGACACTCCTACTTAGGTGAGAAGGCCATGATTAGCCCAAATGCCTTCTTATCCCCATGCCTCTTCTCTCCTCCCAACATTCTTTGAGGCGAACTGCTTGATGACATTCCTCACCCCATTCTTCCCAATTTCTCCAGTAACCCCTCTAACCCTCTCCTTTATGTTATCCACTAAAGTATAAAACTGTCAAATCTACATGTGGAATTCACACTTGGATTTTGACATCCAGAGGGAGCCGAGGCCATATATGTGTGGGATCTTGTGTTCATGGGATAGCTTTGAATCTATGAAGTGCTGTGGTGTTCTGATATTGTCAGTTTGGGGCCCATTGGGGAAAGTGGACCTGAATTCATTCAGATTAGAAGAAGCCCAAGTA
Source organism: Pictodentalium vernedei (assembly GCA_031216915.1). Lineage (NCBI taxonomy): Eukaryota > Metazoa > Mollusca > Scaphopoda > Dentaliida > Dentaliidae > Pictodentalium > Pictodentalium vernedei. The sequence goes on from CM062289.1 coordinate 277,526,732, forward strand.
AAGTGTAGCAACTGAGTTGCTAAACTTAAGTTTTTAGTTGTGGTTTTAGACCCTGAAAGCTGCATGGACTGGTCGGATTGCAGTTTACATTTGACTCAACTGACTAGCTGGGTTTGAAGTGTCGACTCAAGAGGTGATCACTGACATTTAGTGCACACACAAAAGCAAATAGTTGAAGTTTCAAAATAAAACCAGTAGAACTGAGAATTGGACAGAGAGATAAATATTCCTGAAGGACACACTGGGTATGTGCATAGACTTAGATAAGAAAGCTGCATTTATCACATAATCACCATCAAATAGCTCATTACATAAAATATTGATATCAGAAATCGACATCGCAATGTTGTGAGTTGGTTAGGAAGTAGAATTGAATTAATCTTCTCTTTTATTGCATTAACTGTTTACCATATACAAACAGCAGACAACAGTTGAAAAAAAATATATTTCCTGAATAACTAAACATTACTATTTTTTTGAGCATAGTTTACGATACCCCTCATTGCAACAAGCTCATTCAAATGAGAGGCTATAAGCTATGTTTTCAAGGCAAACATTTCAAAAATAATAAAAAAACTTAAAAAATTTATAGTAATTTATATATTTTTTATACTTACCAATGACCCAGACATAGCTGGTGCTAACTCTTAAAAATATAGGGCCAAACACAAATTTTGCCCTCCAATCCCCAAAATTTGCATCTAAAACCAAAGAAATCATGTCCTGAATGGCCCTCCATACTTCACCTCTACTGCGCATGCGCAGTGTCAAGGACGTCCCAAAATTGGCGCCATTAATCATTCTTACCATCTTGCCTGGTAAGAGCTATGTCCTCAGCGGGGAGGTATGAGTTCCCAACTCCTGGGAGGGCCATCCCCGTCTGGGTCATTGGTAAGTATAAAAAATATATAAATTACTATAAATTTTTTAAGATTTTTATACTGTACCAATGACCCAGACATAGCTGAATAGTAAAAAGGCTGGAGGGCCCAGGACATAGAGGAAAATCCAATAAGCTCAACTATATAAAATAGAGTCATCTCCTGGAGGAGAAAAAGAGAAATAGGCTTCACGTGTATCTTTCTTATTTATGATAAATTAGAAAGACACAATACCTTCTATAATTGAGCATCATAACATCCATGTCTCTATTAATATCCAGTATAATTCTTATACTAATTATTTTTAAAGTAAGCCAATAAATAAAGTTAGTCCAAAGAATTGAGACTCTTTATACTCTTTTAAAAGTGTCCGAGGATAGTATAATAACACCCGTTTGACACGTGACATATTCAAATGCTATACTTTAAAACTATGACATGAATGAATTTTAAAACATAACTTTCACTTAAGAAACCATCCCAGAACAGCTCAGAATTACTAAGTCCGGAGGAGGTATCCCCTTGTTTTCATAATAAAACAGGTGACCCAAGGGAACACCCTCCCCCCCCCCCCTTTTCTTGCCCTGGGTCAAATAGACCAGAGCAAAGAGGGCAGCAGGACGGAGTCACTGCCGGAACATAAAGCCTACAAAGCTATAGTTGCAATTGTTAAGTGATCGACATTCTGAGCAGCTGATAATGGACCTAAATAATGCAGGTCTCCAGAAATGGATACAATATTTCTGAGATAAAAATTTGTGAATGTGGATGGCTGAGACCAATATGCAGCCTACTTTAATCTATAATAGCAATACTATACGTCGGCCCAAGATGTAGAAGAGCTCTTACTTCATGAGCCGAAATCTTAAGCACAGACTGCTGAGTTAAGGATAGATTATCCTAAGCAGTACCGATAGTTAATTGAATGCCCTAAGTAATAGAATGGACCGTAATGACCTTCTATTAGGCATCAGAGCCAGAAGAAGCTTTACGTCCTTACTGATAAACTGAGATCTGTTAATAAATACATAAAGGTCTATCCGGACAGAGTAAAGGCCTATGCCCGCTCGAAGACGGAAGGACCTTAAAAACCAATAGGTTCTGGATATTATTAGGAGCCTGATTCTTAACCAAAAATACAACATTAGTAGTAAAGGTAATAGAGTTTCCGATACTACGAAAGTGAGAATCGTCCACCGATAGTGCATGAAGCTCACTGACTCTTCAGCAGAAGAGAAGACTAAGAGAATTGCTGCCTTAAAAGGCCAGAATTGAAACTACTATCTCAAGAGGTTCAAATGGTTGCTTTAGATAATAAGAACCCAAGCTAAATTCCGAATAGGAATTAATCTAACGATTCTAGGTCTTTTATCGAAAAGTTTCAAACTAACTTGGATAAAGAGACATTAGGCTCAATTGTAAACTATCATGGTGTGCATAGGTATCAGATAACATAGACCTATAACCTTTAAAAGTAACTGGCTGTAGTTGATCTCGTCAAACAAGTATACTAGAAAGTTTGCAGTGTCTGGTATGGAGGGATCAAAAATATCAACATAAAGATCCCTACACCAACAACGGAAGACCCTCCACTTTAGCCGCATAGTATAGCGAAGAGGAGGTCCTTCTACAGTTAGGAATCGCATCCACTGCTCGTCCTGTACAATGCTTGCCATCCAAGAAGGACCGCACAACGGAATACGTGAAGGTTGAGACCTTGCGGGTTGTGATAGAGTTGACACGATTTCCCCAGCGAAAAAAGATCCTCTCGTGGAGGAAGTTTCCGCGGTAAGTCCCACAGCAGACATCTAAGTAAATTTATCCACCGTCTCTGTGGAGACAGAGATGCTACCAACAGAATTGTATTGTGAATGAATAATCCTAGCAATACTTGCTGAATCAACAGCGCTGGAGGATACGCATATCCTATCATTGCGTCCTACTAGATCGATAGAGCGTTAACTACATATGCTCGGGGATCCGGACACGGTGACACATACGTCTACAATTGATTGGAGAGTTGTGTCGCAAATAAATTTATCACTGGGCGCTCCCATTGATAGCAAATCTGATTGAATACCTGTTTGTTGATAGTCCATTCCGACGGCAACAAACGACCCTTACGTGAAAGGGAGTCTGCTAATACGATCCGACGACCGAGAATATGACGAACCGAAACAGAACTTGGAGTTCTATAACAAACAGAAGGATTCTTTCCGTTAAAATCAATAACGGAACCGAATGAGTGCCTCCTTGGTTCCGGATATACGCAACTACTGTCGTATTATCGGACAGGATTGAACATGCGTTTCTGAATAAAATTCATCCAATGACGTAGTGCAAGCCAACATAATATTCTTCCTTGGAAGTTAAGAGCTTGCCTAAAAACTGCGGAACCCAAAGACCCTGGCACTTCGAATCCGTTGGGATCAAAATTGTGTCCCAACCTGTTTGACTGGCATCCGTCATAATCGAAAAACTCGGATCCGGCAACTACAGAGGAACTCTCTGAGTCAACCACCGAATGTTTGCCCACGTCTGAATCTCTTGTTACACTTGATAGACAAGAGAACGTGTATATCAAGCAATTCAAGATTGCTGAAAGGTTGCCGGCGAAGAGAAGCTTCTCAGAGAAAGAAGCGACTCTGAGAGAGTTCTTTACCTTACTATCCACGCGCCTGGATGTAGCTAGGGCTGCATCACGTCTAACCAACTCCAGGTTGCCACTGAAGGGCGGAGTTATACGTGGAAAAACTACTGCCCCTGAAAGAAATCTCATTGAGAATCATATCCTGGAATTCTTTCTCTTGAAGACGTAATGATAACGTCTCAGTATGATAAAGCGTCTAAGTTAAGTCTAATATACATCATTGTCGTTTCCAACATCGTGGTTGGAATTGACACAGACGGCGAAAAAGATAATTCCCAGTCTTCAGCCTCGCCGTCTTAGACGCAAAGGAACTCTCGGTAAGCCCAGTTCTGCCAATAAAAAATTATTTCCTAGAATTCACGAAAGGCACAATAGAGCATTGCAGACAAAAAACTAGACTAGCATGTTGATAGCAAGCTTATATATAGCGTCGTTCAATAATTCGAATGTTCTAGACATTATTGGACTGCGTCGGCAACTCAGGGACAATGTCTCTGAACTGATCCAAAACTCCGTGTCTAATGATGCTATTAGTCTCTTATCCAGCATCGCAGCAATGTAGTCCGACGGAACAACCTCTGGAAGATAATGCCGGAAGAAATGTATGGCAGCTTCTGTTGTTCCGAAAGGGAAAGCTCAAAATCGTCCGAATCCCTTTCGCCATCCTGTCGGACCCTATGAAGTGTTCGGTCGTCCGTACCTGATGCAATAGCGGTGCGCACCGACCCAGCGCCGTCGGATTATTCCTGATCCGACCGAGAATCTGTCGTTTGCTGGGATGCTATGATAAGCTGTGCTATTTTGGATAGCACGTCCGTCACTGAGGCCTGTGGAGAAGCGGTCTTACGATGCATTGCCGCTGGAAGCTCCGTGTTCGTCACCCCGTGCATACTTCTATTATGCGAGCGACCGGAGTGTGCAGGCCTCGTGTCCCTTGGCTACCGGATGGCGTGACCTGTTCGCCGTGGAATCACTGAATGACAAAGCTGGCCGGATATTCGAGGTCCTGTAGCCAATGTGCGGTCGTGTGCGCTGCTGTGAGGATGAGGAAGCATTATCGACAGTCACTCGGACTGTCTATATAACGGAGCGTCCCGAGCGGCGGACATACGCTCCGAATGTGAAATGTCTGTACCACAACATCCGGTCCCATATGTTGTTGCATGAGAGAGGGACCTCTCTCGCTCGCCGCCCAGATGGACCAGACGAGCTAGGAACCGGACTAACAGGCTTCCTCCGATCTCTCCTCTAATCCGCCGTCATGTGGTGTGTACTAAAGTCTATTATAGTGCTCACATCACCCAAATCTCCTTCCTAGACCGCAACGGACGAACCCGACTGCCGAACCATTCGACGAATGGACGCTACACCGGGTGAGCTAGCGAATGTCAACTCCGTCGATCCTACTAGGGACCTCTTAGGCGATTGACATAATCCATGAGCACTAATTGCCGCTAGCTCTTCATTAACTATGACGACAGAGGCACACTTTTGAAAGACATCTCAGTAATTTTGCGAACAAGAAACCAGACATGCTTGTAAATAGCAAGCATATAAAAAATATATATAGCGTCGTTCAATAAATCGAAAGTATCTGAGACATTATTGGACTGTGTCGGAACTGAGGGACGATGTCCCTGAACCGAACCAAAAATTTCTAAGTCCACCGACACTATCAGTTTCTTATCCGGCATCGCAGCATTCTGGTCCGACGAAGAACCTCTAGAAGAAGAAGTCGGATGACATATACAGCAGCTTATGTTATTCTGAAAGGGAAAGCTCGAAAACCTCCGAATCCCTTTCGGCATCCCGTCGGACCGTATGAAATTTTCGGACGTCCGCACCTGATGCTTCCGCGGAGCGTCCCGACCCAGCATCGTCGGATATTACATTATGCGACAGAGATTCTGTCGTTGCTGGGATGCTGCGATAAGTTGTGCTATTTGAGATAGCACGTCCGTCACCGAGGCCTGTGCAGAAGCGGTCTTACGATGCTTTGCCGCTGGAAGCTCCGTGTACGTTGACTCCCGCATACTTTCTTATGCGAACGTCCGGAGTCTCCAGCCCTCGTGTCACCGGCTATCGGATGGCGTGACCTGGTCGCCGAGGATTCTCTGATTGGCGAAGTTGACTGGATATCCGAGGTCACGTTGCCAAGGTGCGGTCGTGTGCGCTGCCATGAGAATGAGGAAGCATTATTGACAGTCTCTCCGGACTGTCTATATAACGGAGCGTCCCGAGCGGCAGACGTATGCTCCGAATGCGAGACATTTTGTACCACAACATCTGGGGCCAGATATTGATGTACGAGAGAGGGGTCTCTCTCGCTCGCAGCCCGGATGGGCCTGGACATGCTATGAACTGGACTAAAAGGCTTCCTCCGTTCTCCTCTCTAATCCGCCGTCACTGGGTGTGCACTTGGTTATTTTATAGTGCTCGCATCACCCAAAACTCCTTTCTAGACCGCAACGGACGAACCCGGCTGCCGAACCATTCGATCAATGGACGCTACACCGGGCGAGCTAGCGGACATCAAAGGCCGTCGAACCTACTAGGGTCCTCTTAGGCAATTGACGTATTACATGAGCACTTTTCCGCTAGCTCTTCATTAATTGTGACGACGGAGGCACACTTTTGGAAGACATCACGGATACATCACCCTGATCATGATCGTCTGAAATAGAGACTGATAAAGTAGAGTGACCCTGCGGGGAAAGGACCGGAATGGCCAATTCCCCACCAACATACCGTGACACACGCTTCCCATGTTGTCATCAAAATTAACACATACAGAACAGGAGTTAGTGCGAGTACACTGACTACATTATACAATGATTATGAAAGTCAGAGGAAGATTTCCTCTTATTACAATTGAACAATATCCTTTCATTGTGAAAAGAAAACAAAGCCCTAGTACTCGCACCAACCCCTGACAATCAAAATACATAATAACAAGATCCATTAACATAGAAAAAATAATTGAATCAAAAACTTTTGAAAAAATATTTTTTCAGAACAGCCCAAGTTTCTGAAAAGTAACATTGAGCCCCAGTGGATCCCGAGCCTAAGTGTGGACAAAAATTCTAAAAATATTTTAAACAATTTATGCAACACTTACGAACAATAATAATGTATCTAGTTATGATTAAATTAACATCAAGATATTATTTTCAAGAAATCCCCCCTCACACAGAGGGCTGTTGGAAATGTAAACAATAAGTGTGAAAACACCAGATCAAGACTCCAGGCACCCTGGCCCGAAATCAGTTACCAATAATACACCATCTGATGCAAAACAGAGACTTCCAGGGAAGAAACTGCAGAACATCAGATGATAGATGCAGAACACTATGCCGAACCACCCATAGGTGAAGACGTAAACATGGGGAAAAGAACAGAATTCATTCTGTTATCCAGCTAAAACTCCCAAGAAATTTTAGTAATAATATTACAGAAAATATGCCAAAAGCATGGGAGAATAGCAAGAGGGGACTTAAAGGAAAGGGAGAGAGGAAAACACTGAACAAGCAGTGTAACTTAATAACAAGAAAGACCACAACAGGCTGTTGCCTCGAAAATAGGTAACTTAACATAATTTCATTAAAAAATTTTAAGTTACAGCCCTGATTATTTTCTGTCACTCATTTTTCCTCTCCTCCTTCTATATCCTCCTTAGAATCACTATTTCACTAATATTTATGTGTCTGGCATCATTTAAACTGAGATTTACAAGCACAAAGATCAGTCAGAAGTAAACTGATGAAGGGCCAAACAAAGAAAGATTAATGGCGCCAATTTCGGGACGTCCTTGACACTGCGCATGCGCAGTAGAGGTGAAGTATGGAGGGCCATTCAGGACATGATTTCTTTGGTTTTAGATGCAAATTTTGGGGATTGGGGGGCAAAATTTGTGTTTGGCCCTCTAGTTTTTAAGAGTTAGCACCAGCTATGTCTGGGTCATTGGTACAGTATAAAAATATTGGACGATTTTTGTGAACAATGCTAGCTGGGTTAGTCCTTACAACGTTAAGTAAAAGGTTAAATTACACATTATGTGATAAAAAAAATCTCAAATTTATAACCCTCGTGTTATTGAATTGCTTTGCGATTAAAATTGGTTAACTCTTAACCCACTGAGTATTTTCAAAATATTTTTCATCAAATCTAGTCATGGATGCTAAAATTTCTTTAATGACTAAGCACTTTCATTATATGTCTCAAAAACATAGCTGATGACCCCTTGTTGGAATGAGCTCATTCAAATAATTATGAGGCATCATCAGCTATGTTTTTGAGACCAAAAATGAAAAGATCATAAAATTTGAATGGTGATTTTTGTGAATAGTGCTGGATGTACATGGCTGCTGAAGGATTAACTGAACTTCTATATCACACTGTTCAATCGTTTAAAGGATTCTCTGTGTCAGTCACAGGATTCGCTGTGCATACTACAAGATTCTCTGTGTGAATCGTATTTTTATTGACGAACGCAAACGGAGGCTAATGCATTTTACAGAAATGACAAACATATGGAAAGGTAGGTACCAATAAATTTACCTTTACCCAGTAGTGTGACAATCTCTCGAAGCTCTGTTTGCAAACAGTATCTGTTGCTTTCCATTAAAAATGACAAAAATAGGCTGCACAAGATGGGAGGGTCCGCTGAATTTTTGGCTTTGCTCTTGTTCGAGTTGCTTTTTATCTTAACTTCATGTTTTTCTAATCGACTTTTAGGTTTATAATCACAGTCGAGCATCTCCCCAATCCAGACGGCCAGGTTACATACATGCTCTTCAATGCGCAAAAATATCGAAAATTGTATGATGTTCCGGGATGGTGTAAAACAAGAATGACCATGCAGAGTTGCTGTGAATGACAACCAGGTTTCTAGGTGACGTGGGAATCATTACAGTAGCTGCAGCCACTCTGGTGAGGTGGAATTTGTGTCTTATCATATGTCACTTGGCATTCTTTTGTTGCACTGGTCGGTTGGTCAGAAGCTGTCAACTCGATTGGCTAGTGGCAGCAGTTTCCCACCCTTGACAACCAAGGTATATTATGACAACAGAGGAATATTATGTCGAACCAGTGTTCTGCAAAAAAAATAATAAGCACGTCTGCGAAATAACTCAAATCTTTTATTTAAAGGATACCACATACGTCAACTAATATTCATTTACAGAATACATGTAAATAATGATTGGTAAAATAAATTTTTTGAAGTTTCAGGCAAAATATGGAAAACTTATAAGCTTCTGGTATTATCTTACAAATTAACTCTTAGAAGCTGGGGAATCAAAATGAATTTATTGAACATGACATACTGTGAAAAACTTACAGTAAGCAGGTGCTTCTAGTCAAGAGTCATCTGCCTATTCAGGCAGATGACACTTGACTAGAAGCACCTGCTCAGTGTTTAATTCTCTCCCAGCCCAAAGATAGCTGAACCGTCACAGCCAGATTACCTGCCGTATTACGTCAGAGGCAAGAAAACTTGACTCCCGGTTTCTAAGAGTCAATAATAGTTTCAATGACTTGTGTGATTATCTGTATACTTCATCCATATACACAACAGTTTTACAGATGTTTTTAATAAGCACTACTTTCCTTTGATTCGAATAATTCCATTTAAATATATGGATACGACAAATCCAAGTGTGTTCCTTTCATCCGAGTTCATATACGTGTACCCATAATGCGCCTCACCTACTCGTTCATATATGCCACTGCTGCGATAGTATGGCCCATTGTAGACTAATATCTCTCTTTCAGTCTTGTATGGGCTTACTTTTGTAGTTTTGAAGATGACCCAGCATAGTTACGTGCACTGAGCTCCGCCCAATTGGGCGACAAATCTAAAATAGAGTGGAATTGAGGCTTTGGATCCAAACTTCTACTACAGCTGCAGGGTAAATAAAGACCAACTCAGACATTATAACCCCCCCCCCCACCACCGCCCCCGATATGTGTTTATTGACAATACTCATTAATGCTTATCCATAAAGTTGCATGAAGCCGCATAAGATCTGAGATTGATATCCCTGAGACTTTGTGATGCAGAAAAACTCAATTTGCTACCAAAACCATCACGCTGAAGTTTCATTTGCTTCAGATATCAACATTTAAAAGCGTGATTTTGAATTTGGCATCCCACTGCTCACCCAACATAAGGATCAGTATATCCCGATCTAGCAGAATATGCCAATGTAGCAAATTCTGATATATCAGGGGCCAGATCTCAGGGCTTGCATTTTGACCACACCAATCGGCTCAGGCCTGGTAATCGGCCGCAAAAATAATCTGACGAGGCCAATCAATTGGCCTCGTCATCAATCTATTGTTTTCCCAATCTCAGCGAATCAAGTAACGAGCGATTTCGTAAAACAAAACTTCCGGCAATGGGACTAATCGATCGGGTGATTCCAGGTTTATTTGTGTACTTCCGCCAGGGATGTACAAAAAGACGATCCCAGATGGGCATAGAAAACATGAGGGATGGGTATGGCGAAATAAATGCACAAATGGGGTGATACTGACCTTATAAACCTTATATGGTATAATGACTTCGAATCCCTTATTTATTACCACATTCAATTGCGATTACTGTTTGATTGCCTGGCACAAGTTTTATACATATGGTGGGTCATACGAATATCATCGTCAGACTTGAAAAAAAATTATTTTGTGTATGACTGTGTTGTCAACACAATCATGTGCATCTGTTATAATAAAGAGAATAAACATAACCTCTGATTGATTGAGCGTTTATTTTGAAATGTTTACACAAAAATGTGTAATTTCTGCATCTTATTTGGATTCCCTCCTCCTCTTCCTCCAAGCTGTCTTCAAAAATAACCTGTTACAAAACAAAGCAATTACAATTGATTTGGAAAAATATACACTGAACACATACTGGTTCATGCATTGATTATTCATGAGTGATTTATATTATGGGCGTTTTGGGGGAATGATTGACAAGTGAGGTTGCATGATGTCAAGTTTGTTGATCTTCAGCAAAGTGAATTCGTGAAAATAAAAACAACACTGTTTTTGCTTTGGAATGGATTTTATTTTAATAAAATCACTTACACCCTTTTGACATATCAAAAGGAAATCTGCATCACCTTCCGTGGTAATGACAACACATTTCTACTCATCTAATTTCGCTTCAAATTCACCTGCACATCACCGACTTTTCAAGTCTTCAAAACTGAGGGAGTAGGCTTGAACCTGGATAGGGCACCTTGTTTTCAACATGCAGAAAAATGGGGGGGGGGGGGGAGGGGGGGAGGGGGGGGGGGGGGCTAAATCATAAATATGTGCCAAGACGCAAGATATGGATCAGCATGGTATTAATATTGCCTGGTTAATAGCCCATAGCATATTAATAAAAGACAATTAGGTTGGAATTATTAATATTTATTCATAACAAATCACCAAATGACACAATATACATGAAATATCAATATAATATGCACATGCAAGTATAAACAAGAGGCCCCACGGGGCCTGAAGTGCTCATCTTGTGCAGAACCAGGCCTGGTCGTTTGAAAAATTTGCGCGAGCAAAAAAATCGCTCTCGTGGCATATACTTGCGCAAGTGAATCGCTCCCGCTACATAATTCTGGACGTAAAGGCCGTCCGTTCATGGGTGGGTTTGTGTTTGGTGTTTACAGTTACCGGTACTGAAGTTGAACTTCAAACATGGGCCAGTGCACGATAGAGAAGCAGAAAAAACAGGAAGTTGCTTCCAATATCATCATTCATGGCCAGAATTCCAATTAACAAAATGCTGACATACCTTGAATCCGTGTTGTATGAAGTTGTTTGTGCTGTATAATTAATAATCCGCATTCAAATAGAAGGCTTCCATCGTAACATTTGCAATATCAATATGTATTTATTTATCCACGTGAGACAATTGTCACATTTGTGTTGAAAATTAATGTGGCATTGTGGGTCTTGACACTATCACATGATTACTAAATCAAATTACTGTCCAATCAGACAACACAGATTTAAATTATTCGGCGCCCGTTTGAAAGAAGCCGATTGATTAGTGGAATTGTTTTACTACAACCAATCACATTAGCATAGTAGAAATTATGAGATTTTATCATTTATGAATAAAAAATTTGGTTCACTTATTCTGTGGAACTGACGGAACAGTGATTACAGTATTAAGAGTATTAACACAGTACCAACAGGCTACAGCGATTTGAATAAGCACATGCTTAAAACTGTTCAGAGACGCAAAGGAGAATTCTGAAATAATCCACGCACTTGACGTCAGACGATAAACTTGTCAATTGCAGACATTTTCGACACCGAAAGTCAGGAATCCTTTGATGTGCGTCATTATTTGACACTGGAATTCAATTGTTATTCAAGTGTACAGATAGTGTTCCAGACAAAGAATATTATACTGACCCTGTTCAGTGCCATATGACTGATGCCGTGTTCCCTTCAACTCAATTATGGATACTTACCAGGATCGGGAATCGGCCATTTGCGCAAGCGATTTTTTCGCTTAAGTGGGGTCGACTTTACGCGAGCGATTTTACCGCTCGCGCCAGAATGCCAGGCCTGCAGAACACAATTTAAACAGAGTCCAAGAATGAGTCTACATTAAGTAAGCCATCTCCATAGGCTACACTGTCAATCCTTGAGTCCCCCAGGAGTGACAAAAATAATCTGGACATCATGCCTTTTCTTCAGTTGATCATAAGTAAAATGTAGAGCTCCCCTATGAAGCCCCTTGATACAACCTATGTGGATTAATCTTAGTACCTCTAGAGGGTACTGAATGCAAAATTTTTAATTCTTCAGCAAAATGGCCAATTCCGGCTCCCATAGAGAGCCCAAATATTAACCCAGGCTCTTGATTTGAACACAGTTAAATCTGATTTCCCTAGAGATGTTGTGTACCAAATATGAAAGCATTCTGACTGTTGGATCTGAAGAAGAGAAATTGTCAAGAAATTTCTTCGAATTGCACTAAGTTAAAATTTGGGCTACCATAGCGAGCCCAAATATTAACCTATGGATCCGATTTGAACAAACTTGAAGCTGACCCCCCTAGAGATGTTGTATACCAAATGTGAAAGCATTCTGACAAGTGAATCTGAAGAAGAAGATTTTTGAAGAAATTCTCTCATATTGTACTAAGTTAAATTTCATGTTCCCATATAGAGCCCAAATATTAACCTAGGCACTCGAATTGAACAACCTGGAATCTGACCCCCCTAGAGATGTTGTATACCAAATATAAAAGCATTCCGACTGGTGGATCTGAAGAAGAAGATTTTTAAAGAAATTTCCTCATATTGCACTAAGTAAAAATTTGGGCTACCATAGTGAGCCCAAATATATACCTAGGAATCTGATTTCAACAAACTTGAATCTGACCCCCATAGAGATGTTGCATACCAAATATCAAAGCATTCTGACTGATGGATCTGAAGAAGAAGATTTTTTTAAATTACCCTCCATATTGAACAAAGATAAAATTTGGGCTTCCGTAGGAAGCCCAAATATTAACCTAGGGACATGGTTTGAACAATCTAGAATCTGACCCTCATAACAATGATGTATACCAAATATTAAAAGATTCTGACTGGTGGTTCTGAAGAAAAAGATTTTTAAAGAATATTCCCCATATTACCCTATGTTAAAACTTCGGGCTCCTGTAGAGAGCCCAAATATGAACCAATGAGCTTTATTTCAACAAACTTTTATCTGTCCCCCCCTATGAATGCTGTATACCAAATATCAAAAGATTCTGATGATTGGTTCTGGAGAAAAGATTTTTTTTAATTTTTGCAAATATGCTGACTCAGCATTTTTTCGATGCCCATTACAGAACACCCTAACATAACCGATGGCAATTTTTTTTACCATTCAATTCTACTGGTCATAAGGATACTTCATACCAAATAAAAGCTCTCTGTTCCGTGGGGTTTGGGAAATATGGGCGTTTGAAAATATTTCTATTTTTAGCTCCCAGGGTTCCCATGGGGATGCAGGAATTTTTTTTTTTGCATGGGTCAAGTACTTATGACCCAATACTACCACAAACCAAATTTGGTTCATACCGGACCATCGGTTCAGAAAGTTAAAAAATTTATAGTAATTTATATATTTTTTATACTTACCAATGACCCAGACTTAGCTGGTGCTAACTCTAACAAAACCAGGGCCAAACACAAATTTTGCCCCCCAATCCCCAAAATTTGCATCCAAAACAAAAAGAAATCATGTCCTAAAGGACCTCCATACTACGCCTCTACTGCGCATGCGCAGTGACGCAGACGTCCCGAAATTGGCGCCAATTATCATTCTTACTGGCAGTGCCTGGTCAGCGCTATGTACTCAGCGGGGAGGCAAGAGTTCCCAACTCCTGGGAGGGCCATCCCCGTCTGGGTCATTGGTAAGTATAAAAAATATATAAATTACTATAAATTTTTTAACATTTTTATACTGTACCAATGACCCAGACTTAGCTGAATAGTAAACAGGCTGGAGGGCCTAGGACATAGAGGAAAATCCAATAAGCTCAACTATATAATAAAGAGATAACCCCTTAAGGAGAAATGGAGTATTAGGCTTTACATGTATCTTTCTTATTTAATATTAAATTAGAAAGATACAATACCCTTAATAATTGAGCACCATAATATTCATGTTCTCTATTAACATCCAGTATATCCCTTATACTAATTATTTTTAAAGTAAGCCAATAAATAAAGTAGTCCAGAGAATTGAGTCTCTTTATAGTCATTTAAAAGTGTCCGAGTATTGTATATTAAAGCCCGTTTGACACTCGACATATACAAATGCTTCACACCGAGCTACACTTTAAAAATAAGACATGAATGAATTTTAATATTAATATTACACTTTAAAACCATCCTGGAAGCGACTCAGAAATACTGACTTGGAGGAGGCATTCCCTTGCTTTTCACTATAAAGCAGGTGACCTAAGGGAACACCCCCCCCCCCCCCTTCCCCTTGCCCTGGGTCAAATAGCCCAGAGCGAAGAGGGCAGCCGGACGGAGTCACTGCCGGAACAGAAAGCCTGCATAACTAGTTGCAACTGTTTAGTGGACGACATTCTGAGCAACAGATAACGGACCTAAACAATGCAGGTCTCCAGAAATGGACTCAATATTTCTGAGATAAAAATTTGTGAATGTGGATGGCTGAGACCAATAAGCAGCCTTCATTAAATCTGTAATAGCAACACTATTAGCATAAGCCCAAGAAGTAGCAAGAGCTCTTACTTCATGAGTGGAAATCTTAAGCACAGACTGCTGAGAAGAAGATAAACTCTCATAAGCAGTACGGATAGTTAATTGAATCCATCTAGCAATAGAATGGACCGAAATGTCCTTTCTATTAGGCATCAAAGACAGAAAGAAACGTTTTCGTCCCTTTCTGATGAACTGAGATCTCTATTTATAGATACGTAACGCTCTAACAGGACAGAGTAAAGGCCTACGCCCGTCTGAAGACGGAAGCGCCTTAATAACAATAGGTTCCGGATATTTATTAGGAGCCTGATTCTTAGCTAAAAAACCCACATTAGTAGTGAAGGTGATAGTGTTCCCGACACTACGATAGTGAGAATCATCCACCGACAGTGCATGAAGCTCACTGACTCTTCTAGCAGAAGAGAACGCTAAGAGAAAAGCTGTCTTATAAGATAAGAATTTGAAATCTACTGTCCCAAGAGGTTCAAATGGCTTTTCCTTCAATTTAAGAAGAACCCAAGCTAAATTCCATTTAGGAATTAATCTAAGAGGTCTGGGTCTATTTATCGAGAAGTTTCTAACTAACTTAGATAAAGAGACATTAGATCCAATTTGTAAACTATCATGATGTGCATAGGTATCAGATAACATAGACCTATAACCCTTAATAGTAACAGGCTGCAGTTTGATTTCGTCAAACAAGTATACTAGAAAGTTTGCAATGTCTGGTATAGAGGGATCGAATACATCTACAGAATGATCCCTACACCAACGACGAAAAACCTTCCACTTAGCCGCATAGTTTAGCGAAGAGGAGGTCCTCCTACAGTTAGAAATCGCGTCCACTGCTCGTCCTGTAAAGTGTTTGCCATGCAAGAAGGACCGCACAACGGAAAAATGTGAAGGTTGAGACCTTGCGGGTTGTGATGAAGTTGGCGCGATTTCCCCTGCGAAAGAAGATCCTCCCGCGGAGGAAGCTTTCGCGGTAGGTCCCACAACAGACACCTGAGTAGATTTATCCACGGTCTCTGTGGCGACAGAGATGCTACCAACAGAATCTTGCATTGAGATTGTTTTATCTTTAGCAATACTTGTTGAATTAACGGCGCTGGAGGATACGCATATCCTATCATTCCGTCCCAGGGGATCGACAGAGCGTCTACTGCAAATGCTCTTGGATCCGGACACGGAGACACATACGTCTGAAACTGATTGTTGAGATGTGCCGCAAATAAATCCATCATTGGCCGTTCCCATGAGAGTCCACTCCGACGGCAACAAGCGACCCTTTCGTGAAAGGGAGTCTGCTAGCACATTCAGACGACCCGGTATGTGACGAACCGAAAGAAGAACGTGATGTTCTAGCGCAAACAGAAGGATTCTTTCCGTTAGATTGAACAACGGAACTGAATGAGTGCCTCCCTGATTCCGTATATACGCCACTACTGTCGTATTGTCGGATAGGATTTGGACATGAGCATTGTGAATAATGTCCATCCAGTGACGTAACGCAAGCCAAATTGACATCATTTCCTTGATGTTTATGTGCTTGCACAGGAATTGCGGATCCCAAAGACCCTGGCATCTCGAATCCGTTGGGATTAATGATGCACCCCAACCTGTTTGACTGGCATCCGTCATAATGGTAAAACTCGGATCCGGCAACTGCAGCGGAACTCCCTGAGTTAACCACTGAATGTTTGCCCAAGTCTGAATCTCTTGTTTCACTTGATCTGACAAGAGAACGTCTACGTCGAGCGAATGAATTTTCACACTCCAATTCTGAGTCAAGAAAATTTGAAGAGGACGTGTGCGTAACCGCCCCATCGGAATGAGATTCGCAGCGGCTCCGCACAGACCTATCAGTCTCATAAATTCTCTCGCTGTGACTTTGTCTGCGTGCAGACAATAGCGAGCGTAACAACTGACTAATTTCGCTCTGGTTAACGGCAGACGAACGAGATTGTTGTGCGTCTCGAAGCTCATTCCCAGATGAGTGAATGACTTGGACGGCACCAGATTCGACTTCTCCTCGTTTACTATAAAACCGAGACGTCGGAGCAATAGAAGTAGATTCTGAACATCGTTCTGAAGCGTTAACTCGTTGCCGTACCTCTGAAGAATGTCGTCCAGGTAGGCCGACGTTACCGCAGACGAATGAGCTCGGAAATAGATCATTACCGAGTTCATTACCCGAGTGAAAGCCCAGGGTGCTAGATTCAATCCGAAGCACATCGCCCGGAATTGATACACCACTCCTAGGACTGCGAAGCGTAGATACTTTCGGAATGTCGGATGTACCATGACGTGAAAGTACGCATCTTTGAGATCTATGCTTGTTGCATAATCGTTCACCCGAATACTCGCTCTGACCGACCGAATCGTCTCCATATAAAATTTCGGAGCGACGATCAGCTTGTTTATCCAGCTCAAATCTATGACTGGACGGAACGAGCCATCTGGTTTCGGAACCAGAAACAGATGGCTGTAGAATCCCGGAGTTTCCTGGTTTTCTACGACCTCTACCGCGGTCTTCATTAAAAGAGACTGCACCTCTGATAACAGAGCGTCTCTTTTCTGTGGATTTGACGGAAGTTGAGTCCATTTTGGACTTCGAGTTAATGGAGGCTTTCGTTTGAAGGATATCTTTAGGCCTTCCGAAGTCACTCCTCTCACCCAAGGGTCGTCCGTAATCGACGCCCATTCTTGTGAAAAGCTCGACAACCTTCCGCCAACCGGTACGCGATAGAGGTTTAAGCCATCACCTCCTGGACCTGCGAGGCCTGCGGTAGGAGAAACCACGTCCTCCACGACCCTCACCTCGCCCCGTTGACCTCGGGGCGTCCGACCGATTGTCCCGGCCCGAAGGACGTCCCGAACGAGAGTCGCTACCCTGACGGTCTCTCGAATAAGACCAAGATGACCCACCGGAACCTCTATAGGAACCTCTCTTGGGCGCATTAGACCCAGAAGTGCCTGTCTTATTCTTGTCTGCTGTATCCGGCTTCTTAGAGGCAGATTTGAACAACAGAGAATCCGAAGCTTTCTTTGTAATTTTATCATAAATAGCAGAAAGCTTGCCGTCAAAGAGAAGTTCTCCGGAGACCGAAGCGACTCTAAGAGAGTTCTTCACCTTAGAATCCACAAGTGTGGATGTAGCTAGGGCTGCGTCACGTCTAACCAACTCCAGATTTGCCACTGAAAGGGCGGAGTTACACGTGGAATAAGCTACTGCCCTTGAAAGAAGTCTTGAAGAGGATTGTATATCCTGAAACTCTTTCCCCTGAAGGCGCAGTGATAACGCCTTAGTAAGGTGATCTGCATAAGATAAGGCATCTAAATTGGCTCTGTTAGACGCAATAGCTGTTTCCAACACCGCGGTTGGAATAGAAGCCGACGACGGTAATGATAGCTCTAAGTCTTCCGCCTCGTCGTCCATACGCAGAGGAACTCTCGGGATACCCTGTCCTGCCGTATCGAATTTATTCCTTGCATTAATGAAAGGCAGGTTGAGAGTATTAGCGGACAAGAAACCTGCTTTCCCCGTCTTGGAAGCAAGTTCAAATATAGCGTCGTTCAATAATTCAAATGTTCTTGCAACATTATTGGACTGCGACGGAAACTCGGGAGCGATGTCCCTGAACCGCTCAAAAAATTCAGAGTCCAATGACGCTATAATCCTCTTGTCCGGAACCGCAGCAGTCTGGCCCGACGGAACAACTTGAGGGAGAAAGTGCCGGATGAAGTCCATGGCAGCTTTATGTTGTTCCGAAAGGGATAGCTCCAAATCATCCGTATCCCTTTCACCATCCGGTCGGACCTCATGATGTTCCCGGTCGTCCGCCCCCGATGCTTCGGCGGAGCGTACCGGCCCAGCGCCGTCGGATAATTCTCGATCCGACACCGTTTCTGTCGGCTGCTGGGATGCTGCGATAAGCTGTGCTATCTGCACAAGAATGTCCGGCGTCGAGACCTGCGGAGGCGCAGTCTTCCGCTGCTTCGCCGAGGGCAGCTCCGCATCAGATGGCTCCCGCATACTTTTTCTATGCGAACGTCCGGAGTCCATCGGTCTCGAATCCCTGGCTGCCGGATGGTGTGACCTGGTCGCCGTAACATCCTTGATCGGCGAAGCTGGTAATATATCGGCGGTCACGCAGCCAAGGTGCGGTCGTATGCACTGACGAGAAGAAGAAGCCTTAGCAGTCTCCGCGGACTGCCTATACAACGGAGCGTCCCGAGCGACAGACGTATGCTCCGCTAGCGACACATTTTGTACCACAACATCTGGTCCCAGATGTTGCTGTACGATAGAGGGGCCTCTCTCGCTCGCGGCCCGGCTGGACCTGGACGAGCTAGGAACCGGACTCAAAGGCTTCCTCCGTTCTCGCTTACTATCCGCCGTCACTGGGTGTGCATCTATTATTTTTATAGTGCTCGCATCACCCAAAATTTCCTCCTGGACCGCATCGGACGAACCCGGCTGCCGAACCATTCGGTGAATGGACGCTACACCGGGCGAGCTAGCGGACGACATTTGTCTGATCTCCATGAGCACTATTGCCGCTAGCTCTGAATTCATTTGTGACGACGGACGCACACTTGTAGAAGATAACATGGAAACATCACCCTGTTCTTGTTCCTCTGAAATAGAAACTGAGAGAGTAGTGACCTTGCGGAGAAAGAGCCGGCATAGCCCTTTCTCCAGAAACAACATATTGTGACACACGTTTCCAATGTTTCTCATCCCAATATTCACATATAGGACAGGGATTAATGCGAGAACACTGACTACAATTAATACAATGATCATGAAAGTCAGAGGAAGATTTCTTCCCATTACAATTTGAACAATGTCCCTTCATAGTGAAAGGACAACAACAAGTCCTAGTTACTCGCACAAACCCCTGACACAAAGATACATAATAACATGATCCATTAATAAATGAAAAAACAATTGCAAATCAAAATAATTTTGAAAAAATATTTTTTCAGCGAAGCCCAAGTTGCTGAAAAGTAACGTTGAGCCCCAATGGATCCGATGGCAAAGTGTGGTCAAAAATTTTAAATTTATATTAAATAATTAATGAGACACTTACAGACAATATAAATGTATCTAATAGTGAGATAAACTACACCAAAGGCAAACAGCCCCCCTCAAAAAAGGCTGGTGCCAATGTAAACAAACAGTGTAAAATACCAGAAAACATGACTCCAGGCACTGAAAAAACTGGCCCGAAATCAGTCATCCAAATTACACTCTATCTGATGCAAGACAGAGACTCCCAGGGGAGAATCTGCAGAACATCAGATGGAGGATGCAGAACACAACGTTTATACACCCATGGGTGAAAACGTAACTATGGGGAAAATAACAGAAAACATTCTGTATCCAAGCAACTCTCCCAAGGAAATTTTAGAAATGAACTTTCTCAAAAATATGCCAAAAGCATGGGAGAATTGCAAGGGGGGACTTTAGAAGGCTAGGGGAGAGGAAACACTGAATAAGCAGTGCAACATTTAGCAAGAATGACAACAAGAGGCCCATGCCTCGAAAATAGGCAACTTAACATAATTTCATCAAAAAATTTTAAGTACAGCCCTGATTATTTTTTGTCACTTCTTTTTCCTCTCCTCCTTCTATATCCTCCTTAGAATCACCATATCTCCAAAAATTACGTGTCTGGCATCCTTTAAACTGAGATTTACAAGCACAAAGATCAGTGAGATGTTGACTGATGAAGGGCCAAACAGAGAATGATAATTGGCGCCAATTTCGGGACGTCTGCGTCACTGCGCATGCGCAGTAGAGGCGTAGTATGGAGGTCCTTTAGGACATGATTTCTTTTTGTTTTGGATGCAAATTTTGGGGATTGGGGGGCAAAATTTGTGTTTGACCCTGGTTTTGTTAGAGTTAGCACCAGCTAAGTCTGGGTCATTGGTACAGTATAAAAATATAGAAATTTTGGACAGGGCCAAAAATCTTACCCCTCCTATTACAAAGCCAAATATTACTTCACGAAACTTCGTTTGAACAAACTTGATTCTACACCTCATATGAAAGCTCCATAGCAAATATCAAGTCATTGTACACACTGGTTCTTGAGAAGAAGATTTTTAAAATATTTTGGAGCATTTTCCCCCACTCCCTCCCTATGGGGCTGGGCATGCTGAGTTGAACAAAAATGAAATGCCCCTTTGGGACCATCACTCACACAAACTTTCACTTGAATTGGCCCAGTGGCTTTGGAGGAGAAGACCAAAACATGGTGTTGACGGATGCCGGATGCCAGACGACGGACAGAGAGCGATGAGATTAGCTCAGCTTGACTTTGTCAAGATGAGCTAAAAAACAAATCGGCCCCAGGGGAGAAAAATCAGCCTGGTCGACCACTTCACCAGGCCTATCGATCAGCCTGGTCATGATTCTAAAATGCAGGCCCTGCAGATCCATGGAGGAGGACAGCCATACTGGAGCAACACTAAACTTGATCAGACTGGCTACCGGAGCCACGTTAGGGAGTCTCTAACCCCTTACAGTGGAGTGTTGGGTCGACCTCACCCAGGCACCACAGGGGGCAAAACTGGAAGCGGCCAGCTTGGCTGTAGACTGCCAAGGTCTACCATGACGTACCATAAAGTGGCTGACCAACTAGTGTAACAAAAGATCGCCCCTTGATACTCACATCTGTGTCATCCAGCTGTGATAAATTAATTTTCTGTGTTGCGTAGCACACTCAGTTATCAAATGTAACATGTTCTCTTAGTGATGCTTCTGCAGGACAAGACCGGAATTTCAAATGTCAATTGTTTTACACTAATTGCCACAGTGACAATGAACTTCATTTCATCCAATGAGCTCTATTTTGTTAGAAATTTCTCTTCAAATTGTTTGCATGTTGCATTGTTGGAAACGCCCACCAATGTGTACATTTGTTTGGTTTAGTGAACTATTTGTTTTTGATTGTGATGTTCCTCACTTACATTGGATGTTCTTGGGATGGCCCAATCTTACACATATGATCATCAATTTAGATTTGATTGATTTGTTATAATTTGTTGGCCTATTTATGTGTATTGTAAACTTATTTATTTATTTTCTTCTGGTACTTATAATCATTATTAGCATACACTTACCAAAAACTTTACATATCACATTCTCATGGCTTCTGTGTAATGTTTTCTAATTCATCTGGTTTTCTTAACATAAATAACATGGTCTTATTTGTCAAGCATATGGGATTTTCCTTTTTTGTGTATATTTTGTATATTTATTCCCACATGTGAAGCTTTATGGATGCAAAATTATGTGGATGCAAACTAGTTTTTTTTTAAATTGCACATGCATGGTCTTTAGCTTGTTTCTGCTCGGTTATCCTAGTGTCACTTTGTTTCAGTTTCTCAGTATGCTTTCATTAACATTTCAGGTTAAAACTTAAAGCATTCTGTTCACTAACCTTGGCATGGGGAAGCAATCAGCCCATATCGTGTCTAAGATCATACCTTGATAAACGATGTGTTCTATTTTATTAATCCTTGAATATGACTTTGAACAGTTTATTTGTGAATATTTGGAAATTTGGGAAGGAATTTAATATTACCACGTACCACTGTGAAAATAATACTAGTCAAGGTATATTGAATAAATCTCTGTGTAAATAGGACCTATGTTTTATAGATGCTAAGTGTTATCAGGAACTGAAATATACTATTCAGGTATGAATTATCGGTTAAAATGGTACGAATTCCATCTCACCAGAGTGGCTTCAGCTGCCGTGATGATTCCTAAGTCATCAAGAAACCTTGTTGTCACTCACAGCAACGCTGCATTGTCATTCTTGTTTTACACCATCCTGGAACATCACACAATTTTTGATATTTCTGTGCAGTGAAGAGCATGTAAGCTGACCGTCTGGATTGGGAAGATGTTCTGCCGTAATTATAAGCATAAAAGTTGATTAGAAAAACACAAAGTTAAGATAAAAAGCATTTAGAACAAGAGCAAAGCCTAAAATTGTGACAACCCTCCCATCTTGTGCAGCCTATTTTTTTTAATGGAAAGTAACAGATACTGTTTGCGAACAGGACTTCGGAGATAGTCACACTACTGGGTAAAATTAAATTAATTGGTACCTACCTTTTCATATGTTTGTAATTTTTGTAAAATGCATTAGCCTTCATTTGCGTTCATCAACAAAAATACAATTTACACAGAGAATCTCATAGCATTCACAGCGAATCCATGATTGCACAAAGAATCATTTAAATGAATGAACAGTGTGTATATTCAACATGCCTTCCTGATTCATGCAAGCATCAAGTGAATTAAATTAGAGAATGGTGATATTCATTTTTTGGTGTCTGTATTTTATCACTGAATCCAGTGAATTATGATTTTAAGCCAACTTACTTCTTGAAAATTTTCAGCTTCAAATATTGACTGTACTTGTTTGGCAACAAAGTCATCTTTGGTTCTCTTCACTCCATCAATGATAATCCTATCAACTCTAGCCTTCAGAAAGAAAATAAAATAACAATAACTTAAAGTGCATAGATCAAACAAGTAAAAAGTTGGCAGAACCAACAGATGCTCCACAAAATGCAAATTGATGGAAACAACATACTGATTTTTTCAAATACAGAACTGAAATGGTTTAAGCTACATAAAAAAAAAATACAAAAAACGTGTGGAAGGACAAGGGTAACAGTAAACAGTAAACCTGTATTAAAAGCTCCTTGGGACAGAGATTAAACTGGCCTTTGGAGACAGGTCAATGCTTAATTAAGGTGAATGTATAAACAGGATTGATTATACATACCCTGGGCATTTAATATTTATTTATTTATTGGGGTTTAATGACACTATTGACAGCCAGGGTCACCTCGTGTCGGACAGTTTTACAGGTGGAGGAAGCCGGAGTACCCAGAGAGAATCACTGAGCAATGACGAGCAACTGTCAGTCTCCCCAACATACTAACTCCACACAAGCAGGGTTAACATTGGTTGAAGACAAGTGCACCATCAATGTGCAGTACGCCTTAGTACACAACGCCACCATGCCCCCACATGGGCAATTGGGATTAAGAGTCTTGCCCAAGGACAGGACACAACGTGGTTGCTGCAGGTGGGATTCGAACCAAGGAACTCTCAGCTCTATCTACTGAGCCACCATGCTCCCAGGGCATTTAGTAAGATACCATAAGATTTGTTTGGGAGTGCAGTGGCTGAGTGGTTATGGCACTGAACTTCAAACTGAAAGGCTTTCTGTCCAATTATTTAGAAATTTTAGAAATAACACTGTGGGGTTAAATCCAAAAATAGAGATCTAACCCCCAAAAGGTGATTAAAACTGATAGAAATCAAATGTATTGTGGGGTTAACCCCACAATACTGAAAAATACACTTAATGCAGCATTGCCCCTAGAATCAGGGTTTATGTGGCTAAAATATTTGAGGAATTTCAAATGCATGGACAACCACTAAAAACTGGGTGGTTGCAAACCCTAACCCTTTCAGCTTACTGACTGTAACCGTAACCCTTACCCCAACATAAAATCCATGAAAATATGATACCCACTTTTTGTTACTTAGTAGCCACATAAACCATTTTAGCCACATAACCCACTTTTTTTAGACACATAAACACCATTTGTTAGTTCACATTTATGTGGCTAGTCACATAAATCAGACTAAACACATAACAGTGCTGTGTATCAATAACTAGGCACATAAACCTGATTTGTTGGTGCGGATGGACGGACATATGGATGGACAGATGGAGGGCTGGCCGACCAGATGGATGGATGGATGGATGGATGGATGGATGGATGGATGGATGGGCATTGCTAAAGGCATCATTTCTCAACGGATATAAAAAAAATCAATAGCTCCCATCTAGGGGTCACCCCAAACAAGCATACCAAGATTCAAAGCAATCGCTGATGAATGCATCTTGCAGGGCATGCCAAAGGAAAGCCGATGCACAAATCCACAAAGTTCAATGGTTGTTGCTAATTGCAAATTATTTTGTTGGAAATGAAAGAAAATCAATAGCTCCCATCTAGAGGTCACCCCCAAAAAACAAACCAAGTTTCTAAGTGATCTGATGATAAATGAGACCTGTGCAGTGTGCCAAAGGAAATTGTCGACATACAAGACGAGTAAGTTGGATGTCATTGCTAACGGCAACGTTTTTCCACAGAAATGAAAGAAATCGATAGCTCCCATGATGGCTCCGAGTCCCATCTAGAGGTCACCCCAAACAGGCATACCAGGTTTCAAAGCAATTCATTCATAAATGTGCATGAATATATGGATTTAACAAATGCACTAAATTCAAAGGTTGTTGTTAACGCCAATGTTTTTTGATAGAAATATTAGAAAATTGATAGCTCCCATCTAGATGTCACCCCAAATAAGCATACCAACTTTCAAAGTGATCCAATCATAAATGCAACCTGTATGGTATGCCAAAGGAAATTGTGGATGTACTACAGGTGCCGACAGACAAGAAGTGATGGCAATAACAATAATGAAAGTGTCAATGACACTGTAGCTTAACTTGTCTGTGTGTTATGTTTGATGAAAAGGATAATGTTCAATGTTTATGAAAGGATTATGAAATAAGACAAGAATTGTGTTAATTGGGAATATGTTATACTGAGTCATCCTACCAAGTTACAATGAAATCCCTTCATAAATATGACCTGTAGTCTGTGCTAAAGTTTTTTTGGTTTTGGGCTTGGGCAGCCATCATGGTTGAATGATCGTGAACAAAAGGGGACGTTCCCATCTAGGCATTATTTGGAGTCATCCTACCGAGTTACAATGAAATCCCTTCATAAATATGACCTGTGCTAAAGGTTTTGGGGCTTTGGGGCCCTGTAGCCATCACAGCTGACCAATCGCAACTAAAAGGGACGTCGGCATCTAGACATTATATGCAGTCAACCTACCAAGTTACAATGAAATCTCCTCTATAAATGTGACCTGTGCTAAAGGTTTTGGGGTTTTGGGCTCGGGCAGTCAGCATGGCTGACAGATCGCGACCAAATGGGGAAGTTTTCATCTAGACATCATACGGAGTCATCCTACCAAGTTGCAATGAAATCCCTCCATATTAAATACGACCTGTAGACAGTGCTAAAAGTTTTTGGGTTACGGTCTTGGACTGGCATCATGGTTGACAGATCATGACCAAAAGGGGACGTTCTTATCTAGACATTACACAGAGGCATCATACCAAGTTACTATGAAATCCCTTCATCAATACCAGTAGACTGTGCAAAAGGTTTTCGGGTTTTGGGCTCAGGCAGCCATCACGGTTAACCGATCGTGACCAAAAGGGGATGTTCTCATCTAGACATGACCTCAAACCTACATATGAAATTTTGTGATGATTGGACAAGAACTACAAGGTGTAGCCTGTGCTAAAGGAAAATGTGAACAAACTCACAGACTCACAGACTGACAGATTTCCGCACACGTGATGGCAATAGCTTATCTTGACTTTGTCATGTTAAGCTAAAAATGAGTGGATACTTGAACTGAACAGAAAAATATATATACAGGGTTCTTGCAGGCAAGGACTGATCAAATTTAAGACTTTTTAAGGCTGTGTCCTGACATTTTGAGGCATTTTTCAAGGCCTTACAGCAACCAAATTCAAGGATTTTCAAGGCCTTACCACCATGAATGATGAACTAGTGTACCCAGCGATAGCAGACATATGCTGTTAAAAAATACCAAGTGTATTAAACTGATGCAATATTTTAACTGGTAGAGTGCCAAATTATTTTTGGTCGTTGAACTTTATCTGACATGTACATCCATTTGTTTGAGTTTTAAAGAGTCATTGTGTGATTCATCAAACAATGTGCCAAAATGCTTGGCCATTTTCACCTTTCCAACCATGAGTTCACCGAGGTATGGGCCAATTCCAAATGTGACAATATACAAGCATTTGTTCTCCCCACAAGTGAACTGTTCAGTTACCTTGCTGTCTGGGAACATGAGTCTGAAAAGCATTCCCACATCTGAACAACTGTTGAAACTGTAAAATCTGTTGAAACTGTAAAATTTCAGCAGACAAAAAAGAATTACTAACAGGTGCAATATTATCTGAACACGCCAAGCACTGATCCATTTTTAATCCAAATGTTAACGAGTGAGTCATGTTAGAGTTTTTGTCCTTTGACTTTTTAATGTGTTTGTCTGATTTCATGTGTGAATCTTGAGACGCTTTTCCCATGCTGGCAACATTGAATGTTTTTTGACACAATTTGCACTTTACAGAATACCTGTCGCCAACTGTGGGGACTAACCACTCTGCATATTATTTTCTGTTTCCATCGAGCTTTCTTGGAATGAACACCTCCCCATTGCTATTTATTAATTATTAAATAAGTATCGAAAAACAATCTCACAACGATTCAAAATTCGGACTTTCACAGACGACATTTCAGACACGCCACAACACAGAAATATGAATTGCGCTTTTTGAATGGATAAGATCAGAAATGACGTCCAATGAGAATGTGTAATGCATTGCACTGAATTGTAGAGTATAGATTTTTCTCTCGCAGTTAACTGGGCAATTTATATCTTGTCTGCTGTTACTGTAAAACCTGAAAAGTCGGAAGGCTGTTAATTACCGATATTGTCAGTGCGTTTTTATTTCGCAAAAAAATCAAGAATTTTCAAGGCTCACTTGGCCATTTTCAAGGATTTCAAGTACTTGAACCACACTTTGTTAAATTCAAGGCCGTTCCTTGAATCCAAGCCCCCCGGGAACCCTGAAATATATAAATAAATAACATCTCACACAACAATGGTATCATGAGGCAACTCAAGAAACTAATTCTAGTTTCTACACCATTTGCAATGCTCATCTCATGGCTATGGTTTATTGATGATATTGACTTGATGTAGGCTGGAACAGTGTCTGATCTCATGGAATTTACCTCCTTTTGCAAGACCCATCACCACAGCATAAAATTCACTGGGAAAATTTTTACAAAGACCAAAACATTTCTTGACACCATGTCATGCAGTGACAACTGCATTGTTACCCAATTTGTATCGCAAACCTGCAGACCCCAGTACTTGCTTCCATTCAGTTGCCATCCTAAACACATTGTAAGAAACATTCCATACAGTCTCGCCATTAGAATCAAAAGGATTTGCTCTGATCCAACTGATAAAGAAACTGCATTCAGTAATCTGAGGTCTCAACTGTGACCCGAAAATTAAAAGCAGGGATCCAGTAGACAATGCTATATCCAGAGTTGATAGCTGATGAACTGATGTCTCATTGCCACAAAGTTCAAAATGTGTGTATACCATTTGTTACCACATTTCATAGAGATCTTTCAAGCCTATCCGGCATCATTCGAAACACTGGAGGCTCAATGTGAATGTTCCAGCTTTAGCTA
This sequence comes from Pictodentalium vernedei, assembly GCA_031216915.1. Classification (NCBI taxonomy): domain Eukaryota; kingdom Metazoa; phylum Mollusca; class Scaphopoda; order Dentaliida; family Dentaliidae; genus Pictodentalium; species Pictodentalium vernedei. The sequence continues at coordinate 277,554,946 of CM062289.1, forward strand.
AGATTTTCCCCAGTCCACCTGTCATTGCTGTTAAATGCCCAAAACATATCTGCAACATTCTTGTTCATGCTAGTCCCGAGAAAAGCCAGCTCTGAACTTGGAGTCAGCCAAGCTTGTGGAAAGGCCAGCTGTAAAATTTGTGTGATAATACCTACAGCCAATTCATTTCTGTAGCACCAGTACTGGAGAAAATTTAGAATTTTCTGCTGAGCAAATTACAAAACCTCCCATTTAGTTTACCTGTTCTAATGTGGCGATTGTGAAATTCAGTATGTTGGCAAAACCTGTACTCCATTTCATAAACGTGTGAACAACCACAGCTCATTCAAGAAGATGGAACGTGACTGTACCATCACATGACACTGCATGTCTATGGGCCATTCATTCACTCCATTCCAGGCATTTATTATTGATTCTAATCCTGACTGGACTAAAACAGCAGGTTTCTAGAGAAACATTTTGCATTGAGCAACTTTGTACATACAGACCCCTCAGGCTCAACAGACCTTTCAGTAATTCTTAATTCCTGAGAGTTTTCAAAGGATATGTAAACTTCCGCAAAAAGAGGAGATAGGAAAACTTGGATTTTATAATAGGTTTTCTGGAAGCAGTTTATAATTTTACATTTTTCAATGGTTTTCATTATTTTCTGACTCCACTTTGAGGAAGTCAACAAATTTTCCAGAGACATACCTCCATATTCTCACCAACTGTAGTTTGAGCATGTGTTTTGAGTTATTTTTTTTTTAATATACATGTATGTGTGCCCTGATGAAGGTCTTCGGTAGACCGAAAGATTGGTAGGATTGTTTTATATGTTGTTTGGAGCTAAAGTTAGACTAAAAAATAAATAAATATATACTGTTTAATCCTTAACTTAGATGTGAGTCTTCCATGGAAGACGTGTGTCGCCTGGCGTTTCAGACAGAATTCTAAGTGGAAAAGGGGCATAACTCTGGAAAAAATACAGCGGATCAAAAAATAAAATAGGAGGTGCACAATGCCATGATGTGATAAAGAATCACTGAAAGTTTCATCAAAATCCATTCATAGGTTAAAGAGGAGTGGCGGATAAGAGAAAGTGTGATGCGGACGACGTGGACGACGCAAGACGACAAAAGTAATCCCTATATGTCGCTCCCCACTTCGTGAGGTGGCAACACAATTATATATTTTATTCATCAGAAAACACTAGTTAAGTACAGGTGGACTTACAGAGATGATGGTTACAACTCACCTATTTTTGCTTAGGCACTCAGAAAACGAAGCAGGCCTTTAGATTACCCTAATTTCACACCGTTTACAGGTGTGCCCAAATTAGAGATGGTGTGAAGACAGCAAGAAAAATATATAAATTCTCTGTGCCTCTTCTATATTTGAGAGTAACTTTCATCATAATATGATTATATAAACAAAAAGAAAGGCATGGCAATGAAACATAACAGGATAAGACTGTTATTTCTGGTTTTAATGTGCCCAAATTAGGACAAAGCGGTGTGCCCAAAATAATTGAATTTAAAGGCCTATCAATAGAAGTGAAAATATATAAGAAAAGACTTTTTTATTAAATACACTTCACTTTTATGCATATGTTTATTTGTTTTATTTGTTATGATTAGAGCTTTGATGGCCAGTGATTTAATACAAGGACTTGAAAGGGGAAAACTATTCAATTGTCTATGGGAGCAAAACCAATTCCCTTCCCAGAGGCCAGGAATTACACTGAATTTCCAGGATTTTCCTGGGCATTCTGGGAGTTAACAGCACGTGAACATTTCCCCAGTGGGCATTTCCCCAGGAAGACATTAACCCGGGCTTCAGTGGTAGGACATTACTCCAGCGGACATTTCACCAGGCTACTTATTGGAAAAATGGACATTTTCCCGAGTTTTTTATTTGTTTTTTAAGGGACATTTCCCCAGTTTATTGTTTTGTTTACATTTTTTTAATTACAAGATATATTTGAAAGATTTTCTTAGATTTTTGTGCAATTGTTGTGTTTTTTTAACAACAATTCCAAATGTACAGATCTCTGTCTTGGATGTTTGTCTTGTTTTTATAACAATTACATCTGCTTTGTAATGACTATCTTTCTTTTGCACCAACTGCTATGCAGTGATTGGAAAACAATTTCAAATGTACAGATCTCTGTGCTGGATGTTTGCCTTGTTTTTATAACAATTACAACTGCTTTGTAATGACTGCCTTTCTTTCACGCCAACTGCTATGCAGTGATCTGAAAACAATTCCAAATGTACAGATCTCTGTGTTGGATGTTTGCCTTGTTTTTATATCATTTACAACTGCTTTGTAATGACTCCCTTTCTTTCGCACCGACTGCTATGCAGTGATTCGAAAACAATTCCAAATGTACAGATCTTTGGTTTGGATGTCTGCCTTGTTTTTATAACAATTACAACTGCTTTGTAATGAATGACTGCCTTTCTTTTGCACTGACCGCTATGTAGCGATTAGAATTACTCACTTTGTATACCGCTGACATTGTTGCACCAGCTTGTATAAGTACAGCAAAAACATATAAATGAAGGTGCATAGGTCTTAAATATTATAATGAATTTAAATCAAGTATGGAGGTAATAGAGAATAATTGAGGTGGTTTAAAACTTTGTTTTGAGGGATATATGTACACAAAGAAAATAATGAATAAGAGCAACATGAAGAGTGGCATATGCACCCAGAAGTGTCATAAAAGGGTAGGTAAGTCTCAGGGGCATAACCAAATGAAAAGGAAGCTTCCTCTAGACACCAATAATGCACCAAAAAATAAAAAATTGATTTGAGTCAGAATTCATTTGTTACTGGACGGAAACCAAATTCAAAATGGCCACCATGGTGACCATATTGAATTGGCTGGCTGATGCAAAATCAAAAGGAAGCTTCCTCTAGACTCCAATAATGCATAACCAAAAATTGAAATTGATTCGTGTCAGTATTCAGTTATTGGATGGAAACCAAATTCAAGATGGCCACCTTGAAAGCCATAATGAATTGGCCACTGGTGGCCATCTTGGTTCGACTGACTGGTCCAAAGTCGAAAGGAAGCTTTCTCTAGACACCAACAATGCTATAATTAAAAAATAAAAATTATTCGAGTTAGCATTCATTAGTTATTGGATGGAAACCAAATTCAATATGGCCACCATGACTGGATCAAAATCGAAAGGAAGCATTGTCTAGTCATCTACAAGTTAGCCCTAAAATTATGATTTGATCAAATAAGCAGTTCTTCAGTTATCTGATGGAAACCAATGTTAAGGGACGGATGCCAGACGACAGACAGATGGACATGGTGAAAACATAATACCCCAAAGAGGCTCTCGGGGCATAAAAAGAGCATCAGGTGGGAGTACGCAAAACATGGCTACTATCTCATAATACCCGCCAATGAGAAATTCCTGGAGTAATGTCCACTCACACTGGGGAAATGTCTGGCCACTCAGGGGAAATTCCGCTGGGATAATGTGCACCTGAGGTAATGTCCACTGGGGAAATGTCCAGAGGAAATGTCCAGCATTTGAGTTAACATGTCTGATTGGATTGTGAGGCTTTATTCATTTATTCATCAGTGTTTAAGATCACTTTCAGTATATATGGCTATATGCAGGGTTTCCGCTAGACTGGCTGCAGGTCCGTTGACCGGACCCATTCCCCCCGCCGATCAAACTATGATCAGTCAGAAAAGCTGGTGGTTAAAATGTCAAGTACAATGCTATATCGTAACGACACTCAGGATCCTTTGTTTCCATGTAATATTGGCATAATTGTGTTGTATACTATGCCTACTATTACTGGCGACAACCTGATACTTTATAACCCCCAGATGAGAGGGGGAAACAAAGTTCAAATCCTGAACGTCGCCTATAAAATTGCAGACTCAAATTGTCGTGTTTGGTCCAAAATCACTGGCTTTTATTTCGAGCGATAAATGATGTAATTGCACGTGCATGACGTCACACGTCTGCATCATGGTTCTTTTCGAATATTTCATTCTCTCTGCATTTCCAATTATTTACATTGGCACGTATCGGGTTGTATAAAAAAAATTGAGGTCAAGCGTCACAGTCACTGTCAGAATTCATGGATTTTGTGTTGTTTTGGGTTTGTATTTTTATGAAAGGAGGAAAAAATATATATTTTCCACTTCAATTATTCAGCATTTTAGCGACCAGAATGCCCCCAGAGGCCACCAGAGAGCACCTAAAAATAAAAATTTTCCTGGGGGGGGGGGGGAAACCCCCTAGACCCCCCTCTATATGCACGTGCCTAAAGGCACGTGCGGCAGACGTCTTCGGCGTCTGAGTTTCACTTTCTTTAGACTACCGGACCCACAAATTTTCCCCTAGCGGAAACCCTGCTATATGATGACCACAACACAAGTAGGAAGTTAATTTTAGCCAATCATTTATGCCTATGTTGCACACTTAGAGCACTTCCTCCCCTGACACTTGATTTGCATTGGCTGAAGGCATGTGTACCATTAACACGCTTTTTCCTCTATGAACTGTTCTTTCATGCTCAGCTGAAAATCACCAAGTTAAATATCTTGATCAAGGACACTATGCATGTCAGTTTGGCTGGATTCAAACTCACAATCTATCAATCAAATTCCAAACATACCAACAAATAGACCACAGCTCTCCCAACCCCCACCACCCCTGCCAAACATCATCACTAACATTGAGTAAATATAATTGAAAGAAAGAAAAAGAAGAGATTACACAGAGATGCTGACAGTTTCTTTCATTGCATAAAATCATTTTAGTTTAAACAGTATTTATTCAATAATAATAATTGACATGTGTATACATATCACAATAACAGAAGGGTAACAAAAAATTCTGAACAGCACTAGATACAATAGTATACACAAAACAAGGAAAGCAGATTACTACGTAGAGGAGGGATTCGACAGAAAGCTGAAGCTTATGTAAGTCGTCTCCCTAAAAATCATTTTAAAGCCCTCTCCCATAATACCAAGATAGGCATGTTTTAATAGTACACAAAAAACACTTGAGGAGGTTATTGTCTGTGTTTAATGCAGGGAGAGGAAATCCTAAGCCCAGTAGCAATTGAGATCCACGTATATAAGTTACTAGAGGTTTGTTATGATCAAACCATCCACTTGGGAGATGGGGAACTATTGTCTGTGCTTTACAATAGGAAAATCCCCTCTCCCTACCAGTGGCAATTGTGAGGGTCATGAAAATCTGTGACTGGAGTCTGTTGATGACCAGATCATCCAAACAGGAGGAGATAGAGCAAACACACAATGCCAAAATTTGGGGAGGGAATTTTCATGTACTTTCTTTATTTTACTGGAGGGAGATAAAATCCAACCCCTCAGTTACGATTATGTGGTCCACATACATGTACACCCATGTGACACATTTGGTAATGATCAGACCATCCTTGTGGGAGAAAATGTCAAATAAACATACACGCAAACAAACCATTTCTCAAAATGAAAGTGTCAATGACACTGTAGCTCAACATGTTTAAGACATGTACATGTATAGTATGTGACACAGCAATGACAAACATCTAGGTAATGACCTGATAACAAAGGTGCATGCAAAGTATTGTAATGGTCTGTAGTACATAAATGCTGACCATAGCCTGTAACAAATATATAGGAAAAGTATTGTAAAGGTGGGGTGACAGTTAGATGCTAAACTAGAAAAGAAATCTTTGAGTCCCAGAGTGGGTCTGACTGAACCCAAAAATATTTGTCCTAATAGCACAGTGATAACAAAGGCACCCCAAAACACTTGTTCCTGTCACAAGGTGAAAACAAAGGTACCCCAAGAAGTTTCGTGACAATCAGTTCATAAATACAGCCTCTAGCCCTAGCCGTATTGACATGTGCACCTACTGTGTATAAGTAGCACTGAATAAATCAAAGTTCATCTAATTTGCATAATTTCTGCTCGAGAAAAAAAACAACATATTATATGTTATGTATCCTATGGTACTAAACATTCAAACAAAAAATTATTCAAATCAGAGCTTTCATATGGAAGTTCTGCGTAAAAATCTGATTGCACCTAATTTTGTACAAAATGGCTGCCAGCGGCCGTCTTGAATTTCGGACCGGACCCAAAACCACTTGTTCTCATTCCACAGTGATAACAAAGGTACCCCAAGAAGTTTCGTAAAGATCGGTTCATAAGTACGGCCTCTAGCCCAAGCCGCGTTGATGGTGCAACGGACGGACAGATGGACAGACGGGCCATGGCAATACCTCAAATTTGGCTTTGCCAAAGTTGAGCTAAAAATTGAGATATCTGGTTAATTTGCATAATTATGAATGAGAAAAAAAACAATGTTGTGTATACTTTGATACATATTTTCCAAACCAAAAATCCAAATCTGAATTACCATTTTTGGAAGTTCTTTTAGAACAAAATGGATGGGGGGGGCAATTTTTTATGGCTGTCAAAACTCAAATGTGACATCCTGTTCATCTTGTTTACATTATTGTGTCATATCGTTTGTCTGTATATGTTTAAATGTGTGGAAGAATGGATGGACCAACTAATGCATGGATGGACAGACAGATGTAATACAGTATACCACCTATTCTGTTCTGAGAGCTGAGGTGTAATTATCACTGAAGTCTTTTTAAGTCATAGAATGAACAAATTCTTTGAAATTCTGAATTATCAGATTCTGACACAACTTAACTTGGTGATGATACAAAACTAAGCTAAGTTTGATAGAGCTACTGAGATTGGTCTATATTTTACAAACTGCTTATCTTCTGGTACATGTAACACAACCAGAAGGCAACAGTTGTGAAAATATTTTCTGAAGTAACTAAAAAAATGTCCCATTTCTGCTTCCAAAACATTGATTATGTCTCCTCATTGGAAAAAGTGCATTGAGGTCATTCCAAAAAGGGGTCATAACCTAAGTTTTAGAAGCAAATATTAAAAAAAAAACAACAAAATTTGAGTGACAATTTTTGGGGACAGTGCCCGCTGATATGAATGCTACTTTAGGTAAGAGTTAAAAAGATGAGCTGCTATGTCTCAAAGTTTGGCACAATATGATGACCCTGGCTGTTGAGAGTTTCATTAAACCCCAATAAAGAAACATGTCTCAAAATGAAAATTAGAGGTAGCTGCCAAGGGTGGCAACCCCCTCCCCCCCCCCCCCCAAAAAAAAAAAAAAAAAAATATCACCCCAATACAGTAATCTTGGTAATATATTACATTAAATTAACACAGCCACTGTTGGTATTATTTACTCAAATAATACAGATAAGATTACCTGTATTTAATGACATGTCAACTTTGGTTTCAAATGGGACATATAAAATTTCAAGTTTAAGGTCACTGTGACCTGGACCTTTGACACAATGACCTAAAATTATGTAGGGCTCTTCCTGTCATGCTCAACCCACATGCCATAATTTTAATAATTAAGAGAGCTGAAACCAGCTCCGGTCGATAAAATTTCAATTTCAAGGTCACTGTGACATTGACCTTTGGCATAATGACCTAAAAAATAAATTGGCTTCTTCCTTTCATCATGCTCAACCCATAGGCCAAGTTCAGTATCGATCAGGCAAGCAAAATTTTGATGATAAGAGAAGTCAACTCTGGTAAATGTTTGAGGTCAAGTTCACTGTGACCTTGACCTTTGGCACAATGATCCCAAAATAAATAGGGTTCTTCCTCTCATCATGCCTCAACCACATGCCAAGATTGGTATCAGTGAGTCAAGCAGAACTTAAATTACAGAGTGGAAACCAACACTGATAAAATTTAAAGTTCAAGGTCACTGTGACCTTGACCTTTGGCACAATGATTCCAAAATAAATAGGGTTCTTCCTCTCATCACGCCTAACCCACATACCAAGTTTAGTTTCAGTCGGCCAAGCAGAATTCTAGTCAGAGAGCGGAAACCAACTCTGTCCTCAGATGGATGGACAGACAGACTGACAGATAGAGCCACAGCTATATCCCCCATAATTTAAAATTCGGGTGGATAAAAAGTTGAAGTCAATAAAATCAAATTCTTGTAAAACAAAGTAAGGGGTCCTAACTATTTAAAAAAAGTTCATACCTTTTATTGTTATAATTAAAACGTTGAGTGGAGGAAAGATGCTGTTCCAATACATGTTCATATTTTCAAAGCTGAACAGGGTTATGATTCTACACTCATTTCTGATACAGAAATATAGAAAGGTGACACACCTTTTAATAGAGGAGAATTTTAAAGCAATTCAAAGTTTCATTAGTACAGGATCAGAGTTCAACATTAGAGATGGGCAATATCCTGAAATGAAAGTGTCAATGACACTGTAGCTTAACTTGTGTGTTGTGTTTGATGAAAAGGATAATGTTCAATGTTTATGAAAGGATTATGAAATAAGACAAGAATTGTGATAATTGGGAATATGTTCATTTCTGTTCCCTGTATGCTATGTTTATGATAAAAATAATATGAAGTGTACACTGTACTAAAGATCTGAGGGGTGGGTTAATATGACCTCACAGTTAATATATGTGGCCCTCACAGTTAACATATATCAACAAAATTACAATGAAATTATTCCAAAATGAGTCATCCTATCAAGTTACATTAAAATCCCTTCATAAATATGGCCTGTAGACTGTGCTAAAGGTTTTCGGGCTTCGGGCCCCTGTAGCCGTCAGTTTCCCAATTGCGTCCAAAGGGGACGTTCTCATCTAGACATTATATGAAGTCAACCTACCAAGTTACAATGAAATCCCTCCATAAATACGACCTGTAGACTGTGCTAAAGGTTTTCGGGCTTCAGGCACCTGTAGACATGACAGTTGACCAACCACGACCAAAAGGGGATGTCATCATCTAGGCATTATATGGAGTCAACCTAACAAGTTACAATGAAATCCTTCCATAAATACGACCTACAGACATGCTAAAGGTTTTTGGGCTCGGGCAGCCATCAAGGATGAATGATCATGACCAAAAGGGGATGTTCTCATCTGGACACTATTTGGAGTCATCCTACCAAGCTACAATAAAATCCCTTCATAATTATGACCTGTAGACTGTTTAAAGGTTTTCGGGCTTTGGGCCCCTGAAGCCGTCACAGTTGCCCACTCGTGTCCAAAAGGGGACGTTCTCATCTAGACATTACATGAAGTCAACCTACCAAGTTACAATGAAATCCCTTCATAAATATGACCTTAGACTGTGCTAAAGGTTTTCGGGCTTCAGGCTCGGGCAGCCATCATGGTTGAATAATCGCAACCAAAGGGGACAATCTCATCTGGGCATCATCTGGAATGATCCTATGAAGTTACAATGAAATCACTTCATAAATATGGCCTGTAGACTGTGCTCAAAGTTTTTGGGCTTCGGGCACTTGTAGCCAACACAGCTGACCAATTACGACCAAAAGGGGATGTCATCATCTAGGCATTACATGGAGTCAACCTAATAGGTTACAATGAAATCCTTCCATAAATATGACCTTTTACCTATGCTAAAGGTTTTTGGGCTCGGGCACCCATCAAGGCTGAATGATCGCGATCAAAAGGGGACGTTCTCATCTAGACATTATTTGGAGTCATCCTACCAAGTTACAATGAAATCCCCTCATAAATATGACCTGTAGACTGTGATAAAGTTTTTCGGACTTCGGGCACCTTTAGCCATCACAGTTGCCCAATCATGTCCAAAAGGGGACGTTCTCATCTAGACATTATATGAAGTTAACCTACCAAGTTACAATGAAATCCCTTCATAAATATGACCTGTAGACTGTGCTAAAGGTTTTCGGGCTTCGGGCTCGGGCAGCCATCATGGGTGAATGATCGCACGTTCTCATCTAGACATTATATGAAGTTAACCTACCAAGTTACAATGAAATCCCTTCATAAATATGACCTGTAGACTGTGCTAAAGGTGTTCGGGCTTCGGGCTCGGGCAGCCATCATGGGTGAATGATCGCAACCATAGGGGACAATCTCATCTGAGCATCATCTGGAGTGATCCTAAGAAGTTACAATGAAATCCCTTCATAAATATGACCTGTAGACTGTGCTCAAGGTTTTCGGGCTTCGGGCACTTGTAGCCATCACAACTGACCAATCACGACCGAAAGGGGATGTCATCATCTAGGCATTATATGGAGTCAACCTAACAGGTTACAATGAAATCCTTCCATAAATATGACCTTTTGCCTATGCTAAAGGTTTTTGGGCTCGGGCACCCATCAAGGCTGCATGATCGCTATCAAAATGGGACGTTCTCATCTACACATTATTTGGAGTCATCCTGCCAAGTTACAATGAAATCGTTTCATAAATATGACCTCTAGACTGTGCTAAAGGTTTTCGGGCTTTGGGCTCCTGTAGCCGTCACAGTTGCCCAATCACGTCCAAAGGGGGGACTTTCTCATCTAGACATTGTATGAAGTCAACCCACCAAGTTACAATGAAATTCCTCAATAAATATGACCTGTAGACTGTGCTAAAGGTTTTCGGGTTTTGGGCTTGGGCAGTCGTCACGGTTGGCAGATCATGCCCAAATGGGGAAATTCTCATCTAGACATCATAAGGAGTCGTCCTACCAAGTTACAATGAAATCCCTCCACATTAAACATGACCTGCAGACTGTGCTAAAAGTTTTTGGGTTTCGGGCTTGGGCAGCCATCACGGTTGATAGATCATGCCCAAAAGGGGACGTTCTCATCTAGGCACTATACAGAGGCATCCTACCAAGTTACAATGAAATCCCTTCATAAATACGACCTGTAGACTGTGCTAATGGTTTTCGGGTTTTGGGCTCGGGCAGCCATACCGGTTGCCCGATCGCGACCAAAAGGGGACGTTCTCATCTAGACATGACCCCAAACCTGCATATGAAATTTCGTGATGATCAGACAAGAACAGCGGGGTGTAGCCAGTGCTAAAGGAAAATGTGAACAGACGTCACAGACTCACAGACTAACAGACTTCCGCACGCGTGATGGCAATAGCTTATCTTGACTATGTCAAGTTAAGCTAAAAAACAAACCGATACCGATATCATGGGGATTCGAAAAGACGAACCGAACCGATCCAATCGTTGAATACTGATAATATCTGAATTCTCAAATTTTCCTACATTCGCTATTTATAGATCCCTGTTGAGGCTCGATAATAGGTGAAAGGTTTATTTTCATGAAAGAAGTGACTGCTTTTCTTTTCAGTTTTGTTAACCCTCAATAGACTGGGCAAACGTCCTGACTTCCCACTAGTGTCCAATTGCTTTGCAGTGATTTCTAGTCAAGTCTTGGATGCCTGTTCAGGCAGCCAAGACATGACTTGAAATCACTGCCCAGGTGTTTTGTCTATTGCCAGCAGGACCTCCTAAAGATGGCATGGATAGGGCACATGATCTGTGATCACAAAAGCCTGAAACAGGTCTTTAAACATTAATTAAGGTACATTTAACTGTAGATTACAAAATTAATGTAGATATGATTTGTGGTCATAAAAGAATGCCACTGTTGAGCTCAATGGCAGTCTCGTTTATAGCATTGTGGTAGAATGATCCTACAACTAATTCTGTTTTTCCTGATGCGAATTCCTCTTTGGTACTATCAGCAAATCTCAGTCAAGTCAGATACCGAATACCACATCCAAAATATACCCAAACCGATACCAAACTCAAAATTCCAATACCGCCAATATCTATTCAACATACAGTAAGCCTAATATAATATGATGCTGAAAACATAAGTGTTAACAGTTCTGGAAATGTTGTCAAATGAAATAATAATAATTATTGCAGGTACATCTGTTTATGTGCGTACTGCCTTGTAACAGAAGTTTATTTTTGTATTCCCAAGTTCCTGTTAAATTCTGTATTTTTCTCAACAAGTTGGCTTACGCCTTAAAATTTATGAGTTGTTGCGTATTGGTTTATGAAAAACTGAGACTCCCGATCATAACATAGTATTCAGATTGTTCAATGGGAAATTTCCTTTATAAGCTGTGCTTTCTGTCATTTCAAGTGTTTCACCTTTGTGGCATAAAAGCTTTAACCGAGCTGAGTCATATTATAAACCTTGTAATTTAGGTTTATTGGATATCTGTTCCCATAAAATACACAATGGGAATACAATAAGAAATTAAAATTAGAGAAAAACTAAAAAAAACTCTCTTTTTTTGATGGTAGATGATTGTTATGCAACATTTAAGTCGCATGACTGTCACAAATACGTTTTCAGTTTGTCAAGTTCATTTCTTAATTCAGTTACCTCCCTTGTTGTTTCTCTCCAATGTTGCTTGCAGAGAACACGTTAACACTGAACATTAAATATATTCTGACGTCACATGCATATAAACAACGTATCAAACAAATTCACAACACACATTAACATCAAAATTATTATTCAATTAAGACACAAGTATGTGTGCTCAGTATCTTCCTGGTTGATACAGCCAAGTGTATTATATTCTTACACAAAACCGTATTAACACTATTTACCAGAATAACACACAATCATCACAAGAGGAAAATATCGTGTGATTGTGTTTATAACGATTTTCCCCCACCCCAACTCCCAATGAAAGTGTCAATGACACTGCAGCTCAACTTGACAAACTTGAAATGGTAAATTTGAAGATCATTGGTTCAAATGTTATTTGGTGAAACTTCAACATAACAGCACTGTGTGTGCCAATGTGAGAGCAATCCATGCATTTTAAATGTAAACTGTAAGGCTGGCTAAATGAAGAATGTTGATACACAAATGTAGTAAGTTCGGAGATCACTGTAAACAGCAACTTTTTTCACAGAAATGAATCTACATGTAGAGGTTTCGCCTAATGAGCACGCCAAGTCCAAAAATGAAAGTGTCAATGACACTGTAGCTTAACTTGTGTGTGGTGTTTGATGAAAAGGATAATGTTCAATGTTTATGAAAGGATTCTGAAATAAGACAAGAATTGTGATAATTGGGAATATGTTAATTTCTGTTCCCTGTGTGCTATGTTTATGATAAAAATGAAAGAGTCAATGACTCTGTAGCTCAACTTGGATATGACAGGAATTAGTACTTGCTGTGACCAAGACAACTGAATAATGAATATGACAGGAATTAGTATTTGTTTTGGCCCAGTCAACAATAATAAAAGAATTACAAGGTGAGTGTAATGGACTACAGATTAAGACCAATCATTGTAGATTATTATTTTTGTGTGGAAATTTTCAGTCCCAAACAAAATATTTTCAGACTAAAATTTTTTCTTCTTCTTCTTAAAATTGACCAAAATGCATCAAAACACAAAAAACTAATTTCCGGATTTTGGTCCAAAATTTTCTAAGTCCCACCCGGACCCCTAATTTGCATAATTTATTCACGAGAAAAACTCTGTATTATATGTAATGTATCCCATGGTACTAAACATTCATACAAAAATTTATTCAAATCAGATCTTTCATTTGGAAGTTCTGCGCAAAAATCTGATTGCACTTAATTTTGAACAAAATGGCTGCTAGTGGCCATCTTGAATTTCAGACTGGACCCAAAAACACTCCTTCTCGTCCCACAGTGATAACAGAGGTACCCAAGAAGTTTCGTGAAGATTGGTTCATAAATACGGACTCTAGCCCGAGCCGTATTGGGATTTGCACTCACAGTGCTGAAAGTAACACTAAATAAATCAAAGTTAGCCTAATTTGCATAATTTACGCAAAAGAAAAAAACCTGTAATATATGTAATGTATCCCATGGTACTAAACATTCATACAAAAAATTATTCAAATCAGAGCTTTCATATGGAAGTTCTGTACAAAAAACAGATTTCGGCATCGTCGGTACAAAATGGCTGCTGGCAGCCATCTGGAATTTGGGACTGCACCCAAAAACACTCGTTCTCGTCCCACGGTCATAACAAAGGTACCCAAGAAGTTTCGTAAAGATTGGTTCATAAATACGGCCTCTAGCCCGAGCCATAGCAGCTTGGCACTTGCAGCTCTGAAAGTAACACTAAATAAATCAAAGTTAGTCTAATTTGCATAATTTACGCACGAGAAAAAAACCCGTATTATATGTGATATATCCCATTGTACTATACATTTATACAAAACTTTATTCAAATCAGAACTTTCATACAGAAGTTCTGTACAAAAAACTGATTTTTGCATCATCGGTACAAAATGGCCACTGGCTGCCATCTTGAATTTTGGACCACACCCAAAAACACTCGTTCCCGTCCCAGGGTCATAACAAAGGTACCCCAAAAGTTTCGTAAAGATTGGTTCATAAATACGGCCTCTAGCCCGAGCCATAGCAGCTTGGCACTTACAGCTCTGAAAGTAACACTAAATAAATCAAAGTCAGTCTAATTTGCATAATTTACGCACGAGAAAAAACCCCGTATTATATGTGATGTATCCCATGGTACTAAACATTTATACAAAACTTTATTCAAATCAGAACTTTCATACAGAAGTCATGTACTTAAAACTGATTTTTGCATCATCGGTACAAAATGGCCGCTGGCAGCCATCTTGAATTTCGGACCACACCTAAAAACACTCGTTCCCGTCCCAGGGTCATAACAAAGGTACACAAGAAGTTTCGTAAAGATCGGTTCATAAATACGACCTCTAGCCCGAGCCATGGCCAATTGTTGACGTACGGACAGATGGACAGACGGACAGATGGACAGACGGACGGACGGACAGACGGACGACGGGCCATGACAATAGCTCAAATTTGACTTCGTCAAAGTTGTGCTAATAATATGAGGTGTACACTGTACTAAAGAGCTGAGGGGTGGGTTAATATGACCTCACAGTTAATGTATGTGGACCTCACAGTTAATGTATATCAACAAAAGTTACCAAGTTACAGTGAAATTATTCCAAAACGAGTCATCCAATCAAGTTACATTAAAATCCCCTCATAAATATGGCCTGTAGACTGTGCTAAAGGTTTTCGGGCTTCGGGCCCTTGTAGCCATCAGTTTCCCAATTGCGTCCAAAGGGGACGTTCTCATCTAGACATTATATGAAGTCAATCTACCAAGTTACAATGAAATCCCTTAATAAATATGACCGGTAGACTGTGCTAAAGGTTTTTGGGCTTTGGGCTCTGGCAGCCATCATGGTTGAATGATCACAACCAAAAGGGGCCATTCTCATCTGGACACTATTTGGAGTCATCCTACCAAGCTACAATGAAATCCCTTCATAATTATGACCTGTAGACTGTTCTAAAGGTTTTCGGGCTTTGGGCCCCTGAAGCCGTCACAGTTGCCCAATTGTGTCCAAAAGGGGACGTTCTCATCTAGACATTATATGAAGTCAACCTACCAAGTTACAATGAAATCCCTTCATAAATATGACCTGTAGACTGTGCTAAAGGTTTTCGGGCTTCGGGCTCAGGCAGCCATCATGGTTGAATGATCGCAACCAAAGGGGACAATCTCATCTGGGCATCATCTGGAGTGATCCTGCGAAGTTACAATGAAATCCCTTCACAAATATGACCTGTAGACTGTACTCAAGGTTCTCGGGCTTCTGTAGCCATCATAGTTGACCAATCACGACCAAAAGGGGATGTCATCATCTAGGCATTATATGGAGTCAACCTAACAGGTTACAATGAAATCCTTCTATAAATATAACCTTTTGCCTATGCTAAAGGTTTTTGGGCTCGGGCACCCATCAAGGCTGAATGATCATGGCCAAAATGGGACGTTCTCATCTAGACATTATTTGGAGTCATCCTACCAAGTTACAATGAAATCCCTTCATAAATATGACCTGTAGACAGTGCAAAAGGTTTTTGGGCTTCGGGCATCTTTAGCAGTGAAAGTTGCCCAATCATGTCCAAAAGGGGACGTTCTCATCTAGGCATTATATGAAGTCAACCTACCAAGTTACAATGAAATCCCTTCATAAATATGACCTGTAGACTGTGCTTAAGGTTTTTGGGCTTCGGGCTCAGGCAGCCATCATGGTTGAATGATCGCAACCAAAGGGGACAATCTCATCTAGGCATCATCTGGAGTGATCCTACGAAGTTACAATGAAATCCCTTCATAAATATGACCTGTAGACTGTGCTCAAGGTTTTTGGGCTTCGGGCACTTGTAGCCATCACAGCTGACCAATCACGACCAAAAGGGGATGTCATCATCTAGGCATTATATGGAGTCAACTAATAGGTTACAATGAAATCCTTCCATAAATATGACCTTTTACCTATACTAAAGGTTTTTGGGCTCGGGCACCCATCAAGGCTGAATGATCGCGATCAAAATGGGATGTTCTCATCTAGACATTATTTGGAGTCATCCTACCAAGTTCCAATGAAATCCCTTCATAAATATGACCTCTAGACTGTGCTAAAGGTTTTCGGGCTTTGGGCCCCTGTAGCCGTCACAGTTGCCCAATCATGCCCAAAAGGTGACTTTCTCATCTAGACACTGTATGAAGTCAACCCACCAAGTTACAATGAAATTCCTCAATAAATATGACCTGTAGACTGTGGTAAAGGTTTTCGGGTTTTGGGCTCGGGTAGTCGTCACGGTTGGCAGATCATGCCCAAATGGGGAAATTCTCATCTAGACAACATAAGGAGTCATCCTACCAAGTTACAATGAAATCCCTCCACATTAAACATGACCTGCAGACTGTGCTAAAAGTTTTTGGGTTTCGGGCTTGGGCAGCCATCACGGTTGATAGATCATGCCCAAAAGGGGACATTCTCATCTAGACACTATACAGAGGCATCCTACCAAGTTACAATGAAATCCCTTCATAAATACGACCTGTAGACTGTGCTAATGGTTTTCGGGCTCGGGCAGCCATACCAGTTGCCCGATCGCGACCAAAAGGGGACATTCTCATCTAGACATGACCCCAAACCTGCATATGAAATTTCGTGACGATCAGACAAGAACTGCAGGGTGTAGCCCGTGCTAAAGGAAAATGTGAACAGACGTCACAGACTCACAGACTCACAGACTAACAGACTTCCGCACACATGATGGCAATAGCTTATCTTGACTATGTCAAGTTAAGCTAACAATCCTACGATAAATGTGCTCTGTAGGCCATGTCAAAAAAGAATGTAAATGCACAAATGCAATAGATTCAAAGATTGTTGCTGACAGCCACAGTTTTTAAAGAAAGGAAAAGAAAAGCGATAGCTGCTACCTCTGTCACCCCGAATAAGCATATGAAATTTCAAAACAACCCGATAATGAATGCGCCCTCTGAGGCAGGCACAAA
Organism: Pictodentalium vernedei; assembly: GCA_031216915.1. Classification (NCBI taxonomy): domain Eukaryota; kingdom Metazoa; phylum Mollusca; class Scaphopoda; order Dentaliida; family Dentaliidae; genus Pictodentalium; species Pictodentalium vernedei. The sequence goes on from CM062289.1 coordinate 277,572,201, forward strand.
TGCACTAAGTTTGATGGTTGATTGTGGCAATGGTCTTTTTATCTTTTTTATGGAAATTCATAAATATACCCTGTAGAGAGTGAAAAAGGGATAAGTTGCTCCAAAAATGCACTTAGTCCAAAAGCTGTTGATTTCTTTTCATTTCCAGGTTTTCAGGCTGGAAATGAAAAGAAATCAACAGCTAACATCCATAAGCCACCCAGAACATGCATACCAAGTTTCAAGCGATCCTATCATAAATGTGCCCTGTAGGGCATGCCAAAGGAATATACTGATGCCTGACTATATGAAGTTCAATGGTTATTGCCAACGGCAACTATTTTTGATGGAAATGGAAGAAAATTGACAGTTCCCATCTAGAGGTCATGCTGAAGAAGCAAACCAAGTTTCAAAGCAATCCGATCATAAATGTGCCCTGCAGGGTGTGCCAAAGGGAAATATCGATGCATAACTGCACTAAGTTCATCGAAGGTCTTTGCCAACGGCAACATTTTTTGATGGAAATGGAAGATAATCGACAGCTTCCATCTGGAGGTTATCCCAAATAAGTATACCAAGTTTGAAACCGATCTGATCATAAATGTGCCCTGTAGGGTGTGCAAAAGGAATATATTGATGCCTGATTAAACTAAGTTCAAAGGCCATTGCCAGCGGCAATATTTTTTGACGGAAATGGAAAAAAATCGATAGCTCCCATCTAGAGGTCACCCCAAACAAGCATACCAAGTTTCAAATTGATCCGATTATAAATGTGCCATGCAAGGTTGACCAAAGGGAAATATTGATGCATAAGTGCACTTAGTTCATAAAAGATCATTGCCAGCAGCAACATTTTTTGACGGAAATAGAAGATAATCAAAAGCTCCAATCTAAAGGTAACCACAAACAAGCATACAAAGTTTCAAACTGATCTGATCATAAATGTATCCTGCAGGGTATGCCAAAAGGAATATATTGATGCCTGACTAAACTAAGTTCAAAGGTCGTTGCCAGCGGCAACATTTTTTGCCGTAAATGGAAGAAAATCGATAGCTCCCATCTAGAGGACATCCCAAATAAGCATACCAGGTTTCAAAGAAATCTAATTATAAATGTGCCCTGTAGGGTATGCCAAAGGGAAATATTGAGGTCTGACTAAAATGAGTTCAAAGGAGGTTGCCAGCGGCAACATTTTTTGACAGAAATGGAAGAAAATCGATAGCTCCCATCTAGAGGTCACCCCAAACAAGCATACCAAGTTTCAAAGCGATCTGATCATAAATGCGACCTGTGCAGTGTGCCAAAGAAAATTCTGGATGTACGTAAGTATGCACATACTTACATACATACGTACATACTTATGTACATATGTACATATGTTGACGAAGGAGATGTGGCGGCAATAGCTCAGCTTGACTTGGTCAAGTTGAGCTAAAAATGCAAATATTATTTAGGCTAATATTGCCCAGAACTAAACATGCATACTCTGAGAACCTATGTGGTATTAAGCTTTCGTAATTGGTGATTTATCAACGAAATTCTGCAGCATAACAGGCACTAACAGATTTTCTTTTTGGTCCTATTTCAACCATCAGAATCGGCATCGAAATCGAGCACAATCGGCAGAGAAATAATCAGTAATCGGTTCACAGCAAGTTTTGATAATCGGTTTATCACTACCTGTATACAATGGTGGGAGTGGATAAAAGGTTGAAGAAAAGTTGGCTTGAATCAACTGGCTACAGTTCTAATAGGGATGCAAATACTGAAATTTTATGTAGTCCAATGCAAAATTCTTTCGGTGCCTTTGGAAATACTAAGAATTCTGGTGAGAGAGAAAGGTTGAACACTGGGTTTTGTCTGCCAGACCTTAATGACCCTTGTTTGTGGTTCGCCCCATCCAAAGAGTGTCTGGGGCTGGATTGCATAGAATAGCGGGTGTAATTGGAACAAGAGGCCCCACGGGGCCTGAAGCGCTCATCTTGTACAGAACACAATTTAAACAGAGTCCAAGAATGAGTCTACATTAAGCAAGCCATCTCCATAGGCTACACTGTCAATCCTTGAGTCCCTCAGGAGTGACAAAAATAATGCGGGCATCATGCCTTTTCTTCAGTTGATCATAAGTAAAATGTAGAGCTCCCCTATGAAGCCCCTTGATATAACCTATGTGGATTAATCTTAGTACCTCTAGAGGGTACTGAATACAAAATTTTTAATTCTTCAGCAAAATGGCCAATTCCGGCTCTCATAGAGAGCCCAAATATTAACCCAGGCTCTTTATTTGAACACAGTTAAATCTGACTTCCCTAGAGATATTGTGTACCGAATATGAAAGCATTCTGACTGTTGGATCTGAAGAGGAGAAATTGTCAAGAAATTTCTTCGAACTGCACTAAGTTCAAATTTGGGCTACCATAGCGAGCCCAAATATTGACCTATGGATCCGATTTGAACAAACTTGAATCTGACCCCCCTAGAGATGTTGTATACCAAATGTGAAAGCATTCTGACAAGTGAATCTGAAGAAGATTTTTGAAGAAATTCCCTCATATTGTACTAAGTTAAATTTCATGTTCCCATATGGAGCCCAAATATTAACCTAGGCACTCGAATTGAACAACCTGGAATCTGACCCCCCCTAGAGATGTTGTATACCAAATATAAAAGCATTCCGACTGGTGGATTTGAAGAAGAAGATTTTTAAAGAAATTTTCTCATATTGCACTAAGTAAAAATTTGGGCTACCATAGTGAGCCCAAATATATACCTTGGGATCTGATTTGAACAAACTTGAATCTGACCCCCATAGAGATGTTGCATACCAAATATCAAAGCATTCTGACTGATGGATCTGAAGAAGAAGATTTTTTTAAATTACCCTCCATATTGAACAAAGATAAAATTTGGGCTTCCGTAGGAAGCCCAAATATTAACCTAGGGACTTGGTTTGAACAATCTAGAATCTGACCCTCATAGCAATGATGTATACCAAATATTAAAAGATTCTGACTGGTGGTTCTGAAGAAGAAGATTTTTAAAGAATATTCCCCATATTACCCTATGTTAAAACTTCGGGCTCCTGTAGAGAGCCCAAATATGAACCAGTGAGCTTTATTTCAACAAACTTTTATCTGACCCCCCCCCCCCCCCCCCCTATGAATGCTGTATACCAAATATCAAAAGATTCTGATGATTGGTTCTGGAGAAAAGATTTTTTTTAATTTTTGCAAATATGCTGACTCAGCATTTTTTCGATGCCCATTACAGAACACCCTAACATAACCGATGGCAATTTTTTTTTACCATTCAATTCTACTGGTCATAAGGATACTTCATACCAAATAAAAGCTCTCTGTTCCATGGGGTTTGGGAAATATGGGCGTTTGAAAATATTTCTATTTTTAGCTCCCAGGGTTCCCATGGGGATGCGGGAATTTTTTTTTTTGCATGGGTCAAGTACTTATGACCCAATACTACCACAAACCAAATTTGGTTCATACCGGACCATCGGTTCAGAAAATAGAAATTTTGGGCGGGGCCAAAAATCTTACCCCTCCTATTACAAAGCCAAATATTACTTCACGAACTTCGTTTGAACAAATTTGACTCTACACCTCATATGGAAGCTCCATAGCAAATATCAAGTCATTGTACACACTGGTTCTTGAGAAGAAGATTTTTAAAATATTTTGGAGCATTTTCCCCCACTGCCTCCCTATGGGGCTGGGCATGCTGAGTTGAACAAAAATGAAATGCCCCTTTGGGACCATCACTCACACAAACTTTCACTTGAATTAGCCCAGTGGCTTTGGCGGAGAAGACCAAAACATGGTGTTGACGGACGACGGACGGGAATCGATGAGATTAGCAGCTTGACTTTGTCAAGATGAGCTAAAAACTGAATAGCCAGCTGTAAATAGGTTCCTTGGGTTCTTGAGAAAGGAGAGTGAGGGTTCCGAATATTGTGATTTGCCCTTTAACACTGATAAAGCTTGTACATGGAGACCTGCCAATTCTGGAGCATTATTTAGTAAGTTCATAAATCTGTAGTGCATTTTCACGAAGGTTTGCTGTCTAGTCCATTACATTTTTTGGAAACAGATGCAGCGCGGCGAGAAACCTCATATCAGGGGAAGGAAGCAGCTGTCCCTTGTCCGAGTGTTGCAGGTCAGAGAGCTCATTCGCCAAAAAGAGTGATACAGAACCCTTACATCATGAACGTGTCAATGACACTTTAGCTTAACTTGTCTGTGTGTTATGATTGATGAAAAGGATAATGTTCAATGTTTATGAAAGGATTATGAAATAAGACAAGAATTGTGATAATTGGGAATATGTTAATTTCTGTTCCCTGTTTTCAATAAAAATATGAGGTGTAGACTGTACTAAAGAATTGAGGGTGGGTTAATGTGGCCCTCACAGTTAATGTATGTGGCCCTCACAGTTAATGTATATCAACGAAAGTTACCAATTTACAGTTAAATTATTCCAAAACGAGTCATCCTATCAAGTTACAATGAAATCCCTTCATAAATACGGCCTGTAGACTGTGCTAAAGGTTTTTTCTGTGTAGCCATCACGGTTGACCGATCGCAACCAAACAGGTACGTTCTCATCTAGACATTATACTGAGTCATCCTACCAAGTTACGGTGAAATCTCTTCATAAATATGACCTGTAGTCTGTACTAAAGCTTTTCGGGTTTTGGGCTTGGGTAGCCATCATGGTTGAATGAGCATGCCCAAAAGGGGATGTTCTCATCTAGGCATTATCTGGAGTCATCATACCATGTTACAATGAAATCCCTTCATAAATATGACCTGTAGATTGAGCTAAAGGTTTTCAGGCTTCGGGCCCCTGTAGCCATCACAGTTGACCAATCGAGATGACCAAAAGGGGATGTTATCATCTAGACATTATATGGAATCAACCTACAAAGTTACAATGAAATCCCTCCATAAATACGACCTGCAGACTGTGCTAAAGGTTTTCGGGTTTTCGGCTTGGGCAGCTGTCATGGATGAATGATCACGACCGTAATGGGACGTTCTCATTTAGACATTATCTGGAGTCATCCTACCAAGTTACAAGAAATCCCTTCATAAATATGACCTACAGACTATGCTAAAGGTTTTCGGGCCCCTGTAGCCGTCACAGCTGACCAATCGCGACCAAAAGGGGACGTTCTCATCTAGACATTATATGGAGACAACCTACCAAGTAACAATGAAATCCCTCTATAAATATGACCTGTAGATTGTGCTAAACGTTTTGGGGTTTTGGGCTCGGGCAGTCGTCACGGCTGACAGATCACCACCAAATGGGGAAGTTCTCATCTAGACATCATACAGAGTCATCCTACCAAGTTACAATGAAATCCCTCCATATTAAATATGACCTGCAGACAGTGCTAAAAGTTTTTGGGTTTCGGACTTGGGCAGCTGTCACGGTTGACAGATCATGACCAAAAGGGGACATTCTCATCTAGATATTATAGAGAGGCATCCTACCAGGTTACAATGAAATCCCTTCATAAATACGACCTGTAGATTGTGCTAAAGGTTTTTTTTGGTTTTGGGCTCGGGCAGCCATCAGAGTTGACTAATCGCAACCAAAAGGGGACGTTCTCATCTAGACATGACCCCAAACCTGCATATGAAATTTTGTGACGATGGGATAAGAACTACGGGGTATAGCCCGTGCTAAAGGAAAATGTGAACAGACTCACATACATCACAGACTTCCGCACGCGTGATGGTAATAGCTTATCTGGACTTTGTCAAGTTAAGCTAAAAACGGAGGATCGAGGACAAAGGGTTCTTTCCTCCCAACAAGTGCACAGCAATTTAGAAATAGGGATTAGTGGGGTTAGTATAGGAACACCTTTCGAGTCCCAAAATATTCACTATTTTGATAGATATAGACTTGGGCCTACTACCTCTACCACACCACATTACAGGCCACCGATCAGTGTGGGAAATTTGGCCGTAAACTCTGAGATAGCTGGAACAGGAATACCACGAGGTGTGCATTGAAATGATGAAGGTGATATTTAGTGGATGAGGGGGCATTCTTTAAATGGTAGATTAATGAGTCAGGAGTATGCATAGTATCCTACGTTCACAGCACATGGTTTGTGTGGGTTTCACCCAAGGCCTAATTGGGATAGGAATCAAATCTTTCTGGATCATCTTGGCACCGATACAGTTGACCATTATCATCATGACCCAGACTTGTTGGTTCAGAGGACCAGTGTTGACAGGGAAAGGGTGGAATGCACAGGCCAGAGAAAGATCCTCCGAGATATGACAGGTCTTCCAATTTCCAAGATTATTTAATTCATTTCGAACAAGTGGCTGCATGGAATGGCTGGAGATGACTTGTGGAAGGCTCAACAGTTATAGATGTGCCTGCAGGGTCTGGTCCAAAAGATTCTTAGTGATCTGACTCTAAGCCAGGTTCGAAGTTATTCTGAAACAAAAATGGCATTTTTCCAGAGATTTAAACCCCCCCAGCAGGGAGTCTGCCTACAGAATGGAATTCCGCAATAGCAAGAGAATGAACACGGAATCTTCTGCCAAATTCGGTTACTCCTTGCTAGAGATGGGCGGTTTTCAAATTTCATGTCGGTTCCGGTTTCAGTTTCATTCAAAGAGTCGGGTTTTCGGTTTAGGTTTCGGTTTTCACTGTACAAACATTGTGTTTAGGGTAACCCGACACACCCTAAAACATACCGGCCATAAAAATTTCAACAAGTAAAAGTCGCTCATATAGATCATTGTAACTCTAAATTTCCATCCAAAATCAACTGTGATTTTAACGCTGTCTTTGGAATTCAAGCTTTCAAAATTACGTGTAGAAATAAATAGATTTGTCATTATAAATGTGGTTTGATAAACAGATGAATGTTTAAAACACAATGTGCAAGAAGTAATTTTGTCACCTATTTTCATGGTAAATGCCACGCTCGAACACAATACCAATTAGTGCAGCTGTTCTGAAACAAGAGGCCCCAAGGGGCCTGAGGGCGCTCACCAGACATGGTAGCCTAAATTTATATCAACCAGAGAATTGATTTCAACAAGTTGCATCTGCTCCTCCTAAGAAAAGCTTATACCAAATATCCAAAGATTCTGACCAGTGGATCTAAAAAAAAAAGATTTTTAAAGAATATTCCTCATATTGAACTAAGTTATAATTCAGGCTCCCACAGGGAGCCCATATATGAACCCAGGGACTTGGCTTTAACAAACTTGAATCTCACCCCCCTAAGGATGCTGCACACCAAATATCAAAACATTCCGACTGCTGGATCTGAAGAAGAAGATTTTTAAAGAAAAGTCCTCATTTTGAACTAAGTTACAATTCGAGCTCCCACAGTGAGTCCAAATATGGACCTAGGGACATGGCTGAAGAAGAAGATTTTTAAAGAAAAGTCCTCATTTTGAACTAAGTTACAATTCGAGCTCCCACAGTGAGTCCAAATATGGACCTAGGGGCATGGCTTGAACAAACTTGAATCTCACCCCCTAAGGATGCTGCATACCAAATATCAAAACATTCCGACAGCTGGATCTGAAGAAGATTTTTAAAGAAAATTCCTCATTTTGAACTAAGTTATAATTCGGGCTACCACAGTGAGCCCAAATATGAACCCAGGGACTTGGCTTGAACAAACTTGAATCTCAACCCCCTAAGCATGGTGCATACCCAATATCAGAAGATTCTGCCCGCTGGATCTTGAGAAGAAGATTTTCAAAGAAATTTGCCTGAAATGCACTAAGTTCAAATTTGGGCTCCTATACTGAGCCCAAATATAAACCCAGGGGGCCGATTTGAACAAACTTGAATCAGATCCAGCCCACAATGTTGCATACCAAATATAAAAAGATTCTGCCTGCTGGATCTGGAGAAGAAGATTTTTTAAGAAATATGCCTGAAATGCACTAAGTTAAAATTTGGGCTCCTATACAGAGCCCAAATATAAACCCAGGGGGCCGATTTGAACAAATTTGAATCAGATCCACCCCACAATGTTGCTTACCAAATATCAAAAGATTCTGCCTGCTGGATCTGGAGAAGAAGATTTTTTAATAAATTTGCCCGAAATGCACTAAGTGCGAATTCGGGCTTCTATATTAAGCCCAAATATGAATCCAGGGGGCCGATTTGAACAAACTTGAATCAGATCCACCCCGCAATGTTGCATACCAAATATCAAAAGATTCTGCCTGCTGGATCTGGAGAAGAAGATTTTTGAAGAAATTTGCCCGAAATGCACTAAGTTTGAATTCGAGCTTCTATAGTGAGCCCAAATATGAATCCAGGGGGCCGATTTGAACAAACTTGAATCAGATCCACCCCGCAATGTTGCATACCAAATATCAAAAGATTCTGCCTCCTGGATCTGGAGAAGATGATTTTTTAAGAAATTTGCCTGAAATGCACTAAGTTCGAATTCGAGCTTCTATAGTAAGCCCAAATATGAATCTAGGGAGCCGATTTGAACAAATTTGCATCAGATCCATCCCACAATGTTGCATACCAAATATCAAAAGATTCTGCCTGCTGGATCTGGAGAAGAAAATTTTTTAAGAAATTTGCCTGAAATGCACTAAGTTCGAATTCGAGCTTCTATAGTGAACCCAAATATGAATCTAGGAAGCCGATTTGAACAAACTTGAATCAGATCCATCCCACAATGTTGCATACCAAATATCAAAAGATTCTGCCTGCTGGATCTGGAGAAGAAGATTTTTTAAGAAATTTGCTTGAAATGCAATAAGTTCAAATTTGGGCTCCGATACTGAGCCCAAATATAAACCCAGGGGGCCGATTTGAACAAACTTGAATCAGATCCACCCCACAATGTTGCTTACCAAATATGAAAAGATTCTGCCTGCTGGATCTGGAGAAGAAGATTTTTTAAGAAATTTGCATGAAATGCAGTAAGTTCAAATTCGAGCTTCTATAGTGAGCCCAAATATGAATCTAGGAAGCCGATTTGAACAAACTTGAATCAGATCCACCCCACAATGTTGCATACCAAATATCAAAAGATTCTGCCTGCTTTATCTGGTGAAGATGATTTTTTAAGAAATTTGCCTGAAATGCACTAAGTTCGAATTCGGGCTTCTATAGTAAGCCCAAATATGAATCCAGGGGGTCGATTTGAACAAACTTGAATCAGATCTACCCCGCAACGTTGCATACCAAATATCAAAAGATTCTGCCTGCTGGATCTGGAGAAGAAGATTTTTGAAGAAATTTGCCTGAAATGCACTAAGTTCGAATTTGAGCTCCTATAGTGAGCCCAAATATGAATCTAGGGAGCCGATTTGAACAAACTTGAATCAGATCCACCCTACAATGTTGCATGCCAAATATGAAAAGATTCTGCCTGCTGGATCTGGAGAAGAAGATTTTCAAAGAAATTTGCCTGAAATGCAGTAAGTTCAAATGTGGGCTCCTATACTGAGTCCAAATATAAACCCAGGGGGCCGATTTGAACAAACTTGAATCAGATCCACCCCACAATGTTGCATACCAAATATCAAAAGATTCTGCCTGCTGGATCTGGAGAAGAAGATTTTTTAAGAAATTTGCCTGAAATGCACTAAGTTCGAAATCGGGCTCCTATACTGAGCCCAAATATGAACCCAGGGGGCCGATTTGAACAAACTTGAATCAGATCCACCCTACAATGTTGCATACCAAATATCAAAAGATTCTGCCTGCTGGATCTGGAGAAGAAGATTTTTTAATGTTTTTCCCATTGCCTACAGTGTTAAAAAGTGCTGACTCAGCACGTTTTCAAAGTCCCGAAACTGTACCCTATGATAAAACCGATGGCAATTTTTTTTTACCAATCCTTTCTGTTGGTCCTAAGGAAGCTGCACACCAAATAAAAATTCTCAATGCCGTGCAGTTTTGGAGATATGGACGTTTTAAATTTTTTCTATTTTTAGCTTCTGCGGTTCCCACGAGGCTGCAGGAATTTTTTTCGAAAATAGAAATTTTGGGCGGGGCAAAAAATTTTGACCCTCCCATAACGACGCCAAGTATAGCCCCACAAACTTCTCTTGAACAAATCTGAGTCTACACCTCAAAAGAAAGCTGCACACCATATATCAAGTCTCTGCTACTGCTGGTTCATGAGAAGAAGATTTACAAAGATTTTGGTGCCCCTTGGGGGCGTGGCACCACCCAGGAGGAGGGGCAACTTCATTTGAACAAATCTGAATTGGCATTAGGTAATAAACATTTAGCCAACATTTGAATAAAATTGGGCTAGTGGTTTGGGAGGAGAAGTCGATAATGTAAAGTTAACGCCGGACGGACGACGACGGACGCCGGACGACGGACGACGGACAGAAAGTGATTAGTAAAGCTCCCCTTGAGCTTTGCTCAGGTGAGCTAAAAAGGGCTATCGCGACTGTGAAGTTTGAAAACAAGGTTAACTTTAGGTTGTTTCTCTCTTTATTCCTGAGAAGTGAGGACCTGATTAGAGTTTTCCAACACTGAAGTTGAAAACCTCGACAACCGATTTTCTGTAATTGTTTCGGTTTTGATAACAAAATCGAAACCAAACCGAATTTTCGGTTAACCGCCCATCTCTACTCCTTGCGGCAGCTGGTTAATTTGCCTTTTCCAGAATTGCCTAATTCAGAAAAGGAGTCGTATGCTATAGATCAGTTTGTCAATGGACTGGGAAGATATGAGTTAAGAAAACTTGTTCAGTTCAAACACCCCAAAACTATAGATGATGCTATCATGTTTTCCATAGAATTTGAAGCATTTAAAGGCTCACAATATGAAAGGGGTAATATTGGCAATGAAATGGTATCTATAGTACAAAATAAGAGCCCCGAAATATCTGAAAAGCCAGTAGCACCAGAGTGTGATGTTCTCGAACTAATTCAGAATGAATTTAGTACATTGGGTAAAATAATAGAGAAAGCTACATGTATGTCTGAAAATAATATGAAGGCAAAGACTAAAATGAAATGTTTCAAATGTAATGAAAATTGGAATCCTAAACGTAAGTGTGAAGTTAGGTTTGAGCGTGACCAACAGACAGATCTGGGTTATTCCAAAGACTTGGACCAGGGAAAATAACTGAGTCGAGTTTGAGTCTGAAAACTTTACCTTGAAAAATAAGGATAAACAATTCAATCAAGGGCAGATAATTCACTTAACATCTGTTCAGTCAAATTGTCTATTTGTGGACATAGAAATTAATAAAAGAGTGCAAAGTTTTTAGTGGATTCAGGTTCAGCTGTAACAACTGTTTCGGAGGTAATATATTTAGAGATTAAAGATAGTTTGCATGCAGCCTTAGAAAGGGTTTGTGTTACACTGGTTGCTGCCTCCAGAGATGCATCGCCAGTTGAAGAACAGATGTCACTGAACTTAGTTATAAGCAATAAGGTCTACAAGCCTAAAGTCATAGTTGCTGAATTAAACGGTTTGTCTGGAATATTGGGGACAGATTTTCTTATGAAATACAAGGGAAATTTGAATTTCGATAAAAGGTTGCTCAAATTATGTGACCAACATACACAATTGTCCTTGAGAAATGAGGGCTGTCCAGAAGCTCATGTCAGGTTAGCAAACTCTGTAGAAGTTCCCCCAAACTCTGAATGTTGTATATGGTTTGATAGATGGTGAATTCGATCTATCTGATGGGTTAATCGAACCCAATTCGCTAATTAAAAGTAAAGGGTTATTTGTGGACTGGGCTATGGTGAGAATGGAAAATGATAAATTTTAAGTAATTTGTATATTTTTTATACTTACCAATGGCCCAGACTAGGTGGTGCTAACTCAATTTAATTCAGGGTCAAACACAAATTTTGACCCCCGATCCCCCAAATTTGCATACAAAACTGAAAAAAAAAAGTCCTATCTGGTCCTACATACTTTTGTGATCTGCGCATGCGCAGTATCCAGGAAGGTACTGAAAATGGCACTAACCATCATTATTTCTACAGTGCCTGCTAAGTGTTATAATCAGTGGAGAGGTATGAGTGCCCACTCACGGAAGGGCCATCCCGTCTGGGCCATTGGTAAGTATAAACAAGAGCACCGCCTAGCGGGGCAACATACACCCGTGGTGATCACCATGTGTGCAAAGTTTGAACAAAATAACTGGCAAAATGTTAAAGGAGTAGGCGACACAATACTGTAATGTTTTAAGTACTAAAAGGGGACATAACTCTGGAAATACAAAACAGAGTTACCTGCTCTTGTCACATGCACAATGGCAATTGGTGATCAACATGTGTGTGCAAAGTTTAAACAATATAGCATGTAAAATGTTGGAGGAGAAGGTGATACAATACTGTAATGTTTTAAGTACTGAAAGGGGCATAACTCTTGAAATAGAAAATGAAGTTACCTGCTCTTGTCACAGGCACAACGGCAACTGGTGATCATCATGTGTGCAAAGTTTGAACAATATTGCATGTAAAATGTTGAAGGAGTAGGCGACACAACACTGTAATGTTTTAAGCTAAAAGGAGGGCATAACTGGAAATACAAAACAGAGTTACGTGTTCTTGTCACATGCACAACGGCAATTACTGATCAACATGGGTGCAAAGTTTGAACAATGTAGCATGTAAAATGTTGAAGGAGTAGGCGACACAATAGTGTAATGTTTCAAGTATTAAAAAGGGGCATAACTCTGGAAATAAAAAACAGAGTCACCTGCTCTTGTCACATGCACAACGGCAATTGATGATCAACAGGTGTGCAAAGTTTGAACAATATAGCAAGTAAAATGTTGAAGGAGAAGGCGGCTCAATACTGTAATGTTTCAAGTACTAAAAGGGGCATAACTCTGGAAATACAAAATGGAGTTATTTGCCCTTCTCGCATGCACAACGGCAATTGGCGATCACCATGTGTGCAAAGTTTAAACAATATAGCATGTAAAATGTTGAAGGAGTAGGCGACACAAAACTGTAAAGTTTTAAGTACTAAAAGGGGGCACAACTCTGGAAATACAAAAGAGAGTTACTTGCTCTTGTCACATGCACAACAGCAATTGGTGGTCAACATGTGTGCAAAGTTTGAACAATATAGCATGTAAAATGTTGAAGGAGAAGGCGAGACAATACAGTAATGTTTAAGTACAAAAAGGGGCATAACTCGGGAAATACAAAATGGAGGTACCTGCTCTTATCACATGCACAAAGGCAATTGGTGATTACCATGTGTGCAAAGTTTGAACAATATAGCATGTAAAATGTTGATGGAGTAAGCAACACAATACTGTAATGTTTTAAGTACTAAAAGGGGGCATAACTTTGGAAATACAAAATGGAGTTACCTGCACTTGTCACATGCACAACAGTAATTACTGATCACCATGTGCGCAAAGTTTGAACAATGTAGCATGTAAACTTTTGGAGGAGTAGGCGACACAAAAATTGTACAGACGGACCAGACTTTAACCACATAAGTATCCTGTTTTACAAACTCGTGGCCACGGATGGACGGACGGACGGATGGACGGACGGACGGACGGACGGATGGACGGACAGACAGACAGACAACGCCATAACATAATACTCCTGTTTTTTCAAAACGAGCGTATAAAAATATACAAATTACTTAAAATTTATCATATTTTTATACCACAACCAATGGCCCAGACTAGCTGAATCATAAAAAGCCTGGAGGGCCTAGGACTTAAAGGAAAATCCAATCTCTCAATTACTTCGATAAAGGATAGCTCCTACAGGAGAATAGGAGAAGACATAGGAATTACATATGTTCTCTTTTACAAGAAAAGAGAATTTATTTATTTATTTATTTATTGGCGTTTAAGGTCACATATTTTTGCACAATGGCTAATCATGTTTTACGGGTGGAGGAAGCCGGAGTACCAGGAGAGAACCACCGAACAATGGCGAGCAACTGTCAGCTCCCCAACATACTAACTTCACACAAGCAGGGTTAGCATTGGTTGAAGACAGCATGCCATCGACGTGCATTTCGCCTTAGTACACAACGCCACTGTGCCCCCACATGGGCAATGGGGGTGAAGTGTCTTGCCCAAGGACACAACGCAGTTGCCGCAGGTGGGATTCGAATCGAAAGAAAAGAGAATGGCATAACACGAACAATGTAATTGAGAATTACATAATTTCTCCATTTAATGCCAGCATAACCCGTTATGCTAATTCGGTGAAGGAAACCAATATATAAAGATAGTCCAGAGAATGAGACACTTTATACTCATTTAAAAGTGTCCGAGGATTGTATATTAATGCTCATATGACATGTAACATATACAAATGCTTCACAGTGAGCTACACTTAAAAAACAGTACATAAGGCCTAAAAAAATTAAAAATCTGTTTCTCAGGCCCTCCCGCATGGTACTTTTGGCTGCCGCATGCTCTCTTTTTATAACCAATGTAAACTTTAAAAAAATAAAACTTAGGCCTAAAAAAATTTAAAATCTGTTTCTCAGGCCCTCCCGCATGGTCCTTTTGGCTGCCACATGCTCTCTTTTTATAACCAATTTAAACTTAAAAAAAATTAAAATTAAATGGATTATGTCTGATATTTTACCAAAGTTAAAAAAATTGATGAATTTGTCCCTTGAGTGCAAGAAGGCTTTGCAATGCTTTAGCATTGCAAAGCCTTCTTGCACTCAAGGGATGAAATACACCACCACCCATGCTATTCTGTAGATTATGAGGCCTAAAACTTGAACCAAGAACATGAACTTTTGATGGCAAAGAAGTAATTACTGAAATAAAATATAAAATAAAAAAATGCTCGCCCGCATGCAATTTCACAAATAATGGCCTGAGAAACAGAAGATCTACTTTGTGTGGCCTAAATGAATCATAGTTATTGCTTCACACCAAGCTACACATTATAACTACCCAGCACCGACACTGGACTACTGTCTCTGAAGGAGGTATTCTCTTGCTTTTCACTATAAAGCCAGATAACATAAGAGAAAAACTGTCCCCCCCCCCCCCCCCCCACCTCCCCTTGTTCTGAGGTAAAATTCTTCAGAACAAAGACAGCAGCAAAATGGCGGCAGTGCTCGAGCAGAC
Organism: Pictodentalium vernedei; assembly: GCA_031216915.1. Classification (NCBI taxonomy): domain Eukaryota; kingdom Metazoa; phylum Mollusca; class Scaphopoda; order Dentaliida; family Dentaliidae; genus Pictodentalium; species Pictodentalium vernedei. The sequence continues at coordinate 277,587,265 of CM062289.1, forward strand.
TGCCTAAAGACCTTATAGATGTAATATTAATGGACAACATTCTCAGCAACAGAAAGAGGACCCAAAGATCTAAGGTCACCGGAGATGGACTCTAAATTTCTACGGTAAAACTTGGTAAATGAAGAAGGCTGTGTCCAGTAGGCAGCCTTCAAAAGATCAGTAATGGCTATACTGTTAGAATAAGCCCCAGAAGTAGACAGTGCTCTAACCTCGTGTGCTGAAATCTTGTTGACAGAACGTTGATCCGAAGAAAGACTTTCATAAGCAATACGTATTGCCAACTGAATCCATCTAGCGATAGGATGAATAGAAAAACTTTTTTCTGTCAGGAATCAGAGAAAGAAAGAATCGTTTTCTTCCCTTTCTAATAAAATCTGATCAACGTTTATAAATGTGCATTGCTCTAACTGGACACAGCAAGGGCCTACGGTTATCTGATGACGGTAAAGCTTTAATGACAATAGGCTCCAGCCGCTTATCAAAATCTGATTCTTAGCTAAAAATCCCACTTCCATAGTGAGGGTAATAGCATTACTCACACTACGATAATGGGAATCATCAACAGATAATGCATGAAGTTCACTAACTCTTTTGGCAGACACAAAGGCTAAGAGAAACACCGTTTTATAGGTCAAGAATTTGAACTCTACATCGTCTAACAGCTCAAAAGGAGCTTCTCGAAACTTCAACAGAACCCAAGGTAAATTCCACTTACAAATTAATCTGAGGGTTCCAGGTCTATTAATAGAGAAATTTCTAACTAGCTTGGATAAAGAAGTATCTGATCCAATAGCTAAGTTATCATGATGAGCGTAAGTGTCTGACAACATAGACCTATAGCCCTTAATAGTGAAAGGCTGCAGTTTGAGTTCGTCAAATAGGTAGACAAGGAAATTGGCAATCTGTGGAATCATATATGTCTATTGACTGATCCATACACCAACAAAAGAAAACCTTCCACTTCGCTGAATAATTTAATGAAGAGGAGGCCCTCCTACAGTTAGAAATTGCATCCAATGCTCGTCCTGTAAAATGTTTTTCGTGCAAGAAGTACCTCACAACGGAATTACGTGAAGGTTGAGACCATCCGGGTTGTGATGCAGTGCGTGTGACTTCCCCTGAAATAGAAGATCCTTTTCGAGAAGGAAGCTTCCGGGGGATGTCCCATAACAGACACCTGAGAAGATTGATCCAAGGTTTCTGTGACGACAGAGGTGCTACTAGCAGGATTTTGCAGTGAGACTGTTTGATCTTTAACAAAATCTACTGAATCAGCGGAGCATGCATATCCTATCATTCCGTCCCATGAGATCGATAGAGCATCTACTGCGTACGCACTGTGATCTGGACATGGCAACACCAATGTCGGTAACTGTTTGTTTAGGTGTGTCACAAAAAGATCTATCATGGGACGATCCCACTGGTAGCAGATCTGACTGAATATTCACTTGTTGAGAGTCCACTCCGATGGCAACAGGCGACCTTTCCGAGAGAGCGAGTCTGCTAGTATGTTCAGACGACACAGTATATGATGGACTGAGAGACGAAAGTGATGATTCAGAATGAAGGAGAATCTTCTCAGTTAATTCTCATAATGGAATCGAGTGAGTGCCACCTTGGTTCTGGAGGTAAGCTACTACTGTCGAGTTGTCCAACAGAATTTGAAAATGGACGTTCGCTATTTGATGAATCCAATGTTGTAGTGCTAGCCAAATTGACATCATCTCCTCGATGTTTATGTGCTTCTCTAGGAACCGAGAGTCCCAAAGACCCTGACACTTCAAGTCTGTGGGACTTAAAGACGTGCTCCAGCCCGTCTGGCTCACATCCGTTATAATCGTGAAAGCCAGATCTGGCAGTTTAAGTGGAACTCCCTGAGTTAACCACTAAAGATCCGCCCAAATCTGAACCCTTTGTTTTACTAGGTCCGTTAAAACAATACTGGTTTCGAGCGAATGCGTCTTCACACTCCAGTTCTGAGTAAAGAATATCTGGATGGGACGTTGTGCAGACGGCCCATCGGAATAAGATCTGCAGCCACTCTGCACAGCCCCATCAGATGCATAAACTCCCTCGCTGTTACTGCGGGAGAGTTTAGACAAAAGCAAGAATAACAACTGACTAATTTCGCTCTGGGTAACAGCAGACGAACTAGATTGTTGTGAGTCTTGAAGCTCGTTCCCAAGTGAATGAACGACTTGGATGGAACCAGATCCGACTTTTCCTCGTTTACTATGAAGCTGAGACGTCGGAACAACTGAAGCAGACTCTGAACATCGTTCTGAAGAATAATTCTGTTGCTGTATCTCTGAAGAATGTCTTCCAAGTAAGCCAACATAACCACCTACGAATGAGCTCAGAAGTATGAAATTACTAAGTTCATTATTCAAGTGAAGCCCAAGGAGCCAGGTTCAGACCGAAGCACATTGCTCTGAACTGATAAACCTCTCCTTGCACGGCAAAACGCAGGTACTCTCTGAATGCCAGATGTACCAGGACATGAAAGTAGGCATCCTTTAGATCTATACTTGCCGCATAGTCGTCCACTCTAATGCGCACTCTTACCAACCGAACGGTTTCGATATAGAACTTTGGAGCCAGGATCAACTTGTTTATCCAGCTCAAGTTTATTACTGGTCGGAACAAGCCGTTTGGCTGGAAAAGGTGACTGTAAAAACCTTGAGAATTTTGATTCTCGACGATCTCTATTGCTTCCTTTAATAAGAGAGCCTGTATCTCTTTTGAAAGGATCCACCGGAAGATTTGTCCAACGTGGACATCTTGTAAGTGGGGGGTTTGCTCGGAATGAGGCCTTCCGAGATTTCACTTCTCACCCACTGATCTTCTGTGACTTCTATCCAGTTTCTCGCGAAGTTTGATAACCTTCTGCCAACTGGCAAGCAATAGAGGTCTTGTCTATCACCTGTACGACTTACGAGGCTTACAGGAGGAGAAATGACGTCCTCTTGGCGAAGAACCTCATCCCGTCGGCTAGGGGTGTCTGACCTATAGTCTTGATCAGACTTGCGCCCCTTTCCCGAGTCGCTATACTGACGACCTTCGGAGTAAGAATAAGAGGGTTTCTTGTACCCTCGCGAGGAGTTCCCTTTAGATAACTTTGAAGTGGAACGGCCTCACTTACCCCAGTCTGCTGAAGCGGGTTGTTGCGACACCGACTTCAACAGCAGTGCACTGGAACCTTTCTTTGTAGCCTGCTCATAGACTAACAAAAGCTTGTCGTCAAACAGAGTATGTCCGGAGACTGGAGCGACTCGGAGAGAGCTTTTCACCTTGTCATCTATAAGTGATGACGACACAAGGGCAGCATCACGTCTGACCAACTCCAAATTTGCCACTGTCAGGGCGGAGTTGTACGTGGCATACATGACTGCCCTGGAAAGAACTCTTAAGCGAGGAACAAACGTCCTCAAATTCCTTCAAATTAAGACGTTGAGCCATAGCTCTGGTAAGGTGATCTGCATAGAAAATCATGTCCAGATTCGCTCTATTGGATGAAATAGCACATTCCATCACTTCCGAGCATATATTGAATGAAGCAGGTAGGGACATATCTAAAACCCTGGCCTGCTCATCTTAATGCAGAGGAGCTCTCTGGAATCTTCTCCAACCATTTTAAATGAACATAGTCCAAGGAACGGGATATATATAGATGTCGATAAGAAACCGTGTTTCCTCTTAGCACTAGAGAGGTTGGATATGGCGTTGTCAACATGGCCGAAGGCTTGCAACACCTGTCTAGTCTGTATCGGGAAGGAAAGAACATTCTCTTTCCTCCACACAAAGTCTGCGTCCAGAGACGACAGCGGTTTCTCTCTAGTAGTCGCAGCTTGCTGATCAGATGGAACAATTTCAGGATAGTATACTACTCAAAGTTTGCTAAGCACCAAGTATATCCAATTACCTGTTTTACGTTTCAGTTGAAATATTGTAATGAAAAGTGTACATATTTTTCATTTAATTATATCTTTAATGATTTAAGTACAGAAATTAAGATTTTAGTTGTGTTTGATATTATTTTTTAGCTTTTGAATACGATAACAATGGAAAATGGATATTATTGGTAAAAGAGGAAATTTTTCTATTTGCCAAAAGGTTGACGGAGCGAACTAGTATGGGTTCAATATCGAGTTTGAGAACCATTACTGTTATTTGCAGCTTGACAACGCCTTCTCATTCTCTCAATCAGGTTCCTAGTGGTCCTTTGTGGGATGTTGTTCCATTCTTGGACCAGTATGGCACCTAGCTCCTGAACACTTCTTGGCTGGACTGGACAGGCTGAAACTGCAAGCTGCAACTCATTCCAGACATGTTCGATTGGATTGAGGTCAGGGGATCTTGCCGGCCAGTCCATACGCTCAATCCCATCCCTCTGTCGGTACTCCCCGACAGCATGAACAAGATGAGGACGGGCATTATCATCCATCAGAATGAATCTATCACCCACTGCACCTGCATACAATCTGACGTGGACATCCAGGATCTCATCAATATACAGCTGTGCAGTCAATGTACCACTTTCAAGGACTCAGAGCTCTGTATGTCCATCCCTGCTGATGCCGCCCCAGACCTGGTCTTCTCCATACCCTAGAACGCCTATCTGTGTGGTCTAGGCAGTACCTTGACTCATCTGTAAAAAGGACAGGTCGCCAATCTTCTCTGGTCCATCCAACGTGGTCCATGGCCCATTTATATTGTGCCTGGCGGTGGTTCTGGGACAGCGGAATGCGAATACATGGTCTTCTCGATCGGAGACCACCTTTGTGCAACCTTGTTCGGATAGTCTGCATCGAAACATTTACCGGATGCATTCTGAAAGTCATTGCAAAGCTGGGTTGCTGCAGCAAAGCGGTTCCTACAGGCCTGAATGATCAAAAACTGGTCTTCAGCTGCAGATGTTGCCCTGTTTCTGCAACCACCATGCCATCTTACTGGTGTGCCATACTGCTGAAATCTTGCCCAGACACTGGTGATCACTGTATGGTGCACACCAAGGGCTTCACAAAACTGACGGAGGGTAGCCCCTTGCTCCACCATCCCTACAGTCCACCACATTTCTGCTTCCGACAAATGTCTTCTTACATTTGCATTTGCCATATGCAATCATTAAATCACAAGGGTTTGTGTTGAAATGAAGATTGAATACCCTACACATGTTGAATACCCTACACATGTTATGTACATGTAGACAGTACATGAAAACATCATGAAAATCAAGGGGTACATGCTTTCCATGACTGTCACGAAAGGTCTGCCTGTCAGGGAGCTGATGAAAACACTGGGGACCATCTCAATACATTCCTCAATCATATCCTCAAAAAATATCGCAAATATGTCACAAGCAAATTTCACAATGATGTGTCAAATATTTGGTACTTAGCAAACTTTGAGTAGTATACTGATGAAGAAAATTTTTTCGCTACCATATGCTGTTCCGAAAGGGAAGGGTAATCCTCTTCCTTGTCCCTTTCACCATCCGACTGATTCAGCTGTGACGTTCGGTCCATCGCATCTGCATGTGCAGATGACTGGACCGACCCAGCACAATCCGACAGCTCACCACCGGAGTCTGAGGAAGGCTGCTCTTGCACTTGCTGGGATGCTGTGATCAGCTGCGCAATCTGCGACAGCAAGTCTGTTACTGAGGCTTGAGGAGCAGCGGTCTTCTGTTTTTTCGCCGCTTGCTGCTCCTGGGATGAAGATCCGGAGATAGATCTCTTCTCCGAACGTCCTGATGAACGAAGCCTCAGATCGCTAGCTACCGGATGGTCGGACTTCAAGGGTGAAGACTGGCTCCGTCTTTGCACAGCTGGCTGGATATCCGAAGTTGGGTAGCTAGCATGTGGTCGTGTGTTGTTGGGTTAGAGAGGGGCCTCTCCCGCTCACGGTGTTGTCAGACCTCACCGAGCCTCATGAAAAGAAACTTGCTGACGTCCTCCCTATTTCCGTCGTCGCTGGGTGAGCTTTTGATTTTGAGGTGCTCGCTCTACCCAAATCTACACTTTCTTCAACCGCAACGGACTTACCCAGGGTCACAGCTCCCACGGAGGAGTAACTGCTTCACAGGTCGAGCTAGCTGCTTGCAAGGGATTAAGAACACTACCTAGAGGCCTTATCCCTTGCTTAATATTCATGAGCACCTTTGCAGTTAGCTCTGTTTGCTCATCAGAGCGCAATGATGGTAGCTCACTTTGGATGGGTGTCACAATACTATCACCATGTTCTTGTTCCTCTGAAAAACTTGAATTATCTTACGGTGAGAGCGCCGGCACAGGAACCACACTGCCAACAACATACCGTGACACACATCTCCAATGTTTGTCATCCCAATGTACACATGTAGGACAAGAATCCGTAGGCAGGCATCGACTACAGGCAAGGCAACAAGCATGTAAATCCGAGGTCGACTTCCTCGCTTTGCATTTAGAGCAGCATGCTTTCATAATTACAATCAAAACACAAAGTCGATAGCACTCCTACAAACTCCACAATAAATATATGATAAAGATACATGAATGATAGCAATCAAAGTTAAATTCAAAAAATTAAAACAAACAAAAATTTTTTTTTAAATTTTGAAAAAATGCCTAAGTTCCCCAAGGGAACATGATGAGCCCAAGGGTATCCCGATAGAGCCTAAGTGTGGACAAAATCCAAATTTTTTTAGCTACACTACCAGAATCATAATCCATGTATCCAACAGTAATATAATAATAAATACTACATATATCTGAGGAAGATGCCAATGTAAACAACGTCAAAGGAAAAAACAGGAAACAAGACATCAGGCATCCAAAAAGGCCTAAAGTCAGTAACCGATTTATATGCTACCAGATGCAAAGCTAGATCTTCATATGAAGAAAAAACGATACATCGGATAGAAGATGCAAGACCAACATGACCTAACACCCCTAGAAGTTTAACAGGAGGGCTTCAAGGAAGGATAGAGAAGGAACACTTAACAAACAGTGGATTAATCATCAGCAAGAATGATGATATCAGGCATATGTCCCGAAATTGGGAAACATGAAATAATTTTTGTAATTATTATAAAGTTACAGCCCTGATCATTTGAAACCACCGTTGTTCACTTCCATGGGGGCGCGGTGGCTCAGTTGGTAGAGGTGCAGGCTGCAAGCCGAGAGGTCCTCGGTTCGAATCCCACCTGCGGCAACCGCGTTGTGTCCTTGGGCAAGACACTTCACCCCGATTGCCTACATGGGGGCACGATGACGCTGTGTACTGAGGCGTAGTGCACGTCGATGGTGCGCATGTCTTCAACCAATCTAACCCTGCCTGTGCTGCGGTGCAGAGTTCAGAGTTACGATGTTGGAGAGCTGACAGCTGCTCGTCGTTGCTCGGTGGTTCTCTCCGGGTACTCCGGCTTCCTCCACCCGTAAAACTGTCACGGTCACGATTAGCCATTGTGCATAAATATGTGACCTTAAACACCAATAAATAATGTTCACTTCCATCATCCATTTACAGCCTTGGATCCACCAATTCTTTCATTGATTTGTGTCTGGCATCCTCAAAGAAGGAGATTTTAAAGCACAGATGTAAAATCATTGTTACTGACTTTAGGACCAAACAAAGAATGATGGTTTGCGCCAATTTCGGTACCTTTCTGAATACTGAGCATGCGCAGATCACAAAAGTATGGAGGACCAGATAGGACTTATTTTTTCTGGTTTTGTATGCAAATTTGGGGGATTGGGGGGGGGGGGGGGGGCAAAATTTGTGTTTGGCACTGAATTAAACTGAGTTAGCAACAGCTAGTCTGGGCCATTGGTTGTGGTATAAAAATATAAGCGGGTTCTTATGTCTGTGGTCAATCTTACAAACAAGAAAATTAAAGTTAATGGCAATTCAGTCGTAGCGAATGTTTTTCCCATACAGTAGATCTTTGAAGAAAGGGAAGAAACTTCTGTGAAAAGTTTTTTAAGAATTACCGGAACACTTGACAATGCTGGTTAGTGATCTCTCAGAGAAATTAACCCCTTCTGAGGTGAAACAAGTAGCTGATTTATTGGTTGATTTTCAGGATATTTCTGTTAGTCCTGATGGTAAGTTGGGACGAACAGATGTTGTTAAACACAAGACAGAGACTGGACAAGGGAAACCATTTAAGTTGCCACCAAGAAGGGCTTCTCTGGTTAAGAGGGAAATTATTGACCAAGAAATTGATAAATGTTAGATCAGGGAATCACTGAAGCTAGTAGTAGTCCTTAGTCCTCCCCTATAGTTTTGGTTTTTCGAAAAGATGGATTGGTCCGCTTCTGTATTGATTACTGCAAGTTAAATTCTGTGACAAGAAAGGATGCTTATCCTTTAAAATGAATAGATGTGTTGGAGACATTAGGTGGCTCCAAGTGGTTTAGTACTTTGGACCTTGCAAGTGGGTATTGGCACATATGCATGGATGAACAAGATAAATCCAAGAAGCGTTTGTAACCCAAAGGGGACTGTTTGAGTTTAATGTGATGCCATTCAGTCTTTCAACTGCAAGCGCAATGTTCTCTAGCTTAATGGAAATGGTTTTGGGTGGCCTATAATGGACTAGTTGCCTGTGTTATCTGGGTAGCGTCACTGGGAACGGTTCAACTTTCGACATAGCTCTGGAAAATTTAAGATCTGTTTTTGAAAGTTTCCTAATTGCAAATTTAAAACTGAAACCAACTAAATGCAAGTTATTTGCTACTGAAGTGTCTTATCTTGGCCATCTTGTTTCTGATAAGGGTATTAGTTGTGATCCTGAAAACGTAGAGGATATTAAACAGTGGCCTACCCCACACTCAGCGTCAGAAATTAGAAGTTTTCTTGGATCTGCAGGGTATTACCACCAGTTCATTTCCAATTTCACTTCTTTGGCTTCTCCCATGACAAAACTTACCAGAAAACATATCAAGTTGAAATGGGATGTTAATTGTGAAAAATCTTTTAAAAAGCTCAAAGAGCTGCTTGTTTCTTCTCCATCTTTGTTTTATTTCATGAGGGATGGTTTGTTTATCTTGGATACTGATGCAAGTGCCACAGAATTGGATGCAGTTTTGTCGCAACTCCAAAATGGGGAAAAGAAAGTAATAGCACATGCCAGCCACACTCTTGAGTAAATCACAGCAAAATTACTGCACAACATATAGGGAGTTACTGGCAGTAGTTATTTTTTTAAAGCAGTTCAAACATTACTTGTGGGGACAAAAATTTCTGATACAGACAGACCATGCATCATTGGTATGGCTTAAAAATTTCAAAAGACCCAGAGGGTATGTTGGCCAGATGAATTTCTGTGATAGACACATACACTTTTGAGATTCAGTATAGAAAGGGAAGTCAACACCTTAATGCGGACGGGCTGTCTCATACAGCATGCGTTTGTAAAAGGGTGGACTGTCGAGCTTGTCAGAGAATACACATGCCCAAGAGTGAATGTTTGGTTGGTCAGTTTATTCATGGACTCAAAGTTTGTTAAGACCTGCAAGAGGCTGATCCAGTTATCGGGCAGGTTATTTCTTTGAAATCAAAGCATGATCTTAAGCCATCAAAATCTATCCTGAATAGTTTGAGTCATGAGGTTAAGGTTTTGTGCCAAATGTGGTTAGTTCTGGTGGTTGAGGAAAGTGTGTTATATAGGGATTGTGAGAAAGACCCACAGGGAAATCCTTGTAAACAAATTGTAGCACCCTTTAAATTGAGAGACAAAGTGATAAATTATCTCCGTAATATTGACTTCTGCTCATTTGGGAAGAGACAAGACATTAGAGTCTACAAGAAAACGATTCTATTAGGTAGGCATGACGGCAGATATTAAGAGATGTTGTGAAACCTGTGAACTCTGTGCTAAACGGAAGGAAGGACCTGGTAGGGGTAAATCCTCTTTGCAGCAAGATATAGCTTCAAAACCAATGCAGCGGATAGCTATTGACATTTTGGGAGGCTTGCTAGTTTCGAAAAATGGGAATCAGTGTATTATTGTGATAGGAGATTATTTTTCCAAATGGACAGAGGCATTTGCTGTCACTGACCACAGAGCCTACACACTGACAGAAAAATTAATAACAGATGTATTTGTGCATTTTGGCATTTAGAAACAAATCCACACAGATCAAGGGAGAGAATTTGAGTCTGATTTGTTTCAAGTAATGTTTGTCAGCTTAGGGATTAAAAAGTCAGAACGGCTCTTTATAGACCCCAATCCAATGGATTAGTGGAGCGATTTAATGAATAATCGTACTTTGGTGCAGATGTTGGCCTCATTTGTGAATGAGAATCAAGATGATTGGGATGAACTTGTGCCCTACGCTATGATGGCGCATCGTTCAACTAACCCTGAAAGCACTAAGTTTAGTCCAAATCTAGTTATGTTAGGGCGAGAAATTGAAGGCCCTCTTCATTTAATGGTTGGAGTATCACCTAAGGAAGAGAAAGATTATAGTCCAGTCAATTACGTTCATTGGGTACAGAATGCTATAAGAAACTTGTATGAGTTTGTGTTTCAAAATTTGGATAGATGTGCTAACCGTCAGAAAAAATATTACGACCGTGGTTTAAAGCCCTGAAAATTTGTGAGAGGTTACTGGGTTTGGAGGTGGTATCCTCTAGCCCTTGCTAACAAACTGTGTCATGAGTGGACAGGCCCTTATTTGGTTTTAAAAAAACTAAGATTGCTGAACTATGAAATTCAGAAGGATAAGGAGCAGTAGAGGTACATGTGGATCATCTCAAGCCGTTTAGGGGTAAAACTCTTCCAAAGAGTTAGATCAATGAGTGTAATGAAATGGCAAAACAGTCTAGGAATATGGAGTCAGGAATAGACCATAGTGATGTAATGGGGGACTAAAATATTGAAGAAGAAGTAAGTGGGAGTGATCAGCAGGAGGAAATAGGGAAGATAAGGGATGGTTGTCCTAAAAGAACACAATTGGGTCATGTTATCAAGCCGAAAGATGTGTATTTGCCTTAATGTGAAGAGGAGTATATTACAAAGTATATTTATGCTGAGATTTCTTTTATTTACAGACAATGGATGAAGTATTAGATTTAATGGCTGATGAGACAGAGGTGCAAGAATTGGATGACGATCTAAGGCCAATGTTTGAGGAAGGCATAACGAAGTGTTTGGTGAAGGGCTGTGAGGAGTTTCCACCTTTACATCATATGACAAGTTAAAGCAGCATTGGTTTTCCAGACACAAGTTCCCTGAGCTACCTTTATGAACTGTGTAGATTCAGGCATGTGTGATGGAACCAGTTACAAAGACATTTGTGGAGGGTCCACAGACTGGAAAAAGGACAGGCAAAAGAGAAGGCTGACAAGTCTGAATCCATAAGAGAGGAAAATCATTTGTTTCTGGGCCCAGGAGAGGTACTGATGCCATGTCAGCCTGTTTCGGCTCATAGAGGTGGAATTCAGAGATCAAGCTGCAGAAGAGAGGAAGCAGTTGCAGTCTTAATCTCTGCTTCAGAGAACTACAAATTCTTTGGCCCGTTGTGACAAGGTTGTTGTGGTGGTAGAGGAAGATGGTCGAACAGTTTGTTCAAGAAGAATGAAGAGAAAGTGGAAACAGTCTTCTGAATCTTCAACAGAGACAAGAGAAGTGGCAGAGAGGGAGGACTTTTCAAAATTTAGAAAAGCTTAAGAACTTTCATTTGATATTTTTATTTTTTTTAAGTTTATTATTTATTTTTTATACATTGTAACATGTAGGTAAGTCCCAATATTTTCACTGGTTTCCCAGCCCTTTCTGCACACTCTTCCCATGTATTACTTATTGGGTTTTCTCCTGTAGTCAAATATTTTCATCTTCCTTGCCATTACGTCCTGTTGGTAACTCCTAAATGTTTCATTTTGGTCCTATAAATACATATTACTATATAATAGTCCATTCAGCAGGTTGACACCACCATCGTTTATGTCTCGATTGAGACATTGCCAATGTTGATTGAAATGTGCTAGGAAGCAACTAAGCAGATTGTTTAAACTGGTATTACATTATATTTAGTGATGAACCGATTATCAAAACTTGCTATCAACCAATTACCATTTATTTCTCTGCCGATTCCGATGGTTGAAGTAGGACACTGAAGAAAATCTGTTGGTGCCGGTTATAAATTATAATACAGAATTTTGTTGATAAATCATCAATTATGAAAACTTAATACCACATAAGTTCTCAGAGTATGCACATTTAGTGTTGGGCAATATTAGCCAAAATAATATTTGCATTTTGGTTGGGGTGTGGGGAAAAGATCGTTATTTACGAAAAATCACACAATATTGTTCTCGTGAAGATTGTGTTTTATTCCGGTAAATAGTGTTAACATGGTTTTGCGTAAGGATACAATACACATGGCTGTATTAACCAGGAATACACTGCGCACACATACTTTGTGTCTTAAATGAATAATAATTTTGATGTTAATGTGTGTTGTGAAGTCGTATGACACATGATTTACACGTATGTCAGTGTGTATTATTCAATGTTCTTTTTTCAGCCTGTTACCTCCCTGATGTGTTTCTCTAATATTTACATGAACTCAATCTTCGAGAAGTGGTGGCGATCTCGTACCGATTGCAGTTGGTAAATTCCGTAATGTCTCTGCTCTGCAAATTCCTAAATTTTCTGCTATGCACTACACACATTTTTAATGGGGAAACTTTATTGAAATGGCCAGATATCAAAGGGATTTGTAATAGTCTGTGTTAAATATAGAATAACCGGAGACTGACGTTTTTTAACTGCTGGTTGTCATAATCAGCCGATGCCCCATAACTGGCCAGTTCCGATTGCCAATTCCGATTATCGGTTCATCACTAATTATATTTACTTACTGATTATACCATCAGGGATCTGATTGATGTTTTGAGTGGTATATTTTGACAGCTTAATATTGCTAGTTGGGTCCCATTAGTCCTTTACTACTATACAAAATATTTATCAGGTTTTTGTTTAGGTATAAATGGGGATATTTATTTTTTTTAAGGAGGAGGGAGTGTAACGGTTTTGAAAAACATCAAATAAAATAATAATAATTATCGCAGGTACATTTGTTTATGTGCGAACTGGCTTGTAACAGAAGTTTATTTTTGTATTCCCAAGTTCCTGTTAAATTCCATATTTTTCTCAACCAGTTGGCTTACACCTTAAAATTTATGAGTTGTTGCATATTGGTTTATGCAAAACCGGGACTCCCAATCATCAGTATTCGGCAGGAAATTTCCTCTATAAGTGGCGCTTTCTGTCATTTCAAGGGTTCCACCTTTGCGGCACAAAAGCTTTAACCGAGCTGGGCCGTATTATAAACCTTGTAAGTTAGGTTTATTGGATATCTCTTCCCATAAAAGTTACAAAGAAATCGCTTCATAAATATGAACTGTAGACTGTGCTAAACAAATATAGGTCACGTGCTTGTGCAGTCATCACGGTTCACCGTTCACGGCCAAAATATGACATTCTCATCTAGACATTATCCCAAGTCATCCTACCAATTTTTAATGAAATTCCTTCAAAAATGCAACCTGTAGACTGTGCTAAAGGAATCTAGATAACTAGCCCCTGCGGCCATCGTGGTTGACTGAACCCGACAAAAATAGGATGTTCTCATCTAGACATTATACAGTCATCCAACCAAATTACAATGAAATCCCTTCATAAATACGACCTGTAGACTGTGCTAAAGGTTTTCAGGTTTTGGGCCCCCGCAGCCATAATGGTTGGCCGATCACAACCAAAAGAGGGACACTTTCATCTAGACATGACCTCAAACCTGCATATGACATTTTGTGATGATCAGACAAGAACAAGGGGTGTAGCCTGTGCTAAAGAAAATGTGAACAGACTAATAGACTCACCGACTTCAGCACGCATGATGGCAATAGCTCATCTTGACTTTGCCAAGTTAAGTTAAAAATGATACAGGTCGTAACAGGACAGGACAGACAGATGGATGGACAGACAGATGGATGGACATACTTACACATTCTTACTTGTGGGGTTTGTCCCATGTTAAACCCTAACCCCATAAGGTCAAAAAATTAACTCCACAGTGCAAAAAATAACCCCACAAGTGGCCACTGTACTAACCCAACCCCACAACTACCACTGACCCTAAATTGTAAAGCCCACAATGCACATCTGCTAAGCCTGGGAGGACAAATGGATGGATGGACAGACAGATGGGCAGATGGATGGATGGATAGACAGGATGGATGGATGGATGGATGGATGGATGGATGGATGGATGGATGGATGGATGGATGGATGGAATGGATGGATGGATGGATGGATGGATGGATGGATGGATGGATGGATGGATGGATGGATGGATGGATGGATGGATGGATGGACGGACGGATGGATGGATGGATGTGGATGGATGGATGGATGGCAGATGGACAGATGGATGGACTGACAGACAGATGAACAGGTGGGCGAGTGGGTGGACCGGCTTCAGGTGATTAGGCTGGGGGCAGGTGGGCAAGGGAGGTGGGCACCGGGCAGATGGGCTGGCAGGCAAACAGAGCAAGCAAGCAGACAGACAGACAGACATACAAACCAATAAGTCCCCTCATGGTAACCCATGGGGGGCAAATAATATCAAATGCCATGCTATGGGCAAAAGAAAATTTTTACATTCAAAACAATCACATTCCCATCAATCATAAGGTGTTCTATGTACAGATTTAATCGTCAGAAAATTACTCTGGTTGAAATAATCACCCTCTATCTCCCGGCCGGCCTGAGATGTTAAGATTAAGAAGACTGTCCATCACTAGTTATTTCTTCTGTTATGAATTCTGACTCTCTCCATCTCACTATCACAGGGGTATATCATGGCCACTCAAACAGTACAGACTGTTAATTATTTTCCCTTTTCTTCATTCTGTAACCAGGATGAAAAATACAACATACACAAGTTCATTGCATCATTTATTCTATAACTTACTGGAATATTATGAAAATTAATCTCATTTCTTTCATTTGTTGGTCCCGGGCCATCTGGTTCCTGTAAATAGAAAAATATATTCAGCATATAAATAATAACTATACTTAATCCTTATGTCCCCATACAGCCACAAAATGCCCCTTTTATATTGCAAAAGTTGTCCCAAGTATAAGGTTCCTTGAGAACTCTACTGGTAGGATGCTTTTATCTTGACAGTGTTTTTACATAATCGTCGGCTGCCAGTACAGGCAACCAACAATAATGTAAAAACCTTGTTAAGTCATCTGCAGCTGTGTACACGTATATATAATATACAGTTGTTATTAACATAAAATTAACCTGCGGTCTTAAGGGTTCACTTAACAAAACTTACCAAAAAAATTCCCAAATATATTTCTAAATTGGATTGTAGATTTATTTTTTCTACCAAATTAATCAGTTTATTTCACCTGGAATATCATTATTTAAAACAAGCAATGCACACTTGGAGAAAGATTAAACACTGTCAAGGTGAAAAGCTTAAATTTACGATTTTGTTGGTTAAAAGTGTATATATTCTTATAATCTTTGACACTCAGGCTAAAAGCATAAATATAGGTATGTGACGGACCATGAAAAACCAATCTGTCAAGTAAGCCATCTGTGTATGTAATTGGAAATAAATCAGTGAAGTCGTAATGAAAGTGATAACTTTAATGGAGTGGAATCTCAATACAAGTAGGAGCCTGTAATGCCAATTAGCGCTTATCTGGTCTGAAACAACGATCTTGCCTGATACGCTTCAAACAAAAGACACTTGTTTAGCTGTCTAAGGTGATCAGTCCTTATATGGTCATTAGTCACTATAATCTACTAATCATAAGCAGTGCACATGAAGTGCCTGGTGTTGTATGGACATCATCTCTTTCTGACAGGAGACTGTCAGAAATGTCAATATACAGCAAAGACAGATCTATAGCAGCCAAGGTCAAAAGAAGCAATTAAAATGAGAATTAATGTCCTTGCGATCGAATAAAAGTCAGGGATTTTGTAGAAAATTTCATTCCAGTCTCAAGCCGTGCAAGACTGTGGGTCGTAGGCGTGAAGCTGGGGATGCCCCATGCTATAAGTTAGAGGAGGTGCCGCATCGGTGCGAAAGTGTATGCACGTCATAATGTAAGGGGAGCCACAGAGCTCATATTAAGAGTAAGAACAGTCAAAAATCAAGTCGGTGGTCATATATGAGTGCAGGATTAGAAATAGGAAGCACATGTACAAGCTCCAGATCAAACACCAGCGACAAGGAAGCAACCAGTGACAAAATAGAACATAGGCCCGCAAGGTGACTCAAAAACTGTGTGGGTGGGGTGTGATTGACATTTTGTGTTTTAGTCACTGGATTTCATGTAAGTCACAAGTTACTAAATTTTTCTACATATATTAAAATTGTTATTTCCAGTGAAGCCCTGCTGATTATGCTTTTTGATGAAAAGTCACTGACCCCTTCAGGATAAGAACCACTCCAATAAAAACAAGAGGCCCCAGGGGGCCTGAGGGCACTCACCTGACATGGTAGCCTAAATATCAACCCAGAGAATTGATTTCAACAAGTTACATCTGCTCCTCCTAAGAAAAGCTTATACCAAATATCCAAAGATTCTGATCAGTGGAGCTAAAAAAAAAAGATTTTTAAAGAATATTCCTCATATTGAACTAAGTTATAATTCAGGTTCCCACAGGGAGCCCATATATGAACCCAGGGACTTGTCTTTATCAAACTTGAATCTCACCCCCTTAAGGATGCTGCACACCAAATATCAAAACTTTCTGACTGCTGGATCTGAAGAAGAAGATTTTTTAAGAAAATTTCTCATTTTGAAGAAAGTTACAATTCGAGCTCCCACAATGAGCCCAAATATGGACCTAGGGACATGACTTGAACAAACTTGAATCTCACCCCCCCAAGGATGCTGCATAAAAAATATCAAAAGCATTCATCTGCTGGATCTGAAGATGATTTTTAAAGAAAATTCCTCATTTTGAACTAAGTTGTCATTCGGGCTCCCATAGTGAGCCCAAATATAAACCAAGGGACTTGGCTTGAACAAACTTGAATCTCAGCCCCCTAAGGTTGCTGCATGCCAAATATCGAAACATTCCGACTGCTGAATCTGAAGAAGAAGATTTTTAAAGAAAAATTCCTCATATTGACTAAGTTATAATTCGGGCTACCACAGTGAGCCCAAATATGGACCCAGGGACTTGGCTTTAACAAACTTGAATCCCAGCCACCCTAAGGATGCTACACACCACATATCAAAACATTCCGACTGCTGGATCTGAAAAGATGATTTTTTAAGAAAATTCCTCATTTTGAACTAAGTTACAATTCAAGCTCCCACAGTGAGCCCAAATATGGACCTAGGGACATGGCTTGAACAAACTTGAATCTCACCCCCCAAAGGATGCTGCATACCAAATATCAAAACATTCCGACTGCTGGATCTGAGGAAGAAGATTTTTAAAGAAAATTCCTCATTTTGAACTAAGTTATCATTCGGGCTCCCACAGTGAGCCCAAATATGGACCTAGGGACATGGCTTGAACAAATTTGAATCTCACCCCCCTAAGGATGCTGCATACCAAATATCAAAACATTCCGACTGCTGGATCTGAAGAAGATTTTTAAAGAAAATTCCTCATTTTGAACTAAGTTATAATTTGGGCTCCCACAGTGAGCCCAAATATGAACCCAGGGACTTGGCTTGAACAAAATTGAATCTCACCCCCCTAAGCATGGTGCATACCCAATATCAAAAGATTCTGCCTGCTGGATCTTGAGAAGATTTTCAAAGAAATTTGCCTGAAATGCACTAAGTTCGAATTTGAGCTCCTATACTGAGCCCAAATATAAACCCAGGGGGCCGATTTGAACAAACTTGAATCAGATCCACCCCACAAGGTTGCATACCAAATATCAAAAGATTCTGCCTGTTGGATCTGGAGAAGAAGATTTTTTAAGAAATTTGCCTGAAATGCACTAAGTTCGAATTCGGGCTTCTATAGTGAGCCCAAATATGAATCCAGGGGGCCGATTAGAACAAACTTGAATCAGATCCATCCTACAATGTTGCATACCAAATATCAAAAGATTCTGCCTGCTGGATCTGGAGAAGAAGATTTTTTAATGTTCTTCCCATTGCCTACAGTGTTAAAAAGTGCTGACTCAGCACTTTTTCAAAAGTCCCGAAACTGTACCCTATGATAAAACCGACGGCAATTTTTTTTTTACCAATCCTTTCTGTTGGTCCTAAGGAAGCTTCACACCAAATAAAAATTCTCGGTGCCGTGCAGTTTTGGAGATATGGGTGTTTTAATTTTTTTCTATTTTTAGCTCCTGTGGTTCCCATGGGGCTACAGGAAAAATGTTTTTGGCATAAATCAAGTACTTATAACCCAATATACTACCTCATATTAAATTTGGTTCAAATTGGCCTCTGGGTTCAGAAAATAGAAATTTTGGGTGGGGAAAAAATTCTTGCCCCACTCAGAACAAAGGTAAATATTGCCCGTCAAACTTCTCTTGAACAAACTTGAGTCTACACCTCAAATGGAAGCTACATACCAAATATCAAGTCTCTGCTATGGCTGGTTCATGAGAAGAAGATTTTTTTTAAATTTTGTGCATTTTGGCCCCACCCCACTCCACAATATGAGCAGAAATCCAATTTGAAGAAAAACCCAAATGCCCCAATATAACCACTACTTACATGAAATTTAATTAAAATATGGCCAGTGGTTTAGGAGAAAGAGGCTCAAACACCACCTTCACGCAGAACGACGGGCGGAGACAGACGAAGAGTGATAAGAAAAGTTCACCCTGACTTTCAGTCAGATGAGGTAATTAAATGGGAAGTGGGGGGGGGGGGGGGGGGGGGAGGGGGGCGCCTCTGAGAGACATACATTCACACACAGATTCAGGTGACACTCCTGGAGTCTTGGTTGAACACATGGTGTGAATCTATTTCTCCCAGCAAAGACCGCACCACAGTTTCTGACAAGCACCCTCTGTGTCACTTGCCATGATTTACAGAATACTTGCAGTAACTCAAGTAATGTTCACATGAAAGCAGAAAAAATGAAAAATTTATACCAATTTTAATATTTTTAATACTTACAATGGAACAGACTAGCTGGTGCAACCCAATTCATTATCAGGGCCAAATTTTGAATCCCCAAACCCCCAAAATTTGCCAAAAAACTCCAAAAAAGAGAAGACCAGTATGGTCCTCCATACTTTTCAAGGACAACAATAGGCTTCCGCCATCTTGTCATTCTTTGTTGTTGTGCTTGTTAAACATTAATAAGTACAGTTAAACTCAGCGGGGAGGAAGGAGTGTCCACTCCAGGGAGGGCGATCCCCGTCTGGGCCATTGGTAAGTATTAAAAACATTAAAATTGGTATAAATTTTTCATATTTTTCCACTATACAAATGGCCCAGACTAGCTAAGAATAGTTAACAGGCAGGCGGGCCTAGTACTTGATATTCATTGCTCCTATTTCAGAAAAACAATGAAAATATAGGTGTAACTCTACTTAAGGCCTAGCATAACCCATGATGCTAATTTGATAAAGGAAGCCAAAATATAAAGAAGTCCAGAGAAATGAGACTCTTTATAAATCATTAAAAGTGTCCGAGTATTGTATAGTAAAGCTCGTCTTGACACAAGACATATACAATAACGCTTCACATCGAGCTAAACATTAAAAGCATATAATACATTGAAAATTGCTTCACATCGAGCTACACATTAAAACTACCATAGCACCAACTCCAGGTTACTATCACTGAAGGAGGTTTGTCCATGCTTTTCACTATAAAGCCAGATGACCATTTGGAAATACCAACCCCCTCCCCTTCCCCTTGTTTTGAAAGTAACTACACATCAAAATGAAGAGGGTAGCAGGCTGGTGACAGTGCTAGAGCAGACCAAACAGAAGGTTGAATGAAAATCCTAATTAGAATGGACGACATTCTGAGCTACCGATATGAGATCATCCGAAATTAATTCTAAATCTCGAAGATAAAATTTGATAAAAGTTGTCTGTTGAGTGCAGTAAGCTGCTTGTATCAAATCCTTCAAAGAAGTACTACTAGCATAAGCCCAAGAAGAAGCTAAAGCTCTAACTTCGTGAGCTGAAAGCTTATAAGCTATTCTCTGACTCAAAGACAAAGCATTAAAAGCTGTCCGAATAGCTCACTGAATCTATCTAGATATGGAATGAACAGAAATATCATTTCTGTTAGGAAGAAGAGAAAGAAATAACCTCTTCCTACCTTTTCTAACAAAACTAGAATGCTGCTTATAAATCCTAAGCGCTCTTACTGGACACAACAAAGGTCTTTGACAATCTGAAGACAGTAAAGTTTTAAAAGAATTGGGTTAGGCCGTTTGTCCGGGACCTGATTCTTAGCTAAGAATCCCACTTTCGTAGTGAGAGTAATAGAATTACCTACACTACGATAATGAGAGTCTTCAACAGATAAAGCACGAAGCTCACTAACTCAACAGATAAAGCATGAAGCTCACTAACTCTTCTAGCTGACACAAATGTTTTATAAGTAAGAAATTTAAACTCAACAATATTTAATGGCTCAAAAGGTGCTTCCTGAAGTTTCAGAAGAACCCAAGCTAAATTCCACTTAGGGACTAGTCTCAAGGTACGAGGTCTATTCACAGAGAAGTTCCTCATTAATTTATTTAAAGATAAATCTGACCCAATGTTTAATTTCCCTTGATGTGAATAGGTGTCAGAAAGCATAGACCTATAGCCCTTAATAGTGACTGGCTGTAGCTTAACTTCATCAAAAAGATAAATAAAAAAGTTAGCTAATTGAGGAATAGTGGTGTTAAAAAAATCAATCAATTGTGATTCACACCAACGAACAAAAGCCTTCCACTTCACTTCATAATTTAACGAAGAGGTCCTCCTACAGTTAGAAATTGTGTCCACTGCTCGTCTGGAAAACTGTTTTCCGTGCAGGAAGTACTGCACAATGAAAAAACGTGAAGGTTGAGGTTTTCCGGATTGTGATGAAGCCGACAGAGTTTCCCCTGCGTTAGAAGATCCCTGAGAGGCAGTAACTTCTGTGTAACGTCCCAAAGAAGCTCCTGGAGAAGATTTATCCATGGTCTGTGAGCCGACAGACATGCTACCAGTAGAATCTAGCAAGAAGACTGTTTTATCTTTAGCAAGATCTGTTGAATGAGGGGAGCTGGAGGGTAAGCATGCCCAATTATCCCGTTCCATGAAATTGACAGACCATCTACTGCATAAGCCTGAGGGTCCGAGCATAGAGACACAAAACTCTGTAACTGATTGTTCAGACTCGTGGCAAAAATATCGATCATTGGACGTTCCCACTGGAAGCAAATCTGATTGAAGAGATTTTTTCAACATCCATTCTGAAGGTAGCAGGTGACCCTTTCTCGATAGAGAGTCTGCTATTACATTGAGACGGCCTGGAATATGACGAATCGATATCAGAATCTGATTCTCCTGAGAGAAAAGAAAAATCTTTTCGGTGAGATTCAACAGCTGGACAGAATGAGTACCTTCCTGATTCCGAATATCGGCTACTACTGTTGAATTGTCCGATAGAATTTGAACATGTGAGTTTATTACTCGACTGAGCCAATGATTTAGAGCTAACCAAATTGCCCTCATTTCTTTGTAGTTTATATGGGACACAGGAAACTGACTCTCCCATAAACTGTGACACACTTGATCGCCCGGAATCAGAGAAGCACCCCAACCCTCTTGACTGGCGTCCGTCATGATTATGAACAACAGATCCTGAATCTGAAGCAGTATTCCCTGGGATAACCACTGGATATCCGCCCAAATCTGAAGATGATGCTTTACTGACTGTGTTAAAGCAATCGGACTGTCCAACAGCTGACGCCTTACGTGCCAATTTTGAATTAGATAAATTTGAAGTGGACGAGTGCACAAACGACCTAGCGGAATTAATTCCGCGGCGGTGACACAAAGTCCTAACAGCCACATAAACTCTCTTGCAGTAATCATTTGCGCATTTATGCAGTATTTTGCGTAAAGAGAAACTAATTTTGCTCCTGTTACCGGCAAACAGACCCGATTGTTGAGAGTATCGGAACTCATCCCCAGGTGAACAAACGACATTGTCGGCATTAAATCCGACTTGTCGACATTGATTATAAAACTGAGGCGCCATAGCAGCGATAGCAGACTCTGAACATCGCTTTGAAGAGCATGAAAATTTCCGTATCTTTGAAGAATGTCGTCCAGATATGCCGACGTCATCGAAGCCAAGTGCGCCCTGAAGTGGCTCATCACTGCATTCATCACCCGAGTGAATGCCCACGGAGCAAGGTTCAAGCCAAAACACATTGCTCTGAACTGGTATACTTTTCCGTGAACCACGAAACGGAGGTATTTCCAAAAAGCCGGACGAATCAAGATGTGAAAATACGCGTTCTTTAAGTCTATGCTTGCGGCGTAATCGTTCACTCGGATGCTGTTTCTCACCGACCGAATTGTCTCCATATAAAATTTTGGAGCAATTATTAGCTTGTTTATCCAACTGAGATCGATGACCGGCAGGAACGAGCCATCTGGCTTCGGTACAAGAAAAAGATGACTGTAGAATCCCTTTGAATTGGGATTCTCTATGACCTCTACTGCCTCCTTTTGTAGAAGATAGTCTACCACTGAAATCAAAGCCTCTCTCTTTGTTTCATTTTGTGAAAGGCTCACAAAACACAGAATCCGCGTTAATGGAGGTTTTCTCCGGAACAAAAGACGTAGACCATTTTTTACGTCTCGAACCCAAAGATCCTGTGTTATTTTGTTCCAGTTGCTCGCAAATTTTGAAAGCCTTCTGCCAACCGGAGAACAGTAGAGGTCAAACTCTTCATTTGTAGGACTTACGAGGCTTATACGAGGAGAAAACTCGTGAAGCTCTCGCATCCCTCTGTGACGTCGGTGTGGGGTTACACGTTTCGTTATTAACCGACTGCGTCATCCCCTTTTTAAAGTTGCTCCCTTGCTTCGAGACACCACGACCACCATTAGCTCTAGAAGCAGCATGGGCTGAGCCTCTCTTGGAGAAAAATTTACCTCTCCGAGAAACGCCACTTGTGGAAGGCTGAGGTTGCGAAGCTGAGCACAATAAAAGCTGACTTGTGGCTTTCTCAGAAGCATCTTCAAATACAGCCTTTAACTGGTCATTAAATAATGAAGAGCCCGAAACTGGAGCAGCCCTTGGAGAGCTCTTAACACTGTCATCGATAAATGACGTAAGTAGGTAATAAAGGCGGATTTAACAATCACTTTGTACATGTACGTGTACACGATGCGTTTACCAACGTGGGATTTGGTGTTAAATCACACGCTTGTTCACAAAAATGTTAAGTGATGTTGAATCTCCCATGTTTTTTTGTGACTCCTAGATCGCACTTTTAACGTTCAAATACTCGTGGTGAACGCACGTTTTTAAAAAAAAGGTGAAATTGTACATCTTCACTTTTATCTTTTACTTTAAAAATTTTTGTCAACGTTCCCATCGCAGATCAGACCATCGATCCATCGTTGGTGAACGCAAGCAAAAAATTCTGGGCTAGATCAAAATGAAAGTGTCAATGACACTGTAGCTCAACTTGTCAAGACAAAGACATGTACACGTATAGTATGTGACACAGCAATGACAAACATCTAGGTAATGACCAGATAACAAAGGTACATATAAAGTATTGTAACGGTCTGTACATAAATACTGACCGTTGCCTGTAACAAATGTATAGGTAAAGTATTGTAAAGGTGGGTGACAGTCAGATGCTGAACTAGAAAAGAAATCTTTGAGTCCCAGAGTGGATCTGACTGAACCCCAAAATATTTGTTCTCATAGCACAGTGATAACAAAGGCACCCCAAAACACACTCGTTCCTGTCCCAAGGTGAAAACAAAAGTACTCAAGAGGTTTTGTGAAGATCAGTTCATAAATACGAGCTGTATAGAACTTGTGACAAAAAACTGATTGGACCTAATTTCGGTACAAAATGGCCACTGGCAGCCATCTTGAATTTTGGACCGTACCCAGAAACACTCATTCTCATCCCAAGGAGATAACAAAGGTACCCAAGAAGTTTTGTGAAGATCGGTTCATAAATACAGCCTCTACCCTGAGCCGTATTGACATGTGTGCTTACATTGTGTAAGTAGCACTGAATAAATCAAAGTTCATCTAATTTGCATAATTTCTGCACGAAAAAAAAACCCTTACAATATGTGATGTATTCCATGTTACTAAACATTCATACAAAAATTTATTAAAATCAGAACTTTCATACAGAAGTTCTATACAAAAGACTGATTGCTCTAATTTTGGTACAAAATGGCTGCTGGTGGCCATCTTGAATTTCGGACCACACCCAAAAACACTCGCTCTCATCCCACGGTGATAACAAAGGTACCCAAGAAGTTTCGTAAAGATTGGTTCATAAATATGGCCTCTAGTCTGAGCTGTATAGAAGTTGTGTACAAAAAACTGATTAGACCTAATTTCGGTACAAAATGGCCACTAGCAGCCATCTTGAATTTTAGACCGCACCCAGAAACACTCGTTCTCGTCCCAAGGTGATAACAAAGGTACCCAAGACATTTCGTGAAGATCAGTTCATAAATACAGACTCTAGTCTGAGCCGTATTGACATGTGTACTTACTGTGTGTAAGTCGCACTGAAAAAATCAAAGTTCATCTAATTTGCATAATTTCTGCACGAGAAAAAAACCCGTATTATATGTGATGCATCCCATGCTACTAAACATTCACACACAAAAATTATTCAAATCAGGGCTTTCATATGGAAGTTCTGTGCAAAAATCTGATTGCACCTAATTTTGTACAAAATGGCTGCCATCGGCCATCTTGAATTTCGGACCGGACCCCAAAACACTCGTTCTCGTCCCACGGTGATACCAAAGGTACCCAAGAAGTTTCGTAAAGATCGGTTCATAAATACGGCCTCTAGCCCGAGCCGTATTGGCATTTGCACTTACAGTGCTGAAAGTAACCCCAAAAAACATCAAAATTAGTCTAATTTGCACAATTTACGTACGAGAAAAATACCCGTATTATATGTGATGTATCCCATGGTACTAAACATTCATACAAAAAATTATTCAAATCAGAGCTTTCATATGGAAGTTCTGTACAAAAAACAGATTTCTGCATCGTCGGTACAAAATGGCAGCTGGCAGCCATCTTGAATTTCGGACTGCACCCAAAAACACTCGTTCTCGTCCCACGGTCATAACAAAGGTACCCAAGAAGTTTCGTAAAGATCGGTTCATAAATACGGCCTCTAGCCCGAGCCATAGCAGCTTGGCACTTACAGCTCTGAAAGTAACACTAAATAAATCAAAGTCAGTCTAATTTGCATAATTTACGCACGAGAAAAAAACCCGTATTATATGTGATGTATCCCATGGTACTAAACATTTATACAAAACTTTATTCAAATCAGAACTTTCATACAGAAGTTCTGTACAAAAAACTGATTTTTACATCATCGGTACAAAATGGCCACTGGCAGCCATCTTGAATTTCGGACCACACCTAAAAACACTCGTTCCCATCCCAGGGTCATAACAAAGGTACACAAGAAGTTTCGTAAAGATCGGTTCATAAATACGACCTCTAGCCCGAGCCATAGCCAATTGTTGACGTACGGACAGACGGACAGACGGCCAGACGGACAGACGGACAGACGGACGACGGGCCATGACAATAGCTCAAATTTGACTTCGTCAAAGTTGAGCTAAAAACGGTTTGCGGATTCTGCATCAGTGATCCAGAATCCTCTATTGTTTTGAGGTGGTGGGTTTTTCCCATTTATGATGTCATTAGGGGAATTCCCCACTATGGGAATTCCCAAACTCAGCTAATCGACCGATCGGATCGCTCGATTCTCCGTCAACTGACCGATCAGATCGCTCGATTCTCCACCAATTGACCGATCGGATCGCTCGATTCTCATAAACTCGATCTGACTGAAGAGTGTTGTCGGTGTGTTAGAAATTCGCGAGCCCGCTGTCACGTCTTCCTGAAGTAAAACTAACACATATTATCGTTATGACTGAATGAGGTTTTTGTTCAAAAAGAGTCGATTATGAATATGGTCTGTATTATAGACATTCATGTTTTGTCTTGATGAGACGGATAGAAATTGAGTTTTGGAGGATATTGTTTGAAGGAGTCGATCTGTAATAGATATTCGCGTTTTGTCTTGTTGAGATGAATAGAAATTGAGTTTTGAGGGATATTGTTCGAAGAGTCAAACACTTAGTGGAATGTTTAAAACGCATTTTCCGGTCAATTAGGTTTTTGAGTGGTAAATTTTTAATATATTCATGATAGCAATCAGAGAGAGATGAAATAAGTTCTCAGCGTTAAAATTAGTTTTCTTTTGTGTGTTGAAACTGTTTAACAGTCATCAAAGGGATTCTCTCTTAATTCGGCACTGAGTGAATGGTTGTTTGATGTGTGAATGGAGATCTTTTGACAAAATGTAAAAACTACTGTCAAAATGCGTTAAATCAGAAAACGGTTTGTCATGTACTGTTTAAACGTATTCTTAAACTTCACCAATTCAATTAACAGTCAGTTTATTATATTAAAGACGGAAAGATTTTTATTACTTAAAACATGTTTTTACAGATGGATTCTAGATACCGAGATCGAATTTTAGAAGAGTTTGAGCGTGCTAAGAAGGGGATTCAGTCTGCTGATAGGAGCAGACGTCTTGGTGAGATGGAACTCAAACGTGAAGCCACAAAAATATTTAAACCCGTGACGGAGGGTCAAGAGCGAAGCAGGAAGGAGATAGTCGAAGAATTGAGATCCATAAAGGAGAGTTCTTTGAGAATGGGTTCGTTGCCTCCTAGTTTTGGAAATCGGTATTCCGTTCAACCTACACCGGATTACATTCCCACGGGAATTCAAACAGATTTGAGCGAGAGCGACGATACAGCTTCGACTATCACCACTAGTAGCGTCGCATCGTCTGATGATGATGGCGGTAAGAGAGATCAGTCGTATGGATTTTATAAGGATTCGGAGGGAAGGATTTTTGTAGGAGACACAGAAGTAGAAATTGACGATGATGAATTGATCGTGGGTTCGAACAAATACGAATTGACTGATGGTCTGCGCAGATTGCTCCTTTACGACAAGCCTAGCGATTACACGGATCAGGATTTCGACAATTACGGCGACATTCTTGTTCAGACCCACGCCATGAAGAGAAATAACGATGCCAGAGAGACGAGACCCAAAGCCAACAGAGGTTACAAGTGGACGAAAGTGGTGAAACCCATATGGGATATGAACAAGAAGTTCGTCGAATCGGTGACTGGCAAAGGGGTGAAAACCACTTTTCTTCCGAGCGATTCTGACGCTCTGTCTCAGAGATTGAGTTTGTTGATGGCGAGCAGACGGGCTGGTAACACAGGATTAGATAATCAGATAGTTGCTATATCTGACGAATTGTTAAGACAGAAGGTTTTGAATAAAAACCAGTATAAAAGGCTGATGAACGAATTGAAGGATTGATGTGTATATAATAAGTAGAGAGAAACAAACAAACAAACAAAAATAAAACAGTAAATTTTTACACTAGAATAATAAAAGTATTTAAAAACAACAAAACGATTTACCAGTGAAAAAAACAAAAATATATCATAAAAATAAAATATGTTGGTGATAAAGAACAGGGGATATGTCAGGACTTACATTCAAGGCGGTTCTGGCATCGTCGATTCTATAATGCGAGCGTTCACGAGCGATGCGGGTAGAAAACTCGCATCGACCACGTTTGAGGTCGGTAAGAAGACGGCTTTGGATGCTGATAAGAAAGCCGCTTCCGAAGCCAGTGGTAGGATAGCTTCTGCGGCTGGCAAGAGGGCAGCCGACGCATTGATCGACAAGTTGATCAGTCCGCCGGCGAAGCGAGCTGCGTTAGAGCGAACGCCGAAAAGTTGGAAAGATTTTAAGGATGCTGTGGTGCCCATACAAGATTTAGCCAAAATGACGAGTGGATTCGGATTGAAGAGAACTCGCGACGGTGCGATATAAATAAATAATAACATTAAAAACAGAGTTTGAAAAACATAAAAAATTTGTGTCTGAAAAGAATCTAAAATAACAAATAAAAAAAAATAAAACAAAGATGAACATTAAAGATATGTCTTGGAACGACACCGCGACCAAGAGGTCGAATAACGAGTTCTTTCCCAAAAGCATAAGAGGTTTGATAGTGGGACAATCGAATTGTGGAAAGACCAATCTGTTGATGAATCTGTTGTCCCGACCCGACTGATTGGATTACGACAGATTGTTCGTGTTTGGCAAGAGCTTGTTTCAACCCAAATACAGATTGCTTCGAGAGTGCATGGATCGTAGATTGCCCAAGGACGTCATAGCCAGAATCTTTGACAGTAGGGAGGAATTCGACAAGAGCGAAGCTCCACTTTCAACCATTTTGGATGGTGCGGCGATGGAGCTGATAAAGAGAAATGCATCTTCGAACGTCGAGTGTCGATTTTATGAGAACGCTAGCGACGTTCCAGATCCTAGAGAATTGAAATCGGAAGATAAGAATCTCATGATTTTCGACGATCTGCTTTTGGAGAGACAGAACCGATGCGAATCGTATTACGTTAGGGGTCGTCACAGCAACGTGGACTGTTTCTACCTGTCGCAGAATTATTTTCGATTGCCCAGACAGACGATAAGGGAGAACGCTAATTTTCTATGTCTCTTTCGCCAAGATCTCAAGAATCTCAATCACATCTACAGCGATCACGTCGCAAACGACATGAGCGCTGCGGAATTCAGGAGATTTTGCAAAAGGGTTTGGGATGGTGGACTTTACAATTTCGTCATGATCGATTTGACAAGCGAATTTAATCGCGGAAAATATCGGTGCGGATTCGACAAGTTTTATGTTTCTGATGATAATAATAAGATAGAGCGTGAAAATAAAAAAATTAGAAAATAATAAATCTTCAAATAATTAGTTTTGAATAAAAAAAATAAAATTAAAATATAATGTTCGAACATGAAGAATTGTTAGAACGGATAGCCGAGAATACGGCTGCGAAACAATCCATTCAAATCGTGGTGAGTGGTGATTCGACTCGATTCGCTACGAAATTCAAACCTTCCATCGAATTGAATAGAGAGAAAAGTTACGAGATGGCTTTGGTGAATCTGGAGACTTATTCCTTTCCCAACGTCACCGAAAAGAATAACTCGTTCAAGTATTCCGACGGAACGGATTGGTTGGAGATTCGAATTCCCAAAGGGAGTTACGACATAGACGATTTGAACGATTACATTCAGACGCGAATGAAGACGGATGGAAAGGGAAGCCTCAAAACCACGTTGACGGATCAAAATGGTGAACTGTTAGATCTTCGCGGAGAGAGAGTGACGATACGATTTCACATAAGAAAAATATAAAAGCAAAAAAAAAAAAAATATTGTGTATATATATATAGATAACAAAAATAAAATAAACGCAATATTAATTTTACAAAATTATTTTAATATAATTATTAAACAAGAAACAACTGAAGTAAATATATTTTAAAAAACAGAATTATGACAGAATACGTGGTTAAAAACGTGAACATATGTTGTTGTCATGATCGATTATTTGGTTTTTATGAATTCTTGCAAATAATGTATATTTTAAATTTTGTATTAAAAAAATTGAATTTAAAATTTAACTTTTTTTTCTTTTTTTTTTTTTTTTTTTATATATATATAAAAAGAGTAAAAAAGCAAAACTTTTTTAACAAATTATTTAATACAAAATTCCAAAAAAAATATTCTTACAAATGAAGCAAACAGATAAAACAATGGTAAATTTAAATGAGAAAACCATACCTCAGTTAAACGAGATTTGTAAACTATTACAAATTTCAGATTTCAGAAATCATAGAACTAAATCAAAAAAATTGAAGTCATACAAGAATATTTGCGAAACGCTAGAAAGGCAAACGAAATGTCGATAGCAACGACGTCAAAAGATGCATCGGTTGTGAAAAATGAGAAGATAGTAAAAGGAATCGAAATGCCGACGTCGAAAAAAACCCAAAACGTTTCGATTGTGAAAAGTAAGAAGACGACTAAACGAAAAGCCGTTGAAGAACATCAAGTTTCCAAAGAAAAGAAAAGAAAAACTGAAACGAAAACGAGTGATGCACTTCAGATTCTAGACAAACGAGATATATCAAGCGAAATTCAACGAGCAATCGACGAAGAGAAAGGAGAAGAATATGCAACATGACTCGTTGCGGAACTATTCCAATCGAAACCCGTAGAACGGGAGAGTGCGATCAAAGGCATTTATAAAACTTTCGACGTGGTTCCCTCGTTCAAGAAAATCAATCCGAAATTGTTCATGGAACGGGTGAAGAAAAAAGTATTGGATTTGTTTCGCGAATACATGAACGTGGGATTAAAAATTAAGATGATACTCCATTGCATAATGAATAAAATCGACGTGAAGTCCGGTGAGAGCATCATGAAAAATGCATATTTCAGATCTAACGTCGAACCCGTATTTCGAGGTTCAGATTTATCGGACGTTTTCGAAAAGATGAAAGACAAGATGTTGATGTCTCTCGCGAATTATCAACCTGAAGGTAGTAACTGGACGTTCGATGAGGTGTTGAAACTCGAAATTCACATAAATAAAAACGATCCGTTGAAAGGATCTTCCTACTTGGAATTACCGTATTTCTTGACTAAGAAACACGCCGTGGTCAACGTGAGAAATAAAGATGATCAGTGTTTTAAATGGGCAGTCACCTCCGCTTTATACCCTGTCGAAATAAACTTCGATAGAGTTTCTCGTTACGTGGAAACTTCTAAAAATCTCGATTGGACAGGAGTGACTTTTCCAACAGAGTTAAAACATATCGAACGTTTTGAGGCTCAAAATCCCACCGTAGCGGTGAACGTCCTTGGATACGACAACGAAAAACAAAAGATCTATCCTCTCAGACAGACTTTGTATCGCGGAAGAGAAAAGACGATTATTTTATTACTGATTTCGAATGGTGACAATCGTCATTATTGTTGGGTTAAACATCCGACCCGATTACTGTCGAAACAAAATAATAATCATAAAGGAAAGATATCTTTATGTTACAATTGCATGAACATATTTAAGACCGAAAAATCATTAGCGAAACATCAGGAATATTGCAACGAAAATCAAGGTGTCGCCGTCGAAATGCCTAAACCCAACACCATCGTGAAGTTTGAAAATCACAATAGAAGGTTAAAAGTACCATTTGTCATGTACACCGATTTTGAATGTTTCACCTCGAAAATGAGTTCCTGTCAAACCAACGCTCTTCAAAGTTACGTTGAAAGATATCAAAAACACATACCTTCGGGCTATTGCATTTACGTGAAATGCACTTTCGACTCGCAACACGACATGGGTCCCTTCACCTACACGAAACAGTATGAAGATGACGACGTGGCTCAAAGGTTCGTGGAAGAGTTAGAATCGAAAATTCAAATGTTATACAACAAATTTAAAACTCCGTCAAAAATGATCATCACGCGAGAGCCGCAGGATGAAAATAACAGAGCCACCGAATGTCACATATGCAGACAATCGTTCGACGAGAATTCGAAGGAAAATAGGAAGGTTAGAGACCACGATCATTACACGGGTCTGTATCGCGGTCCGGCTCACAGCAAGTGTAATTTAAAATATCGAGATGCCGCTTTCTATCCGGTGATGTTTCACAATCTCTCGGGTTACGACAGTCATCTGTTCGTGAAAAATCTCGGCACCTCACACGAAGAATTAAATTGCATCGCGAACAGCGAAGAAAGATACATTTCCTTCACGAAATGGAAGCTCATGGAGAAGAAAAGAGTAATCGACGGAGAGACGTTGAAAGAAATGAAAGTGTCAATGACACTGTAGCTTAACTTGTGTGTTGTGTTTGATGAAAAGGATAATGTTCAATGTTTATAAAAGGATTATGAAATAAGACAAGAATTGTGATAATTGGGAATATGTTCATTTCTGTTCCCTGTATGCTATGTTTATGATAAAAATAATATGAGGTGTACACTGTACTAAAGATCTGAGGGGTGGGTTAATATGACCTCACAGTTAATATATGTGGCCCTCACAGTTAACATATATCAACAAAATTACAATGAAATTATTCCAAAATGAGTCATCCTATCAAGTTACATTAAAATCCCTTCATAAATATGGCCTGTAGACTGTGCTAAAGGTTTTCGGGCTTCGGGCCCCTGTAGCCGTCAGTTTCCCAATTGCGTCCAAAGGGGACGTTCTCATCTAGACATTATATGAAGTCAACCAACCAAGTTACAATGAAATCCCTCCATAAATACGACCTGTAGACTGTGCTAAAGGTTTTCGGGCTTCAGGCAGCCATCAAGGCTGAATGATCGCGACCAAAAGGGGACGTTCTCATCTGGACATTATTTGGAGTCATCCTACCAAGCTACAATAAAATCCCTTCATAATTATGACCTGTAGACTGTTCTAAAGGTTTTCGGGCTTTGGGCCCCTGAAGCCGTCACAGTTGCCCACTCGTGTCCAAAAGGGGACGTTCTCATCTAGACATTATATGAAGTCAACCTACCAAGTTACAATGAAATCCCTGCATAAATATGACCTTAGACTGTGCTAAAGGTTTTCGGGCTTCGGGCTCGGGCAGCCATCATGGTTGAATGATCGCAACCAAAGGGGACAATCTCATCTGGGCATCATCTGGAGTGATCCTGCGAAGTTACAATGAAATCCCTTCATAAATATGACCTGTAGACTGTGTTCAAGGTTTTCGGGCTTCGGGCACCTGTAGCCATCACAGTTGACCAATCACGACCAAAAGGGGATGTCATCATCTAGGCATTATATGGAGTCAACCTAACAATGTTACAATGAAATCCTTCTATAAATATAAACTTTTGCCTCTGCTAAAGGTTTTTGGGCTCGGGCACCCGTCAAGGCTGAATGATCACGGCCAAAATGGGACGTTCTCATCTTGACCTTATTTGGAGTCAACCTACCAAGTTACAATGAAATCCCTTCATAAATATGACCTGTAGACAGTGCTAAAGTTTTTGGGGCTTCGGGCACCTTTAGCCATCAAAGTTGCCCAAACATGTCCAAAAGGGGACGTTCTCATCTAGGCATTATATGAAGTCAACCTACCAAGTTACAATAAAATCCCTTCACAAATATGACTTGTAGACTGTGCTTAAGGTTTTCGGGCTTCGGGTTCGGGCAGCCATCATGGTTGAATAATCGCAACCAAAGGGGACAATCTCATCTGGGCATCATCTGGAATGATCCTATGAAGTTACAATGAAATCCCTTCATAAATATGGCCTGTAGACTAGACTGTGCTCAAGGTTTTTGGGCTTCGGGCACTTGTAGCCAACACAGCTGACCAATTACGACCAAAAGGGGATGTCATCATCTAGGCATTATATGGAGTCAACCTAATAGGTTACAATGAAATCCTTCCATAAATATGACCTTTTACCTATGCTAAAGGTTTTTGGGCTCGGGCACCCATCAAGGCTGAATGATCGCGATCAAAAGGGGACGTTCTTATCTAGACATTATTTGGAGTCATCCTACCAAGTTACAATGAAATCCCCTCATAAATATGACCTGTAGACTGTGCTAAAGGTTTTCGGGCTTCGGGCACCTTTAGCTGTCACAGTTGCCCAATCATGTCCAAAAGGGGACGTTCTCACCTAGACATTATATGAAGTTAACCTACCAAGTTACAATGAAATCCCTTCATAAATATGACCTGTAGACTGTGCTAAAGGTTTTCGGGCTTCGGGCTTGGGCAGCCATCATGGTTGAATGATTGCAACCATAGGGGACAATCTCATCTGAGCATCATCTGGAGTGATCCTAAGAAGTTACAATGAAATCTCTTCATAAATATGACCTGTAGACTGTGCTCAAGGTTTTCGGGCTTCGGGCACTTGTAGCCATCACAACTGACCAATCATGACCGAAAGGGGATGTCATCATCTAGGCATTATATGGAGTCAACCTAACAGGTTACAATGAAATCCTTCCATAAATATGACCTTTTGCTAAAGGTTTTTGGGCTCGGGCACCCATCAAGGCTGCATGATCGTGATCAAAATGGGACGTTCTCATCTAGACATTATTTGGGGTCATCCTGCCAAGTTACAATGAAATCATTTCATAAATATGACCTCTAGACTGTGCTAAAGGTTTTTGGGTTTCGGGCTCCTGTAGCCATCACAGTTGCCCAATCACGTCCAAAGGGGGACTTTCTCATCTAGACATTGTATGAAGTCAACCCACCAAGTTACAATGAAATTCCTCAATAAATATGACCTATAGACTGCATTAAAGGTTTTCGGGTTTTGGGCTTGGGCAGTCGTCACGGTTGGCAGATCATGCCCAAATGGGGAAATTCGCATCTAGACATCATAAGGAGTCATCCTACCAAGATACAATGAAATCCCTCCACATTAAACATGACCAGCAGACTGTGCTAAAAGTTTTTGGGTTTCGGGCTTGGGCAGCCATCACGGTTGATAGATCATGCCCAAAAGGGGACGTTCTCGTCTAGGCACTATACAGAGGCATCCTACCAAGTTACAATGAAATCCCTTCATAAATACGACCTGTAGACTGTGCTAATGGTTTTCGGGTTTTGGGCTCGGGCAGCCATACTGGTTGCCCGATCGCGACCAAAAGGGGACGTTCTCATCTAGACATGACCCCAAACCTGCATATGAAATTTCGTGACGATCAGACAAGAACTGCGGGGTGTAGCCCGTGCTAAAGGAAATGTGAACAGACGTCACAGACTCACAGACTAACAGACTTCCGCACGCGTGATGGCAATAGCTTATCTTGACTATGTCAAGTTAAGCTAAAAACGAAATCCACTCGTAGATGCATACGTTTCATCAACAGTTTTAAATTCATGTCGACCGCTCTGGAAAAATTAGTCGATAACATGAGCAAGGATAAATTTAAAATCACGAGCGAACATTTTGGAGAACGAGTAGACGTCATGTTGAGGAAAGGAGTCTATCCTTACGATTACATGAACGATCTAAAGAGATTCGAAGACACCGCACTACCTTCGAAAGAAGATTTTTATTTGAAATTATAAGAATCCGACATTTCCGACGAGAATTACGAACACGCTAAAAACGTGTGGAAATCATTCGATATGAAAACCATGAGAGATTATCACGATCTCTATCTGAAGACTGACGTTCTACTCTTGGCAGACGTGTTCGAAAATTTTCGAGACGTTTGTTGTCGAAATTATGATCTGGATCCCGCTTGGTATTTCACCGCACCCGGTCTGGCGTGGGACGCTCTGTTGAAGACCACCGAAGTCCAATTGGAATTATTATCCGACATGGACATGTTGCTCATGTTCGAAAGGGCTGCGAGAGGTGGCGTCTCGATGATCTCTCACAGATATTCTGAAGCTAACAATCCCTACATGAAAGAAGGTTTCGATTCGAAACGGTCGACTAAATACATACAGTATTGGGACGCCAATAATCTGTACGTTTGGGCTATGAGTCATCCTTTACCGATTAGAAATTTTGAATGGGTGAAGGAACCGGAAGAGATGCAAAAATGGAGAGACTATCCTTGCATTTTAGAAGTCGATTTGAACTATCCTGAAGAATTACACGATCCACACAACGATTATCCGCTAGCTCCCAAACGAATGGAACCGAACGAAGGAGACAAGGAAAAACTCATTCCCAATTTATTTAACAAATGTAACTACGTCGTCTACAGCGAGAATTTGAAACAGTACGTCGATTACAGGGTGAAATTAGTCGACATACATCGCATCATTCGATTCGACGAAGAGCCTTGGATGAAAAAATACATCGATCTCAACACGAATCTCAGAACTCGAGCCGAGAAGGATTTCGAAAAAGATTTCTTCAAACTCATGAACAACTGCGTGTACGGCAAATCGATGGAAAACATCAGGAAGAGAACCGACGTTCGACTCGTCACGTCTGAGAAAAGAGCTAAAAAATTAGTGGCGAAACCCAATTACAAACACCGAACCATATTCGACAAAAATCTAGTGGCCGTTCACATGCAAAAGACGCACCTGAAGTTCGACAAACCGTATTATCTCGGACCGATCATCTTAGATGTCAGCAAGCGATTGATGTACGAGTTTCACTACGATTACGTTAAATGAAAATTTGGTGATAAAGCCAAACAACTGTTCACCGACACAGACAGTTTAGTTTACGAGATAGAGACGAAAGACGTCTACCGAGATATATCTCCGGACGTGGCTGTGTGGTTCGACACGAGCAATTATCCCGTCGATCACCCGTCCAACATTCAATCGAACGACAACAAGAATGTGTTGGGTAAATTTAAGGACGAGAGCAGCGGTAAACAAATCGTCGAATTCGTGGGCTTGAGACCCAAACTGTATGCTTATCGTCTAGAAGATGATGAAGAGATCAAGAAGTGCAAAGGAGTTAAAGCGTGCGTGGTGAAGAAAAACATCTCTTTCCAGGAGTATAAAGACTGTCTGTTAGGAAGTGGTCCGGTGTATAAGACTATGAAATCGATTCGAAGCGAAAATCATGACTTGTATACCGAAATAGTCAACAAGATTTCGCTGACGGCCGACGACGATAAGAGATTCGTGTTAGATGATAAAATAAGCACTTTGGCACGCAGACATTGGACTTTGGATCTAATTTTAGATGATATGAATGTGGATGATTGGATTCCAGATACGATTGTTGATGATAAGATTCCAGATATGATTGTGGATGATAGGATTCCAGAAAATCAAGAAGAATTAGATGAACACAAAATTATAGAAATCGATAGTGACATCGAGAGAGTTAGTTTAAAAAGAAAAAGAGAAAAAGAAAAAAAAAACCCTAACGAACTCCAATTCTTAAATTCCGAAAACGTTCGAGCTAAGAGAGACAAACTACATTTGATATCTCTTTTTGCGTCGTCTTTTTTTGCAGGTAGCGAAAAAGACGTATTTGAATATAATAGATATTTGCAGTTGTTCTTCCTGTTCAAAAAATTGTCAAAAGATCAAGTGAAATACATTTACGACGTGGTATCTAAAAATTTCATTCGTTAAATCACCACAAAACGATCGAATCTGTTCTACTAAAAGATGGTAATATCGGGATTCCAGAAAATCAAGAGGAATTAGATGGATTATGGAAATCGATAGAGACATCGAGAGTGTTAGTTTAAAAAGAAAAAGAAAAAAAGAAAAAAAAATAACGTCATTTTAGTGAATTATAATAAAATAAATAAAAAAAATATATACGCATTTATGAATAAGAAAATAAAGATATCCGTAGAAGGTGTCGTCTTACCTAACGAACCCCTATCCAACATCGTTCTGTTGAATGCGGCAAAGGATTTGAAAATCAAAGATTTTCTAGGCGTGTTTTCCAGAGATGCCTTGCCGAAGAGAAGACCTCGACAATCGGAATGCGGAATTTTAAATCTAGACGATTCATCGGGTGAAGGCACTCACTGGGTGGCGTGGATCAAGAACGGAAAGAGGAAAAATTATTATTTCGACAGCTACGGAATCTCGCCGCCAAAAGAAATAGAGAACTATTTCAACAAATCGATGGTTCGTTACAACACGGAACAAGTGCAATCACCAGATCAAGTGTTTTGCGGTCACCTGTGTCTCTACGTTCTCAAGAGATGGTCTGAAGGAGATCGATTTCAAGACATTCTCAATGATTTACATTAGAGAGATTTTTCATTTTTAATAAACTGCGTTTGAACATATTTTTCTAAAAACAAAAAATACCACAACAACATGCCAGTCGATAAATTTGGTAGAAGTGACGACGAAAAAGTCAACCCGAGAAAGAAGAGGAAGACGTTCGAAGTCGACGATGGTTACAACGTTGCCAACTTGGACGAACGTTACGTTCGGAGATACGAACCTCGAGAGGAACCTTTGAACATGAACGATAAGAAGCTCTACAATCTTCCCAAGCCGATAGATCTCGCAGATGCTGCGACTAAAAAATACGTCGACAGGGGGAACGCCGATTTCGAACGAATCCTGCTGGATAATTACGTGGATAAAACCATGACCGACGATCTCGATCTGAAATCCAAACGTTTGGTGAACGTCGCGAATCCCATAGATCCCACCGATGCCACGACCAAGAAATACGCGGATGACTCTCACGTGAGATTCAGCGAACACCTGAGAAATAGATACGTTCAGAAAACGATGCACTCAGAATTGAACGCCAATTATAACAAGATAACGAACGTGGCCACTCCCACGAATCCCAAGGACGTGGCGACCAAACACTACGTAGATCTGGAACAGAGAACGTCTGACGGACGAGAAATGAAATCGGATCTGAATGCGGGATTCCACAAGATATTGAATCTGCCGGAGATCAACGACACGGATGCGGACACAACCGCGGTCAACAAGGGCTACGTAGATTCTGCCGTGATACAATCGCAAGAATACCTAGAATCGCAAGTGGATGATCTCTACCTGAACAAACAATCTGGCGGAACCATGGAGAGTGGCATCAACATGAACGGTCACAATTTATTCGGTCTCGATCAAGATCCCGAAATCGATTCCAGTGCGGTCAGCAGAAAGTACGTGGATGACAACTCGGTCTGGAGAAAGGGCGACATCATGGAAGGTAAACTAGACATGGGTGGACACGCGCTCACGAATCTACCGGATCCCGTGAACATGACGGATGCCTGCACCCTGATTTCGGTGGTGGAGAAAGTCAAATATGCTAGACAATTGATCACCGTGTGGGCCAAAGAGGCTGGCACCTTAGATGAAGGAAAAGCTGAGTGGTCTTTTGGAAATGGAGGTAGCGGATCGAAACATGGTCAGGTGGGATATCCCATGCCGCTGGGAGGTGAAATCCTTCGAATGAGTCTGGCTTCCTCGGATCTGAATAACAGAGCGGTTGTCAATCTCATGGTGAATGGTGTGGAGAGCGATAAGAGATACAGCATCGAAAAGACTGAGAATCAACACGCGAATGTTAGCACGTTCGGCACGCCTCTCAAAGTGAACGCCGGAGACAGGATTCATTTCGTTACGAAAACCAATAATCCCGAAGCCGCCACTTCCGTGGTGAGTCTACTGATCGAACTGGATTCTTTGAACGCGTGGAAAATAATGAATTAAAAAAAAATAATGTGTGATTAAAAAAAAAAAAAAAAAAAAAAAAAAAGTAATGAGATCATCTTTAGATCTCATTTTTTTGTTTTTCTTCTTCTTCACTATCACCATATATTATAACGACGTTTCCTTTTCTCTCAATTTTCAGCGTCGATTCTTCTTCTTTTTCTTTTTTTCTTTTTCTTTGTGATATGATACGTTTATAACAACACTTTTGTTTATCCGAATCATAATTATTAACGAATGTTGTGCATCTCTCGGTAACACTCGCATCATTACCATTCTCTTCAGAAGGTAGTGGTGACGGTGGAAAGCGTCTCATTCTTTTCATTTCCAACCATCTATCCCGCTGTTTATCTAACCATTTTTCCACATCTTTTTTTTTGTTTTTTGGCTTGCAACACAGGATGGAACATCTGACGGAAACGGAGAGATGATCGCACAGGATCGAACAATCTAAGATCTGTTTGAGTTTTAATATCTTCGTCACGAAATATCCTTTTTGTTTCTCTCGAGTGAATAGCACGCGATCTTTTAAATAATTCAGAACATAATCGTAAATATCTTCTTTTTTTTTCAAACATGAAAATGGAACGTGTATTTCGTTTTCTAAGTGACTACTTAGGAATTGTAACATTTTATACGTCGAGAATGTTGAAAAAAGACGATTTTTTCTCGGATGAAACTTTTTTTTGTTAAAAAAATATCATTAAAACGAATTTAT
Source organism: Pictodentalium vernedei (assembly GCA_031216915.1). NCBI lineage: Eukaryota > Metazoa > Mollusca > Scaphopoda > Dentaliida > Dentaliidae > Pictodentalium > Pictodentalium vernedei. Next base: position 277,627,283 of record CM062289.1, read on the forward strand.
TTTTTTATTCTTTTTTGTTTTTTTGTTTTTAATAATTACTCATTACTTTTTATTTTTTTTTGTTTTTTATTTTTTTTTCACACTCGTCTCTCATCGAATGATTGACATCTTATTTCCGTCCGATTCGAATTGTAATTCTCTGTCCGACAGGACCAGGGCGAAGGCTTCGTTTTTTCTCGGAACGTTCCTATCGAATTGCATCTTGATCTGAATGTCTAAGAGGCTACTCTTGAGTCGTTCACTCTGTTTACTGACGTTGAATACGAACATGGGATACATCGACTTGTATTCGCCAGGAGATATGTTGGGGTTGCTCATCAATTCGTCTAGACCGTGATACTTCTTTCTAAAATCAGCGGCATCGCCGTACAGTCTGCAGAAATCGTTCTTCTCGAACGACGCATTGTAATCGATTGCTGGATATCTCGTGGCGTTCAGAAACACTTGCATGTTTCGCAAACTGCAGTGATCGAACAGCGACGCATTCTTTTCCTGAGACCCGTCCCTATCGGTCTGAAATGCAACCACAATGAAATGCGGTCTCTCGGAAGCGGATTTCACCGTCAATCTCCAATCGAAGTGATTCGTGGAGGGAGGAATGCTTGCCGTGTCGCACTGTCTCATTCTAAATCCCACGGGTAATTTACTCTTGGATTCTATGATCTTGTAGAGACACGCTTTCTCCACGATCGAAGGCTCCACATGCGGAACGAACCACGATATCTTGTGTAGAGTTATCTTACCTGCATCGGTCGCAGTGAGTCGCACTATTGCATCGTCGTTTCCTTTTCGAATCAACGTCAGATTGTGTTTGAATCCGTACATGATCTTGTTGTAATCGTCCACAAATCCGAAGATGTGTTTCAAAGGTATCCTGAATGAAAACGTTCCTTTAGGTCTGGACGTCTTGACGACGTAGCTGAATATCAAAAAAATAAAAAAAAAATTTGTCTTCTTCATCAAAACTTCGTCTTCTGTAATTGTTGTTCGTAAAACTTTCCGATGATCTCTTCTCCATCCAAAGCTTCGATTTCGTAAGTCACCGGATCGGTGTGAAATATTTTGATGATTACGAAGATTTCCGAGGTCCATCGAGGAGTATAACCATTTTCGAAGTGCTTCTTATAAGCGTAGATTCTCACTCGATCGCCGACCGCAAATTTCGGCATTCTAGACTTCTTCCTGATCTTAGATCTCTCGGGATATAGATTCGCGTAGACCCGTTTTTCGTTTCGAGGATCGCTAGCTTCCGTGGGAGTCATCTTGATCGATCTGTGTCGCGTGTTGTTGTAATCTTTGACCAGACCGTTCAGAGCGTATATGTATTTCTTGGTCGAATTCGCCGTGAAGTATCTGTGCATCTTTTCCTTCATCGTTCGATTCCAACGTTCCACCACGCTGGCTTTCTCTTCGTTTTCGATCGAGTAGAGGTCTACCAATCGACAAACGTGCTTGTTGTAGAATTCCTTTCCCTTATCCACCCACAATTTACTCGGTTTTCGAGAAGACGAGTCGAACACGCTCTTCAGAGCCTCGGCGACGAGAGGTCCAGATTTATTCTTCAAAGCTCTGATCCAACCGTATTTGGAAAACACGTCGATGACCGTCAATAGATATTTGACGCCCTCGTTCCACCTCGAAAACAATCTCATGTCGACCAAGTCGGCAGACCAAATATCATCCAGACCCTTCACGAACACCCTTCTCTTTCGAAATTTAAGCTCTATGGGTTTGTGTAACTCCTCGGCCAATTCGCTCGTCAATAATTGTTTCTTCTTCTTTTCAGATGCACTTTTTTTTTTGAACGCCCCATCCGAATCGACGTTTCGTACCGATCAGATTGCCGACCAGCGAACATTCCATCTTCTCTCTCCTGGTTGGATTCGATATGCCTCTCAATCTCCCCAACATGTTTTTATCGCAGACGTCGTTGCGAGTCTTGGTGTCGGGATGTTCGACGTAGCACAGATCGTGATCGTACGCGGCCGCGTCCACCCTATTCACGGGTTTGCTCCAAGATTTGGGAGTCAGATAGGCGTTGAGTCTCTTGTTCAATTTCGTTCCGGGTCCCGTGAAACTGTGACCGGGCAGATGCATTTCGAAAGGTAGATTGTTGATCATTTTATTCACGATGCCTTTACCTTTGCTCGCGTTCTTTTTTTTGACGAATCGCGTCTTGACAGAACCACACACGTCGCAAATTCCGCGAAGCATCCGTCTGTCGTTTTTAGTTCGCACTTCTCGAGAATTACTCGTCTCGGTAACTCTCTTACACTTTACGCAATACATTTTTTTAAGAGTTATTTAAATTAATTTCGTTTTTTATTTTATATATAAATTTAATATTTTTTTTTTTTAAATTCTGTTCTTATTATATATATTTTTTTTTTTCAATCGCTGCTCTTGAGTTCTATCATCTTACTGAATTCCTCCCTGGCCTCTTTCCTCCCCTTTTCCACGAGAGAATCCTTCATCTCTTCCTTGATGATCTGACGAGTCTTGATTCCCACGGCTTCTTTCATGGCATCGTATTTCGTTTTCTCGCTCAATATCGCGAAGTATTCTCCGTCCGATATCCTACCGTCTTTCAACGCCATAGAGATCATTTCGGATATCGTGTCGATCTTGGAGTCGGCCAAGACGCGAATCTTGTCGTGTTTCCTCGCCTTCGGATATAATTTCCTACTCAAAAAGTTTCCAAGCGTGCTAAACAATCCGGCGGCAAGAGCCACTCCTTCTACGGTCAACACGATCAGAATGCCGACCGCGGTCGACAAAAATCCGATGCCGGCCGCGTGTAAACCCAGGGAAATCGTGATGAGTGTCGTGTCGATCGCGTTGACGACTGTCACGAAACGCGAATACTTTTTCTTGAGGGAATGACGAGAATCTCTCTCTCGAATTAGATACTCTTGGATTCTATTGATTTGATCGATGCGATACCTCTCTCCTTTTTCTCTTTCTTCTAGCGACGGCGCCGTCGGCAAAACGTCGATCGGCTTCTCGTTCTCGTCGTCCACTAACGTCGGATACAATTTATTTCTGGTTCTCATTTTTTGTTTTTTTTTCTTCTAATATTAGATAAAAATTTTATGTGTGTATTTATTTTTGTATTTTCTACTCTCCCTTATTTTATATCAATGAAAAAAACTTAGACGTATGCTTCGTTCAGCAATAATTTCTTGATGCATCCCTTGTCTTCTAAAGTCAAACTTCTACGTGCCAATTTCAGTTCTTCCGAATCTGTAGGCCTGACTTGATTCTTACAGAAGACTAATCTCTTCCAAAACGTGATCACATCGTTGAATTTAACGCGTTCGAACGCTGGTTCGAAATACATGACGACCATATCTTCCCTTTCCATCGTCAGACACGAATGATTCTCGTGATCGAAGTCTAGATAATCCCGACATCCGACGCATCGTTCTAACAAGATGGGACGTAGTTGTTCATTCACGCAGATTGCGTATGCTCTCATCAGCATGTTTAAAAGAAACCTCGCTCTAATAGTCTGAGAATCGCTTATGATTTACGTATTTTTTTTATTATCTATTCGATTTGATATATTTAATTTTCTAAATAACTATTATTTATATATTTTTTTTCTCTCCTATATATATATCAATCACTTTTATTTATTTCCTAGGATATTCCCCCACCCCACGACGAAGGGAGATAACTCCGTATGATCGAGTTTATGAGAATCGAGCGATCCGATCGGTCAATTGGCAGAGAATTGAGCGATCCGATCGGTCGATTAGCTGAGTTTGGGAATTCCCATAGTGGGGAATTCCCCTAATGACGTCATAAATGGGAAAAACCCACCGCCTCAAAACAATAGCGGATTCTGGATCACTGATGCAGAATCCGCAAACCGTTTTTTTGAACTAGCCCAGAATTTTTTGCTCGCGTTCGCCAACGATGGATCGATGGTCTGATCTGCGATGGGAACGTTGACAAAAATTTTTAAAGTAAAAGATAAAAGTGAAGATGTACAATTTCGCCTTTTTTTAAAAACGCGCGTTCACCACGAGTATTTGAACGTTAAAAGTGTGATCTAGGAGTCACAAAAAAACATGGGAGATTCAACATCACTTAACATTTTTGTGAACAAGCGTGTGATTTAACACCGAATCCCACGTTGGTAAATGCATCGTGTACACGTACATGTACAAAGTGATTGTTAAATCCGCCTATATTACCTACTGACGTAGATTTAAGGGCAGCATCGCGCCTGACCAACTCTAAATTCGCTACTGAAAAAGCAGAGTGGTATGTTGTATACATGACGGCACGAGAGAGCACTCTCAAAGGAGATAACAACTCCTGTAGGCTCTCAGATTCCAGATTGCCGGCTAATGCCCTGCAAATGTGATCTGCATATGACATAGCGTCCAAAATACTTCTGCTAGATTCAATGCAAGTATCTACAAAAAACGAACTGTTGCTACACGATGACTGAAGAGACACACCTAAGTCCCTTGCACCCGTCATCCAATCGAAGAGGGGCTCTTGGAATCTTATTCTCGCCTACCGTATTTAAGAAGGGATTGCCTCTGAACAGTAGGTCAAGCTTCCTTTCCGAAAGGAAAGAACTTTATCTAGCCTGAGCCAGGCGTGCAATAGCCTCGTCAACACAATTGAACGCATCTGAGGCTTGAACTGACTGTGACGGATACAGAAGGATACTTTCCTTCGACTTAATGACCAACACAGGCACAACGAAGGTCCAGGTCAGACAACCGGTATCCAAAGAATACCCTTAACAATAGAGAAACTTCCACAGAAGATTCCCCATAGAGAAGGGTAATGGCAAAACAGACACGCCTGACTATGTCGAGAATAACCGGTATGCGACAAAGGGGGTACAAATAATCCACATTCCGTGAATTATCTGAGAATTTTAAGAAAAAGAATTTTTAATTTAATAACAAATTCGTAAACAGCAAATTGTTCTTAAAAATCTAATGAAGGGATTCAAGAGGAAAAAGGTGAACATTGAACAAATACATAATGAGTAACAAAGAATAAACGAATCAGGTGCATATCCCGAAAACGGGAAGAACAAGAAATATTATTTAATTTCAATAAAGTTTTAGCCCTGAATGTTCAAAAACTCAATGTCCTTATTCAGCTAGTTTCTGCTGCAAATATTCCACCATTCCACTCCATAATCGTGTCTGGCTTCTTTATACTTCAGGATTTTATAGCACAGAAGTCAGGATACGTGTTGATCTGACATGGGCTAAACAACAGAATGACAAGATGGCGGTAGCCTATTGTTGTCCCTGACAACAAGTTGCACATTGCGCAAAAAGTATGGAGGACCATACTGGTCTTCTCTTTTTTGGAGTTTTTTGGCAAATTTGGGGGGTTTGAGGATTCAAAATTTGTGTTTGGCCCTGGCAATAAATTGGGTTGCACCAGCTAGTCTGGGCCATTGGTATAGTGGAAAAATACAGATGCTACATTACATGTACAGTTTGTTAGTTTGTTTGTTTATTGGGGTTTAATGTCACTTTTAACAGCCAGAGTCGCATCATGTCTGACAGTAGAACTAGAAGTACTGGAGAAAACCACTGGGCAGCAGCCAACAACTGTCCGACTCTCCACTTACTAACTCCACACAAGCTGAGTTAGCAGTGGCTTAAGGCAAGTACACCACTGACATGCAGTATGCCTTAGTACACAGTGCCACCGTGCCCCAACGTGGGCAAACGGGATTACTATTTATTTAGCGTCACATATTTCTGCACAAAGGCTAATCGTGACCACAACAAGGAGACAAAGTAAAGTTTAGTCAATCGTTTATACCGATGTTGCCCATTTTATGGGACCTCCACCCCAAGCATTGGTGACTAGGTTGTATTTTACAAGCAAAACAGAGCTTATTTACCACAGTAAACAAGCACTACTGCACTTCCTGGGGTTCCCATGGGGACATTGGGATTATGTGCCTTGCCCAGTGACACAATGCAGTTATGGCTGGTTAGGATCAATTGTCAACCTTTTGGCTTAAAGGTTCAATGCTTGAACCACTGAGCCACTGTGCTCCCTTACAAGTACACTACTCTGTAGGCTTGTGTGGAAATTCAAAATTTGTTTCCAAATCCGATTCGAAAGTCAATATTTGATTCGATTTGAAATAGTAAATTCGAATATTTTCGAATATACTTTGGCCATAATCATGAATGTTTACAGATTGTAATTGATCACATTATTTTATATTGAGTATTGCTCTGAGTAGAAACATAACTGACTTGTTGCGGTAACAGTGTTTGTAGAGATGTAGCTACAACTGTACAATAGTTATAGCTACATTGCTACAAACACTGTTACTGCTACAACTGTTCATATCAAATTATTGTGCATTATGACCAGTGACCATTTACAAAAATATCAAGTTTCAAACTATGAAAAGCTATTCAGCTGTTCAACTTCAATAAGTGATTTGTTCCACAACATAATCATATTATTTTATATTGAGTATTGTTCTGTTCAGTCACAGTTACTGGATACATCGTCAAAAGCAACGGTTTTCTAAAAAAAATACCCCTGATTATTATATAAACAGAAGTAGAGCTGAAGTATTTACAAGTGGATCGACTCCATCGTTTCGTTTTAGTCATTCCACATTTTATTTAAAACAAATGGCTTCATGACCAAATGGAGTCAATCCAATTTGAAACAAAGTTTTTTTTCCAAGAAAACATGTGATAAAAGTGAGATATCAGCCCTATCAGCCAGGTTCGTTTAAAAATGTTTATTGCTGCAGTTCTAAAGCTACAAAGTCAACAATTTGGATAGTATCAATCAATAGCTAGTAGTTAGTATATAGGTTTATATCTCAGTTTATAGTGTAGGAAGTGGTGAGACAAAAAATGCACTCTACATTACTGTGTGTCTTTTAATAATCGGGGGTATTAGTTTAGAAAAAACCTTCATTTTCACGACATATTCATAAACTGTGATTTGAAATTTGATTCAAAATTCTATTAATTTTCTCCAATTTGATTCGATCAAAATCGACAATTCGCAGGTCTCTAGTACTCTGATCACAATAGTAGACAGAGAATTTCATGATCCAGTCAACATTCTCTGTCTACTTTTTTCACCACATCACTGTGGAATAGCACCTGCTTAAAGAGTCATGTGCGAACATTGAATCTGATAAGACAAGGACATAGCAGCAACTAAGTTCACCCTCAAGCTTCAGGTAGAATGTCTGATGAAGGTGAGAGACAAGAGGGGCCCTGGTAGCCAATATCATATTGAACCAGTGGTAGGCGGTTTCTATTACTTTGTGCATGGGTGGCCCACATAGACTCTTGTCAATTATCATACTGAACCAGTGGTAGGCGGTTTCTATTAGTTTGTGCATGGGTGGCCCACATAGACTCTTGTCAATTATCGTGCATGACAATATGACTCCCCTTCCTCACATGGAAGGAACGTAACGGGGTAGGTGTGTTCATTGGTACAATCTTCTTTGTAATTGGGTGGGTGGGGGGAGGGGGGGGCTCATGGATACAACTTCATAAGATACACCTGCGGTGGGTGTGAGGGTGTATTAATGGACAGTCACCACTGACGGACCTTAGGTCAGCCCTTGATGGGTTGAGGGCTCAGGGTTATTTTGACCAAAAAAGCCCCAGACAAAATTGTGTCCACAGACGGATGGACTGACATGTGGATTCCAGGATACCCCCTCACTGTCCCCCACCTAGTGATGGATGATATACCTTAAATACTGTTCCGTATTGGTATCAAGTCAATACCAATTTACAGTACCAAGGGAATCTCAAAATTTTGGTATTGAAAAATATTCTTGACATTTATTACAAAGTAAAAGGACAAAACAGAACAGTATGCAAACTTTTTTACACGAAGAACCCACAGACTGTGTATTTCTAATGGCAGTCACAACCGGTTATTTGAAGACACTAAAAAGCTGAGCGAAATACTCGGAGGGTATTTTCTCTCAGCTTTTTTGTTACAACAAATGGCCAATGTTGATTGTAGGTCTTACTTCCAACATTTTGACAATTTGGTGACATTGTCTACTGTAAAACAGGGATCTGCAGCTGGGCAGTGTATCAAAAATAATATTCGCTACTGGTATTGGTGTGAGTACATGTATGTTGTTGATACTAAATACTGTACCGATACTGCGGTAAATTATTATAACCAGAGGTCCCAAGGAGCCTTAATCGCTCACCAGCCAAAGTGGTTCAAAGAAGTATTTGGGGTCACATTCAGTTAGACATGGTTCATCAAAACTACAAAGGAATGAAGTCATGAAAGACAAACTTTATGGAACTAGGGACTTGGCTTGAACAAACTTGAATCTCACTCCCTAAGGATGCTGCATGCCAAATATCAAAACATTCCGACTGCTGAATCTGAAGAAGAAGATTTTTAAAGAAAAATTCCTCATATTGACTAAGTTATAATTTGAGCTCCCACAGGGAGCCCAAATATGGACCCAGGGACTTGGCTTTAACAAACTTGAATCTCACTCCCCCCAAGGATGCTACACACCACATATCAAAACATTCCAACTGCTGGATCTGAAGAAGATGATTTTTTAAGAAAATTCCTCATTTCGAACTAAGTTACAATTCAAGCTCCCACAGTGATCCCAAATATGGACCTAGGGACATGGCTTGAACAAACTTGAATCTCACCCCCTAAGGATGCTGCATACCAAATATCAAAACATTTCGACTGCTGGATCTAAAGAAGAAGATTTTTAAAGAAAATTCCTCATTTTGAACTAGGTTATTATTTGGGCTCCCACAGTGAGCCCAAATATGGACCTAGGGACATGGCTTGATCAAACTTGAATCTCACCCCCGTAAGGATGCTGCGTACCAAATATCAAAACATTCTGACTGCAGGATCTGAAGAAGATGATTTTTAAAGAAAATTCCTCACTTTGAACTAAGTTATAATTCGGGCTACCACAGTGAGCCCAAATATGAACCCAGGGACTTGGCTTGAACAAATTTGAATCTCACCCCCCTAAGCATGGTGCATACCCAATATCAAAAGATTCTGCTTATTGGATCTTGAGAAGAAGATTTTTAAAGAAATTTGCACGAAATGCACTAAGTTCAAATTTGGGCTCCTATACTGAGCCCATATATGAACCCATGGGGCCGATTTGAACAAACTTGAATCAGATCCACTCCACAATGTTGCATACCAAATATCAAAAGATTCTGCCTGCTGGATCTGGAGAAGAAGATTTTTGAAGAAATTTGCCTGAAATGCACTAAGTTCCAATTCGAGCTTCTATACTGAGCCCAAATGTGAATCCAGGGGGCCGATTTGAACAAACTTGAATCAGATCCACCCCACAATGTTGCATACCAAATATCAAAAGATTCTGCCTGTTGGATCTGGAGAAGAAGATTTTTTAAGAAACTTGCCTGAAATTCACTAAGTTCGAATTTGGGCTTCTATACTGAGCCCAAATATGAATCCAGGGGGCCGATTTGAACAAACTTGAATCAGATCCACCCTACAATGTTGCATACCAAATATCAAAAGATTCTGCCTGCTGGATATGGAGAAGAAGATTTTTTTAAGAAATTTGCCTGAAATGCACTAAGTTAGAATTCGGGCTTCTATACTGAGCCCAAATGTGAATCCAGGGAGCCGATTTGAACAAACTTGAATCAGATCCACCCCACAGTGTTGCATACCAAATATCAAAAGATTCTGCCTGTTGGATCTGGAGAAGAAGATTTTTTAAGAAATTTACCTGAAATGCGCTAAGTTCGAATTTGGGCTTCTATAGTGAGCCCAAATATGAACCCAGGGGGCTGATTTGAACAAACTTGAATCAGATCCACCCGATAATGCTGTATACCAAATATCAAATGATTGGGCCCACTTGTGCGGAAGAAGAAGATTTTTTAGTAATTTCTCTAATATACATAGGGTGCTATCAGAGTTATGCCCCCTATGGAGCCCCAAGTGGGCATGTCCATTTCATTTGAACAAACTTGAATTGACATATGGTAATGAACATCCATACCAAGTTTCAAACAAATCAACCTAGCGGTTTCAGAGGAGAACTCGTTTGAAAAATGTTCACGATGCCGGAAGGACGACGCTGACGGACGACGACGGATGGCAAGTGATAAGTTTAGCTCCCTTTGGTGAGCTAAAAATACCGAAACCGAACTTGAAATTTCAATACTGCCCAACTCTACCCCCACCCACACTACTTCTCACCTCCCACTTTGTTTGGAGGTATACATGTACTTATTCATTTCATTCAAGCACTGCTTCTACTTCAGCCTGATTTTTCCATCAGCACGAAGGAAAAAGTGATGGCTTGCATTTTTGGTCGAAATTAATAATAGTGATGACATTTTCACTCTTTGCCTCATTACCAAATAATAGTGAAGTCGAAGATTTTTCTCTAAACTTAATAATAGTAATATCACTATTATCTGGCAGGTGAGAGTATTGCATTACACAAAACAAGCATAGTCAATCACATTGAACATTTGACCAATCACAATTGAGCTATTTAAAATAGTGATGAACTGATAATTGGAATTGGAATTCCAAACTGGACAGTTATGGAGTATCGGACGATTATGACAACCCGCAGTTAAAACCGGCAGTTTCTGGTTATTCTATATTTACATGTAACACTGACTATTAAAATCTCTTTGATATCTGGCCATCTCAATAAAGTTTCCCCATTAAAAATGTGTGTAGTGCATATCTGAATATTTAGGGATTTGCAGAGCTGCGATATTACGGAATTTACCATCTGCAATCAGTACAAGATCATCTCTATTCCCAGCTGAATGAAGTCACTTGTCTTCACTCATGGTGCTATACAACGCTGCATTGGAGGATACATGTACAAATAAAATGTGCTCAGTCGCTAGTCTGTTGTACTTCATGATGCAAGCATCACAATACAATAAGAAATTTAAATTGGAGAAAAACTAAAAAATACTCTTTTTTCAATGATAGATTATTGTTGTGAAAATGTAAGTAGCATGATTGTCACAAACACGTTTTCAGTTTGTCAAGCTCAATTTTTTAAGTCAGTTACCGCCCTTGATGTTTCTCTCCAACTGAACATTAAATAATATATTCAGAAGTTGCGTGTGTGTCTGTAAACAATGCGCCATACAACTTCACAACACACATTAACATAAACGTTATTATTCAATTAAGACACAAAGTATGTGTGCTCAGTTCTTCCTGGTTAATACAGCCAAGTGTATTATTACACAAAGCTGTATTAACACTATTTACCAGAATAACACACAATCATCACAAGAGAACAATATCATGTTATTGTATCATTTATAACTATCTAATTCCCACCCAACTCCCAAAAATGCAAATATTATTTTGGCTAATATTGCCCAGCACTAAACATGCATACTCTGAGAACTCATGTGGTATTGAGCTTTCGTAATTGGTGATTTAACGAAATTCTGCAGTATAGCAGGCACTAACAGATTTTCTTCTGGGTCCTATTTTAACCATCGGAATCGGCACAATCGGCAGAGAAATAATCGGTTATCAGTTCACAGCAAGTTTTGATAATCGGTTTATCACTACCTATATACAATGGCAGGAGTGGATAAAAGGTTGAAGAAAAGTTGGCTTGAATCAACTGGCTACAGTTCTAATAGGGATGCAAATACTGAAATTTTATGTTGTCCAATGCAAAATTCTTTCGGTGCCTTTGGAAATACTAAGAATTCTGGTGGGAGAGAAAGGTTGAACACTGGGTTTTGTCTGCTGGACCTTAATGACCCTTGTGGTTCGCCCCATCCAAGGGAGTGTCTGGGGCTGGATTGCATAGAATAGCGGGTGTAATCGGACAAACTGAATAACCAGCTGTAAATAGGTTCTTTGGGTTCTTGAGAAAGGAGATTGAGGGTTCCGAATATTGTGATTTGCCCTTTAACACCGATAAAGCTTGTAGGTGGAGAGCACTAACAGATTTTCTTCTGGGTCCTATTTCAACCATTGGAATTGGCATAATCGGCAGAGAAATAATCGGTAATTGGTTCATAGCAAGTTTTGATAATTGGTTCATCACTAATTTAAAACCAGGAAATTTTTCTTGAGAAATGTCAAGGGATTCCCTGTAGTTTTACACTTGTACTTCAAAGTGATTGGCTGTTTCCACATGGTGACGTCATGATAGCATCTTGGCTTCAAAATTGTGTGCATGCAAGTGATACAATACCAACACAAGGAACATTATTGTTTTCAAATAAACATAAGCAAGTCATTTGTGCTTCTCTGCCAAGATAAATACGATGATACTTAACAAGCCCATTACCACAATCACTTGAAGTGTTAATTTATTTCATAAACTGAGGTGGCCTAGTTTTAACATTTCCTGTGATAAATGCACACTTCACTTCAGAATCTGAGGACAGCTATCAGCTGACGCTAATATTATCAAGGCACCTCCGAATCCGTTTTGTTTTTAAGTTGTGGAATTACACCCGAAATTGGTGAAACAGCGCAAGTTCAGTTTTCGAACATCACCTAATTTTCTCAGGAACAGGATGTGGAACAGGATCGGGTACCTAATCTCAGGAATGCAAGAACAGAGAGAAAGCGCATTAATGATTAATGTGTTGTCGTGGTGGGCAAACATTTGAATAAAGTTTATTCACTTGCGTGGATTAATGCGCTTTCTCTCTGTTCATGCATTCCTCAGATCAGGTACCCGTTCCTGTTCCTGAGAATAGGTAGCCCCGCTTCATATATAAAATTAGGTGATGCTCGGAAACTGAACTTGCGCCATTTCACCAATAACTACCGTTACATGAAATTCATGGACATTCACTGTGACAGTTTTATTTTAAAATAATTATATACCCACTAGGCCCACTCAAAACCGCCAATTCCATTAGGAAAAACATATACGGTAATTAATTTATTTGAGGTCAGATTCGGTATTTGAAGTCAGATTCGGTATATAGGGAGACCCAACATTTGGTGATAATAAAATGACACATATTTACATGTATGAACAAACACACAATAATTTCAATGACAAACTATTTAACACCTTATTGTTTACTAATTAAAATTAATTCAGCAGGCACAGTCTGTCTCAGAGTATTTTAGTTACCATTCCACATCGATATTTGTTTCGGTAGCAACTCCAGGTTGTGCAAAAAACATGGACGACATTGAAGCGAACGATGACACCTCACAGTGTTCAAATGTCAATAAATAAAGGATAAAACATAGTTTGGATCAATAAACTCTGCCCAAATGTAAAGAAATATGTGTACTATCAAATGCAGCCGGTAATAAGGGCGAAAGCTTGATACATATTCCTATTTTTGTGTTCCCAATAAAACTTGTTGGGGAATTCTACCACAGATTTGAATGGGAGGAATCTGAATGTAGAGGGGTTGTCACTACGTTCAGATCGCTAAACTAGAACAAAGGGTGTTCTCACAATGCGGAAGGTACCATCCATTCCTAGTTCAGCGATCTGAACGTAGTGGCTACCCCTCTACGTTCAGATTCTTCCCATTCAATCCTATAGAAAAAGTTCCCATCAAGTTTTTATGGGAACTCAAAACTCGAAATTAGAAATATATATCAAGCTTTCGCCCTTATTACCGGCTGCAATCGATAGTACACGTATTTCCTTACATTTGGGAAGAGTTTATTAATCCAAACTAGGTTTTATCCTTTAATTGTCGTCATTTGTGTACTCGTGAGGCGGCGACGGAGATTTCAAAATTGGCCATGTTGTTGTTTAAATATAAAACAGTAAAAATGATAACCCGGTAATGGTGCCGAAACGAATAGACCTTTTCATCGATGCGGAATAGGAAATTCGATCGCAATTGTGCAGAATGGGTTTGATAATCTGCTCTGTGCGAATGCGACCGAGTTTGATGGCCTCCTCTGCACAATTGCGATCGAATTTCCTATTCCGCATCGATGAAAAGGTCTATTCGTTCCGGCACCATTACCGGGTTAGCATTTTTACTGTTTTATATTTAAACAACAACATGGCCGATTTTGAAACCTCCGTTGCCGCCTCACGAGTACACAAATGACGACAATTAAAGGATAAAACCTAGTTTGGATCAATAAACTCTTCCCAAATGTAAGGAAATACGTGTACTATCGATTGCAGCCGGTAATAAGGGCGAAAGCTTGATATATATTTCTAATTTCGAGTTTTGAGTTCCCATAAAAACTTGATGGGAACTTTTTCTATAGGACTGAATGGGAAGAATCTGAACGTAGAGGGGTAGCCACTACGTTCAGATCGCTGAACTACATCCATTCCATGTATCACTGTAGACTGTACTTAATCCCATATTCACACGAACATCAATCTGGGAAAAAACTTACACTTCAGCTTGGAAAGACAATAAATAAAAACAACAAAAAATCAATTCAAATTAGTACGGTACTCAAAGTTAACAAATGTATAGAAAATGTTCATTTCCTACATATTGCCACTGGAGGACGGCTTTTGGTTCTGTTAGCGGGCGCTTTGGGCCAAATGTGAAATGGTAGGGGTCAAAGGTAGCAGCCGGTTTGGGTCAAACTGCAGAGGACGGTTTGGCCAGAGGGCGGTTTGGGTGTATTCGTGTACCTATTTGGGTGATTTGATTGAAAATCAGAACCCTCGAAATAGGGAAACACATAACTTTCTTACTGAGCCACACAACAACAGAACACTAATGCAGTGAAACCCAACAACAATTGTTCCACATATGTCATTTTCAAGATAATTCAATCACCTTTGCATGAACAGCGCCCATTTTTAAACGACAATTAGAGCACCAGGTTAAAGAAATTTCAGAATCAGGATAAAAACTGTTCGACCTTGGGGAAGAAAAAGAACATGTATCTTTGCTACGAAAGAAAAAAAAATGGATAGCCTAAGGGGTTGTCACGAAAAAGTGTACTCCGACCCCGACTCCGAAATTACCGACTACAAAAATATTTCTTTTTATAACTCTTTTATTAATGGATCAATTACAATTTCCCGGATTGTGGTAAGTGATGCGGATAAGGAAATTGTTTTACGGCAATCAAGTTTAACACCTGTCAGTAGCAGGGAAGGGCGTAATTTTTTTCGTTAAGAAGTTGAACCCTAAGGTTGTAAAATAATTTCCAGTGCTATATATCTCTCAAGGCATAGAACATCGGGAATTATATTATAACGATAGAGTCTATAGCACCTGTCAGTTATGTTTATTGAATAAAATTATCAAAGACGAACAGAATATTGAGCATTAAAATGTTGTTGCTACAGCCTTGCACACACAAGACATAAATTTCACCGAGAAAAAGAAGGATCCAACAAACTACCTATGAAAAAATCACTTTCAACGCCTTCTCTTTGAAGAAAGTCGATCCGAAATTGTTCATGGAACGGGTGAAGAAAGAAGTATTGGATTTGTTTCGCGAATACATGAACGTGGGATTAAAAATTAAGATGATACTCCATTGCATAATGAACAAAATCGACCTGAAGTCCGGCGAGAGCATCGTGAAAAATGCATATTTCAGATCTAACGTCGAACCCGTATTTCGAGGTTCAGATCTATTGGACGTTTTGGAAAAGATGAAAGACAAGATGTTGATGTCTCTCGCGAATTATCAACATGAAGGTAGTAAGTGGACGTTCGATGAGGTGTTGAAACTCGAAATTCACATGAATAAAAACGAACCGTTGAAAGGATCTTCCTACTTGGAATTACCATATTTCTTGACTAAGAAACACGCCGTGGTCAATGTGAGAAATAAAGATGATCAGTGTTTTAAATGGGCAGTCACTTCCGCTTTATACCCTGTTGAAATACACACCGATAGAGTTTCTCATTATGAGGAAACTTCTAAAAATCTCGATTGGACCGGAGTGACTTTTCCAACAGAGTTAAAACATATTGAACGTTTCGAGGTTCAAAATCCCACCGTAGCGGTGAACGTCATGGGATACGACAACGAAAATCAAAAGATCTATTCTCTTAGACAGACTTCGTATCTCAGAAGAGAAAAGACGATTATTTTATTATTGATTTCAAATGGTGACAATCGTCATTATTGTTGGGTTAAACATCCGACCCGATTACTGTCGAAACAAAATAATAATCCTAATGGAAAGATATCTTTATGTTACAATTGCATGAACATATTTAAGACCGAAAAATCATTAGCGAAACATCAGGAATATTGCAATGAAAATCAAGGTGTCGCCGTCGAAATGCCTAAACCCAACACCATCGTGAAATTTGAAAATCACAATAGAAGGTTAAAAGTACCATTCGTCGTGTACGCCGATTTCGAATGTTTCACCGCGAAAATGAGTTCCTGTCAACCCAACGCTCTTCAAAGTTACGTCGAAAGATATCAAAACCACATACCTTCGGGCTATTGCATTTACGTGAAATGTGCTTTCGACTCGCAACACGACATGGGTCCCTTCACCTACGCGAAACAGTACGAAGATGGCGATGTGGCTCAAAGGTTTGTGGAAGAGTTAGAATCGAAAATTCAAATGTTATACGACAAATTTAAAACTCCAGCAAAAATGATCATCACGCAAGAGCAGCAGGACGAAAATAACAGAGCCACAGAATGTCACATATGCAGACAATCGTTCAACGAGAATTCGGAGGAAAATAAGAAGGTCAGAGACCACGATCATTACACGGGTCTGTATCGCGGTCCGGCTCACAGCAAGTGTAATTTAAAATATCGAGATGCCACTTTCTATCCGGTGATGTTTCACAATCTCTCGGGTTACGACAGTCCATCTGTTCGTGAAAAATCTCGGCACCTCACATGAAGAATTAAATTGCATCGCGAACAGCGAAGAAAGATACATTTCCTTCACGAAATGGAAGCTCATGGAGAAGAAAAGAGTAATTGACGGAAATACATTGAAAGAAAAAACGAAATCCATTCATAGGTGCATACGTTTCATCGACAGTTTTAAATTCATGTCGACCGCTCTGGAAAAATTAGTCGATAAAATGAGCAAGGATAAATTTAAAATCATGAGCGAACATTTCGGAGAACGAGTAGACGTCATGTTGAGGAAAGGAGTCTATCCTTACGATTACATGAACGATCTAAAGAGATTCGAAGACACCGCACTACCTTCGAAAGAAGATTTTTATTCGAAATTATACGAATCCGACATTTCCGACGAAAATTACGAACACGACAAAAACGTGTGGAAATCATTCGATATGAAAACCATGAAAGATTATCATGATCTCTATCTGAAGACCGACGTTCTGCTCTTGGCAGACGTGTTCGAAAATTTTCGAGACGTCTGTCATTGAAATTACGATCTGGATCCCGCTTGGTATTTCACCGTACCCGGTCTGGCATGGGACGCTCTGTTGAAGACCATCGAAGTCCAATTGGAATTATTATCCAACGTGGACATGTTGCTCATGTTCGAAATGGCTGCGAGAGGTGGCGTCTCGATGACCTCTCACAGATATTCTGAAGCTAACAATCCCTACATGAAAGAAGGTTTTGATTCGAAACGGTCGACTAAATACATACAGTATTGGGACGCCAATAATCTGTACGGTTGGGCTATGAGTCATCCTTTACCGGTTGGAAATTTTGAATGGGTGACGGAACCGGAAGAGATGCAAAAATGGAGAGACTATCCTTGCATTTTAGAAGTCGATTTGAACTATCCTGAAGAATTACACGATACACACAACGATTATCCGCTAGCTCCCGAACGAATGGAACCGAACGAAGGAGACGAGGAAAAACTCATTCCCAATTTATTTAACAAACGTAACTACGTCGTCTACAGCAAGAATTTGAAACAGTACGTCGATTACGGGATGAAATTAGTCGACATACATCGCATCATTCGATTCGACGAAGAGCCTTGGATGAAAAAATACATTGATCTCAACACGAATCTCAGAACTCGAGCCGAGAACGATTTCGAAAAAGATTTCTTCAAACTCATGAACAACTGCGTGTATGGCAAATCGATGAAAAATATCAGGAAGAGAACCGATGTTCGACTCGTCACATCTGAGAAAAGAGCTAAAAAATTAGTGGCGAAACCCAATTACAAACACCGAACCATATTCGACAAAAATCTAGAGGCCGTTCACATGCAAAAGACGCACCTGAAGTTCGACAAACCGTATTATCTCGGACCGATCATCTTAGATATCAGCAAGCAATTGATGTACAAGTTTCACTATGATTACGTCAAATGAAAATTTGGTGACAAAGCCAAACTACTGTTCACCGACACGGATAGTTTAGTTTACGAGATAGAGACGAAAGACGTCTACTGAGATATATCTCCGGACGTGGCCGAGTGGTTCGACATGAGCAATTATCCCGTCGATCACCCGTCCAACATTCAATCAAACGACAACAAGAAGGTGTTGGGTAAATTTAAGGACGAGAGTGGCGGTAAACAGATCGTCGAATTCGTGGGCTTGAGACCCAAACTGTATGCTTACCGTCTAGAAGATGATGAAGAGATCAAGAAGTGCAAAGGAGTTAAAGCGTGCGTGGTGAAGAAAAACATCTCTTTCCAAGAGTATAAAGATTGTCTGTTAGGAAGTGGTCCGGTGTATAAGACTATGAAATCGATTCGAAGCGAAAATCACGACTTGTATACCGAAATAGTCAACAAGATTTCGCTGACGGCCGACGATGATAAGAGATTCGTGTTAGATGATAAAATAAGCACTTTGGCACGCGGACATTGGACTTTGGATCTAATTTTAGACGATATGAATGGGGATGATTGGATTCTAGATACGATTGTGGATGATAAGATTCCAGATACGATTGCGGATGATAGGATTCCAGAAAATCAAGAAGAATTAGATGAACACAAAATTATAGAAATCGATAGTGACATCGAGAAAGTTAGTTTAAAAAGAAAAAGAAAAAAATAGAAAAAAAAATAACATCATTTTTAGTGAATTATAATAAAATAAATAAAAAAAATATATACGCATTTATGAATAAGAAAATAAAGATATCCGTAGAAGGTGTCGTCTTACCTAACGAACCCCTATCCAACATCGATCTGTTGAATGCGGCAAAGGATTTGAAAATCAAAGATTTTCTAGGTGTGTTTTCCAGAGATGCCTTGCCGAAGAGAAGACCTCGACAATCGGAATGCAGAATTTTAAATCTAGACAATTCATCGGGTGAAGGCACTCACTGGGTGGCGTGGATCAAGAACAGGAAGAAGAAAAATTATTATTTCGACAGCTACGGAATCTCGCCGCCAAAAGAAATAAAGAATTATTTCAACAAATCGATGGTTCGTTACAACACGGAACAAGTGCAATCACCAGATCAAGTGTTTTGCGGTCACCTGTGTCTCTACGTTCTCAAGAGATGGTCTGAAGGAGATCGATTTCAAGACATTCTCAATGATTTACATTAGAGAGAGATTTTTTTTTTTATAGTATATATAAAGATAAAAAATTATTTTAAAAAAATTTTAATCGAATAAAAACGAAAAATAAAATAACATAGTTCATTTTTAATAAACTGCGTTTGAACATATTTTTCTAAAAAACAAAAAAAATCCTCACAACAACATGCCAGTCGATAAATTTGGTAGAAGTGACAACGAAAAAGTCAACACGAGAAAGAAGAGGAAGACGTTCGAAGTCGACGATGGTTACGATCACGATCCCGAATTCGATTCCAGCGCAGTCAGCAGAAAGTACGTGGACGACAACTCGGTCTGGAGAAAAGGTGACATCATGGAAGGTAAACTAGACATGGGTGGACATGCGCTCACGAATCTACCGGAACCTGTGCACATGACGGATGCCTGCACCCTGATTTCGGTGGTGGAGAAAGTCAAATATGCTAGACAATTGATCACCGTGTGGGCCGAAGAGGCCGGCACCTTAGATGAAGGAAAAGCTGAGTGGTCTTTCGGAAATGGAAGTAGCGGATCGAAACATGGTCAGGTGGGATATCCCATGCCATTGGGTGGTGAAATCCTTCGAATGAGTCTGGCTTCCTCGGATTTGAATAACAGAGCGGTCGTCAATCTCATGGTGAATGGTGTGGAGAGCGATAAGAGATACAGCATCGAAAAGACTGAGAATCAACACGCGAATGTTAGCACGTTCGGCACGCCTCTCAAAGTGAACGCCGGTGACAGGATTAATTTCATTACGAAAACCAATAATCCCGAAGCCGCCACTTCCGTGGTGAGTCTACTGATCGAACTGGATCCTTTGAATAAACAGTGAACGCATGGAAAATAATGAATTAAAAAAAAATAATGTGTAATTATTAAAAAACAAAAAAAAACAACAAAAAAATGAGATCTAAAGATGATCTCATTACTTTTTTTTTTGTTTTTCTTCTTCTTCACTATCACCATGTATTATAATGACGTTTCCTTTTCTCTCAATTTTCAGCGTCGATTCTTCTTCTTTTTCTTTTTTTCTTTTTCTTTGTGATATGATACGTTTATAACAACACTTTTGTTGATCCAAATCATAATTATGAACGAATGTTGTGTATCTCTTGGTAACACTTGCATCAATACCATTCTCTTCAGAAGGTGGTGGTGATGGTGGAACGTGTCTCATTCTTTTCATTTCCAACCGTCTATCCCGCTGTTTACCTAACCATTTTTCCACATCTTTTTTTTGTTTTTTGGCTTGCAACACAGGATAGAACATCTGACGGAAATGGAGAGACGATCGCACAGGATCGAACAATCTAAGATCTCTTCAAGTTTTAATATCTTCGTCACGAAATATCCTTTTTGTTTCTCTCGAGTGAATAGCACGCGATCTTTTAAATAATTCAGAACGTAATCGTAAATATCTTCTTTTTTTTTCAAACGTGAAAATGGAATGTGTATTTTGTTTTCTACGTGACTACTTAGGAATTGTAACATTTTGTACGTCGAGAATGTTGAAAAAAGACGATTTTTTCTCGGATGAAACTTTTTTTTTTTTGTTAAAAAAATATCATTAAAAACGAATTTATTTTTTTATTCTTTTTTTTTGTTTTTTGTTTTTAATAATCGCTCATTACTTTTTATTTTTTTCACACACTCGTCTCTCATCGAATGATCGACATCTTATTTCCATCCGATTCGAATTGTAATTCTCTGTCCGACAGGACCAGGGCGAAGGCTTCGGTTTTTCTCGGCATGTTCCTATCGAATTGCATCTTGATCTGAATGTCTAAGACGCTACTCTTGAGTCGTTCACTCTGTTTACTAACGTCGAATACGAACATGGGATACATCGACTTGTATTCATCGGGAGATATGTTGGGGTTGCTCATCAATTCGTCTAGACCGTGATACTTCTTTCTAAAATCAGCGGCGTCGCCGTACAGTCTGCAGAAATCGTTCTTGTCGAACGACGCATTGTAATCGATTGCTGGATATCTCGTGGCGTTCAGAAACACTTGCATGTTTCTCAAACTGCAGTGATCGAACAGCGATGCATTCTTTTCCTGAGACCCGTCCCTATCGGTCTGAAATGCAACCACGATGAAACGTGGTCTCTCGGAAGCGGATTTCACCGTCAATCTCCAATCGAAGTGATTCGTGGAGGGAGGAATGCTAGCTGTGTCGCACTGTCTCATTCTAAATCCCATGGGTAATTTACTCTTGGATTCTATGATCTTGTAGAGACGCGCTTTCTCCACGATCGAAGGCTCCACGTGCGGAATGAACCACAATATCTTGTGTAGAGTTATCTTACCCGCATCGGTCGCAGTGAGTCTCACTATTGCGTCGTCGTTTCCTTTTCGAATCAACGTCAGATTGTGTTTGAATCCATACATGATCTTGTTGTAATCGTCCGCAAATCCGAAGATGTGTTTCAAAGGTATCCTGAACGAAAACGTTCCTTTAGGTCTGGATGTCTTGACGACGTAGTCGAATATCGCGGCGGCGCCTGCGCTAGCAGGGCCGACGGTGTCTTTCACCCACAACTGATTAAGTCCTCTGGATTTCAAAAAATCATCAGGATACGTCGAGTCCGAACATCGTGGTAGCCTGACCGGGATGAAACACAGATTCTATCTCTTGTCCGGATAGCATGTATTTTATGTTACTGAATAGATGCATGATGCCATTATTGGCTAGAGTAACTGTGTCGTCGTCGGCGTAGTCGCTCCCATCTTCCTTGGTGAGACGTCCCTGCACCAGTATGTAACTCTCGCTAGGATGTACGAATAGATCTTGAGTTTCGACGTTGATTCTTATCTCTCCCGCATTGTTCAAACTCGTCCCGGTTACCGGTTCGTATTCGTGAACCTCATATTCTTGAATACTTTCATCTTTCACTATGCTTTGTGCTATATCTAGTATATTTGTCATTTTAAAGGATTTTTTTAGTTTTTTTGTTTATTAATTAACTTGCTTTCTTTATCTAAAAATAGTTTTTAATTATTTTTTATTATTATTTTTTTCTCTCTTATATATATATGTGTGTAAACAAGAAAATGTCAAAGAGAGTAAATAAAAAAATTTTTTGTCTTCTTCATCAAAACTTCGTCTTCTGTAATTGTTGTTCGTAAAACTTTCCGATGATCTCTTCTCCATCCAAAGCTTCGATTTCGTAAGTCACCGGATCGGTGTGAAATATTTTGATGATCACGAAGATTTCCGAGGTCCATCGAGGAGTATAACCATTTTCGAAGTGCTTCTTATAAGCGTAGATTCTCACTCGATCGCCGACCACAAATTTTGGCATTCTAGACTTCTTCCTGATCTTAGATCTCTCGGGATATAGATTCGCGTAGACTCGTTTTTCGTTTCGAGGATCGCTAGTTTCCGCGGGAGTCATCTTGATCGATCTGTGTCGGGTGTTGTTGTAATCTTTGACCAGACCGTTCGGAGCATATATGTATTTCTTGGTCGAATTCGCCGTGAAGTATCTGTGCATCTTTTCCTTCATCGTTCGATTCCAACGTTCCACCATGCTGGCTTTCTCTTCGTTTTCGATCGAGTAGAGGTCTACCAATCGACGAACGTCCTTGTTGTAGAATTCCTTTCCCTTGTCCACTCGGTTTTCGAGAAGACGAGTCGAACACGCTCTTCAGAGCCTCGGCGACGAGAGGTCCCGATTTATTCTTCAAAGCTCTGATCCAACTGTATTTGGAAAACACGTCGATGACCGTCAATAGATATTTGACGCCCTTGTTCCACCTCGAAAATGATCTCATGTCGACCAAATCGGCAGACCAAATATCATCCAGACCCTTCATGAACACCCTTCTCTTTCAAAATTTATGCACTATGGGTTTGTGTAACTCCTCGGCCAATTCGCTCGTCAATAATCGTTTCTTCTTCTTTTCAGATGTGCTTTTTTTTTTTAACGCCCCATCCGAATCAACGTTTCGCACCGATCAGATTGCCGACCACCGATCGTTCCATCTTCTCTCTCCTGGTCGGATTCGATATGCCTCTCAATCTCCCCAACATATTTTTGTTGCAGACGTCGTTGCAAGTCTTGGTGTCGGGATGTTCAGCGTAGCACAGATCGTGATCGTATGTGGCCGCGTCCACCCTATTCACAGGTTTGCCCAAGATTTAGGAGACAGATCGGCGTTGAGTCTCTTGTTCAATTTCGTTCTGGGTCCCGTGAAACTGTGACCGGGCAGATGCATTTCGAAAGGTAGATTGTTGATCATTTTATTCACGATGCCTTTACCTTTGCTCACGTTCTCTTTTTTTGACGAATCGCGTCTTGACAGAATGACACATGTCGTAAATTCCGCGAAGCATCCATCTATCGTTTTTAGTTCGCACTTCTCGAGAATTACTCGTCTCGGTAACTCTCTTACACTTTACGCAATACATTTTTTTAAGAGTTATTCAAATTAATTTCGTTTTTTATTTTATATATAAATTTAATATTTTTTTTTTTTTTAAATTCTGTTCTTATTATATATATATTTCTTTTTTTCAATCGCTGCTCTTAAGTTCTATCATCTTACTGAATTCCTCCCTGACCTCTTTCCTCCCCTTTTCCACGAGAGAATCCTTCATCTCTTCCTTGATGATCTGACGAGTCTTGATTCTCACGGCTTCTTTCATGGCATCGTATTTCGTTTTCTCGCTCAATATCGCGAAGTATTCTCCGTCCGATATCCTACCGTCTTTCAATGCCATAGAGATCATTTCGGATATCGTGTCGATCTTGGAGTCGGCCAAGACGCGAATCTTGTCGTGTTTCCTCGCCTTCAGATATAATTTCCTACTCAAAAAGTTTCCGAGCGTGCTAAACAATCTGGCGGCGAGAGCCACTCCTTCTACGGTCAACACGACCGGAATGCCGACCGCGGTCGACAAAAATCCGATGCCGGCTGCGTGTAAACCCAGAGAAATCTGATGAGTGTCGTGTCGATCGCGTTGACGACTGTCACGAAACGCGAATACTTCTTCTTGAGGGAACGACGAGAATCTCTCTCGCGAATTAGATACGCTTGAATTCTACTGATTTGATCGATGCGATACCTCTCTCCTCTTTCTTTTTCTTCTAGTGGTGCCGTCGGCAAAACGTCGATCGGTTTCTCGTCCTCGCCGTCCACTAACGTCGGATACAATTTATTTCTGGTTCTCATTTTTTTGTTTTTTTTCTTCTAATATTAGATAGAAATTTTATGTGTGTATTTATTTTTGTATTTTCTACTCTTCCTTATTTTATATCAACGAAAAAAACTTAGACGTATGCTTCGTTCAGCAATAATTTCTTGATGCATCCCTTGTCTTCTAAAGTCAAACTTCTACGCGCCAATTTCAGTTCTTCCGAATCTGTGGGCCTGTCTCGATTCTTACAGAAGACTAATCTCTTCCAAAACGTGATCACATCGTTGAATTTAACGCGTTCGAACGCTGGTTCGAAATACATGACGACCATATCTTCCCTTTTCATTGTCAGACACGAATGATTCTCGTGATCGAAGTCTAGATGATCCCGACATCCGACGCATCGTTCTAACAAGATGGGACGTAGTTCTTCGTTCACGCATATTGCGTATGCTCTCATCAGCATGTTTAAAAGAAACCTCGCTCTAATAGTCTGAGAATCGCTCATGATTTACGTATTTTTTTTTTATTATCTATTCGATTTGATATATTTAATTTTCTAAATAACTATTATTTATATTTTTTTTTTCTCTCCTATATATATCAATCACTTTTATTTATTTCCTAGGATATTCCCCCACCCCACAACGAGGGGAGATAACTCCGTATGATCGAATTTACGAGAATCGAGCGATCCGATCGCTCGATTAGCTGAGTTTGGGAATTCCCATAGTGTGGAATTCCCCTAATGACGTCATAAATGGGAAAAACCCACTGCCTCAAAACAATGGAGAGTTCTGGACCACTGGTCTAGAATCCACAGTCCGTTTTTTGATGATAGCCCAGAATTTTTTGCTCCCGTTCACCAACGATGGATCGATGGTCTGATCTGCGATGGGAACGTTGACAAAATTTTTTAAAGTAAAAGATAAAAGTGAAGATGTACAATTTCACCCTTTTTTAAAAACGGGCGTTCACCACAAGTATTTGAACATTAAAAGTGCGATCTAGGAGTCACAAAAAACATGGGGGGATTCAAGACTACTGTACATTTTTGTGAACAAGCGTGCGATTTAACACCGAATTCCACGTTGGTGAACGCATCGTGTACGTATGTTGTACACGTACATGTACAAAGTGGTTGTAAACTCTCCTTTTATACCTACTTACGTTGAAATGTCCACCTCTGTTATTCCATATATTCGAATTAAATATACACATATTATACAGCAAAATGAAGGTTGAGATGCATATAACACGAAAAAGATATCAAATCAACTCACTGAGTTGACAGCAGGCTACAATGGGACACACTAAAAAGTGTAGCCCGAGCCCGACCTGAGAATATGGTGTAGCTGAAAAATAAAATTTCGTTTTCTTTCTTATTTATCGTTAGATTTCAGTTATTTTTGGTATATAAAACATTTGTAGATAAATGAATCTAGACAAAGTGAATGGGTGTTTTTAAACGTATATTTAGTGAAATATACGATAAAATTGCTCCGAGAGACACTAAAAAGTGTAGCCGAGAATCTGGTGTAGCCGAGTAATAAAGTGTCGTTTTCTCGTTTGTTTATCGCTCAATTTCGGTTCTCTTAAATACCAGAACCCCCCAGAACCGCACAGAACCGCCCAGAACTCCCCTCTAAATTACATTTGCGTAGTATTTTACGATGCAGTATGTTTATTTTTATGTAATAAACCTTGCAGGAAAGAAGAAAAGAAGTAAATTCATTCTTATAGTCGCTTTTGTCTAGGCGGTTCTCGGGGGTGGAGGGGGGTTCTGATATTTAGTATTTTTCTCCTAAATACCAGAACCCCCCAGAACCTCTCAGATTTTCGCCAAAGAACCTCCTCTAAGTTACATTTACACACTGTTTTCGAAGAAAACATTCCATTTCCAGACTGTTTTAGAGTTCTGTGGAAAACTAAAACATGATTTATTCTCAAATTCGCTCTCATTTCAGCTGAACATTTAAAATTTAATCAATGGAGTTAACTCGGAATTCTGCATTCACTGATTGATTTGGCTCATCAAGCTCGAGCCAACATCATTGCTCAAGTAACGAAAATCTTGAAGTTGTTAATAGTTTATAGCATACGAAATGTATCCAGTAAATAAGGTCTGGATCTCGCTGAAGACTCGGACCAGACCTAATTCACTGAACTCATTCTGTAAATTTCTAGCATTCAACCAGTTAAAAGATAGCATGGTATTGTACTGAAACACCATGGTATATCAGAAATACCCTGGGATATCATGGTATTTGGTGCACACACATGATAGTCGCCCGAAAAGTGAATATTAAATACAACCAAATTAAATGAAACTAATTTTGACCTCTTTTCTAACCTAGACCGTTTCCTTTGACCTTGTTTTTTGATAATAATTCGGTGTAATTGGGTAGTAAAGGGGTGTAATTGGGTGATCGGACTTACTGGGCAGTATTGGGTAAATCGAAGCGCCATTACTTGACCACCTCATCAAGCAAAATGCTGATCGCAATTTCGCAATTTCGCAAATTGCAATCAATTTGCAATCAACATTTTCTTGGTGAGGTGATCACTTAATGGCGCGTCGTGTTTATATTTAATTGCACGGATTCCTTGCAAGTTGTGTTTGTATTTGTGCGGGCTTCTTTTTTCATGACTTTCTTGTTATTTTGTATAATATTATATATTTTTGTATGTACCCTGTGCCAGTCTTGAGACGAATAAAAAAATAGTATTTTTTTAAGTTTTGGACTTAATTCAGAAATAAATTGACAATGAGATTTCCGTGGGTCAATCACAGGAATAGCCCGATTGCGATCAGCCAAGCGCCAAGCAAATGCCGACACAGGTATGAATTGGTGAATAAATTAAATTTCAGATTCCCATTGAATGTTAAAAGAAACTGGAAAGGGAATATTTTCTCCGAGAGCAGCGTGCAAATGTCATTTAGAGGGTGGTTCTTGTGAATTATGTGCGGTTCTGAGGGGTTCTGGTATTTTGGAGAAAAATACTTAATACCAGAACCCCCAGGACCCGCCTAGACAAAGGCGACTATAAGAATGAATTTACTTCTATTCTTCTTTCCTGTAACGATTATTACATAAAATAAACATATTTCATCGTAAAACACGGCGGAAATGTAATTTAGAGGGGGGTTCTGTTTGGCTCTGGGGGGTTCTGGTGGGTTCTGGTATTTAGGAGGACCCCTCAATTTTATTAATTTTTGGTATATATATTAGTAATAGCCAGACGAATCCAGATAAAAAGAAACGGATATTTTAAACAGTATATTTTATGAGAAATACGAAAAAAATAACTCCGAGAGACACTAACAAGTGTAGCTGAATTGCCGAGCCGGTCAATTAACTATAGTATGTTGACATTATTTTCACAACAAAGGCGATTAACAGTAATCCTAACAACAGCATCATAACAATAGTCTTGGTGATTATTCTTCATGGCTATTATATTCTATTTTTTGTTTTAAGTTTGAAGATATTATACAAAAGACGCTCTTTGTGATCAGTATATGTGGGTAAACAAAGGAGGCCAAAATGTTCACTGGGAAGGGGACGAGGGGTGGCGGTGGTTGCATAAAATGACATATGAATTGGACTTGGATTGTGAAGCATGCCAAATTTATTTGATATGGTTGAATGTAGTGAGGAAAACTGTGAATGTTGGGCGCATTATAAATGTGCAAATATCACTTGTGCTAATGATGATTACATTTGTAAAAAATGTCATTTATGAAATGTTTTATTATTATGGATCAACTTTTACCAAGAATGCCGGATACATTTGTAAAAAATTATAAAAATGTTCTATTATCATATGTTAAATTACATTTTGTCCTTCGTCTGTTCATTCATTCATTCATTCATTCAGTTGAATTGAATAAATAAATAAATAAGTGGATGAATAAATAAAAATAAATTCAACTCCCGATGTTAAACTAATAAAAAAAGTCGTGCAATTTCCGTGTATCTTATGTTATGTGTTATAAACTTTTTTCGCGCTATTTTATTTTTAACTGTTGTCGAGTGCTATGCTGTTTATCGCTTGTTTTATGTCATGTCTGTCTACTTCACTTTGAAGACTTTTCTGTAACCTCGTTTCATTCATTTTTAAGTGATTATCTAGAATAAAAGATGGCTTTAACCGGTCGTTGTTGTTTCTTAACTCATAACCCAGCAAGTCAATTCAATCGCCCGTTGAAATTCTTGTTCTGACACAATCCATACTCGCCTCTGTTAATTAACTAGCTTAGCAATCCAGATACACTTTCAAGTGTATATCGGAGCCGGTCCAGTTAATTAACTGGCTCGGAAATTCAGCTACACTCGTCAGTGTCTCTCGGAGTTATTTTTTCGTATTTCTCTCAAAATATACTGTTTAAAATATCCACTTCACTTTGTCTGGATTCGCTTATCTATCACTAATACATATACCAAAAATTATTGAAATTAATTGACAAACAAACGAGAAAACAACACTTTATTACTCGGCTACACCAGATTCTCGCCTACACTTTTTAGTGTCTCTCGGAGTAATTTTTTCGTATATTTCACGAAATATACGTTTAAAAATACTCATTTCACTTTGTCTAGATTCATTTGGCTACCAGTGATTTATATACCAAAAATAACTGAAATGTTACGATAAATAAGAAAGAAAACGAAACTTTATTTCTCAGCTGCACCATATTCTCAGCTCGGGCTCGGGCTCGGGCTACACTTTTTAGTGTGTCCCGCTACAATGGTTCCTGGAAGTCAGCTACCGTATTCGTACCAGAACTGATAATAAAGTAATATTTCAGGCAAACAATTCGTGGCTAAATGTGCTTCAGATATCCAAAAAACAAAGCTATGGCATCGGAAGTCTTCAAAACGCAGCGACAGATGCGTGGGAATGAATTCCAATACTTTGCTTTGTTTACATTGTAAATCTAATTTCCATTTCCGGTCAAGATCATCGGAAGGAAAAAGCATCGATATACAGTCTAAAATCAAATAATGAGGAAGTGTTTTCCTGAATACCAGAACCCTCTGAACCGCACAGTTAGTTCAAGCAACTAATTAATAACACTTTGCCCGGCCGCTGATTTGTCGCGGTTCTCGGATGAGAAGGTGTAGTAATTTTGGGGGTATAATCTCAATCTAATAACCAATATCTATATTACTTTTCACCAACTAGTCACCGTAAAGCTCATCAGGTGGGTTATTTCCTCCATCGGACGGGTACTTAAAACTCACCTAATGATATTACAGTAACCAGATATACACAACAACATGGTTTCGGACGGCTTCGGACGGAGTGGTTTTAGCGCGCCGAAGGCGCGCAGGGACGCTTTGGGCAAGCCCCTTTCGATCAACCGTCAGTGACTGTTTATGATCTGTTGGTTTCATATCTAGGCGTGTTGAAGGAGGAAAAGATTCGGGTACTCGGCAGTTGTCCCTGGCTAGGGTGTCACGGTTGTTGGGTTGACTTCGTTGACTTAACCCTCGGATGAGGACCAGTCTGAGAGGTTGGGTCCTCTCGCAAAGGTATTACCTCTCCCCGAGGGTGCTGTGGTGTTATATTTTCGGGCAAGTAGAGTCTGCCACTTCGGAGATGGTAGCGATGGTAGGCCATCATTGGCAAGTATAGTCTGCCTCAGGCTGTCTTAGTCGGTTTTCAGGTTTGCGGTAGGACGTCTTTTTGGACAACAACGACCTCTTTCGGGGACCACCAGTAGAAAGACCCGAACTTCCCTGGTTCGGGGGCAGGCCTGCATTGTAATCCTATTTAGATGGGTCAAAAATGCGCTCTACAGACGCTTACAAAAAGGGGCAGAGGCGGGACGCAGGATCAACGCTCGCCTCCCCTGAAGTGGGTGGCCACTTCTAGGGATGGAGTGGAGGATGTTCAGGATCCATGGAGGTTACTGTTTCCATAAGGTTATAGTTTCCATAGCGGTTATTGGGGTGCTGGTCATTAAAAGAAAGCATCTCTGTGTACCTGCTAAGAGAAGAAGGCAGAATTAGTATGACATAAAGAAAATAATTAAAAAGTTTGAGAACTGTCATTTTTATCTTACCAGTTTTGATTTAGATAATTTGAGGTAGCGAAGAACAGGCTTACACACAGAGTCACACCCGGGGGTGTTACTTTCCTGTTTTGCCCCCAGTTATAGACCTAGTTTGGTGGTTTCGTTAGAAGAAAGCGGAGGACAGGTTTACACACAATACCACACCCGAGGGTGTTACTTTCCTGTTTTGCCTCTGCTTTAAATTCGGTCTATTTTAGATATTTTGAGGGAGCGAAGAACAGGCTTACACACAGAGCCACACCCAGGGGTGTTACTTTCCTGTCTTGCCATCAGTTATAAGTCCTAGATAGTTAAATATTGGCGTTTTGGGGTTTTTGTCTGCTTTCGCCGATTACCTGGAGTTCGGATATTAGTTGGCTGTCGGCTAGCCGGTCGTGATTTTTCGCGGCTAGGGAGGCAAGGCGGTTCTTTTATGGTGGGGATTTCGGCTCTGTCATGGAGTGTTTTGATAGGTGTATCCCATGGGGCACTGAGGACGACCCTAAGAGCGTGAACTGGGTTTCCTCTTCTGATCCAGGTTATATATCATTCCTCTTGGTGACGTCACCGGTTCTCCTTACTCTTCTGACCAGTTTACCATTCCAATTGCCGATTCCATGTTGGAAGAGTAATCTCAGGGGCAAATTATGCTACATTCCCCCAGTTTTCTAAATAAAACCCCCTCCAAATAGCCCAAGGGATCATAATAAAGTCCCTACCCTTAAAGGGCAAAAGCTTGTAGGGAGACAAACTCCCTGCATTCAACTTAATCAAAAAAAAGGATCAGCAATGGAATTCTCAGAAAAAAGGGATCCAGGGGCATCCCAAGAGATGGATACTCTAACTTTCCACTAAACAAGAATCAACATAATACAACTTTTCGTACCAATCCCCTCCCTCTAATGTTTTTAAGCCAACACCCCTCCCCTTCCATAATTTAACTGCACCCGGAAATCAACAAAAGTAGTTTACAAAATTACAAAATTCAACAAAAATTGAAATATATCTCATATGACATCAGAAATAAAACCATTTCAACATATCAATTTTGTCATTCAAAATCCAGTTACTGGTCTTGCATTTCATCATTTATCCATGTTTTGTTTTTTTTTTTTTTTTTTTTTTTTAACAAGTTTTAAATTTTTTATTTATTATTTTTTTATCAATATATACCAGGGAAGGGGTCCCAAATTCAACACTTTTCTTAATTCAGCATCATTATTTTAATAGTAATGGGGATAAATCCCCAAGTTTGTACATGTGTAGGAGGTCACAAATAAATTTATTTGCATCTGGGCAAACAAATGATTAAAAAGAATGTGCCCAGTAATGTATAAGTAGAAATCCAGACAGAATCTCAGGATTCTAAATAATTCTATCCTATTGAAATTCCTATAAACACCAGTGTCTTTTAATTGGGAAAATAAATTACTGCCTAACCGAAACACATACGCCAATAGCGGTACGTTTTCATGTTAAAAGTGCGCATTAACAGGTCCCAAATTATCTCAAGACTTCATACAAAATTCAATATGATATCAAAAAAATCTGTCTGGAACCCTGTTATTTTCATTTCGGAAAAGCTCTGGAAATATAATTATCAATTCTTAGCAAAATAATTTTTTTTTGGGGGGGGGGGGGGGGGGGAGGCATGCCTTTGCATTACCCAAAATGCCTTTCTTGCTATCATTTCCAAAATCATTCCGAAATTATTTGTATATACATGTATTCTGCTTTGCAACTCTCATATTGCGAGGAAGTGAACCCATAGAGGGTAGAAGCATTTTGAGTGACCGAGGCCACCAGCACCCCCAAGGACATTTGCAACTCTGTGGCAACTTTTAGTGTCACTTCCCCCAAATAGAGAGGAGTGCTCCCTACAGCCAAGTTCATCTCTCCCTGAAAATAAGGAGCGTCAGACTCCAGTATCAGCCGATTTAGCGGGATGGCTTTTACACCCTCCCACTGCTCTGGTTTAAAGTGTAAACATTTTGGGCCTATGCTAAAATATGCATTAGGGAAGTGGTTTATCCATCTCTCTACCACATCCCTACTGGAGGTGAAACAATGTAGGTGGAGTTTTTGCTGTTTACCTACACTATCCATTAACATCAGGAGCGCGAGAGAATTTACTTCCCTCCCCCAAGTAATCTCCCGAGGGACCCATCAAGTGTAGCACGATGGGCTTAGTTAAGGTTGCCAACTTCAACAACCCTGCTAATACCAAATCTTGCTGACACCATGTATCAACCGGCTCCGTTCTGTCGAGTCCCACTTCACCTAAACCTGCAACATATGGGAGCCAGCCCATTATTGGAAACATATGGCTTTCTAACTCTTCCAGGGGGATATTCCTGACATGACGGGGATGAAGGCCAATCACTGCCTTCATACCAGGATCCCCGAGAAGTTCCTCTGGCCTGGGGTAGGTGGACGGATCACAGTAACCTGCCCCCCCCCCCCCCCCCCCACGACAGGCAAAGGACAAGTTGTAGCTCGACCACCATTAAGGGAGAGAACCTCCCTAGCTGACAAATTGGGTTTTCGAAACCTTTGACGAACCCGATCCAAATGAAAATGAATGTCCACCAAATTCATGGAACAAGATTCCCTGGAAGATCTAGCGGGAGAAAAGCCTGGAGGGACTCCCGTCAAAGCACTAGCTGTTGGAATTTACATTGGATGGGTAATTGAAAAGACTGGATTAACTGCGATTAAATCTGGCGGGTTCGTGTGTCAAGAAGACAAAGGAAAAATGGCCGCGAGTGGCAAGTTTGAACCTTGAAAAGTTTTCAGGCTTCAGGTCACACAAATTCGTAATGTCGTTGCGCCAGTGTAGTAATTTTGGGGTATAATCTCAATCTAATAACCTATATCTATACTACTTTTCACCAACTAGTCACAAAGCTCATCAAGTGGGTACAACTTTGATCTTGCTTTCAGTAAGTTCGTGTTTGTTCCCACATTTCCCAACAATTCCCAGCATTTTCGCTAGCCCCTCTTAGCTTTCTGACACTAGCACTATATCGTCTGCAAAAAATAGCCCTGGGATCTTCAAGTCCTCAACTGCTACCCTCTCGTCGCTATGCAGGAGTTTATCTCCTAAACCTTTGATGTACAATACAAAAAGAATTGGCGAAAGGATACACCCCTGTTTTAGGACTATCTCCATAGGCACACGTTTTGTTGTTATGTTTCTCAGGCTAAGTTCACTCTGTACATCTTTATATAATGCTTTCATAATTCCAACAAACTCGCCTCTCAAGCCCAGAGCCTCAAGCTTGCGCCACATACCCTCCCTCCAGACTCTATTGTATGCCTTTTTAACATCCAAAAATGCCATAAACATCTTTTTCTTTTTTGCTTTCGCAGATTCTATCAATGGGATAGCGTGAAAAGATGGTCAGTAACTCTCCTTCCCTTCCTGAAGCCATTCTGGATTTCTCCCAAAAAACCCTTCTCCTCAGTCACCTCCTCTAGTCTCCCATACAGGACTTTACAGAAAACGTTTCCAATATTGCTACTGACAGAGATCCCTCGATAATTATCCAAAACATCATTTCCCCCCTTTTTGTGAATAAATGTCACTTTGCTTTCTCTCCACTCATTTGGGACCTCTTGTTTTTCTATGGCTAAATTGAATAGGGCAGTTAAGCTTTCCAAAATTCCCCCCCCCCCTTTTTTTGTTGATAAACTCGTTAGGAATTTCGTCCACCCCTCCCGCTTTTCCATTCCTTAATTTTGAGATTACCTTTCGCACCTCCTCCAACTTAATTCACTGCACACGAAGTTCGATAGATTCTCCTTGACCTGGTTCGGACACTCCGGTGGGTCCCTATGGCCCATCGTTTATCGTTTACCTTTTCCCAGTGCTCGACTAGTTCTAATGTGCTTTGATCTTGATCGTCTGTAACTCTGCCATCTGCTTTAATACTCCGTAAGTTACTTCCTTTGTTACGTTTATTTACCCATTTCCAAAATACGTTCGAACTCGACCCCCCTGTCATTCTTATCGTCCTAATAAGACTGCTATTTTGCACTCTCCGAGTATCGTCTTTAATCTTATTTACTTTATTTCGTGCTTATTGGTATTCTTCCTTTGTTTCAGTGGCCTCGCTGCTTTCCGCCCCCTTAAGTTTTCTACTTCTCCTGTATGCAACACATTTGTCTTTTCTACCCTTTATGGCCCTTTTCAGTTCTTCGTTCACTCTGTACCCAAGTTCCCGTGTTGGCACCCGAATCTTTCCTGCAATTTCCTTCCCTGCCTCCACCAGGCTCGTAACTATGGCGTCGACGTCTTCTGGACACTGCCCCCATTGTGTACGGTTGCAAACTTTGGTTTCAATTATCCTGCGAACTTAGCCCAATCAGCATCCTCTTTGAGTTCCTAAATCTCCTTGAAGCTTCCTTTGCTTTTTACTTGGTTTTTGGCCCTGATCGTCACTATAATCAAGTTGTGATCACTATCCACCTCCATTTTACCTTCATCATCCACTTCTACCCCTTATCACCTCCCTCCATAAATTAATATCTGTGAGAATATAGTCGATTATTGATTTTCTGTCGTTCCTCTCCCAGGTCCATTTCCCCTTACACCACGTGTCCCTGTTCAGAATCTTCAGACCGAGCTCATTTGTAAAGGTCAACAGCTTCCTTCCATTCCTGTTGACTTTCTTGTCCCCCGCCCTCTATGCCTTCTTCCTTATCACCTATGTGTCCATTGAAGTCACCCATCAGAATTATACCGAGCCCCCTGTTTTCTAGTTCTGTGATATTGGACCTTAGTGTTGAGTATATCGAGTCATTCCACTCGGGTTTACTTCCCTCCACCACACAGTACACAATCCCAAGGGCAATACTTTTGTTTCTTAGATTGATCTTTACTCATCGAATTTCTTTTTGATAACTCAGCCGAGGTGCTGACATCTTCCAGGTCTGTGATCAGCAACGGTTTTAAATCCTCTTTAATGTACATGCCTACCCCCCCCCCCCCCACACCTTTTCTGGCCTTCCGTTCGCCCTACACCTATCCACACGCACCCCCTTACTTGGTCTACCCGTTCCTCATGTCTTACCAACGTCTCGCTTAAGCCCATGACACTAAAGTCCTCTGCCTCGATCAATGTAGCAATTTCACTTACTTTCCGGTGGAGACCCTGGATGTTGCTATAACCCACTTTCAGAGTACGAGATTCATTGGCTTCCGCCTTCTGGTCCCATTGTTTTCTGGCGCTAGCCTTGGTAAACTTATTTTGTCCCCCTTGCTCTTGTTCACCCCACCTGTGTCAACTCTTGTTATACTTGCCTCTGGCCTCCCACCCCGCTCCTCTCCAAAAAAGGCTCCGCAACCGGTAGAATTTTATCACTCAATACCCGTTTCCCCATCCTGCTAAGATGCAACCCGTCACGCCCGTACATGCTCGCGTTGCCCCAAAACGGGTCCCAATGGTCGATAAAGGGTATTCCCAAGTCAACACAGTAGTCCTCCAACTCCTCATTCAGCGCCCAAATTCTTGAGTTCCGTTCGTCCCCATCTCCAAGGACAGGAAGGACCCCAGATACAACTACTCTTGCATTCCTACTTAGCAGTTTTTTGACTAAACCTCTATACGACTCCACCAAACTTAAGAACCTTCTCTCCCTGATATTATTGGTCCCACATGGACAACCACTACCGGTTCCGATCCTGGCCCTGCCACAATACCATCTACCCTCAGATCCTCTACCTTCGCCCCAGAAAGCACAAGACTGTTTGATTAGAAC
The DNA here is from genome assembly GCA_031216915.1 of Pictodentalium vernedei. Classification (NCBI taxonomy): domain Eukaryota; kingdom Metazoa; phylum Mollusca; class Scaphopoda; order Dentaliida; family Dentaliidae; genus Pictodentalium; species Pictodentalium vernedei. Next base: position 277,663,702 of record CM062289.1, read on the forward strand.
TATCAGGACCAGTTCCTATATCATCTGTAACTCGCCTCGTTTTGCATGCCTCTGGCCCCCTCTTTCTCTTCACCGCCCTCCTTACCCCATCTGGCCTATCAACATCAACAGCCACCTCTCCCCCCTCAATGTCCTCCTCACTCACTCTCATCCCCAGGGGCATCAGAATATAAAACACTGAACCTGATCTCTAAACACCGCCTAGCATGTATAGAGACCAGTCAGAAGTGGCGTGTTGTTTTAGTCATATTGTTTCAGTCGGGTACCCTCTAAGAGGAATTATATTTGTTTGATGCGCAAAAATCAAATGACAATAATAATAATACTTTGGCCGGCCGCTGATTTGTCGCAGTTCTTGGATGAGAAGGCCTTGGTTATCCCTGTACTCCCAACTGCCTCCCTATTCCCACGCTTCATCTCTCCTCCAAACACTCGGAGACGAACTGTTTGATGACATCCCTTGTCCCATTCTTCAGAATCTCTCCGACTAGCATTTTAACCCTTTCCTTTGAGTCTCCCACTAACCACATGTCCTTCATTCTCCAACCCACTTCCCCATTATACTCCCAGTGAACCTTACTATTTTAGACTGGTATTTTGGGCATTCTAGAAGAAAGTGTTCCAGGGTCTCCGCCACGCCCAAGTTACACATCTGGCACTCCTTTTAACTGTTTTTCCCAATTTTTCCCCCCAGCTCCAGAGACCGCGACCTCAGCTTGAACAGCAGTGACCCCCAAAGGTGACATCAAGGTACTCTTCAAAACTAGGCTTCTCTTTATCACACAGGTCACCCAAAGACCTCTTTGATTTGATCCCTCTCGCCAATTACGGTTAAAATCCTCCATGACCCTTTCTCTGGCGATATTTTTACCCTGGTTTGGCCCAACGTCTAGGTCCGAGATCTCCAATGAGTAGTTTTCTACTAGCTCCCTCACTTGGACCATCCACCCCGTCTTGATATTTGAGTTGAAAATTCTCAGGAACATTACTTTACACCATCGGCTGTCGGGAGATTTACCAAATAATTAAGATAACCGAGTTTCAACAGGTCTATCCTGTCCTTGATCCTCATCCACCCAAGCTCACCCCTGATTGCTTCTAGCGTTGCGGCATTACTCGATCCCGTTATCCATCGGACTGCATCGTTCTGCAGAATTTCCAGGCTCTTTATGGCCGTCTGGTTAAGGGGTACCACTTCCGTACCTTATGTTATACTTGGCAGCCCCACCATTTCCCAAATGGGTTTCCTCACGAAAACCTTATTGAAACTGTTTCTTCCTGTAAGTCTCCCAACAAGACATGTTGTTTTAGCGTGATACAGATTCATCACAGCATTGCTCTCTTTTCCTTTATCTGAGACTAAGACAATAAATGTGTTGTCTTAGCTGTTAACAATCATTAAAGTTCTAAATGTAAGTAGTGTAGAGTACTCATCCTCACCTTATTCCACGTGCACCCTAATGGCGAGACAACCATCCAGTTTACTTGCAGGCAATGCAGAGACCATTACAATGAGAATGATATGCCTGTTGACTCAGATGAAGCCATGGGCACGTCCAAGAACACAAACAGTCAGGCCACTGAAACATCCATAGACACTATCAATTATGATCGTATGAAAAGTAATAACAGCTGAAAGTAGTAGTGTATGCACGTTTCACCCCACATTTGGATGACCTCGGTGGTTGACCTCGGAAGTGACGTCATGTCACGTGACGTAGTGGCGCCATGTTGTGTTGTCATGGTAACCCGTGTGAGCGGCCATCTTGTGACGTCATCTCCATAGTGATACGTGGTGTTAGTGCGCATGCACAGAACGTGTTGTTAGGGTGATACGTGTTTCCGTCGTCCATTTTGTGTACTGGAGGCCGCCATCTTGGTTTCTATGGTAGCACGTGATTGCTATGTTACCTAAAGTCCTACAATAGGACAGGGGTATGTCCGGAGGGTATGTTCGATTGAATCGGAGTATTTTCTGGAACGACTTCCCTGAATAATTACCTCAAACAACCCGACAAGTTTTACTATTTCGAATTCTTCCAGAATTCTCTGCTTCTATCTATATATGCAATAGTTGTCGTTGATCTGGCCATGTTCCTTTATTCTAGAGTATACTCCAGTAGCATAGAAGAGCCTATTAGTTGGAACAGCTTTACTTATTATTACTATATTTAGCAATTTCTGGTCTATTCTTGTTAGTTCTGACCCTATTCCGTGTACTCTTGTTGTTTCATTTATATAACTAACCAATCAGATTGCTTGATTTCTCATAACCTCTACTTAATCGTATAGAGTTATCTCCCCTTATTACAGCGAAGTTATATCCGATTCTCATCACAACTATATCCAATGGCAATATCCCCGGGCACCCCAATTTCGGCACCCCTTTTGAAAAACATATGACCTTCGGCACCCCTTTTTTGTCATATGTGCTTATGTGAAAAAGGACAATGTGACACAATGTGCCCTAGCACAAAGGCACATGCTTTATGTGCCGATATGTACTTATGTGAAAAGGCCCAATGTGACACAATGTGCCCTAGAACAAAGGCACATACGGGTATTTGAGGATACCTATGACCTGGTATTATATTATTTGAGGATACCTATCGAGGATACCTTTTATAGGGTACTTATCCGAGAATACTAATAGGCTGTACATATCCCTGTAGCTCTCTTGCTGGACCTTAGTACTATTAATCCACCTGATGCTTCATGTTATCCTATGACTGGTATAGGTAGTATGCAATGCTAGGCATAGCGGTATTGTGGGTAGGGGTACTGCCTGGTGGTTTAGAACGGTACTATAGTATGGGCGGTATATACACCTATAGGCCCCTGTTAGTGCTTGGTACTATTAACCAACCGATTGCTTTGTTTTATTATATGGCTGGTATATGTAGTACGTTATGGTAGACCTAGTGATTTTGTGGGAGTGGGGGTAATGCTTGGTAGTTTAGAACGGTAGTATAGCATAGGCTGTACATATCCCTGTAGGTCTCTTGCTGGCCCTTGGTACTACTGATCCACCAGGTGCTTCATATTATTGAGCGGTATTCTGGGGTGGGGTCAATGCCGGGTAATACAGAACGGCAGCAGATTATGGTAGGTATATTCCCCTGTAGATCCCATCCTAACTGTTGATAATATTAACCTACCAAATGCGTTGTATCATCCTGTTACTGGTAAGATGGTACGTAATAGCAGTAGTTCTGACCCTATTCCAAGTACTCTGGTTGTTTCATTTATCAAGATCATTTATATAAATTATAACTAACCATTGATTTCCCATAATCTGTATGCAGAGTTATCCCCCTTGTGTATAATAAAAGCCTATATCCAATGGCCATATTCCCAGGCACCCCAATTTCGGCACCCCTTTTTTAGGAATCCCATTTGTGGAATCCCTTTTTCTGAAATGAGGATAAGAGTCGTATTAAAAACTCCTCAATGAGGTCTAATTTTTACGACTCTTATCCTCATTTGACAAAAAAGGGATTCCACAAATGGGATTCCTAAAAAAGGGGTGCCGAAATTGGGGTGCATTCTGGAGAATCCCTTTTTTGAAATGAGGATAAGAGTCGTAGTGAATTAGATCTCATTGAGGGATTTTTAATACGACTCTTATCCTCATTTCAGAAAAAGGGATTCTCCACAAGGCACCCCAATTTCGGCACCCCTTTTTAGGAATCCCATTTGTGGAATCCTTTTTTTTTCTGAAATGAGGATAAGAGTCGTACTGAAAATTCCTCAATGAGGTCTAATTTACTACGACTCTTATCCTCATTTGACAAAAATGGGATTTGGGTCCCATTCTGTTCCTTCTCTATATCAATGATATCCACCACGCCACCTCTATTGATCTTCTTTCCTTTGCAGACGATACTACCGCGTATTCGTCTGATTCTGACGTACAACGACTAACACAATTTGTTAATAATGAACTTCAACATATATTTACCTGGTGTTCCGCCAATCAAGTTCTTCTGAACTGCAAGAAGACAAAGTATATTTTAATCAATCCCAGTTCGAAAAGGGCAACCCCTTTTAACGAATCCATAAAAATCAACGATACTGTGTTAAAACGAGTGGGTGTAAACGGGGATGAAACATTTATTAAGTTCCTTGGTATTAATATTGATGAACACCTGTCTTTTAAATCGCATATCTCCCATCTGTGTTCTAAGATAGCATGTGCAAATTATGCACTTAACAGGGTCAAATCTATACTTCCCCACGATGTCATGAAAACTTTATATTTTGCATTGATACACAGTCGTCTAGTATATGGTATACAGATATCGGGGAACTCAAAATCAATTAACAAACTTTTCCTACTAGAAAAACGCTCAGTTCGCATAATTAATAACGCACGTTCCAATGCCCATACTGACCCTCTATTTGCTCAAGATAAAATAATGAAAGTTGCTGACCTTTTCAAATTCCATGCCATGTTATTTTTATTCGATTGGAAAAATGGATCTCTTCCCCAGTCACTAAATTCAATGTTTTCACTCTTTAATAATAATGCTGCTGGTCACATCATCAGGTTCTCGGTATCGATTCGTGTCTGTTGAACAAGAACAGGAACAATGTCCTTAGATTACCTCCCTTGTTTCAACTCTCGTAGGCTTTGGAATGACCTGGAACCGAGTATAAGAAATGCTACTACTCGTACTGCATTTAAGAAAATGTTAACGCAAAAACTTCTCTCAAACTATCAAACACAAATTATATGAAACAACCCGTATTGCCCAGACTGTACTAGATAGTTTACTATACTAATCTGTAGTACAGTTCTGCCTTTACCGGCTAGCTCGTCCGTTTGTCACTCATCTTATTCCCAAATTATTTTCAATATTATTTCCAATGAACTCTAAAATATCATTGTCATACTAAGTGTCTTGTTTCCAATGCAATAACGCAACAATGCAACAGTACAAAATTTACTCCAAAATGATCTGTATTTCTCTCTTTCCGGCTGTACACTACTATGATGTTGCTCTATTTATTTTATTTACCTCGGGGGATAGCAGGAAGACAGCCAATCTGGCTATGCTGTCCCCCAACGGTATGTTTTTGTATCACAATGTTATTCTGTAAATGTATCTATTATTATATTTTACATACCGTTAAATAAAGAATTGAATTGAATTGAATTGAATTGAATTAAAGTGTTTTCAATGCCTAGCTTTGTTATTTGATATCCGAAGTACATTTGGCCACAGGTTGTTCTCTGGAAATATTATTTTATTATCAGTTCTGGTACGAATACGGTAGCTATGGAAGCGTGTTGGTGCCAACAAGTATAAAAAAATTGGATGTCTTAAGTCCTAATGGTGAGATATTATCTCATCATTAGGAGATATTATCTCATCATTAGGACTTATTATCTCATCATTAGGAGATATTATCTCATCATTACGAGTTATTATCTCATTATTAGGAGATATTATCTCATCATTAGGACTTATTATCTCATCATTAGGAGACATTATCTCATCATTAGGAGATAATATCTCATCATAGGACTTATTATCTCATCATTAGGAGATATTATCTCATCATTAGGACTTATTATCTCATCACTAGGAGATATTATGTCATCATTAGGAGATATTATCTCACCATTAGGACTTATCATCTCATCATTACGAGATATTATCTCATCATTAGGACATATTATCTCATCATTAGGAGATATTATCTCATCATTAGGACAAATTATCTCATCATTAGGAGATATTATCTCATCATTAGGAGATATTATTTCATCATTAGGAGATAATTTCTCATCATTACGAGATATTATCTCATCATTAGGACTTATTATCTCATCATTAAGACTTATTATCTCATCATTACGAGATAATATCTCATCATTAGGAGATATTATCTCATCCTTAGGACTTATTATCTCATCATTAAGACTTATTATCTCATCATTACGAGAAATCTCCTATTCCTAGTTTATGGCTATGAGGTTTGTTTCAGTCAAATACAAGGAGTATTTTGATGGGAAAAATTGAGCTCTTGTACAAGGAAGCCATTGGAGAACCTCACTGACTTTCCATTTTCCAAAATTTTCCCAAGGAAAACTGGCCCCACCAACGAAAATGGGATACTCCCCCCCCCCCCCCCCCTTCGTGATCGATCACAGCTCGCCGCTACGTGCGTTCAATCATGCGTGTCACGACTAACAGGCCTAATTGAGATATTTAACAGTTGGGTTTTCCTGAAATGGGGCCTAGATAAATTTTGTAGTACTGGTTCAGTTCCATTCCAGTCACGGGAAAGGAGTTATGAGAGAGTTTGGTGTACAACTGGGTTCAAAGTTCAGTTAAAATGTCTGCTAGTCGTGTTCGGTGAACAGTTAAATTTCCACCACTCTGTGGGGTTGTTGAGGGGGACTCACACCAATACCCCACCTTCCTAAAAAATTGAAACACTATATATATTCATACCAGAACCCCCTAAAACTGGTTCATGTACTTTCACTCTGATATTTGTCGGGTCATTTTTCTATGGTTACTCTTACACTCTCTAGCCTTCAAAAAGTACCCAGGTTCTCAGGTTGGCAGGGAAAGTTACTATCGTTCCCCTAGACGTTCACCTATGGCGAATAGACAATCTTAACCCTTTAGACTAACACGAAAGGCTGACAACACTTGTAAACAACTACTTGACTAAATATTTTCTTTCATCTTTTGCGTCAAAAACATAGCCTATGACCCTTAACGAGCTCTTCCCCTGATGGGTCATAAACTATGTTTTTGAGACAAAAAACAAAAAAATAATGCATATTGAATGGTTATTTTGCGAATAGTGCTGGTCGGGTTTCCCCATTGTTTTAGGTAAAGGGTTAACCCAGCATGAGGTGAAAGGAAGTGTGGGATGGGGGACTAAAGCATTTATCTGCTGCTGTAAAATATTTTCCCTTCCGCACTTCATTGTGGCCTACCATGCTCCTCCACAACCTTCTAGTCATTACGAGGAGAATGTGAAGACATTTACCTCTTCACTGAATAGGACGAACAGATCTCGTAATGATGAGATAATAAGTTCTAATAATGAGATAATATCTCCTAATGACGAGATGAAAAGTCCTAATGATGAGATAATAAGTCCTAATGATGAGATAATATCTCCGAATGATGAGATAATATCTCCTAATGATGAGATAATATCTCATAACGATGAGATAAAAAGTCCTAATGATGAGATAATATCCCCTAATGATGAGATAATAAGTCCCAATGATGAGATAAGTCCTAATCATGAGATAATATCTCCTAATGATGAGATAATATCTCATCATGAGGACTTATGACATCCAATTTTTTTTATACTTGTTGGCACCAATACGCTTCCATAGGTAGCAGACTTTCAGTACGCAGTGGTGTCTGCTGTCAACTCTATGAGTTGATTACATATATTTTCCGTGTTCAGTTCCTCCCTGCCTTTATTTTGATGTATAATCTGTGTAAGTAGTAGGAGAGGGATGAAACGGGCCTCATTGGCTGGAGGGAGAGTCGGAGGGAGAAGTGACGTCATAGTCACGTGACCCAGTGGCGCCATGTTGTGTTGTCGTGGTAACCCGTGTGAGCGGCCATCTTGTGACGTCATCCCCATAGTGACACGTGGTCCTAGTGCGCATACGCAGCGCGTGTTGTTAGGGTGATACATGTTTCCGTCGACCATTTTGTATATTGGAGGCCGCCGTTTTGGTTTCTATGGTAGCACGTGGTTGCTATGATACCCAAAGGCTTCTTATAGGACAGGGGTATGTTCGGAGGGTATGTCCCTTTGTATAAGAGTAATTTCCTGATTCGCACAATTACCCAAATAAACCCGACAATCTCTCCAAATCACCATAATCCACCCCAAACTACCGAAATTGAAATTTAATACGGATTTCCCCCAGAACCGTATTTAGGACCGCCATACCATGGTACCGAGAGGCCCCTAGGTATCGAGAAGGCCTCCAGGGGTAAGTTCGATTGAACTAGAGTAGTATTTTTGGTTCGAATTTCCCCCAGAATCCTTTTTAGGACCGCAAACCCATGGTTTATAACAGAAGCACGTAGTGCTATAGTACTGAGAGGGCCCATTTGGAATATAGCCAACTGAAAGACAACCTCCATGAAAGCCTATATATAATACCAAGAATCTATAGAGTAGTTACTGATAAGTCATTGCTCGAACTACTCGAATCCCAAATAAGCCATAGAGTATTTACTCGAACGAGTGACTCTCATATGCGACTCTTAGCCTAATTTCGGTATTTGAGGATACATGTGATCTGGCATTGTATTATTTGAGGATACCTATCGAGGATACCTTCTGGAGAATCCCTTTTTTGTCGTATGAGGCCATGAGGGCCATGAGAAAATCCCTCAATGAGGTCTAATTTACTATCCCTCTTAACCTCATTTCTTTTGAGGGCATGAGGGCCATGAAACAAATTCCCCAATGAGGTCTAATTTATCAGCTCTCTTAGCCTCATTTCGGTATTTGAGGACACCTATGACCCGGTATTGTATTATTTGAGGATACCTATCGAGGATACTTTCTCGAGAATCCTTTTTTGTCGTATGAGAAAAGCCCTCAATGAGGTCTAATTTACTATCCCTCTTAACCTCATTTCTTTTGAGGCCATGAGGGCCATGAAAAAAAAACCTCAATGAGGCCTAATTTACTATCCCTCTTAGCCCCATTTCGTGATTTGAGGATACCTATGGCCTGGTATTGTATTACTGGAGGTTACCTATCGAGGATACCTTCTGGAGAATCCTTTTTTTGTCGTATGAGGCCATGAGGTTCATGAGAAAATCCCTCAGTGAGGTCTAATTTACTATCCCTCTTAAGCTCAATTCTTTTGAGGCCATGAGGGCCATGAAAAAATCTCTCAATGAGGCCTAATTTACTATCCCTCTTAGCCTCATTTCGGTATTTGATGATACATATGGCCTGGTATTGTATTATTTGAGGATACCCATCAAGGATATTTTCTGGAGAACCCCTTTTTGTCATATGAGGCCATGAGGGCCATGAGAAAAGCCCTCAATGAGGTCTAATTTACTATCCCTCTTAACCTCATTTCTTTTGAGGCCATGAGGGTCATGAAAAAGCCCTCAATGGGGCCTAATTTACTATCCCTCTTTACCTCATTTATTTTGAGTCCATGAGGGCCATGAACAAATCCCTCAATGAGGCCTAATTTACTATCCCTCTTAGCCTCATTTCGGTATTTGAGGATACATATGGCCTGGTATTGTATTATTTGAGGATACCTGTACAGGATATTTTCTGGAGAATCCCTTTTTTGTCGTATGAGGCCATGAGGGCCGTGAGAAAATCCCTCAATGTGGTCTAATTTAATAACCCTCTTAACCTCATTTCTACTGAGGGCATGGGGGCCATGAAAAAAAAACCCTCAATGAGGCCTAATTTACTATCCCTCTTAACCTCATTTCGGTATTTGAGGATATCAATGGCCTGGTATTGTATTATTTAAGGATACCTATACAGAATATTTTCTGTAGAATCCCTTTTTTGTCCTATGAGGCCATGTGGGCCATGAACAAATCCCTCAATGAGATCTAATTTGCTATCTCTCTTAACCGCATTTCTTTTGAGGCCATGAGGCCATGAACAAATCCCTCAAGGAGGCCTAATTTACTATCCCTCTTAGCCTCAGTTCGGTATTTGTGGATACACGTGGCCTGGTATTGTATTATTTGAGGATACATTTTGGAGAATCCCTTTTTTGTCGTATGAGGCCATGAGGGCTATATGAAAAGTATGGCGGACCTATAGCACTAGGTGCTGCTCTACTACAAAATATTCTTGAAGAATCCATATCAAATATAGTCGGTTTTTTTGGTGATTTGAGGACTGGTGGGAACTAATGGGGTCTGGTGGGGACTATTTGGGACTGGTGGGGACTAACAGGCTAATTGTCGTAAAAACCCATGGTTTCTACAACCTGATGTCCACATCTCCTACTACTTCACTTCCCCCTCCGGCTCTCCCTCCGGACAATAAGGCTCGTTTCATCCCTCTCCTACTACTTGTGTATATCTAATTCAAATTTATGGAATATCAGAGGTGGGAATTTCAGAGGTGGGAATTTCAAAGTAAACAAAATTCTCTTACTTATATAGCACATTAAACTTTCTTGGGTTTTTTTATTGGGCATATGAAACACTTTTTTAAAAACAATCTTACGGTGGCCCACAACTGCCACATTGTAAATTAAAGTTTTACTTGTACAACATTAAAGTTTCAAATGTCGTAAATTATTGTTTTGTCCATGTATAGTTTTATACGTCGTAGATTGAAGTTTTACATGAACAATACTAAACTTTTAGACGTCGTAAATTAAAGTTTTATCGATGTACAACATAAAAGTTTTACCATGTACAGTATTAAAGTTTTATGCGGCATAAATTAAAGTTTTGTCGTGTACAACATTAAAGCCGTAGACATCGTACATTGAAGTTTCACCATAAAAAAAACTTTGAAGTTTTAGATATCGTAAATTATAGTTTTGTCATGTACAGCATTAAAGTTTTAGACGTTGACACTTGAAGCAAATGCCTTTGGCATCCACGTTCTGGGATGGCCACCCGGAGCAGGATGTTTGGACCATTTCGTAGAAGACGTTTCATAGGCATATCACTTCAAAGAAAGACTATTTCGTAGACACCTGATCATTTCGTAAAAGTTTTACCATGTACAGTATTAAAGTTTTAGGGTGTATGTCATTTCGCACCCAAAACCATTCGCGGCCGAGTAATTTCGTATCCAAAACCATTTCGTACACAGTAAAAAAAGTAATTTCATACCCCCAAAATAATAAAAGTCAGATAGAATGTCCGTGGCAATATTCACCGCTGTCTTTTTGTCAGTGGTATTTTGGGAAAAATAGGTTTTTAATGTTGTGTACGCTTAGATTGAGCCTGAAACCACTCCCTTCACATCACAATTGGGAGGTTATTGCTCACAAGGATCGAGTCAATTAATGAAGATGAACCCTCACAGTAGAACATAGGTTCTTCAGTTAGCTATTTGAGGTTAAACTGGGAGATAGGTTGGAGCAGAGGAGCCCCCAGACTGGTCGTCATTAAATTCACCAGTTATTACGAGGTTGTTAGTACCATCATCAAAGACTTGTCTTGCTATATTTCCAAAATCGAAGTGGAATTGCGCATCCATGTCTGTTAGAAGTACTCACAAAGTTCCCGAAGCAGCCTACTGATGTGGACGCTGTTGTGGGGTGTTCTAAAAGTGTATAACTTGACCGAGGCCGGGTCCAGAAAATGTGTATATATATATACGATAAATTTCCTTTCCTCGTTGTTTCTTTATTATTGCGGGAATTCCTATAAAAAACAATCAGAAATAGCACTGGTGTTAAGCTGCAAGACGGGAACAAAATTCTATTAATCCAAATTTCCCCCAAGCATAAATAAATGAATTATGTACCACAACAAGAAAAAAAAAAGAAAAAGAAATTTACTCACTACTATTAATATAAATCCCCCATCTCCCACACGATTGATAAACCCAATCCTTTTTTTATTCTAAAATTCAAAATTCATTTTTTTTTCTAAAAAAATCGATTAGACTATTTAATTTATATTTTTTTTCCGAGCAAAAATAACCGAATCTTGTTTCTTCCTATAGGACATCCCATGTTAATTTCCACCTCAAAGCATTTGAGACTTGTATTGGAATTGTATTGGAAAATGTCTATGGAAAGTCCCACAGTAAATGGTGAACACGCAAAAATAAAAATATGTAAAAATTGATTCTGAAATCCTCATACAACATGGCCCAAAATCCGAAATGGATATTAACATTGGATTTACCATAGGGATTTACAAATTTTGGAGGAACATTCGCATTTCTGGAACACTGTCCGCTTTTGTAGAGTTGGAAAACGAACACGATTTCTTAGTGTGCATTTTCCATTTAACACTAAAAGTCCCATAGGCATTTCCAACTCAGAGCCAAAATCTAATTTTTTTTTAAAAAGGGAACAGCATTGGGTGAAGTGGAATGTCTTTATCACATACTCTGGCGCTGAAATTCTTACGTAATTTGACTGGTGGCTTGAGAGCTAGATGCAGCCTCTACCAATGTCGCGTGACCAACCATGATGCCACTAACATTTTTAGTTACTTGGAAAGAAAGATTGGTGCTTACGTCCGCAGTTGGATTAGGTAAAGTGTTAAAAAGAACACCTTTAGAATTTTAAATCATTAAGTATATAACAAGTCACTTCCTGGACACGGCTAAAGAAACGAACAGAAGAAAACGCAAGTGACCCCACTGTAAACTACTGAAGTCTAATAAAAAAAAAATCATACAACTTCACGCACTTCTATACAGACATAATGAGAAGTCGCATATGGAAAACCCAAACTTGCGGATGTGCAGATGGTTGGGGCTATTGTGAAACCTAAATGAATTTTGACAAAAGGCCATAAGTGAAGGATATGCGGTCGATGTACCTTTGTATATTTTGAATGACATCAATCGTGCCATGTGGGGGCAATCGGAATGTCTGTTTCCGATCTCCCGACTGGAACCTGAGCCACTGCGGCATCGTCTTGCAATCAGTATTCCAACATCTAAGCCACTGGACGAACACTCACCGCCAATGGCTCGAAACTACTGTCTATTGAAATTCCAATGACCATACTTGCTCTAATATCCTCGCGACAGCCGATGGAGCGTATACAATACGTTGGCTGCAGTGTGACAAAAGCTGGAGTGTGTCAGGGCAAAGCCAGCCTAAATATAGGGGCAAGGGGCCTCATATTTAAAGATATTGTAAGTTCAAAATATATTCCGCATCAAGGCGAAAAACCTACATGAATTTCACTTCTCTGTAAAGCTGGAAAAAAACACACGTGGTGTATATCCAGCTTTAGCGCAGGGACCCAGGGGAGAAACGGTATGTTAGATAAGGTCTAATCTCGTTTCTACAGTAGTCGGAGTCTTACGAGACGTAATCGGTTTTCGTCACGGCTAATTGAGAAACGAGATTCTAAAAGATAGAAATGTCGTGTCATCATTAGTTATGGCAATGCGTGTCAGGAACGAATCACCGTTAAGTCACGCGTGAGTTAACTTGTATTGATTCTGCCTCGATATACGTCATCTCCCACCGTTTTGACAGGTGGACAGATGAGCGTCGGTCCACCTGACAGTTTAGGGTAAAAAGTATATATATACCTGGAAGAGCAGAGCATTAGACACACACTTGGGGTCACACACACGTTGGTGAAGTCCAGGACAGGCGGACTCTGTTTCCTGGCATAAGGGTACCTTCGATCCCAGGACCCTGAAACGACTGGAATCGCCAGAGAGGGCATTCCATGATTGATTTAGCATAGCGTTGATAGGCGGCTACGGGGCCGAATTCGTTCGTGAGAGGAACACCCCAGGTGGAACGTTAAAGTTTAGATTGTCGAGTAGCAGGTATCGTCCTGCAATAGTCAGAAGTGCAGGTTAATTGTATTGTGCGTATTAACCCTTTGAAGCGTCAGACTGATTGCGTTCTGAGTAGTTTATTTTGCTGTCGAAGCATCGTAATACCGACTGGAGATCGGTGTGAGTGACAATTTTCGCCCTAGCACAAAAAGGGCATTTGTGAATCGTGAATTCAACCAGGAACGGTGGATATTTCAATAGGACTTTCACGGAGGACTTTCAAAAGGCACATAAGGTATGAGTAGACAATATCTGACCCAAATCAGAAGTACGGTGGTTTATAGATGACGAACATTGCTGGTCGGAACCCTCCGACAGCCAGAGGAACAGTTGCGCGCAGACGTTGACATTTGAGCCTAAGCGGGTGAAGCTCTTATGGCGAGCTCACAGTAATAACATTTCAGATTTGTGAAGCTCTTATGGCGAGCTCACGGTAGTAACATTTCCAGTGTGTAGACTATAGTGCCAGTACAGGGCTATAGAATGACTATATGATTTTTTAGAATTATTTAACCGTAGTGACCCATTTTCTGTGAAAAGAATTGAATTGTTGATTGTTGAAATATTGAAACGGATTTATTTTTATGTGTAAATAAAAGAATCGTTGTTACTTTAAATCATTCTTTCCATTATACAGCCTGAAGTGATTAGGAATCACACCTAACGGAAATCGAACCTATTTCAGGACAATTTGGCAGAGAAGGAATCACGGCGTCGGTCTAACTCAGCTCTCTGCGCCGAGTTCGCGACACTTGGATTCCGACCCTCCACGTTGGTCTAATTTTCCCGCAACTTCATCAGCGGGACTAAATAACCCCACGTCAGCCCAGGCCTTACGGGGCCTTAGGTGTTCCCTGACAGAGTGTTACACCTTGCAAGTAAAAGATTCTTTTTTAACGATGCGATTCCAGAGAGAAAGTTTAGAGGATTCCAACCCTTTTCACTAGAATGAACAATTTTAAGCCTGTTGTTGACAAATTATTATGGTATAATGAATTATTTAATGCCTTCAACACTGTGTTTGTGAATGGTATTGTCGTATCGAATATTAACTATTTCCATCTGTAATGAGGTTGGAATAATTTACCCTGAATATCGTGTTGGGCCACTGTTATGACTTACTATAGATCATGAATATTGATTTGATGAGCGATGATCTTCTTTTCGGGATAAATGCCACCTTTGAGGGCCTTTTCAAGCGAAAATTCATACATTCCAGTTTGAAAGGGTTAACCTTCCCCTCCATGTAACACAGTGGCGGCTTAGGGGTACTGGCGGCCTCGTGGAGTTAGGAAGATGGGAGCCCAACCAGGGTTTGGCCCGGTGTGAGAAAGTTTTTATTTTCAGGTATGAAACTCCTCGAATCCTTGACTCTAGACTTTTTGGAAGGCTTGTATCCAACACCGACATTTTACCTGTTTGGAGTAGAGCCCCGCGCTCAGAATAGAACCCCACGCTCGAATTAGGGCCACACAAGCAAGTTCTGAAAATACGGGGCACATTTTGTGTGTTACTAGAGGGAATGGATGGAGTATCATAAAAACAATGCTTCGATATCCTTTAAAACTTACCCGGACCCTAAGGGCCTCCATTGCCCTCCAAATATTTGAGAATTTTTTTTTCAAACGTTTGGAGTCACCTGGAGCCAGAGTCCCTCCTGGACTTACCCCAACCGCTGATGTAAACCAATAGCTATAAACGACCTGAGGTAACCACAACGATTGCCAGTCTTTTTTAGTTTTGTTTCAATTTCTCTTCCGAATACAAGCCTTTGACCACTCACTGGAATGAACCTGTCGCGCAAGTTCCAATGAGGGGGTCATAGGCTATATTTTTTTAGGCCAAAAATGACTATTTCCAACTGTTGAAGAAATGTTTTTTGCAAGAGAGTGTCGTCTTCTTGTCGTGTCAGGTGTAAGGTTACAACCAACTCAAAATATGATGAAATTGAACTTTTGAATATGCTCCTATCAAAATAACCGACGTCAAGTTGGCCGAAAGCTGCACGTTTAACTCGCACACGCGATTGTGTTTGTGTAAAAAGAAAAATGGTTGGATATGTGTAAAAAGAAAAATTACACTAACTTCTATTCCTTATAATATATCTTAAAGTCTATTTACAGTACGGAAAGAGTGAACCAAAACATCCATATGAAAAAAATATTTGGGAGGTTCGCGTCATGCCCCTGTATAATTTTTGCAGGCCTGTTATCAAATATCAGCTACCCCACTGGCTCAAGCTGAAAGCAGGGTCCTAGAAATCTGAAATTTTATCATCTGGATATATGAGCAACTAATATGTTCCAGGTCTAATATAAGAAAAAAAAAGAAATTACGACGAGGCATGCCTCTGTATTTTATAGCTCATAAGCCTACCTCGGAGGCGTGCCCACAAAATCTCAAATACTATTAGTGGGGCCTATTATCTACGCAGAGGAGCAACTACAATAATGATAATCGGCCTCTGGACAAAGAAATTTGAATTGGGGAATTCATTTGTACACACCTTAAATTCCATTTACACAAACTGTATACCTGCGATATATGAGAATAATCGTCGATTTGCACCACTAGCTTTCGCAGCTTCCATTTAGCAATTGCAAAAAAAAATCTCAAAATAGTCCTGCTATGATCTGCGTGGAGGGGTACTTAATACTCCGTGGAAAAGAGAAATATACAAATTTGGAAGAGGGGTGGGAGGGGGGGGGGGGGGTAGAGCTCAAAATGTTCACAGACAGTACATTAGCTGGATATCTTTTTCGAAATTGTAAAGACTATAGTTCGTCCCAATTGGAAAAAAATTTGATTTTTGAAATTGAAGGAACGCTATTTCCTTTCATCTGAGCGATCAATGGCAGACGAAATGTCCTCTATGTGGACTGCCAATGGAGAATGCAGAACCTTTCGCTATAACGGTAGTCTATGCAATCAGATGCATTTCTCCTTTTGGTCATTTTCACGAAATTCCACCCAACAGGTGTTGGGCTGCATCAGTTTTGGGGCCCCATTGGGGAACCCAATAGAGGGCCCACCAGGAATTTTCCCGGTGGACCACACGGCCAGTCCGCCTCTAGATTCGGGTCTGGAATAAAGAAAATGGGAGTTAAACTTTGAAATATTTGAACGGAAGATTGATTTTTTATCCCCGCGTTTGATCAGTTATCGTAAAAGAAAACAGTGGAAACAAATCATACATGTCTGAGTTTTTAATGGGTGGAATATCCGTGCAAACTCCTCTTTGAAATATCGCGAAATGACGAGAACGTACAGCCTCGTGTACTACATAAAAATTATGTGCGGTAGTTTATCGATAATTTATCTTGTTAAATATTTGAAAAATTCACCTTCCTGTAAAGGCGTCTGATTTATGCAAAAAAACTGTTACCTCTCGAAAGGTTCCGTAGCTTTGAACTCCACAAATAACGGATGTCATTAATTTGTTCATACTTAGGATTTTCGAGGGCGTTCAAGCTTTTCAGTATTCCCTTTTTACACGTGTTTATCACACTAATGACTCGACCTCCACAAGGTTTACAGTTATATTCAATCCGATGCGTCTTTTGTCACAAAACTCCCATAAGAACTTTTAAGTAGTCTTGTTCAATCAGAGTTCTATCCCAGCGTCTTGGGGCGTCATTAAGGGTACTTTAGGGGGTGTAACCCCTCCCCACCCCAACGCTTTTTACAGTCGGGACATTTTCGTAAGGATCAGGGTCGTACAATTTGAGGTCTGAAATACCAGATTCGGGCTCATGAGGATCCAGCATTACTAACTTGGAGTAGGTGTAGAGCAGGTGTTAATTAAATAAGGAGCCGCGTCACGACTACACAACACATATATAGTTTATTTATTCACAAAATCAGTTCCCGAAGAAGTCTTGAGTTTTTTAACTATTGTTCGAGGAAGGCATGCCTTGATGATGTAGCTGCAATATTAGTCAGTCGGGACTTGAGCCGCCATCACGATCGGGATAAATCAGGTTTACACTCCCACCCCAATCGATCGTCTTCGCAACGTTCCTGTCAGCTTCTGGTTTTCAAGCTTTACCACTGAGAACCAGCGAAAGATCCGAAGGAGGGAAGGCTTAATACGGAAAAGCCGAACCTAGAGGGACCTGTGTAGATTCCTTCGGGACATTTTTCATATTGAAATGCCTTAAATTGGATAACATGCTGTTGAATCAAAATCAGGGACGCGGCAACATGGGGCGGGAGGCGGTGGGTAAGGATTGGTGTCTCACCCCTAATCCCGGCCAAAATTTTCAATGGTTGGAACGTTCATGTGCAATTGTAGTAGATTTCGCGGCATTTTATCTGTGGCCGTGACCGCTTCTAACAGACATTTAGAGATTTTTAACCATATTTCATGGGATTTTCTTAGTGGTGTCAATATTTCGTCCCTCGAGTGCAACGAGACCTTGTTGAACTCAATAGAGGATTTACAATACCAGAACGCAAAGCTAATATATTTCGAACAGAAGGAAGAGGGTGCATTTGGATTTCTTCAACAATTCGAAAGTCACAGATAGCAGTTGGATAATTCTCACTTAGGTTGGGGGTGAGGTGGGGATGCAAATGGTTTTCTCAAAAGTTGGATGTTCTTCTGCCGGAGGGTCGGGGGGGGGGGAGGGTTGGGTCATTGGAAATTCAGAGGGGGCAAAACTTCGAAATCGAGACCTTCTAACCACGCCCTAATAAAGATTATTTATTTATTTATTTATTTATTTATTTATTTATTTATTTATTTATTTATTTATTTATTTATTCAACGAAACTTTCAACGGCCAGAGTCATGTCGTGTCGGTCAGTTTCACGGGCGGAGGAAGTAGGAGGATACACAGAAAACCACCAAGCAGTGGCTAGTAACTGTCAGATTATTCATCTTATTAACACCACACAATAACGTTAGCATGAGTTGAAGGCATGTGTACCATCGGGGTCTCAGGGCACAGTGCCACCGTACTCCCACCTGGGAAATTGAGATTAAGCGTCTTGCCCAAGAACAAAATGTACATGGCGTGGGTCAAGATTGAGCCTACGACCTTTCTACCTGAGGTCCAATGCTCCAGCCAATGAACTACTGAGCTCCTCAAGATTACTTGTACAACCCAAGATAAAAAACAATTCATTTCTGGCGAAAAAAATGGTTTGGTTCAGGTTACATGCAATAGAAAAATAGGGTCAGTTAGTCGAGATTTTGTTTTATTTTAATGTTTTACTTTCTTACAGCTCAACCCTTCACCCAAGATAATGACCAAAATCGACTAGCGCTATTTACAAAACACGTCATTCAAATAATTTTTTTTTATTGTTTCCCTAAAAAATGTAGCTTATAGCCCCTCATTGGAGCGAGCTCGTTGAACTAGTTCCAATGAGCTGTCATAAGCTGTGTTTTGGAGGCGAAAAATGAAAATGCTTAGTCATTCAAGAATTGTTTTATACAGTGTCGTCTGCAATTCAAGTAAAGTGAAGGGTTAAAGTGTATGCCCATATTCGCTGAATACCTATATATGCAGTCTGTCCGTTTGTATCTTCAAATATCGTTTCAAAAGGATGTAACCGTTTTGTCAAGTATTCATAAAAAGATTATAATCAATTTGGATTGATCGGAAAACCCGAATCATTTCATTTGTTTTCCTTTGCCTTTCAGAAGTATTAGCGGACCCACCCGTCCCAGAATGGGAAACCCCGCCATTGCTAGGACGGAAACGCCCATTGCGTTTCAAGGGAGGCAACCTAAGCTGGGATTATAGCTGGACGGAATCACGGGACGACGGAAGCACAGAATTCCAATTTATAATAGATACCAACACTTTTTGTGCGTGGCGGTTATTTCGTCGAGGAAATGTTTTTCCGTAATAGAATGTTGGAAAGGAGTCACCGAGACCTCTCCTCGTCAAAGCATATCATCATTTAACCCTTAATCATTAACCCAAAGCACACGATTTCAAAACCTGTTACTTTAATTATTAAAAAAAAAATTCCTAAGTTTCAGCTCCACTATATCATGTGATCCCTCATTGGAACGGGCTCGACGAGATCGTTTCAATGAGGATTGCATGATACTGTTTTGTTGAAATTTTGTTTAAATATATTTTTTACCAACTGCTTAATTTGTGTATTACGCGGGCTGTTCCGGCCGATTCATTAGGTAAAGTGTTAACCTAACGTAACGACCACATCCGCCCAGTGCTATTTACAAAAATCGCCATTAAACTTTTCGTGTTTTTTTTCTTTATTTGTCTCCAAAACATAGCTTATGACCACTTACTGGAACGGGCTCAATTGTCAGTTATTTAAGAATATTTTTTGCAAGTGCCATCTTTTCGTGGAGGTTGGTAAAGCACAGCCCGTTTTTCTGAGGTAATACATTTCGGCCATTCATTTAGTTAGGTGGATGCTGTCATAGCGATTCGAATGTGACGCCTATTTGCCCTGAAACCGAAAGACCCGCAACAGAAAAGAGTGTGTTCTACGGGTGTGTGTGATTGATGTTGAGACGTTTGCAGGCTCGGAGTCTTCCCAAATAATCGTTTTCGACTTATGTCTGGGCCTATTTTGGACAACCATGCCATCTTTTGAGGTCCTTGGCACCTCCCCCTGTTTCTTCGACCATACTTACAATGTCTGTCAGAAATTAGCAATATATGGCATTGCAGTTTCGAGTAACAAGCCTCGGGGACCTCTCGGAAAGTGTCTCATAATTCGATACGAATTCTGCATTCTGGTGAATTCTGAAACCATACTTGAAACGTATGATTAATTCCATTGTGAAAAATAACAACCGCATAAAACTTCAATGACTTAAATTCTTTACAGCATCCAGAGGCGGCGGAGCCAGGGGGGCACAGGGGGAACGTGTCCTCCACTTTTTTGCACAGATATGTTTCGCAGTTACACAATGGGTTAAAATGAGCGCATATAAACGTGTCAATAGACAGGCATTCCTGTAACATTATTTACAAATCCAAATGACATTTAGCCGATGAATCCCACTTTCGGTCGCTTCGGTTCGTTTCTTCAACTTCAACTATCTTCCAACCCGAAGGCTGGCCTTCGGGTTGGAAGATGGTTGAAGTTGAAGAAACGGACAGGACAGTGACCACGCAGCGGCATATTCATTCAATCGAGAGACAAAAGCGAGTCATGGAACTTTTACCGATATCCGATTGTCACCTTTTTCTCACTGGATCGAACCATGGTAGCATTGTAAATTTGTGCCCCTCCACTGTTATTGAGCTTCCGCCGCCCCTTACAGCATCTCTAATAGCCAGTTTAACAGGAACATCAAACATAAATCAGCGATATCGAAATATTTAATAAGAACATTAAACATAATTCAGCTATATTGAATATTTACTTCAAAAGCTTTGGTCAGAATCCGCATGAACTTGAAAAGCTGCTATAAAGCCACACACTGACATATTGTGCATTTGAAGACAAATTAGACGATGTTAAGAACCAAGTGCGCAAGAAATGTTCTTCATAGTCTATGTATACAGGGGCGCCCTGAAAAAGACCAATTGGAGAGGGGAGGAGTAAACCCGATTTGTCCCAACTGTGATGGCTCAAAACTCTACTGGTAAAGTATTCCAACTGACATATTGTGCATTTGAAGAAAATTAGACGATGTTAAGAACCAAGTGCGCAAGAAATGTTCTTCATAGTCTGTGTATACAGGGGCGTCCTGAAAAAGACTGATTGGAGAGGGGAGGAGTAAACCCGATTTGTCCCAACTGTGATGGCTCAAAACTCAACTGGTAAAGTATTCCAACTACATCACCCAGGCATGGCTTCGTCGAAGACACGCCTTGGTGATGTTGTTGGAATCTTACGGTCAGTCGGAATTATATACTATTCAAAAGAAATTAGGGGATATTTGATAAAAGTGAGATATATGAAGAAATATATTTATATTGTCATCAAAAAGACAGTTGAGGCGTTGCACTGTGACATTTCGCCGCCTGAGTGCTAGAATGTTCTATGTCCCACGGGTGATATAGAACATTCTAGCACTCAGGCGACGATTTGGTGAATGATTTCAGCGATAGTTGGGTGTCTGACAAGCACACATTCCACTCACTGAGCTGTAGAAGACATGGAGGGTCAATCAGAGAATTTACCACATTCAGTCCAAGACCTCAATACCTTGTAAATCCTTCTCGGTTCGCGAGACAAGCGCGGATCCGACGTGGCATACTCCTCACCAAACGTCCAATATCAGCTTGACTGATGTTATTCCATTCTTCCTGTAGCGCAGTGGCGATCTCCTGGACATTGGTAGGGGGCTGTTGGCGTTGTCGTCGTAGGCGCCTGCCAAGCATATATATCCCAGAAGTGCTCGATTGGTGAAAGGTCTGGACTTAGTGCAGGCCAAGGCAGTGTAGTGATGTTCTGCTCATGGAGGAACTCTGTAGCGACACGGGCCCTGTGTGCTCTTGCATTGTTATCCTGGAAAATGAATCGACGGTCGTGACGTCGCGCAAATGGCACCGCATGAGCTGCTAACATGTTGTCACGGTAGTATTGTCACGTGACACGCCCTTGGATGACATGTAATGCTGTTCTGCTTGTCATGGTTATGCCTCCCCACACCATAACCGATCCACCACCAAGCCGATCGTGCTGCCTAAATGCGGCTAAGTCATGGTATCGTTCGTTCCGCCGCCGCCGCCGCCGCCACACTCTGTTTCGCCTGCCTGTGAACCCTGATTCATCTGAAAACATGACGTTGCTCCACCGACGATTGTCCCAGCGCTGTCGTGCTCCACACCAATTATGCCTTGCTGCGATGTGACGTTCAGTCAAACGTGGAATTATTCGATGTAGTCGCGCGTACAAATTCTAGTTGTGTTGGCGATTTCAGATAGTCTGACCACTGACTCGCACATCTGTCGCACAGTGCAGCTGCTGTCCACTTTCTGAGTCCCTTTGATGGCGGTTACGTAATGTTGTGGTTCGGATGAAACGATTCTGGTTAGCAGTTGTCACCTGGCCAACGTCTGTCATCAACATTGCCTATCTAACGGTAGTGTGACCACAACCTGCTAATCACCGATTGAGTAACGTTGAGAATTTGAGCCACTGCAGTGTGTCTGTTGCGAGCTTCTAACAAGCCAACGGCACGTAAACGTTCGTCACGTGCCAGTCTTCGCATACCTCAAAAGTTACGTTTCGACCAAAAACTATTGATGAACGAGTTTACACCAAGAAAAGAACGATGAGACCTCCGAAAAAGTCCGTCCAGTACAAATGAAAATTTCAAAACGTACCCCACAGACAAAAAACGCAGCACTCGTGCGAAAAACTTGCACGAAGGTTTCGTGGGCCGGTGACATTCATTATCCACACTAAACTTCGTAACATATTGATGTGTCCAATCACGCGTATCCAATACCATTTTCAAAAAATATCAACATCAATTTGGATATCCCCTACTTTTTTGAATAGTATAGTTAAAAACACAAGACTTCTTGGAAAATTATTTGGGGATAAATTGATGTCCAATGTGTGCGCACATGGTTAGTGATTGCGGACAGTCACTTTAGACTTTTCTTTGCATCCTGTGTAACGTTTTATGTGCTATTTATTCTTTAACTCATGCATCCTTCGTTTGCAGTAAGACGAAATTACTCGCGACAAGTTTGCAACAATGTTTTCATGTGAGAATAAAAGTTGAATAGTTTTCTCAGCATTTGCTAATGTAAATATGTATAATTACGGTACGCCTGTTAATAATGGAATGATACATAAAACTCGAGATTATTGAAAAGCAAGTAGTTCTCATGGTTGCTATTAATCCGTTTGTTATTATACATTGGAAAGTATATAATATCTGACAAGTAGTCCATTTACATACATTTACATCACTATGGAGATGATCAAAAGTAAAAGAGGAGGAAAAAACTTAATCGATGCTGGTCACTCATACACAATCAAGAAAACCCGCAAAGAAACCATTCATTGAGAATGTTCAAAATGAAAGACGCATACTACAGACATGTCTATAACCTCTGTCAGTTCATCCATAGAACATAGCCATGCAGCAGATCAGCTTGCCGTTGATGCATTAACCCTTTACCCAACGTAACTGCAAAAAACGGCCAGCGCTATTTTACAAAAATCACCATACAATTTCCATTATTTTTCACTTTTCGTCTCAAAAACATAGGTTATGACCCCCCTTTGGAACGAGCTTCCAATGAGGGGTCATAACCTATGTTTTTGAGACCAAAAAATTAAAAAAATTAGTTATTCAAGAATTTTGTTTGCAAGTATCGTCTGCTTTTCATGTTAGGTAAAGGGTTAAAAGTTCGTCAAGACATATAGAATACTGCTGGTAAAAGTAGAGGAAATCCAGGACAGATCATATTAGATAAACTGTCAGAATATCCCATTTGAGTCCATGTCGGAGCCGGAAAAACAGACTCAATCAAACGTGCCATAAGACGTCAGATTCGTGGGGATAAACCGCCTGAGCCAAAGACACTTTCGAAGGTTTCTTCATTATCTCTGAGGACTTAGGGGTGTGTTGAGACTAAATAAAAACAACAAGCCCAACTTTTCAATGAAAATTTGGAATGTCCACGAAGTCACACTGGCAGATGGGGCCGAACGAACGATACAATATATGTGACTCCTGGAACAATTCATTTAGTTGGCCATAAAAATCCTCGTCTTTAATTGGCATTTTATCAACTGTATGGGAAGAGATCAGCTAAACACTTTAAGACAAACTATATAGTGTAGATAGTGATGGGGGGGGGGGGGGGGGGGGGCATCGTGGTTGCGAAAATGATTAGGGGCAAACGTCATCACCGAATTTTAGGTTGGGGCAAATATCCACCTACATATTATTTTCTTTGGGGGGGGGGGGGGGGGGGGCAAACATCTGTATACCCAGCCGGGCACCAGCGTGAAAGTCTCTCTAACTAGGTCCATATGGTACTGGGAGACTGATGGACTAGACTCACGGCATCAACCTATTTCAGCATCAGAGTTTAATATGACGACCAATACTTTTAATTTTATTGTTTTGTTTTTTTTTCTTGGTGGGGGATATGATTTGACCTACACACTTTGTTTTGCGGACGCCACGGTCCCCGTGCCACACTCCTACGCCTCTAAATAAATATACACGTAGTAGTCGTGACATGCTAATCCAAATGAAAATGTCCCGACTGGAATAAATGTTAGGAGTATCAACTCCCCCCTCCCCCGCCCATCTCTTAAACTACCCTACGCCATGTACATGCGTGCATGAGCACGTGTGTGCGACAGGTGACGCCCTGAATACTTTGCCATGCTAATTTCTGTGTCAAATATTGTGGTCTCAACAGGACAATCCCAACAGAAGATTGCTATCTGTGCCATCGTTCGCTGTTGATTTGTGGGGAGGAGCAGTGTACATTCTCAACTCGAAGACGAATGTTGGTTGAAAATATTAACTGATCTACCCCGCATATTAAATATGAACTATTTTCACTACAAATCATTGAATTAACATGGAAGGTACTAGCATAAACAGGTTTAAACTGGTTGATATTAATGGGAAGTATAGGCCCAGGGGGCCGGGAACTAGCCAAATTTTGGGTGATTGACCTTTTCGGGCAGAAACCGAGATCAAAATTAGGCAGAGCATGACGGCGTCGGGCAACTCTGATTGCCAGGTAAAAATCCAAGGGACGAAATATTGACCCCGAGTAGAAAATCCCACGAAATGTGGATAAAAAATCATTACATGTCTATTATAAACGGTCACAGCCACAGATGAAATGTCTCGAAAGTTATTTATTTATTTATTTATTTATTTATTTATTTATTTATTTATTTATTTATTTATTTATTTATTCCGTAAACTGGTTGAGTGCTAGAAGCCACTTTCAGGGATTTCACAAAAATGAGGCCACGATAGCAAAAAACATTTTCCTTGCTTATGTTTCATATTCAGTCAAACGCAAATAATATTTTGTTCATATACATTTGTTTTGTTACAACTTACTGGAGAGTGCCTTTGTAATAAAACAATTTTGAATAACAAATCCAGACCATCAAAAATAATCTAACCCTCAACCAGTTAACCCCCTTCACGCTGATGTCAAAATATCCTAATTTCATGTAGCCATTTTTCCCCATAAAGCAACTGGGAATTGAACCAATTCAATCTTGTTTGACAGAGCCTTGTTTGACAGAGCTCACTGAGCTCTGTCAAACAAGATTGAATTGGTTAAATTTTTATTTGTATTTTGGGAAAAATTTGCAGCCAGAACCTTAATATATTTCGACATCAGTGTGCAAGGGGTTAAGGTCACATATTTCTGCGACAATGGATAATCATGAAAGCAACATGGAGATGAAGTCAAGTTTGGTCAAAAGTTTATGCCCATGTTGCTCTTTTTAGACTGGGTCCTATTTTACCAGAAAAACAGAGCTTGTGTTCCACAGTAAACGGCACTGCATCACTTCCCGAGGTTACCTCTGGAGGTGAAAATCTCCTACCATAGGGGCACGAAATTTCCAATTGTTGGTGGTTTGAGGCGTAAGTTTTCTAACTATTGAAAAGTTTGATCGTGATCTGGGGAGGGGGGATCCCTTAACCACCCCTCCCCGTCACCAGGTCCCTTAGTGCGGGCCTTTGGTGTTCACAGTGTCGGATTCTCCTTAGTCTGAATTTAGATGGTAATGTTAATTTGTAGCGTAGTACATCTCCCGTGAGGGGCGTGCCACACCAAAAAGTAACGCGTAGCTTTTCCGTCCATGTTTGAACTACAGTTTTTTGGGGGGGATGGCTTTGACAACATAAAAAACTTTTCAAACCCATACATCAAAAAGTATCATGAATGGTCGTCGCCCAAGTTTTGTGTTTGCTCCTTTGAGTTAAAAGTTAATATTAAAAACGCCGCAGTGTCAACAGTAGCTTAACACGCCTGTTACAGAGAGGGGAAGTTAAATTCAGAACGCCAGTTTAAGCGATGTTTAAGACGAGATTTGACAAGCGATTACCTTTCCGTTTTACCACCAGCATCCTGATATGCCTCTGTAAACAACTAACCGTTTGTATAATTTCAGGAAACAGGAAAATGGAAAACTTATATTACACATATTTAAGCCTTTAGATCTTCGGTATTGACAGAACTGAACGTGCGCTGTTTGTCGCGGTGAAGATGCAGGATTTGAGACTTGTGATTTGGACTGTTCTGTTCAATTTTAAAATGGAAAAAATGATTATTTGAACAATGTAATTTTTATTGTTCCGGCAAAATTTATAACAGCTTAATTCCTTGTTTTATAAATGAATAATGTTCTGTGTTACAGTTCTGATGTGGTTTTATATCAGTATTAAATGTGGAAGCGCAAAAGAAGATTCTGTTACCAGCAATCCAGGTATTTTATAACGCACTAAAACTACTATAGGGAAAGAATGAGGTGGGTTTTCAGTTGCACAGTGACATAAGCAAAACAGTTGCAGTGACGAAGGTAGCGTTTTTCAGGTGGGCGGATGAGACCTTGAAATTTTAATCCCTCGAGTCGATGTTTTTCTTAGGAAATTTTATTATCTTGACCTCTTGATTTCAAGGACTGCCTTAACGTAAAAATTAGATCTTTGAACAATGAACGATTGAAAAGAATATTTCCCTCTACTAAACTGATAATTACACACATCGATGATCGTCAGGTGTGTGGACAACACTTGTACTGAGCGTCTCTGCTCTAGAAAAAAAGGGCCTCATATTTTACTTCCAAATTTGGTAAGAGCATCCTCTGTTTTGGAAGGTAAAAGGTCAAGGCCACAAAACTACAAACTCTGTAATGTTCTCTTGTCTTTTTGTATGTATCTATGTATGTCTTTTGCGGCTTAACAAAAAATACCGTATCTTTGAAAACCGAATTTAGTTCCGAAATGGTACTTTGTACTATCCGAACACATATTTATATAGAGGTCAAAGGAAAAATCCACACATTGGCGCAGCCATGTAGGGAGGGAGAGGGGGGGGGGGGGGCACATGCCCCCTCAAAAATTTCCAATTATGCCTCCATGTTAGCTCATATAGGGAACATGAGGCAAAAAATTGTAATATCTTGCAATTTCCTTGATTCTGAGTCCGTTTGTGTCCATAATTTATAAGTTCTGAAAGATAATTAGACCATATTGTGGTGTAATTATTGACGCCTTTCACAATTTATAAATTATGGACACAAACGGACTCAGAGTCAAGGAAATTGCGGAGTTTTTTTTTCTCCAGTTTCAACATATTTTCAGGGTGGGTGGGGTGGGGGGGCAGAAGCCCTCCAACGAGCCTCAGAGGGGGCACCCTCTCTTGTGCCCACCCACATATTGCCGCTGCGGGACTCGGATGATGCAGCGAATCATATTCTGCATGTCCCCCTAGATATTACTCTTGCCCCCTGACTTTGATATCTTGGCTCTGCGCCTTGGCAGTCCGCAGGATGTGTTTGTCTGTGTATGTCTGTTTGCATTCTTGAAAAAAGTGACCACATCTTCAATTACTAAACGTAGTACAGGAAAGATCTTGGTAAGACCTGAACGCCAATTGTTTTGTGTGGTCAAAGGTGAGGATAAAGGGTGTTTATAAGTCTGAAGTGCTCTTCAGACAAAAACGTCCAAATCTCTGCATTATAAACCTTAATACAGGAATGCTACTTGGTAAGATTGTTTCTTTGTTTGTTTATTGAGGGGTTAACGACACTTTCAACAACAAGGGTCATATCGCGTCGAACAATTTTACGGGTGGAGGAAGCCGGTGTACTCGGAGAGCACCACCAAACAGCGGGGTCACTGTCAGACTCTCCTACATACTAACCGGGCACAAATGAAATTACCATCAGATGACCGAAGGCAAGTGTACCATCGACGTGCAGTACGCACCAGCACCCACCTTAGTACACAACGCTAACGTGACCTCACCCCATGTAGGCATAGGGCAATTGGAATAAAGGTCTTGTCCAAGGACCCAGTGCAAATGGCGCGAATCAGTACTGAACCGTCGATCTTGCGATGCAAAGTCCAATGCTGCCTCTTGGTAAAGATATCAGCCCCTATCGTTTTTGAAGGCAAAGGTCAAGGTCACAGGGGAGTGGCACATGTATATCTCTGCGTTGTACAAAAAAACGGCCAATGATACGATCTCCGGATTTCACCTGTAAAACTGTTCATGATGTGACCTTGGCTGTTGAAAGTGTTGTTAAACTCCAATAAAAAAAAACCCCAAGCAAACCGATAGATAGCTTGATTGTTATTAGCTGTCAGGATTAGTTTACATATTGTGTTGTTACAATATACTGAAAAAAAAAATGCATAAACACACTTTCGTCAGGCGCATCAACCTCCATGACCGTTTCAGCTTGAACCAGAACAAGTCTGAGAGTCGCAGGAGTAACTGCCTGAAGATGTAGTGGTGCGGGTGACTTTTCGACTCGTCTGAGCATTGTTGGATCGCAGTCGAGTTGGCAGATCAATATTGGAGGATCACAGCCATAGGAGGGCCGGTGGCTGCTTTGTCCATTAGAGCTAAAAGCTAAAATGAGCCTAAAGAGTTGTCGCAACTGCTCGTTGGCCCAATTGCTCGTTTACATTCATGAGTTACTTTTGAAGCAAAAATTGGAAAATTAATTAAATTTTAATCGTGATTTTTGTGAATACCGCTGCTCGGCTTTGGCGTTTAGTTAGGCACGGGCTACATATTGGTGTGGATCCTCTCTTCTTACAGCCAAAACTGATCGAAAAAATATCGTCGTCAGAATTTTTTTTTTCCACTTCCATCTGTGAATTGTGCTACACTTGAATTTCAAAGTAACAACAGGAGGAGGATTCAACACAATTTTTTTTCAATGAGCAACTGCCTCTTAGTCTTAGCCCCCCCACCCCCCACCCCCACCCCAATAAATAAATAAATAAATAAATAAATAAATAAATAAATAAATTGCCGTATTCCTCCTCCTATTTTAGCTTCCTGCAAGGCCCGGGTGAAATAAATAATACTTCTACATAATCTTGAGCCGATATCATCCACCCAAAATGCATGTAACAGACTAACAGTACACGATTAACAACAACAGACTCATCAAGAAATCTGGGAGGACGTGACAACCTTTACTTATTCCCAGTTCCTTATTCGACATTCTTTATCAACCGATAGTCACATCTGTGAAATTCTGCATTATAGTGAACATTTTGAAATAGGTACACAGAACAGAATATTCATATAATTACCCAAACCTCCATTTTCAAAGCGCAAACTTTAATATAAAAAGTCCCTAGTCTAGAGACCAGACACAGAGGCTCGTTACAAACAATGACTTAATCCTTTACCTAACATGAAAAGCAGACGACACTTGCAAAAAAAAATTCTTGGATAACTAATATTTTCGACGAGCTCGTTCCAACGAGGAGTCATAACCTATGTTTTTGAGACAAAAAAATGAAAAAAAAATTGAAATTGAATTGGCGATTTTTGAGAATAGCGCTGGCCGGTTTTGGTCGTTACGTTTGGTAAAGGGTTAATAGTAAATAATATTAGCCAAGCATAACTGGATACGCGTGTTATATTATAAAGCATTTACAATGGGGATATCCAGTTATGCTTGGCTGATGTTATTTTATTATTAAATCATTGTTTGTAACGAGCTCCCAGTGGACCAGATGTCCACGCATGGTACTAACATAACAAATTACAATTGAGTTTTATCCAACCAAAAAAATGGCTTGATCTTTCTATCTTTGCAAATAGGTTTACAGCTTCTGAAAAGGCAGGAAATAATTTTCCGGCTTTGGTCTTTGAACCATTATGACATCTACCACGTCAGTTCAATGACATAAATTGGAAGAATCCATATTGATATTCATTATTTGGGGGCCTACCAATTAATTTTCAACGTACACGCCAAGGCTTCACGCGATTTTTTAGAATAGCGCTTTCGGCTTTGGTGTTAGGTTAGGCACGACTTACACATTGTGGAGGACCCTCTATTCTTGTAGCCTATACTGACTGAAACAAATATCGTCAGAGAAGGATTTTGTTCATCTTCCGTTTGTGAATTGTGCAAGAGAAAGATTCGACACTTTTTTTTCATTGAGCAACTGCCTCTTAGCACCCCCTCTCCCTCCCCCTCCCAAACAAAAATACTGGAACGGTCGCTTTCCTCCTCTGCTATATTCCGCGTGGATACAGGTAGAGCGGCACAGAACCATGATCAGGAGCGTAGTGAATGGTGATTCAAGGGATGACACCTCCAATAATATTTTCCAGTCGGGACATTTTCGTCCAGATTGGAGTCTCAGATATCGATTGGTTCTTGCTGGTAAACAGGAACTCTCTAACGCGACCAGATTTGATACTTGTCACAGATAAAGTCGGTCATACAAATGGACCATCGTGGAGCTCGATTCTGACAGTTAAGAGCCCAGCATAACCAATTTGGGGGACGGTACGGGCTATTTAACCCTTTACCTAACACGAAAGGCAGACGGCACTTGTAAATAAATTCTTGAATTACTAAATTTTTCATTTTTTGGGTCAAAATCATTGCTTATGACTCTCATTGGAACGTGCTCAACGAGCGCGTTCCAATGAGCGGTCATAAGCTATGTTTGTGAGACGAAAAAAATAATGAAAATTGAATGGTGATTTTTTGTGAATAGCACTGGCCGGTTTTGGCCGTTCCATTGGGTAAAGGGTTAAAAAAGAAGTTGCGTCACGGCTACTGCGCGTATATTTTATTTATCCACAAATAAATTCACAAGAAGTCTTGAGGTTTTTAACTAGATTCCCGACTGAATAATATTTCTAATAAATTATCAAGGCATGTCTTCGACGATGATTCAATTGGAATATTTTATCAGCCTGACTTGAGGCATCATAATCGATACAAATCTTGTGTATATCCCCCTCCCAAAATCAGGCATCTTCACGAAGCCCCTGACCTCGATGTGGCATGATGCTTTTATATAAGGGGAACGCAGAACCCTCCAGATCCTGGGGTACCTTTCCTGGATCCGCACCTACCACGCTGTGTTGATAACACACAGAGTGTTAAATGTTCTGTGAATGAATGTCTGGAGAGCATTGATAAAGTCATATCTTATTTACACCGTGTTCAGCAATGTTTTTCATCCATGGTATCAAATGATGACATGATTCAATGTAATTAGGCTTCAAACATAACATGGAGCGTTTATAAAAATAAATTTAGGTGCACGCGACAAGATATCACAATAAAACTATTTCATGCGCGTCTGCGAATATCTTAATAAATACAAAACAGACGGCGTGTCTTAAAAACCCATGGAATGGCAACTGTGTCGTGAGCGGAATATATCGATCGGTTCTTTCCTGGTTCTAAAATACAAAGCACTGCCATGAGAGAGAGAGAGAGAGAGAGAGAGAGAGAGAGAGAGAGAGAGAGAGTCACAACTAATCAAGACCATTTGAAAGATAAATAAAATCAACATCCAGATCCTTAGTGCCGTTTACGGGAGTCGAACCTAAGAAAAACGTTCATCGAGAGCTAACAGGGATTGTAGTCAAACTCGGATCCAACACCGCGAGTATATCAATAAAAGCTATTATTGACCATCTTCCATGATTGCTGTGTGGCGATTGGTTCTTCAGTTTTTGAGTCATCGGTCGAAAGATAAAAAATCATGTACACTCGAAAAGAGGGAGATGTCTCGTCCAGATGGCTGTCAGATCTTTGAGGTTCAGAAGGCACTAAGGCTCGCAAATCCAATGCTTACTGTCGTGTACTCACGTATAGACTGGTTCTATTCCGCAGTAACTAAGGGATTTGGGGGATATTTTTGGGGGTGGGGTGGGGTAACGACACTTTCGACAGCTAGGGGTACCTCGTGTCGGACAGATTACTGAATGAGGAAGCCGGAGTACCGGGGAGAACCACCGAGCATCGGTCAGCAACTGTCAGGGGGGGGGGGGGGGGGTGATGGTAGAGTAAGTGAACTGAACAATAAAAGCAATCGCACACAGCTATTACATATCGTTGCGTCAAAATTATTAAATCATTTATTTTATGTTTAAATTTTACGCTAACCGCAACGGTTTCGATACTTGTGTCTGTTTTACAACATGGCTCAAATCTGAGGTATAACATTGTGTTAAGTGCTGGATGGATTAATCGCACTGCTGCTATCGTATCAAATAGCCTGAATGCATCAGCTGTTGTGTGTACATACTCAGAAGCACACCATTTGCAGAAATGATGACTCACTAGGTTTAAATTTCTGTTCTGGTATCGTTCACTTCTTATTAGAAAAGATATTCGCTGTTTAATTCTAGTGAATCATAAACTGTTAACCCTTTACACAACATAACGACAAAACCGGCCAGCGCTATTCACAAAAATTATCATTCAATTTTCATTATTTTTTTCCATTTTTGTCTCAAAAACGTAGCCTATGACCCCTCATTGGAACGAGCTCTTTGAGCTCGTTCCAATGAGGAGTCATAAGCTATGTTTTTGATGCAAAAAATGAAAATATTTAGTTATTCGAGAATTTTGTTTGCAAGTGTCGTCTGCTTTTCGTGTTAGGTTATATTTATTTATTTATTGGTATTTAAGGTCACATATTTCTGCACAATGGTTAATCACGACCACGGCTGTTTTACGGGTGGATGAAGCCGCAGTACCTGGACAGAACCACCGAGCAACGGCGAGCAGCTGTCAGCTCCCCAACATAATAACTCCACACAAGCAGGGTTAGCATTGGTTGAAGACAGGCGCACCATCGACGTGCAGTGCGCCTTAGTACACAGCGTTACCCTAAGGCTGCACGTTGAAAATATCGATTGGTCTACCCCCAAATAATGAATATGGACTCTTCCAATTGCTGCATATGAACTGACATGGAAGATACCACCAGTGTTCAAAGGGTTAAACTAGAAATACACCCAGTAGAGGGTAACTTGTGCCTATTCCACCATTTTGTTGACGCAAACCGGTTTTGATACTTTACCTATATATATAATGTAACCGTGCAATTGGTCAGGGCGACACACAACATTCCCATTCCACATTTAATTTTTCTTTCTCCGGTTTTACCGAGAAAAGATGGCTTATAACCCCTGATTATAATACCTTACAACCCCAATGAGGGACATAAGTTGTGTTTTTACTGCAAAAACGTGAAAATATTTACAGATTAAAGAATCTTTGTGTCGTCATTCTATTCGTGTCAGGTAAATGGTTAAAATAAGTCCAGTATCAATAACTTCCCTTAAAGAGGACCAGCTGTGAACTTTTTCTTTGCAAGTTACTTTGTAACCTTCTAAAATTTATCTTTGAGAACTTCTGCTGATAAAATATAATAAAAAAATATCATAATCACTTTTACAAATGAGTTTTTTAAACCAGACACGGTGATGTTTGAGATTTCGGAAACAAAAATAAACACATTTGCATGTGATGTATATCACTGCCCACCACAACGAAGTCATATCGAAATGGATACCTCAAACTTTCACCAGGAGATTCAAATGTGTAAAAACACAGTGTTTAGAAATGAGAAATTTAGAAAATATCTGTAGTCTTTAAAATTTTTGGATACAAGAAAGTCGGCATAATTCGCTTTATTAAAATATAATGTAACTTCAATCCACTTTGGCACGCAGAAGGTGAAGAATTTATCATCATTGTCAACTACAAATGAAGACTTTTTAAAGTCCGTGGAGTGGGCGTTTTTTTTTTTTTAAATTTCCGGTTCGGTTCCGGTTTTGCCGGCAAACCGGAATACCGAACCGCAAGATCCAACAAAAACCGACCGAACAGGTTTACTGTACCTGCGCAAAAACTGACCAAACTACCTTACTAGGGATGTGTGGGTCGCGTTCCTATGCACTCTAGTCAATAGTCTATCCAGAAAAGAGGAGAATACGTCCTGTTATCATTGCCACATTTTCTCCCCAATTGACTCGTCCAACGAATGGCAATGGCAATGAGAACACAACACAGATTGCATGAATAGTAGTATAGGTTGCATGGTTAAGGCCACATCACCCGGATCTCATGCCGGATCTCATGTGACGTCATAGTCACGTAACCAGGGGCCGCCATGTTTTGTTGCCATGGTAACCCGCGTGAGCGGCCATCTTGTGACGTCATCCTCATAGTGATGAGTGGTGTTGGTGAGCAAGCGCAGCGCGTGATGTTATGGTAATATGCGTTTCCGTCGTCCATTTTGTATAGTGGAGTCCGCCATCTTGGTTTCTATGATAGCACGTGGTTGCTATGTTTCCCAAAGGCTTCTTATAGGACGGGGGTATGTTCTGAGGGTATGTTCGATTGAATCGGAGTATCCCGAAT
Source organism: Pictodentalium vernedei (assembly GCA_031216915.1). Taxonomy (NCBI): domain Eukaryota; kingdom Metazoa; phylum Mollusca; class Scaphopoda; order Dentaliida; family Dentaliidae; genus Pictodentalium; species Pictodentalium vernedei. Next base: position 277,698,541 of record CM062289.1, read on the forward strand.
TACCCGAATGAGCCCGAGAATGACCGGAAATCACCGAAATGATTACCGACATCACCGAAACGGACTTATCCTAACTAGAATCTTTGATGTAAATAGTAGCACGTAGCACTATAAGGCAACTAAAGGGTGTGTTCCATTGTACTAGAGTATTTTTTTACCAAGAATTTCCCAAATGAGCCCGAGAATGACCGGAAATCCTCAAAATGATTACCGAAATCACCGAAACGGACTTATCCTAACTAGAATCTTTGATGTAAATAGTAGTACGTAGTGTTATAAGGCAACAATAGGGTGTGTTCCATTGTACTAGAGTATTTTTTACCAAAAATACCCAAATGAGCATGAGAATGACCGGAAATCACCGAAATGATCACCGAAATCACCCAAAGGGGTTCGGATTCCCTAAGAATCCTCCTCTACTTAGACCATTTGTATCCATCATTCCTTGATCTGTAATGACTTCTATCTGGTATACTGACTCTCACGTATGAGTACCTAAGGGCCATGAACCTATTTCTCTTGATCTACCCTCAAGCCCCTCGTGTTCTCAGTCAGGTCTTTAAGGTATGGGAATGCTATATTAAAAAGAAAAAATAACAACACATTCTTTACATTTTAATTTCTTTTATTGAATAACAAATCACAATACAACTTTTTATGGTATGTAGATTGTCAAGTATTCATAAACTGTCTTTCTGCAGATTGGACATCTTCTCAGTGATTTACAACAGTCAGTACACAGGCACAAGTGATTACATGGTCGCGGAGCGACATTGGCTTCAGTTAATAAACACACACAACATTTCTGTGAATCTTCTTTTCTGACGGCTTCTTCTTCTTGTTCTTCATTGGATTCTTCTTCCTCCTCCATCAATTCGGGTAGGCTGTGAATATAATAACATTCTGGAGCATATTGTCTATGTTCTTCTATAACATCATCTTCTTTATCCCAGAATCGTACGGGTTGTCAAAACATCCCCCTATTCTCCGATAGGTATCCCCAAATAGGTATCCCAAAAAGGTATCCTGGCTGTAGACATAAGGGACTTGAGGTTAGATCAAGAGAAATAGCTTCATGGTCCTTATGTACACATACGGGAGGGTCAGTATACTAGATTGAAGTCATTACAGATCAAAGAATGATGGGTACAAATGGTCTATTTCGGTGAACATTTCGGTGATTTCCGGTCATTCTCAGGCTCATTTGGATAATTCTTGGTAAACAAATACTCTAGTACAATGGAACACATCCTATAGTTACCTCATAGCACTACGCGGTACTATTTAGATCAATGATTCTAGTTAGGATAAGTCCGTTTCGGTGATTTCGGTAATCATTTTGGTGATTTTCGGTAATTCTCGGGCTCATTTGGGTAATTCCTGGTAAAGAAAATACTCTAGTACAATGGAACACACCCTCTAGTTGCCTTATAGCACTACGTGCTACTATTTACATCAAAGATTCTAGTTAGGATAAGTCCGTTTCGGTGATTTCGGTAATCATTTCGGTGATTTCCGGTCATTCTCTGGCTCATATGGGTAATTCGTGATACTCCAATTTAATCGAACATACCCCCAGAACATACCCCCGTCATATAAGAAGTCTTTGGATAACATAGCAACCACGTGCTACCATAGAAACCAAGATGGCGGACTCCACTATACAAAATGGACGATGGAAACGCGTATTACCATAACAACACGCGCTGCGCATGCGCACTAACACCACTCATTTCTATGGGGATGACGTCACAAGATGGCCGCTCATGCGGTTTACCATGACAACACAACTTGGCGGCCTCCGATCACGTGACTATGACATCACATGAGTTCCAGCATGAGATCCGGGTGATGTGGCCTTAACAATGCAACCTACACTCCTATCAACTTTATTCATTTTCTGTCCAGATGTATGTTTTTCTCTGACTCAATAGGTTTGGCAAGTGATCCTCTAAAGCCCAGGAACAAGGAGAAGTTAAGCTAAAACCGATGGAGATACTTACAGGGAGAGGTTTTGTGGTGAGAGGAGTCGTTCATACTATTGCGATTTTTTTCCATGTTGTGGAGCCTGAAGTGTTGTTTACTTCATGTTCTTGACGCAGAGAAAAACTGAACCTAAACCGCTATTTTTACCTGAAGCTGAACCGAAGTCGTAACCGAAATTGAACAATCAAAACCTCCCAGCTCTAAAAGCCTGCAACAATATGGAGAGTAATGAGTGGTTATTTATGTATTGGTGTTTAAGGTCAATTTCAGCATCTTTGTCTGTTTCCTGACCGCAACATATATTAGATCATGTTTAGCGAATCGTTAATACCTAAGCTGTTCACTTTTGAGGACTTTTACTTTGCGTGTTCGTAACCGGGCCTTCTTTCACCGGTAAAGCAGGATTTCTTTATCACAGTAAACAAGTACTGCTCCACTCCCCGTGGTTCTCACGGGGCAAATAGTATAGGAAATAGAATAATTACACACTGTCCCCATGAATTTATAAGAGGCACAGACGAAGTTTCGTCACGAAAGTGAGAAGCCAATAACTTCTGATACTGGAATACAGTACAGCCGCCGTTGACTGGTCGTAATCTACGCGTGGGCAGTGATGTCCACACATGCGTAATGAAAATCATCTGCAGCAAAATTTTAATTGATGATTACTCCTATAATTAGTGTTTGGTATCTAATATTATTGTGTCCGTGGAAATATTGTCCATCTGTGGAAAGTAACCAGTCCACGGCGACCGGTCCGTAGAAGAAAGGACACTTCTCGAAATGTGTCTGGAAGACCATCGTCTTACTCTAAAGTTAAACGCGATACACTTAATATCTGTGTACTATATATTTGTCATGAAAAAAATGTTTGAATGAAGACATTTTCATACTTTTATTTTTCATTTTCCATCAATCTAAAACGTGTCATCAATTTTGGATAAAAAACAATGTGCTATGAAATTTGGCATTGAACAGTATGGCTAAAATTGGAGCCATATGATGGTTCGAAATTCGATTCGATTCGATTCTATTCGAAATTTTTCTGGCAAAACGCTTAACTCGAGTCGAGTTGGGCTGATTCGGGAATTTTCGAATTGTCGAGTTGTTCTCAAAATCCTACCAAATGTCTCCTTCTAAACTCTTCTTCAAACATCAAGTCTCCTGTATATGAGGCTGATGAAAGAAGACTTCAACGAGGTTTCGCTTCCGAAATTACTTCTGGAATATTCTGAATTTATGATTGACTTGCTGAAATAGATGAGTTGCCGTTGAATAGAATACTTCAGTAGAGATTGACAATATTTGTTATATGTCTTGGCACTAAGAAGGTGCAATATCTACAATTTGAAACGTGGTGAGATTCGATTCAAGATTCGATTCGATTCGATTCTAAATCATCTGCCTGATTCGATTTGAGATTCGTATGCAGGGTCCTACTAAAATTGTCAGTAGGAAATCCTAAATAAGGTATCGACTCACGACATCTTCTCGCGTCCTTAGTCGGGTATTGGGGAGAGGTTGGGGGAGAAACTCCGTCGCCATATAAGGACATTATAAGCCACGACAAAACCTGCTATTGTTTCACATCCCTCATGTCTCATACGGATATTTCAGTTTCCACGGGCTCTATCATATCCTGGAAGTAGGTGTTTCAACTATACTGCGTCGCATTTCATAACTTTGAAATTTTCATCCATATATTTCAAGGGAAAATTATCACAGGGAGAGCTGAGAGTTAACTAATGAAGTGCTAAGTTTTTGGGGTCACCAAAATGTGCTGAGATGTCTTTGCCTTGTAACGATTTATGGGAGAGTGCCAGACACTCTCCTGTATATTGCAACAAGGAAAATCCATACAGACTATAGAATTTTATCAGATAGTTGCATCTAAGTACTTAATTCTACGAACTGCACCTCAGAAGAAATCAGCGGCACGTGTCTTTTTCAAATTTCCAGGATGCCATAGAATTAAGAAAGGACGCTGGTTTTGTTTACATTGGCATGGCGGGGGTACGAACCCACGCCGAGAGAGTTTCCTTCGGCACCAACAGCCCAGCGAAACTATACTGAACCACGCACACCACTCGGCCACCGACAGACCTAGCGAAACTATACTGAGCCACGCACACCACTCGGCCACCGACAGACCTGTCGGTGGCCGAGTGGTGTGCGTGGTTCAGTATAGTTTTGCTAACTCGGCCACCACCAGGTCTGTCGGTGGCTGAGTGGTATGCGTGGTTCAGTATAGTTTCGCTAGGCGGTTGGTGCCGAAGGAAACTCTCTCGGCGTGGGTTCGAACCCCCGCCATGCCAATATATAGAATTTTACTTTAAATTTAAGATAACATCCACAGAAATGTAAGCCTTCAAGTTGTAGTACCTTCACTTCAGAATAATCCCCTCATACGGGCTTCCACCACTCTAGCCGTTAGAAGACAACATAAGAATACATGGCATACATCATTTATTAGGTTCATTAATGCATTATTAGTGTAGAGTACACAATCTCGCGGTTATTTCGTTGTACGCAGTCGCCCAAGGGCTCGTTTTGGAGACATCATTCTCGAAGACATCTCGCAGATCTGTGTACATAGTATTTAGCCCGCAGCCCTTTTCTTACTGCAAGTATGATATCATCGTATCAGATGTAGACTGGTTTCAAGACATTTTTATAATGCACTTGACCGATCTGTCATATTTTGCATGCCCTGTAGGTCCAATGCTTTCCTGAGAAACAAGAATATGGAATTGGGCAGATGGAAGTTATAAGATATTGTTGGAATAGGTCTGGGTTCGGTAAAATGACGTCTTGAGCAAGCGAAAATGAAAATTTTTACTCTCTATTTAAAAGTTCGAGCAAACTAACACAATCAATCTCATCCTAGAACCTATCCTTACTCCACACGAACTCATCCATACCCGTAGCAGACATGAATATACAGAAATCCAAGACGATGACTCCATCATCCAAAATGAACGGCTCAACGGGGAGGCTGCCAAACATCACGTGATAGCATGCACTCTAACATCTCATATCGATATGGTAATGCCGTCAGAACCGGCCGTTCATGCAAGTGCCAATGGCAATAAGGTATCACACGTGTCATCTATTGTACATTGTGGTATGACGCGACCACCACCTCCACCCTCGAGCTAAATAGTTGGTGAAACGAGAGAAATTCTGAAACCTTTGGTTACACGGCCTAAAAGGTCAATCGATTTACTGACACGGGATTTCCGTTTATGTTAATATCTTTTAAATGGTTGAGTAAAAACCACCATCAGGGCTTTAAAAAAATGAGGGTACCAGAGGAAAAGCCAACATTTTTCTTTCTCATTTTTCATATTCAGTCAAACGTAAATAATAGTGTTTATATAAATTAGTTTTATCACAAATTATTGAAGAGTGCAGGTTGGCTCTCTTCAATAATTTGTAATAAAACAAATTTCGATGAACAAATTCTGACCAAAAAGAAATGTAGCCCTTAACCAGTTAACTAATGCAGCTTGATCGCGCTAGTCTAAATGGCTCCGGATGCATCTGAGGGCAAGGGTGTGCGGTAGTGGTATAAAAAGAGAGCGCGACTTTGGGTATGAGTTTAGACCGGGAGTTTACAACGTATTATAAATCATAATGTGACATTCATTAGTACTGATATTATATATCGTCCCTTTAGTGGAACAAGGTCAAATGTAACTCGTGCAGACAAGCGGTTAGGAAAGATTGCAGTTGTTCTCGGCAAAGTAAGCACTTTGCCGAGACCAACTGCAATCTTTCCTAATCGATAGAATAATTTCATGTTGACACATCCATGAAGTCTGACTTGGTTTGGATTATCAGGTAATGTTGCATAATGCGGAGCCAAAACTGTTCGTTTCTCTGGTTTAACCCCTTAGTAACACGGTGGGCATAATCTTGCAGTGTTATTCACAAATAATGCTATTCAAATTTTATTTTATTCACTTCTCACCTTAAAAGCATAGTTTATAACCCCACATTGAGAAGAGCTCGTGTAATGGGTGCTTATGAAGAATGTTCTTGGAGCGAAAAATAAACATTTTTAATTATTCATGAAACTTTTGTTGCAAGTGTCGTCTCCTAGTTGTGTTAGATTAAGGGTTAATAAAAGACAGGAGTTGATCTCATAAAAGTGATTGGAAAACAATACTTTCATTTTGACACATCGATAAAGTATGCTTGGGTTAGAATTATCGAGTGATCTTGCATAATACGGAGCCGAAACTGATACTTATTGTAGTTTAATGACCACACAACTTCGGCAATATGTAAACACTTGCGATAAACTGTCGATAATTATGAACAAAATGTGTCCCTCCCTCAGATAAACTTCACAATGCAACTCCTGTAAACGGACAAACCTTAAAATCAGTTTTTAGACTATGAGTTGTTTGTTGTTGGTTGTGGCGCTGTTTCACTTCAAGATCTTGTCGAGAAGAACAACTGGTCCACATAAAGACGATGTGAAGTAGGAATAGCTGCAGACGGATATTTTGGGCGAAACCGGGTCAGACAAACAGCTTTTTAGACTGTTTTGTGTTGGGTTTCGTTGATTTGACACATCTATTCAGTTGCACATATTATTGGAACACACCCCTACTTTAGTCCGACCAATTCGTCCCCAAAACTAAGATGGCGGCCAAGAAACAAAATGGACGACAGAAAAACGTTTCACCCTAACCCACGTATGCACCAATACCACGTATCGCCATGGTAATGACGACACAACATGGCCGCTCGCGCGGACTACCGTGACAACACGGTACTCCAAATTGGGCATGCTTGGCTGCCAATATCCCTAATCAAGTACTGCAGACCTCTATTTGTATGGCCGGACGTGTGCGTGAATCTAAATCGTTGGTTACAAGCAAAGGTGAATCGATATTCAAGACTCCTGACTGAAAAAAATATTGGTCAGTGGGTCACATGATATTCACTGGATACGCCTCGAATTCTATTGAAAATAACGATTTACATATTTGTTTTGTTACAGCCTGTATGAACCTTCCAATAAAGTACAAAAAACACACACTAAATAATAAATTTTAACTTTCAAAATTGTATTTTTCTTTTCATCATACGACATATTTCTGCCGATAACCTGTTTGAACAATTATTACCCTGTGACGCGTTGGACTGGATATCTGCTCAAGTGACACAAAGTTTAGTCGCTAATTTTTGACGGACTCATAAACTCTTTTCATCAGCTCACCTTTCAAATTCGACATCCTTTCCCAACGCACCATTTGCTTTCCATATGTAAATTTTGACGCCGAGGGTTAAAAAAGATGCCCTGCGATATGTAATGTGCCAACAAATCAATCAACATTATTTATATTGGCTTTTAACAGACCAGATGCAGTAACTTCCTTAATTACTCATTCACTTGGAATATGCTAACAGAGATCTTGAACACAGGATGTAATTAATTCTTAATTTAACCCATTTCACTGACAAAAGCTTTGCATGTCTTCTTTACATACCAGCGACACTATAGTACAGGTGATTTGACCCTGCGAATCTAATACGCCGAGTCGAATCGAATCACACAGAGGAATCTCGATTCGAATCTCAAGGCTCTTCAAATTGTAAACATTCCACCTTAGTAGTGGAGCTCGTACCTTTCACTTCAAGGTTGGATGATCTTATTGAGGTCATGGATGATCTCATGTGACGACATAGTCGCGTGACCAAGTTACGCCATATTTGGTTGCCATGGTAGCCCACCCGAGCGACCATGTATGACGTCATTACCATAATGATATGTGGTGTCCGTACGTGTTAATGTGACACGTATTCCCGGTGTCCATTTTGTCTGCTGGAGGCCGCCGTCTTGTTTCTAAAGTGGCACGTGATTGTTATGAGACCCAAAGTCCTACAATATGAAGGGGTGTGTTCGGGCGTGGGTGGTCGATTGAATTGGAGTATACCTAATTACTACAAACAACCCGACAACTGTTTATTTGGCTCGGTGTTTCCGAGAATCCTCGGTTTCTATCTATCCAGATTGCCATCTTTGAGGGCCTGTGGTTACTATCAGCATGACAGACTTCTAAGGTAGGGGGAAGGGTTTTCTGGTGATGCGTTAGACTCGACAGGAGTATGACTAATTACCACATAGAAACCGACACCTACTGCAAATCACCCAAACCGACTTTTATTTAGTTCGGATTCCATTAGAATCACGTTTATAACATGAGCATGTAATGCTATAGGACTTTTGGGTGTCTTTCGAATGAATAGGAGTATGACTCGACAACTGTTTATTTGGCTTGAGTTTTCCCAGAATCCTATTTTTTTTACCTCCCTGACCCATCGTATAGTCTATTCCTCTGTTCCTAAACTGCCCATTTACCTGGCTCAGATTCTTCTAGAATCCTCGGTTTATGCCAATTATAACCCCTATTTTCTCCAACCCTTGACATAGGTCAAGCCTATGCTATAACTTCCCTGTTCTACTTATTCCGATTTGTCCATATGCTTAGTGTGCCGATATGTGCTTGTGTGCTACCAATCTACCTCATCTCGGTATTTGAGGATACCTGCGACATGGCTCCCCCGCAGCTCCTAGCTTCTATATGGCTCTAAGCTTCTATTCAGCTCCTAGCTCCTATACGGTTCCTAACTCCTATATGATGCTTATCCAGCTTCTGGACGATTTAATAACGTTTATATCTTAGAGATCATTGCTACTGACTTGTCCATATTCATCGCCATCTATCCTTTGATAATTTTTCACTATATTTACCCAATACTATTACCTTCTACCACCCTCACAGACAATGCTCATTAACAACATTTTTATTAATAGTTTCAACAGTCACAGCGTGGGGACGCGGTGACTCAGTGGTTACCTTTTTGAACTTCAAACCGAGAGGTTGACAGTTCGATTCCCACCAGGGGTAACTGCGTTGTGTCCTTGGGCAAGGCACTAAATCCCGACAGCCCACGTGGGAGAACGGTTGGGCTGTGTACTAAGGTGACTAAGGCGCACTACACGTCGATGGTGCATCTGTCTTCAACCAATGCTAACCCTGCTTGTGTCGATTTGAGGCGTCTGACAGTTGCACGCCGTTGCTCGGTGGTTCTCTCCGGTTACTCCGGCTTCCTCCACCCGTAAAACTGTCCGACACGAGGTGACCCTAGCTGTCGAAAGTGTCGTTAAACTCCAATAAATAAATATATAGTCACAGCGTAACAGCTTTCACGTCATCAAAACGTCAGGGGTGGGACGAGTTATCCCATGGGTTGACTTGGCGCCATCTTGAGGGCATATCATTGTCTGTAACCGTGTTGCTGGAAGGTTCATTGATCACAGTTGGAAGTACGTCTCACCGGTCGTCATCTTAAGGGGGCAAATGGGGCTATAAATAAACAATGCTCAGCAATGCTCAATAGCAGAATGTCTTTCTGAAGTTTTCAATTTTCCGACACCTCGCAAATCGGAATCGCTGATCTTATATTAACCCTTTACCCAACAAATCGGCCGCATCCGCCCGCGTAAAATGCAAATTCAGCAGTTAAAAAATATATTATTTTTCAAAAAATTTCAACAAAACCATATCATGTGACTCCTCGTTGGAACGAGCTCGACGAGCTCGTTCCAACGAGAGGTCACATGATATACGGTTTTGTTGAAATTTTTTTAAAAATTTAAAAAAAAATGATATTTAAAATAATAAATTTTGATATCGTCTGCGTTGGGTAAAGGGTTAAAGCATATACTTTATATATCTGTGAAATACATATTATCACTATAGTGAAGTGATTTGGTCGTCGCATCACGTCGCGTTGAGGAGGTCATATCCCCGGATCAAAGGAGCTGCCGCGGTCAGCGAGTTTGATCCGGCGATCTGACCTCCTCAACGCGACGTGATGCGACAACCAGATCACTTCACTATAGCGATAAAAGGTTTATTATATGACTTATAGTTCAACATCGCATGCCAATGCTAGAATTAACAATTCTCCCAACCTATTTTTGGTAAATTGGATTGAAGTGAAACAGATCTATTTTTGTTTACACTTATTTTTATAACAGGTGTAACAGGTGCACACTGAAGAATCCCACGATGCGCATGAATACGATAAAAAAAATATCATGAATACAATAAAAAAAAAAACCCGGTCGCCGTTCGAGCGCACCCATTCCAGATCGGAGTAAAGTACTATCTGCGACCGGAACAGCTAATTATGCGAATTCGAACGCACCCGTAACGAGTCTGTCATACTGTAGTGATACGGAATCGGATTCCACGCTGTGGATTTTCCGGGGACCAGGAAAGATCGTCAAACAGAAGTAATATTTAGCGGTTAAATTACATAGTCATATAATAAAAATAGATATGCTGATGATGTGCACAAATTGAATATTTATACCATGTTTTAGTTATTATTGACAAAAGACAAATACCGAGATTAGAAAGTTGATAGGTAAACACCATCACGATTCAGTGAAATGAAAGCTCCTACGCTGTGACTACAGTCACAGAATAACAGCTTTCACGTCATCAAATTAGCATCGATTGGGTTAGTTATCGCATTGATTGACCTGACGTCATCTCGGTGATGGGGTGGGAGTGTGTTTTTCGAAGGCTACAATCATTGTTTTAGAGGAATTTGGAATGTTGGTTTCTGATCCCCTGCCGGGAGTCGAACCCTCAACGGCCCGTCTGGCAATCAGGGGTCCAACACATAAACCACTAGACTACTGCACACCGTAAAAAAACGATGGCTGGAATCTTGCTTCTTAGACGAAGTTCTCATGATTTCTTGCGTCACCTTCCTTTCGGCAGCGGCATGAAGGTGTGGAACGCGCTGGCTGCAGTACGGGCGACTAAAGTGCTTTGGTTGGCCTCAGACGGAGACTGGCACGGGTCTTTGTGTGTATTTCGAAGAACACAACCATGTTTCAGGGGAACTGAATTTAGACCATTGCACGCCGTAAAAAACGATGATTGGGGTGTGTGGAGCAGAGAGAGCTTCGACCTTTTTCACTGACGTCTCAACAATTCAGTTTGTATAGAGGTCAGGGTTCGTGACAATTCGTTTGTCCATTCGTGATGAATAACAGCTGTAACCGGAAGCCGAACAGCTCTTGAAGTATCACTGTTTGTTTCCTTATCCATTTCTTCGTCCGTTCGTGATCATTCGTTTGTACGTTCGCGGCCAAACATGCGCGACGATCGAATCTTCACGTGCTCTCTCCTTCACCCTTGTTTATTAAATTTATTATTTCATCCTTGCCTATCAGTTTTATAGAGGACATGGACACTTTTGTCCAGTGGATACCCAAATTATTTCTCTCGGGATAACATATGTTGATGGGTGGCGAAGCCGCACGTGAAATATTCTGCTATTTAGTCTTCTAACCTATATATGATTTCTTAACCCCAAGATTGTCTCATTACCTTCGTGTCTCCTAGCTTCCAGATTGCTACCGAGTTAGCTATCTGTCCTATAGTTGAATTCCGCTGCTGTCTTCTACCAGTAACCACAGTCCTCTACTACTACTGTTGGGCCCTATTACTGTTACTACTATTATGGCGAGGCCCGATCACAACTATCAATAGTACTGCTACAGGGTTGTACCTTCGCCAGCACTCTCTGTCCTTTAACCGTCTTCCATCTGTCTGCCTAAAAAATCCCCTGCCCAAGTGGAAGTGAAACATCTATGAAATGTGCCCGCGTGGTGCATGCGATGTTCACAAATTGCGTGCTAACACACAGGCACAGGTGGTGAAGTATAGATATGGAAATGAATACCCTGGTGATTGGAAGAATCGCATGTGACCACGCGTTGTATGTGTTGCGCGGACAATGTGCCGAGATCTGTAGTACGCCGGATGTTCCGATACATACTCCACTCTCCCGCATCGGGTTGGTCTTGAATCTTACCTTTTACCTAGCGTAACGGAGATAACCGGCCAGCAATAGTCAGAGAATTTGCCATTTAAAATTTATGAGTTCCTCTATATTTCGATCAAACATATAGCTATGACCCCTCATTGAACGAGCTCGTTCTAATGAGGGGGGGGGGGGGGGGGGGGGCATACGTGATGTTTTTTAGGGAAATTGTGAAAATAATTAGCTGTTCAAAAATTTCTTTGCAAGAGTCGTCTGCTATTCGTGGCGGGTAAAGCGTTAATACTACCCACTAACCACGAAGAAAAAGCCTCTCGTCACTGTGAGGGTGTTCCTTCTGTATCTACCATTAACCCTTTGAACCCTGGTGGTATCTTCCATGTCAGCAATTGGAAGAGTCCATATTCATTATTTCAGGTAGACCAATTAATATTTTCAACATGCAGCCTTCAGGCTGCACGTTGAAAATATTGATCGGTCTGCCCCATGCACGCATTCATTTAGTAACCATGCTCCTTAATGGAATTCTGAAGTATCGTGTTGCTGGACCGGAAACGCGGGCTCTTTGGTTCAAAGGGTTATGGGAAAGATCAATGATTGAGAGTACACCAGTACTTGGAGTGCATTTACTGACTTTATTTTCACAGATGCAGAAGGTGGCTTAATGGTCACACGTTACACAGTTATGGAGAAAACAAAAATGCCAGTTTGTTATAAAACGTTAAAATGTTACTTGTACAAAATCCATTTTAGCATGTGATACCATCTTCTGTACATTCATCATCCTTTCGTCAGACATATTGGAATGTAAAGGAGGTCTGCTGTACATGGATCATTCTTCATCAGAATAAAAATCTTACAAGTTCAAAATGTGAAGCACACATATCACAACTTACTTGTCACACAAATAAAAACTTACCTCCCTGACAATTTATCGTCATAAAAATTGACTTTCAAAAAAGTTATCTCATTTGAAATTATCAGACGGGCGAAGAAGATCCAGTTAAGACGCAAGTAATTGTTGAGAAAACCCTATGACATCAGTAGAAAAAAAAGCCAAGCTTCCTTTGTGTCACTTTTAATAAATGAAAACAGCAGAGAGCTCTATGAGCTCTCTGTTGTTTTCGTTTATTAAAAGTAACAAAAGGAAACTTGGCTTTTATGACAAGCTAATTAGAAACAACTAGTTCCGAGATAATCTGTCATTAATAATATCTATCAGTATCACACCTACCAACACTAAGTGTCCACTTTGGTTTTTGTTGAGAGCATTTATATTTACAGTAATTTGCAAGTTTTTATTCTTCCCGGGAAAAATATTAGCAAATATCTTCTCCTAGACTTTTATATTAATGGAAAGGACAATACGCGTATTATATGTCACGACGTGCATATTGTTGATATAATTAACAGAAAAAAGTTGCAGAACATCAAAAGATAGGGAGTGTGAAAGCGCCGTTTTCTTATTTTTAAATGGGTTTCTACAGAATATAATAATCAAATGTTCAAACGGATAAGGGAAAAGATTGTAAAACACCAGCTTTTGTATTCTTATACTGCTCTACAGGAAAATGCATAATGTTTGTGAAAGGATTTGCACATCGATGATACAAAGTCACTAACATTTTTTAAATGAAATTCCTGTACCCATGGTGTCAAATTTACTGATAGCTTCGGGATATTAAGGGGAGCTAACTTTCCTTCAAATCTCTTTCAGTGACGAAAATTGTCAGCCGTGAGGGCCCAACAAACAGATGAAGGGCATCTGGACCACCTAGAAATCAACCTGGTGGTCCATGGGTAGCAGCATTATTTTGGGGTCCTCGGGCTTCTATTTTTGTAGCAAGTAAGTACACCGGAATATATCCACATGTCAGATGTAAAAATACTAACTCGCCCGTGCGTACTGTAACTGGTATGTTTCTTTGTTTATTGGGAATTAACGATACTTTCAACAGCCAGGGTCACATCGTGTTGGATAGTATTATGAGTGGAAAAAACGGAAGTGCTCGGAGAGAACCACCGAACAGCGACGAGCAACAGCAAAAGCTATGTTAGCAGCAGTAAAGACAAGTGCGCCATTGACATGCAGTGTGTTGTATTACACAGCGTCACCGTGCCCTCACATGGGAAATTGGGAGTAAATGTCTCGCCCATGGACATAACGCAGTTACCGCTGTCAGAGTCGAATCATCGACCTTTCGGTTGAAAGTCCAATTCTTTAACTAATGCCCCACCATGCTCCCTATTAACTGGTGGAGCGCTTAATTATTTTTCAAAGGTCATTTATATCGCATTGTTTTCAAAGATACCCAGCTATTAGTGAGGGAAGCCTTGGTTTAGCAAGATATTATTCATACATAATTGTTTTGTTACAATTTTTTTGGCGAGCCCCTATTAGCAGTGGCTAAAAAAAATTATTGAAGTAAAACTGTTTTGCTATATTTTATTGGTGAGTGCTAATTTAGCACTCACCAATAAAATGTACCAAAACAGTTTTATTTCAATATTTTTTATTAGCTATGTACAGTACGGCCGTCGTAGACTGGTCACTTTCCATGGCTGGGCAATATTTCCACGGACGCAATGATATTACATTCCAAGCACTAATTATAGGAATTATCCTAAAAAATTTAATTAATGAAGCACCGGGTACAATCCGGTGCTTCATTAATTAACATTTTGATGATGATGATTTTAAAATACCAATAACACGATTTTGGAGGGCGTTAGGTTTGTTAACGGCCCGACAGGAATGATTAACAGCCAGAGGGACCATTAACAGTCCTTGACGAAGTCGAGGGCTGTTAACGGTCCGAGGGCTGTTAATCATTTCTGGAGGGCCATTAATAAATAGGGACGCCCAACAAAATCTTGTTATTACTATTATTACCACTCTAAAATTGTTAAATCCAAAGATTCTTCATCAAGTTCACTTGATTGTGACATCAATGACATTTAACCAAAACACATGTGTCGTCTGTTTCTAGATAAACAAAACGTCACGTTGTCAGTCACATAGCTTAATTGAAATATTTTTGTTTGCACCAAAATATGACACGAAAAATTGGCCTTCTCCCGGAATCTACTAACAAAAGCGGACCGTAATGAATTAATTACACTCACCTTGACAATTCGAATGCTTCGTCACCGAAGTAATGGGGAAATCACACAAATTTCACGTGTTTTTTAACATTTATTGCAGTTAAGCGCGTTTTATCATCTCGGAACCAGTGGCGCGTTTGGTATGACGGATTATATAAACTCTAATCGGAGCCGGGCTGTTAACGAAACATTTAGCCGGAAGCGGGCTGTTAACCAAGTTAACACACAACTTCCGGTTTGAGTCTTTGCATTATGTACTTTTACCGTAAAGGTAAAATTGTGTTAATATGCTAGAGAACGCACGCAAAAGTGGTAATAATACTTGGTAAACGTATGCGTGAACATCACTGCTCATGCGTGAATTACGATCAGTGCACGTGACTGTACTTTATATATGTTTTGAAGCAGAAAATGAATTTTCGTTCAAAAAACTTTTTGTACGTGTCGTCTACTACTCGTGTTAGGTAAAGTGTTAAAATCCATTTTGTCCCAGTCAAATGGAAGAGCAATCTCCTACCCTTATCTGTATACGTCTTTGTGTATGCCAGTGACAAGGCCTCTCATTCTAGAAGTTTTCTTTCTAAAGCTGACAAGCTGTTGTTATTACGTACTGTTGGAAATGAAATTGGGCAAAAACAGACAGGAGCGGCGGAAGATCGATAAAATTGGACGGGCACAAATTTACAATGCTCCCATGCTTCGACCCAGTGTGAGAAAGGTTACAATCGTATATCGGTAAATGTACCCAACTCGCTCTAGTCTCTCGTTTAGATCAATATGCCGCTGAGTGCATAGTCACTGCCTTGTCCGGATTCTTTTGCTAAATACTGTTTGGATTTGCAAATAATGTTACAGTCTGTATATTGACACGTTTGCATGCGCCCATTTTAACTCATTGTGTAACTGCGAAACATATATGTGCCCCCCCCCCCCCCCTGTGCCCCCCCCCCCCTCCGCCGCCTCTGAAAAAAGGTAACTCTAATGTGCGTTTTACTACACGTCGCGAGCTTCATGATCACATTTTATAATCTGTATAATCCCCTTTCTCCATCTATAATCCTCAAAGAAAATATCGCTCCACTTCCCTTATATAAAATAGAGAGTATACAAGGCTGTCGGTTCGAAGCAATGGCATCCGACATGAGAGACGGAGAGGTAAAGTTCCGACATGGGTTCTAACACGGTATGCCACAGCATACCGCGAACTGCAAAGCATTGCATTGTGGAGGGAAATGTGTGTGTGTTTGTGGCGGGGGACCATTACCGGGGCGGGGTATCAAGGGGCTTCCAGTAGAAAATTTGTCGAAATACTGACTAAATAGTGCTATCTGTCGCTATCCTTTACATCTGTTCATCTTAATTCTGTAACGCATTCCGAACATTTCCCCTGCTGTCGGGATATACATGAAAATTCCTTTATATAAAGTACATTTCTTTTTCTCCGCCGGCAAACCTTATTTCTTTTTTCCGACGGACTTCTTTTTAGAGTTCCCTTGAAACTCTCCACCAACTTTAGGGTCTTGATTTTTATCCCAACATGATTTGAAACGCGCAACGAGCGAGACATCACTTGATATGCCAAATACCTGAGGTGAGATTTTTTTGTCTGAGAAGCACTCGATGTTTATTCTTTTATTGTCGGTGGTTATCGTCTTGACGATAATCCTGTTATCAAATACCAGTCAATCTTGCAGTGCTTTGATGTTCACATCTTATCGGTCAATTCGCCGTAAAAGCATTTTAAAATATGTTACAGAAAGGATGTTATTTTAATCATGCAAAACCAACTTGCTTGGTCTTTCCGCACAAAAATAGCGCATTTATGCATCTGTCAACAAAACAGGGCTTTCATTCACAGTGGCGTCAACCCTTTCTTTATCGTGGATGATATAGAGAGTAATCACTTGACTGGACTGGTTACGTGAAATATTTCATGAGAGGTGAGGGACGTTGTACAGACACGAGTGCGCGCACACGAGTGTTTTACAATATAGTCCCTCGCCTCGAATGAATTATTTCACGTAACCAGTCCAGTCAGGCGATTACTCTGTTTATTACTTTTCATTATTAACGATAATTATATTATTTAACCCTTTACCTAACGTAACGGCCCAAATCGGCCAGCGCTATTCTAAAAAAAAATCGCTAATGTTTTTGTCTCTAAAACATAGGTTATGAAACCCCTCATTGGAACGAGCTCGTTCCATTGAGGGGCCATAACCTATGTTTTTGAGACAAAAATGAAAAAAATAGTTATTCAAGAATTCTTTTTGCAAGTGTCGTTGGCTTTTCATGTTAGGTAAAGGGTTTTAAAAAAACAAAACAATGAAGTCTCCATTACACCCACGGCAAAGCGTCTTCGTTTGCGCGCACGGATACATAACCCAATTGTTGATTGCATAATTACTTGTGAAGTTATCGTTAAAAATCAAATCCGGAAATCCCAGTAAATCACACTTTGGAAAGTAATAAAAAGGTTTCACCGACAGCTTAGGCACGATTGACAGTGGGAAAATGACCACACTTCCCATTATCATTGCTAAAGATATGCCACCTCACTCGCCCCTTCGGGAAAGAAAAATAAAAGTTGGTAGTAAGCGGTATGTGAGAATAAAATATAATAATCGTATCGATTACTTTGGGAGGGGGGGGGGGGAGTCGGGGGAGGTCAGGCGAACTGAAGATTGGGTGGGTGGGTGGGTGAGTGGATGGGGTGGGGTGGGCTTTGGTGGAATTTGGGTGGTTGGTGGGATTTGGTCGGTCGGTCGGTCGGTCGGTCGGTCGGTATTGGGTGGGGCAATGGGATAAAATATTTTTCACAGCAGAAAAATATTTTCCAAACTTCATTTCACGTCACACTGGGCTAAGCGTGTGTATCCCCCTTATAGGATAAGGTGCAGGATCATCCCCGGGGAAAAAAGTAGATTTTCATGCAAATTGGGGCACGCTGGGTACTTTTTGAAGGCTTAACAACCCAGAAAGTGCAGGAATAACAAGATGTGTGTAAAGCAAAATGACCCACGAAATATCAGGGTGAAAGTACATGAAACAGTTTTAAGGATTTCAGGAACGATTGGATACGAGGTTGATATATTTCTGTAAAAGTGTAGTGTGGGAAGTTACCTCCATACCCCTACTCACCCCTTGGGGTCTAGGTCGCTGGGCAGCTAGACCGAGTGTCATTCACCCTTTCGATACATTATGCATGTTTTTGCGCAGAGAAAACACCAGCACAATAAATATATAAGGAGAATCGGCAATATTTTAACACTATTTGGCTGTAGGATTATACTATGACTCACCCCCTCCCCACCCCAATAAACAGGGGCGCCGGAGCCGCCCCGACCACCCCGACCAATGTCGGGGCAAAAAATTTGCCGGTCATGATATTTTTGTGATCGACCTTCAGCCGAAAGTCATTCATATCAAATAACTAGGATATGATTTATTAATTTTGTTCTGGCAGATATCCGAAAATAGTGCGCGCATAGATCGTCTTTTTTCTTTAAGATTGGGCACACAATGGCGGCTATCAATGACGAGTTAACGTAAGATGAGGAGATTTGGGGGGCCACTTCTTTAGTATTCCATTCGGAAGCGGTTGGAATACTAAAGAAGTAGCCCAAAATGGGTCTGCGAGATGTCATTTTTGAAACATTTTCTGAGGGCAGGGCCGGATTTACGAATGGGCAGACTGGGCGGACGCCCAGGGCCCCTACATTTGTGGGGGCCTCCACAGTGAAGTTCGTCTTTCGCGGAACATAATATGACAAAATTCCCTGCCAAATTGCCTTTGTCAATTTGACAGGGAATTTTGTCATAGTATGTTCCTCGAAAGACGAACTGCATGCACTGTCATTTTTTTCTCCCTCACATAATCGATGGCAACAAATCGAAAAAACAGGGATCTGGGTGTTATGGTCGGGCCAATGTTGAGCCGTTCCGGCGCCCCTGATAAATACAAAACAAATTCGGCACTTTGCAGTAAATTATATTCTTTAAGACGTTGCCATTCGGGTACTCATTGTTGAAAGGGTTCACCTGGATAATGTCAGCGTAAATTTAATTACCTCTTCATTTAGTTTCTCAGGGATGTCGGGCGAACAAAAGGGCAATGGGGCTACGTGGAGGCTACGGGTGAAAATTATGTTGCTGGAAATTACAATATGATCACTCAATATGATCACTTTGCCCGGAATGAATGAAGCTGAAAAATTCGCAATTGAGAAAAGAAAATACCTTTTTGATCCATTATTAAGAAAACACACGTTTTTGGATGTGCAGACAGCTTCATATGATAACTAGAGAAAGTCCAGAAAAACAACAAAAAACTGCCCTTTTTCAGGACCACGAGTCAGTTACTGAACATTTAATTATGTGTTTTTGTATGATTACCAGTAAAAGTATTGTAAAAACTACTTTTTGTTGTAAAAATTACTTATGGTGCAATTGTAAAATCACTTTTAAAACTGATTTGAAAATCCATTTTAACTGCTTGTAAAACCAATTAACTACTTTGTAAAAAACTGATTTTATGTGAAAATAAAAAACTGAATAGATAGAAAAATTTAGAGTTGTTCATTCCTTTTTGGCTATAGACGGCATCATGTAACTCTATACCCAACAGAAGAAAACTGATTACGTGTTTGTATAACAGATTAAAACTCTTCTTCTTGCCCAAATATGCTCTCTTCAATAATAACGCTTGATAAAGCCAAGTCAGGGTAAGTTTGTCAATAAAGGTTACACGAATGAAGATAAAACCTCCAGACACAGTTTATTTACAACGCAATCGTAAGAGGATTAACTCGAGACCCTTTATGATTGTTGATAACGTTACCAGATTCATATATACATAGATGTATTTGAAAGCATCCACATTCTGTGTTAGATGAGGGAAGCCATGTTTTAAAATAAACTTCAATTTTAATTAAAGTTTATGTAATCTAATACTTTGTTTGTGACATGAAAAGTACTGACTGGTTCCCCAAAACATATTAAAAACTAAGAGCACAAAGCGTCCATGCCTTTTGAGACGCACATTACCCATCCCCGTCCCAAGTCCCCCATCAGTGACTGCTATGTTCCCAAATCAGTGACAGCTATGTTGTATTCTTTTACGTGAGTGCATCTCTAAAAGATGTGTGGGCCGCCCTCTTATTGACGCCATGCATATCATGGGCACCATCCTTATTGCGCATGCCCAATATGGGCGCAGCCATCTTGTTGATGTTATGCGCATTAACGACGCCGCCATCTTGGGCTGTACAGGGAGGGAGGGGAGCCCTCCCACTTTGTGGATTATGGTAGACAAGTCACAGATATCATGGGGGAAGCCGCCATCTTGTCATCTGCCATCTTGCGCCCCAATGGGCTTTGGGTACAGGGAGGGAGGGGGGATCCCTCCCACTTTGTGTATTATGGTAGACACGTCACAGATATCATGAAGGAAGCCGCCATCTTGTCATCCGCCATCTTGGGCCGCCATCTTGGGTCCCAATAGGCTTTGGGTACAGGGAGGGAGGGGGATACCTGCCACTTTATGTATTATGGTAGCCACTTCACAGATATAGGGGAAGCCGCCATCTTGTCATCCGACATCTTGGGCCGCCATCTTGGGTCGCCATCTTGGATCCCAATAGGCTTTGGGTACAGGGAGGGGAGGGGGAGCCCTCCCACTTTATGTATTATGGTAGCCATGTCACAGATATCACGGGGGAAGCCGCCATCTTGTCATCCGCCATCTTGTCATCCGCCATCTTGGGCCGCCATCTTGGGTCCCAATAGGCTTTGGGTACAGGGAGGTAGGGGGATCGCTCCCACTGTGTGTATTTTGGTAGCCACGTCACAGATATCATGGGGGAAGACGCCATCTTGACATCCGCCATCTTGGGTCCCAATAGGCTTTGGGTACAGGGAGGGAGGGGATCCCTCCCACTTTGTGTATTATGGTAGCCACGTCACACATATCATGGGGAAGCCGCCATCTTGTCATCCGCCATCTTGGGCACAGCGCCTAATAGGCTTTGGGTACAGGGAGGGCAAAAGGGGTCCAAAGAGGTTTAAGGGGTTCTGGGAGGGATGAGGCCTAACAGCTTTTGTGCGCAGGGAGGGTGCCTAAGGGGCTTTGGGCGCAGGGAGGGTGGGGGCCTAACGGGCTTGGGCACAGGGAGGGTTGAGGGAGCCTAAAAAGGCCTGGCCGCTTTGGGCGCGGGAGCCCCCGGCGGGGTCCCCCAAAAGGAGCATGAAAAGGCCATCTCCTACTACTAACGAGGGTAAAATCAGTGATTGTGCAACTGTAAGACGAAAGCGAGGTGTCGGCGTGTGTGAAAACGCCAACAAAGGAGTACGGTAACATACCTTTAACTAGTAGAGTGCTGAAGCGCAGATACCACAACTTGAAGGCTCATGTTCAGTGGATGTGCTTTGTCTTATCTTTGAAGTGATATCATTTAGTCTGTATTTAGTCTGTAAGGGTTTGCCTTGTTATAACGACATGTGTACAGGATTTGATGGCCAAAAATAATTTAGCACTCTACCAGTTAAGTAAACGATGTTCTGGTGACGGAGGGTTCAACATTGAGAGAGAAATGTTGGCGAAAAACATTCTTGAACTCTAGCGCAGGAACTGAATCCAAAGTCGTGTGGAGAGATCGACGACGGAGATCGAAGCCTGAGACGTAGGCGTGATCAGGATGGCAGCTGGCTGTAACAAACGACGTGGGCCCACATATAGTGCAAATTGTAATTGTGTGTTATAAATAAATTCTCAGACTACTGAAAAATTTGGAAGTAAATTGTACCATATATTTCTTTATGCATGTGAATAAATCATCTTTTAGTGAATCATTGTCGATCACCTTTAAACAGTTGAAGTCCTTGTCCCCTTCAGGAGTACGAAAAGTCCCAAGCAGAGAGGGCGTTCATAAGGTGGGGGAGACTTGCGTTCTAGCCAAGGTCCAGACAACAGTCTCTTGGTGTCGACTGCGTCACTGGCAAGAACGTAGATCTCCCGCCTCTCGAAATTTTGTTCTATTCTTTCAGTGACAACAATATCACCTGCTGCCACTGTAACCAATCCCCCCCCCCCCAAAAAAACAAAAAAACAACAACAAACAAACCCAAGAAAGACATTTTAACTCACTTAACACCCCAGAAGCTTGATTGGCGTCTGTACGCAGCCAATGTTGTATGGCAGTCGTTCTCGGTTTGACCGTACAGGTACTACTGAAATGATATAGTAAGATCTGTTGTACAACATGATGGTATTCCACCACCTGCCTATTGAGATACGTATGTCACGATTGAGATAACTCTAGGTGAGACAAATTTGTTTTACCCACCCCTTGTGACTTCCTCATTTGAATATTTAATGATTTCATCACCGTCTGCACTTTTTAACCCTTTAACCAACGCAGACGATATCAAAATTTATTATTTTAAATATCATTTTTTCAAATTTAAAAAAAAATTTCAACAAAACCATATCATGTGACCCCTCGTTGGAACGAGCTCGACGAGCTCGTTCCAACGAGGGTTCACATGATATAGTTTTGTTGAAATTTTTTGAAAAATAATATTTTTTCAACTTCTGAATTTGCATATTACACGGGCGGATGCGGCCGATTCGTTGGGTAAAGGGTTCGAGTATGGCGTCCCACTTGACTTCATTTGACACACTTATCCATCCTACCACCACATCAACCGAGGATGTTTCCCCCACCACTCGGCACACGCCGCATGAAGTCTCCGAAATCAATCATTTCAAAAGTGACGTCACCAGAATGTTACTTGTTTTAAAACTCGCTTCAGTATATTAATCCACCGCTGTCGTGAGCTAAAGTTCGAATATATGGAACAATTCGAGCTCATTCCGAATATGCAATTCATTTTTCTCTACGGCCAATCTGTAGAACAGTGAATTTTCAATGCACAAGCAGTGTTTTGATTTCGGTGACGTCATGTGGGTATGGTTGGAGAACAATTATACTCGAGTAGTATGGAGGTGAGATGGGGGAATCGCACCCTCGGGAAAAGATATTCTACCCAGACACTCGACAAGCCTCGTGTCTGGGCTAAATATCTTCTCCTTCGTGTGAAATGTTCCCCTCCAACCTCAACGGGACTCGAGGATAATAATTTTCTTGTCGGGTATCATATATCTTAGTAGGCAGACGTCGCTTGACTAGAAACACAGTCTTTGATGATTTTGATGTCAATAAATTCAATGTTATTTTCCGGGCTTCTAAGAGATTAAGAGGAAGTCCTACTTATAAGTAGGAAGTCGTGGGGCTTACCTTTGCGAACGATGTTTCAAGTGGTATCTGGTATTAATTGTATCTTGTATTTGAATGCGTTAATGGTTAGTCAGTGGATATGGCACAATGCCACCTGAATAAGAAATGCGATTGCGCCATCTGTGCAACTGCTGCATGTTTCTCTTAACTCCTCGCACACCACAATTCCGAAACATAATCAGTGAATTGGCCATATTCTCATGAACGCAATGACTCCACCAAAAACATTGTTTATGGCTAATCAGTTTTGCCCTAACGATTGACTTAGTCCGACTTAGTAGCTGTTAAATCAAGCCACGACCCATTAACACTTTCAGTCAATAGATTTCGTAATATTTTCAGAAAATAGGTTACTTGGGAGGGTGGTGGTGGGGGTGTCATTGATGAACGAATTAACCCTTTAGATAACATGAAAAGCAGACGACACTTGCAAAAACAATTATTGAATAACTAATTTTTTTCATTTTTTGTCTCAAAAACATAGGTTATGACCCCTCATTGGAACGAGCTCGACGAGGGGTCATAATCTAAGTTTTTGAGACAAAAAATGAAAAACTAATGAAAATTAATTGTCGATTTTTGAGAATAGCGCTGGCCGGTTTTGGTTGTTACGTTGGGTGAAGGGTTAACGCGGTGTATTTGCACTTGCTGGTGGAATGGCGAAATGCTAGTTTGTCATACTCTGGTGGAACTTGGAAACGGCCCCCAACCACGTGACAATTGTGCAATACACAACTGCCTGCCATCTCATCAATGAATAAAACATTTCACACTGTTTTCGTTGTTTCTCATGCTGCGTTTCACAAATAGTTTATTTATAGTCCTTAAATGTTGTGAGACGTATCACTACGGTGGTTTGGATGGAGAGACCATACATATCGCCCATTTGGACCGAATATAGACCTCACTGACTGCAAGCGGATTTGGCGTATCGGTTCTAACACAGCAATATCGCATGATATGTCCGGTCCTTTGAGTGGTATTGATGGGGTCATGAACAAATCCAGAGTGTTGGTGGATGGCTTGGTGTGTGGTGGACTGCTCCACACTGACCAAAGTGCCTAATATTTAACAACGAAAACTCATCACAAAACAAGAAAATCGAGAAAATAGTGACAAATAAGTAAGCCCCCAAACTTCCCCCGAGCACGTTCCAATGAGGGGTCATAAACTATTAAGCTATGCTTTTTTAGACATAAAATGAACATTTTTAGTTATTCAGGAAGTTTTATTCCCATCTGTCGTCTGCCATTCCTGCTGCGCAAAAGGGGTAAGCTTTCAGATGGCTTAGCTGTTCTGCGTTGATCCATGTCGGCTTTAGGACCAATAAACAGCAATAAAGCCAATAAAAGATGCGTTGAGAAATTAAATTGTGTTGTGCCGCATGTGAAAAACAAAGTTGCTGAGTATTTATTTATTGGTGCTTAACGTCATATCTGCAGCTAAGGCCAGTTGTCGAGTAAATTATGCCTGCTGATCATACATACCTATAGAAAACTCTCGTATTCATGGTTTGGCCACTCCCACGTTTTAGAATAAGCCCAACGAGTCCTCCCCTCTCTGCCAGTCATGACCGCCCCGGATAGGATACAACACTTTGTACCCCGTAGCTTTAAGAGTTTCGCTATGGCACATTTTCAGAAGTAGGTGCTGGACTCAAATTCTTTTTTATCCACACAGTAGTCACGAGTAGTGACAACACATATTTATCTCACAGCAAGGAAATATATTCTCCAGTACAAGTGAAAATGTCTAGACAAAATACAAATCCTTATTGAGGGTATCGACTCTCCACGCATGTACGAACCAAGCAAGGGAGATTTTCGAAACAGCCCTTTACCACAAGAGTCATCAAATACTTCAATTGTATACAAGTTGAGGTCATTGTTTTTGGTAACAGTAACTAATTCAAAAAAGCTTACGAATTTAAAAGCTGACTAATTTAATATGCACCACAAATTTAAGCGCACTCGTAATTCGTTTTATGCTCAACTGAAACGGGAACTTCGTTGATGATGGCATTGTTAATAATGCGGCACGCAATTATTTCCTCAAATGATAGAAACTCTCATGTCTGTCTTCCACTCCGACTAATAAACACAAACTCTTGGGTGACCGATAGCCAGAGAGGCTGCTACTGACAGAGCTCGCAATTTATTAACCCTTTACCTAACATGAAAAGCAGACGACACTTGCAAAAAAAATTCTTGAATAACTAATTTTTTTCATTTTTTGTCTCAAAAACATAGGTTATGACCCCTCGTTGGAACGAGCTCGACGAGCTCGTTCCAACGAGGGGTCATAACCTATGTTTTTGAGACAAAAAATGAAAATATTTTGAAAATTAATTGACGATTTTTGAGAATAGCGCTGGCCGGTTTTGGCCGTTACGTTGGGTAAAGGGTTAACAAATAGGAACATGTTGAGGTATATAAACAGTATATATAAACAGTAAATGAACTCCGATACATACGGTGACATTGCAGCAGGTTTGATCAGCTTAAACAAAAACCCTGTTTGGATAACCGAGCCGGCCAGGAAAAACCGGTATTTCAATTTAGTAAGGTATTTATTTATTGCAGTCGTTATAAAGAAAAACACTGGAAACCTGTGACTGAAGCCAATGCGTGGGTTACCCAGGGTAAGGTGTCAAATCCTCACATTTTAAAATAACTTGTTAGCCTAACAAACCAAAATGAAAGTGCGACATGAGCCTGTCGAGCATCTGGCTAGAAATGAATGTCCCGGACATATGAAAACTCCCAGAATTCTTACTACCCGTTTTGATTGGTGAAACGCACAACATCTGAACCAATCAAAACACCTTGCGCTCAAAAGAGCGCGAATATGTATTCTAATGTGTCTGCACAGACAAAAGTTTTTCGCTGATCTACCCGAAACGCGAAAAACAGTTAGACTTCAGCGTTGTGCGTTCATTTGCGCACAATAAATAAGACCTTGCTTAAATGACGTGTTGGTCACCTTTAGGGAGGATATTGTAAGATAAATTAGTCATTACCTCCCTGGGGGTTCCAAGATGGTGTATTGGAGTTTTGACCTCGTCTCTGGGCATATATTGACGAGTTCGTCGAGAAACGAGAAGGTGAACTTCAATGCGCCATCACGGTACCCCCATGGCGGTAATAGCTTATCTTCCGATGTGGTGTTGAAAATAGATGAACAGCTTGCCTGTTTTGATAGACGCATATACATTTTTCATACTTTTATTGTCTTTAAAAATGTTTCTTAAGTGATGTAGCTTCCGTTATGCTGATTCTTCGGGATCCTTCGGTTTTAAATTATCTCCAGAATTTAAAACAGCGGGAACATACATGTTTGTAATCAGATCGCCATTTTTCTGATTTCACCGACTTGTCACTGGAGTGTGATTGAAAGATTTCCCTATTGCAGTTGCTCTGCAAGTCATTTTTCGCGTAGCATTATGATGATAAAGTTACGTTTTTATGTTAATATGTGAAACTTTGAAATCTTCTATCCATTTATTTATGTACTGATGTAACACATTGCGTGATTAATCAGCTCTGGAGAAACGGATAGAATAGTAAATATTTAAAAAGATCCATTATCGGGCGACCATGTTCCTGGTAAGATGAGCTGCCCAGTTTTACACTCCTTCATCTTTACACAGCTAGCAAAACAGATTTTTGATAAAATTGTTTGTTACGTATATCACCACGACGCAAATCAGGCATCTATTTGATGTATACTTGTCTTACATAACAACTCATATATATTAACCCCTGTCAAACTATTAACAGAAAACGATATGTCACTTATTAGATATGATATTCTTTACCAGAATTTCCCATTATCGAGCTCGCCCGATATGACTTCTAATCCGGCTGATATGACGATAATCTCAGCCAATATGAACCAAGCTAGAGTTCTCCCCTTGATGTGCTACTAGGCGTAGCCTTTTTGTTTCCAGCGACATCGTCTACCGTTATTCGTCGAAAGCAGTCAATTAGTAGAACTGACTTCACGAGGCAAAATTGACTATCCAATTTTCATTTTTTTTCGTCAAAAACATAGCTTATGATCCCTCAGTGGAACGAGCTCGTTGAGCTCGTTCCAATGAAGGGTCATAAGCTATGTTTTTGACGCAAAAAAATGGAAAAATTAGTTATTCAAAAATTTTATTTGCAAGTGTCGTCTGCTTTTCGTGTTAGGTACAGGGGTAATGATGGCAATAAGTAATGATTAAGTGGATCAATGGAAGAAAGAAGAGAGTTGTATAGAAAATTCATCGCTAACTAAAATTAAAACCGAAAGCGGAAATTCGTCGAGGTGGAAGAATAGGCAGTTTAGCTATCGGAACGTCACGGCTTCCCCGCCGGCTTCCTCAGTGGGGACGCTCGGATAGCTGAACAGGAGATGGAGAAGAGGGAACTTCAGAGTTTGTGAAAAGGATAGGAAACAATAACACTAAGAGAAAACTGTAACAGATATAAGAATCTTTGTAATTATTTGTTTTGGTTTAATGAATAAAGAGATTATTACTTGGTTAGTTTCATATCGGCCGAGATATCAGCCCTAGGTAACTTCACATCAGCATTCGGTCTCAGACCTTTAGGAAGTTGCCTCGGGCTGATATGAAGTTACCTCGGGCTGATATCTTTGGCGATATGAAACTAACCTCTAAATATTAACGCTTTGAACTCTAATGGTATCTTCCATGCTAGTTCAATGGCAGCAATTAGAAGAGTCCATATTCATTATCTGGGGGTAGACCAATCAATATTTTCAACGTGCAGCCCAGATTGGTCTACCCCAACATTTACTGGAAAGCCATCCTATTTTATAACGTTATGACGTATCATGTTCCTGGCCGGCAAAAGCTGCCGCTCGTGTTCAAAGGGTTAATTAATCAAGTGGTAGTGAACGATATTAGTACTTGGGTTCTTTGTTTAACTCCGTCAAAGGATATGCACAAATGTCAACAAATGTGTCTATTAGTGATAAGATAGCATGAGAACGACAAATAGTCAAGATATTCAGTAATAAAATAATCCTTTTGGGCTGCAGGGTTATTTTATTGCTATTTATTTTAATGTAAATAATGTTCTGTATTATCTATTTATTTATTGGGGTTTAACGACACTTTCGAAAGGCATTGTCACCTCGTGTCGGACAGTTTTCCGGGTGAGGAAGCTGGAGTAGCCGGAGAGAACCACCGAGCAACGACGAGCCACTACCAGGCTCCCCAAAGCGCTAACTCCACACAAGCAGGATTAGCATTGGTTGAAGACAAGTGTGTCATCGACGTGCAGTACGCCTTAGTACACAACGCCACCGTGCCCCCATGTGGGCAGTTCGGATTAAGGGTCTTGCCCAAGGACATATCGCGGTTGCCGCAGGTGGGATTCGAACTTGCATCTCTACCTACTGAGCCACCTAGCTCCCATAATGTTCTGTATGACGATTCGATTCAGGAACTTTGCGTTCAAAGAGTACGGATAATACTGGATTCCAAATGGCAATGTTTTTTTTTCACCTGAGCGAAGCTTAAGGGGAGCTATAGTGATGACCTTCTGTCCGTCGTCCGTCCGTCGTCTGTCGTCCAACGTGAACTTTACATCATCGACTTCTCATAAACTACTGGACCGAATTGAACCAAATTTGATATGTATGTTCCTTGCCATACATGTGT
Source organism: Pictodentalium vernedei (assembly GCA_031216915.1). Lineage (NCBI taxonomy): Eukaryota > Metazoa > Mollusca > Scaphopoda > Dentaliida > Dentaliidae > Pictodentalium > Pictodentalium vernedei. Next base: position 277,727,485 of record CM062289.1, read on the forward strand.
ATTTCATTATAACTTTGTTGAAATAAACTTGCCACATCCAGAAGTGGCACCACAGGGCACATAACTCATATATTAAACAATCCTTTTCTCCAGAACCACCAATCAAAATCTTTGATACTTGGAATACAACATCCTTTGAGGGAGCAGCTTAGCTTCAGATTTGATCGAATGAAATCGCTGGGTTCATATTTGGGCTCTCAATGGGCTCTGAAATTTTGACATAGTGTAATATGAGAAAAATTCTTTGAAAAGCCCCTTCTTTTCATTCACTAGTCGAAATCTCTGCATATTTGGTATACAGTATCCTTGGGATGCGGCGGATTCAATATTGTTCAAATAAAGTCTTCGAAGCCTTATTTGCGCTCCCTTTGGGAGCCTAAATTTTAACTTAGTGGAGTATGAAGAATACTCTTTAAAAATCTTCTTCAGATCCATCAGTTTCCAATCTTTGCTTATAAAAAGGTTTCTCTGATGATGAGTTTATTGTTTGATATACATTTTAGGAGTTAGAAGGAATTTTGGTACTTGGTATGGAACCATCGGGTTCTGTTCAGGTAAAGGGTTTTCGGTTAGTGCGAATTTTTAAGTAGCTAGAAATAGATTTTTGAATCCTGTTGAAAGTTATAAAGTCAATTTCTACACAAAATTTACTTTTAAATTTATCGAATGTTAGCAGTTTTCCATTGTGATCCATTGTGATCCAACATGTCATTTATAAATAAAATTCCTGACTTTTTCCAGCATTTATAGCTAACTTCTTTACTTTTAATTTTAATTTTTGTATTGTTCCAGAATAATGTATTTTATACCATGATTATCTGTTCTACTATATATGAAAAGCCTATGACATAAATTTTAGCTTTACACACCAACCGTGGTGAACACGCCGGCAATGGGATTTCAAAAGTAAAAATTTACACCTACAGTAGAATTACATCCATGTTGACCTTTGGTGACGTCGACCTGATTGCAAACTTCTCTAAATTTATCGCACGTCGCCTCGCGAAGAGTGAAATGAAAGTGGCAATTATTTATTACGTTTTTAAATGGGCTTACCTCATAAAATGCCAAAAATTAACAAACATGCTTTTTCTCATGTTAATAAAGCAGCCATAACTCGAAATAGTATGTTATTAAAACGAAAAAGGTTCTGTTTCTTTTTCCATTTCGTTTCTGTGATAAAACTGACAGCGGAAGTACCGCCTACCGATGCTCAAGAATTCACAACATCTTTCCAAAAAGGGGATGAAATTTTTGTTTGTATTTTCAGGAAACTAGAATACTCCAAATAGCCACCTTTATTAAAATTGTTAATAAATATTTACTCGCCATCTGATTCCAATTTGATTTTCACTCAAATATCAAGGTCTCCATGAAAGATTTAGATAAGTTACATATGAGTGTGTATCAACCATTTTTACACCACATTTTGGATAGTTTTGAGTAAAAAAAAAACTTTCTCATAATTCTATTCCTCCCAAAACTATAAAAAATAAAATAAAATTTAAGTCTTTTATAAACTGGACTGAAGGATTTGGGAGTGTAAGAAACGTGTAAACTAATTTTTATACCATGCTCGCCTATGTTGCTACCTGTGAAAAGCCTATACGTTAAATTTTAGCTTTTAATCCCACTACCGGTATAAAACGTCTACTGCGGTTAAAAAAAACCCACCTGTCGCAGGAAGTTCATCCAACTTGACCTTTGGAATGCGCAGTTTGCTTACTTCGACACATTAACACTTCGCGATGTTTCATTCAAACATACGCCGTTTTGCGGTTCTGTCCACTACGTGCATTGACTTATTAATTTTAAAATACCTACAATTAAATATTTAAAATAAAATTTAAGAATTGTTAATAATAATTTGGCTGAAAGAGCAAGGGTTTTAACCACTCTGCAAACCGAGTGGTTAAAACTCTTATCATATTCGTGATTTAAACCTGATTTATTCTTATTTATTCTATATAGAAATTGCAAGGGATTTGACGCGTTCTCAAAGGAGTTAAAATTCGTTTAGACCAGTTCTTTAGTGAAAAAAAAAATATTTCCAATAATTGTTTCCTATAATTTTGTTCGGTCATTAAATCTTCATTCTGATAGAAATCTTTGCCTAAAATTCTGAAATGGGTTGGGTTCCAGTGGAGTTTCCACCTATCGAATATCTTCGGTACAGTCAGTCTTGCTTCCTATCCACGCCGCTTCTGTCTTGTCATAGTTTATTTTTAGGCCAGACCTTATTTCAAATATATGGGTGTGACCATTCTTGCTCTCCCTCCTCTTGGATTCACTTTCAGTCTCAAGAATCAAGTAAGTGTGAATGAAAGGCTACGGGAATTGTGTTCATATTGTACATAGCTAGTTTTCCCAGCTGGTTAAAGCACCAAAGTTTTGTTTCAGTTCCGACAGGGTTATGATTTTTCAAGAAAATGTCACCATCAAATGTGGGCGTACTTTTTATCGTTGATAATTGTTAAAAATCTAGTGTTTATATTTTACTACAAGTACATTACCAACGCATCAAAGTTACAAATAGTACGACATGGGGGTCATAGGCATGGAGTGATGTGTTTCGCTTTGATGATCACTAATAAAGTACAGGGGTGCAGGGTGGCGGTGCTCCCCCATGACGGGCATTACTGTTATCCGTCGGGAATTTTTTTTGGCCACCGTGAGTGCCAACATTATATATATCAGTAGTAGGAGAGGTATTGGTCCCCTACACCATTGGGTAAACTTTGGTGTTGGACCTCTGATGTCCGTTGTTATGTCCACCACCGACGTCCATCCAAAGGAGGGGGGGGGGGGAGGATTCATCCCTCTCTTACTACTTATATCCTTTGTTTGAAAGCACTCGTTATAAGTTTTTAACTACACGTCAATCGATTAGTCATGTACACGACAAAAACTCATGTTTTATTATTAGTTAAAAATTATTTTTGTTAAACTGAAGTAATTCTTTAAGTAATAACGACAAACGAATGTTTCGTTTATCATTGTTTTAACCCTTTACCCAACATAATTGCCCAAACCGGGAGCGCGGTGGCTCAGTGGTAGACTGTTGGACTTCTATGCTAGAGGTTCCGAGTTCGATCCCCGTCCGGGACGACCCGCGTTGTGTCCTTGGGCAAGGCACTTTCTCCCGGTTTCCTACATGGGGGCACGATGACACTGTGTACTAAGGCGTACTGCACGTCGATGGTGCACATGTCTTCAACCGCTGTAACCCTGCTTGAGCGGAGCTTGAACAGGGTTAGAATGCTGAGGAGCTGACAGTTGCTCGTCGATGCTAGGTGGTTCTCTCCGGGTACTCCGGAATCCTCCACCCGTAAAATTGTCACGGTCATGATTAGACATTGTGCATAAGTATATGACCTTAAACCCCAATAAATAAATAAATAAATAAATAAATAAATAAATAACTGCTAAAACCGGCCAGCGTTATTCACAAAAATCGTCATTTAATTTTCATTATTCTTTTCATTTTTGTCTCAAAAACATAGCTTCTGACCCCTCATTGGAACGAGCTCACTGCGGATCATAAGCCATGTTTTTGGCGCAAAAAATGAAAAAATAGTTATTTAAGAATTGTATTTGCAAGTGTCGTCTGCCTTTTGTGATTAGTAAAGGATTAAAAACGTATGCTGAGTTAGGTTTGAAGTTCATACCGACGCTCTACAACTCGGGAAAACTCTCGGAAGATTATAAAACTCGTCCACCGTGTAGGGAAATGTTGAGATCCCATCTTCGGGCCTGATTAGGTTTGAACAAAGAGATAAAGGAATTTTGTGCAGTTTGTAAAACATTTTTAGACAGTTATGCGCTTGGCTTAGGGTCCACCCATCCACTCAAATGTTAGAGTATTGTGAATTTAAAACTTCTCATTTGCTCCCAGGTTCTGGATCTCATAATGGTCCGACATGGTTGGGCGAGGGTTAAAATTTTCCGACAGTTTTCCGGTGTCGTTAACCTTCAGTACAAATTTTATACCTTTCTCAATACACTGAACAAAGTAGGTCCGAAACTTTCGTTTCTTATTATTATTTTAATAAAATACTTTCGTTTCACGAAACTTGTTCTTGGAAGTTTCCTACACCAACAGAAGTTTACGATAGACAGGGTCATTCATGGGGAGATGACCGAACCGTCCCCGGCTCCCACTAGCTTGGGCCCTGTTGACACATAAATGTACTGTTTCATGAGAATAAACTTGATGCATTAAAACCCTTTATGAAACGCAGCGGTCATAAAAATCGATAGCTCTGACAGTTTTTCGGGTGGAGGAAGCCGGAGTACTCGGAGGGAACCACCGAACAGCTGTGAGTAACTGTCAGACTCCCTGACGTACTAACTCCTCACAAACTGGGTTAGTGTTGGTTGAAGGCAAGTGCTTTATTGGCGTGCAGTATGCCTTAGTACACAGTGTCACCGTGCCCCCACGATGCTTGGTGGGTAAGTTAAGGTTTACTATATACTATAATTTGTCCAAGAACAAGTTCGTAATTATCAGTCGAATTAAAGTGTCCCCTCAATAGGGTGGGGATTTTGTTATACTTTTTGCTACACTTTGACAATCTACATCCCACGGCTTTGCCGTTGTTTTTTGGCAGGTCTTGGTGGCCTATATAGGAATCTAAGACTTGCCTAAAAACAACAGCCAAGGCACTTAGAATATAATTTGTGAGTTAATCCAGAGACTGCTTGTTGGGACACCTGTTGTGTTGCAATAAAAGTGATCAGTCGGCATTAGGCTCTTAAAAGTATACTACCAATCGGATATGCAGTGCGTGTATCAGGCCATGGTAGCGGTGAGTAAAAAATGATATGACCTCACAGCCCAACCTCAAGTATTCAGTTATCCTACCCTAATTTTGTCATGTCCACCATTTCGAGGTATTGCCCATAATAACTTCTCGACATTAACTGGGAAAGCAATGTCTGGTGTGTTTCAGTATCTTTTATCTTGTTCTTTTTTCATTTTTTTCTCTTTTATGACAAAACCACTATACAACACTGAAATAAAATAAAATCTTCAATTAAGCGAGGGTGTGGCAATCGTAAGTTTATAAGGCCTGCCTTCTCTAATTTTGCTTTATTTCCGAAATGCTGGTGCAGATAAAAAGAGAACTTTTTTGGAAGTGAAATAGAAGTAAAAAGACAGACATTTACTTCGATTAATTAGATCCACAGAATTCAAACTGTGACCTTTTTCTGCAGAGATGTCCACCCGTCGTTTGTTATTGTACACAAGCGAAATAATTATTACTTTGAAAGTATACTCGTACGGTAGTTTTGAGTAATTTATAAGGAGTTGTACTGGAAAAAAAACTGCCAATTTTTAAACTAAAAACCAGGTGGGACTGCTACTATTTACAACTACAGTGTACGCAATATCGAGCTTCGTGAGTATGCATGATGTAAGTCGGTGTGAGATTTCTATAGTTCGTTACTTATCGTAATAAAGGTAGACAGCCAACCTGGCTGTGTCATCTCCCAACGGTGTAAAGCAATTGTAAATTTATAGTATTGTTATTACATTGTAACTGTATTTGATTTATACCGTTAAATAAACTAAACTAAAAAAAAAATATAAAACAAATCCTCGAAATGCACTTCAAGAAAATCACATCATGTAAATTCGTTATCCTGAATTAATTCCATCATTCACAGTTACAAAATGATGAAACATCGAAAATTGATCATTCCTGCATAAGATCTGATTTAATGTTAGGACAGTGTGAATTGCATTTCAGTTACTAGAATCAATTTTATACCCCCTTTCATGACTTCATTTTCAAAATCTTTCTTGGTAGTGAATTTCCAACTAGGACAAGGGACTGGGAGAGAGGGGGGTCCCCTCTCCTGCCCCCCCCCCCCCCCCAGTTGGAAATTCACTACCCTAAGCCCCAATCGGAAACCTCTAGCCACGTCCATGGTAACAGCAGTAGGTTAATCCTATACCTTACGAATCGGAAGCATCTGCCCGCGTAATATACAAAGTGCGCAGATGAATTTTTTTTAAAAATGCTCGTTTTGTTGACATTTTTTTTTTTAAATTTGAAAAATAATATTAAAAATAATTTTGATATCGTGTGCATTGGGTCAAAGGGTTAAGACTAGGCGCCTATTTTCTTTTCTTGGATAATTTGTAATATATCAGAAAAGATTATTTTATTGGCAAAAATTATATACAAGGAACAAAAGTTGTTTTTTATCATTTACTTAACCCTTTGCCCAACGTAACAGCCAAAACCGGTCAGCGCTATTCACAAAAATCACCATTCAATTTTCATTATATGTCTCAAAAACATAGATTATGACCCCTCATTGAGCTCGTTTCAATGAGGGGTAATAAGCTATGTTTTTGACGCAAAAAATGAAAAATATTCAGTTATTCAATAGTTTATTTGCAAGTGTCGTCTGCCTTTCGTGTTAGGTAAAGGGTTAATAAATGGGCAGATGAGATGATCTACAGATATATTTTTTATAAATGAAGTAGCTCAAGGGGTTTATATTTTCAGGTTATAACCTAAAAATTACGAACTATGCTGATCAGCTACAAGCCTCTACAAGAGATTTTCTGCACGGCGTTGAATTCCCAGATGTTAGCACTTCTTCAGTTTCAACACCAGCACTATGGGGTGAAGCCATGTATGAGTCAGAACACAGCTACCCAAAACGTGATATTTTGAATGCAAAATTAAAAAGGTTAGAACAAACAAAATTTTCTCTGGAAGTTGTCTCTGTCGTCAACAATACGTTAGTTTACACAAGGAAAGTCGATGATCTCGAAATATTTCCAGTTAGAACAAATCCATCCACTGTCGACACGATTATAACGGGTGCCATTGCAAAAGGTATTAGCAACAAGACGGATGTGTGGACGAACGAAGAAGGTTCCGGTGGTTTGTTTCCCGAGGTTGATGACAAGGATCAGTTCTATGCCATTCTTGCCAAAGAATATTTGCTGTATTCCGATAGCCAAATTCATAAATCCTCATCTGTTAGGAAGTACCTAAAAACAGAAGCTTCTCGTGCGATATGGGGCAATAAAACCACAGCCTTCAAATCAACGGTCGCTGCGAAAACACGCGATACAAAGGAAAGGAACTCAGTTAGACCCATTAGATACAGTGAAGGGAAGATGGGAAATCATCATTTTAAAAGAAAAGATTCGCTTTCGGACTATATAAACAAACGAGAAAGTCACCTGGATATGAGGTCCATAGCTTTTGCTTATGGATTATCGTACTCAGACAATATAAGTGGTCATCCACGAAAGACAACTAAAGTCGAGAAAGTGTCCGATACTATATTTAATAACGGTTTACAAACTGTTTTTCAATCTTCATCTGTGTTTAATTATGGTGGGGGTAGTGGAGAAGATCCAATGTATGATGGCTTTTATCATTCAACACCCATAACGCCAGAAGGTGTCATTACTTCATACCATACTGAACATCCGTCAATACATTTACAGAGCTCGTGGATAGAAAACCAAGAAGAAAACATAGAACATATACTAAAAGAAGATGAACTGTACATGTTTACCAAACCAAATTATCCAAGTCGAGTTACATTCGACAAGTCAAGACATAAGGTCTCGTCTCTGCTATCTGCAGTATCGTCAGTAATTTCATCACCTTCGAAACCCAATGATAATACTCCGGAAAATGTAGATTCTATTCCAAGCAATGAATATATTCTCAAATCAAGCGTAAAACAATCAAGTATTCAAGATGCATCACTTCGGAGCAAAACGGAACTCCAAAATACAATGCCATCATCAATTGGAGTTTCTGGGTCATCACAAATTGCATCACACTTCATCAGTCGTCTAGTGGTGGGTACAAAAAAGTCAAAATTACAAATTCACCCTACTACTATTCACACAAACTACAGTTTGCTATTATCGTCATTATTAAACACGAACAAGATTCCAGTTAGTTTTTTCATAGGGGAGAGTGTATCTACACCAGCATTACATAAGATCAACAGTCACCCACCAAGCGTTTTCGGAGAACACACGACTAAAGAAACCAGTGCCAGTATCATCATTGTCACGGATTTTGTCGAGATCCCATCCTCGAGGACGCCTGAAACAAATGGAATCACAATACATTCCAGTGTTCAGAGTAGCACTGAAACCTTATCTGACATCGATATATCAACGAGTAGTGCAAAGATAGAGGTGAAATATTATGGACTCGAAGCGTCCCTCGACCCAACCGATTCATCAAACTCCCATTTTGTTGAGGTGGTATTATCTTCTTTTGCAACCAATCCATCAATGTATGAAGATATGCCCAAAGTCTTCAACGACGAAGTAAACTTATTACATTCTAAAACAGAACAATCAAATGCACGTTTTAATAACAGTTTTTATCTTTTCAATGACACTGAGAAGTTTATCAAGACTGAAACACTCAAGAAGAATGATATTCGCCAACTCACATCAGAAGATTCTGTATTACGCAGGAATATATCTACTTTAACGATTGGCAAAACTGTGACATCACAAAAAGGAAACATTCACATTTCTAAGAGAGTATTGAGTAAAGACCCATTCGAGAGGTCCGCAGATATAAAATCACAAATTAAAACATCTTCAACAAAACGTCTGTCGGCGAAAACAGTAATGACTGATTTTGAGATTCTACGACGTTTCAGTAAAAGTAAGTGCGACTGTCAAATCAGCCCATTATGTACGTTGGAGTGTGGTTCTGTGTTCAACAACCCACCTTCCTCAATATCAATTTCTACTTTTCTCATGAAAAGCGAAGACGTAATGGAACATCAAGAAGAAACTGAATCTGAACAAAGAATGAATAATATACACAGCTCAGTCACTCATGTCATTCATTCAATTACCACACTAAATAGTGAAATTAAAGTACCATACGTCAGTCATGTTAATGTATTGCCATCTACAATGAAAAGAGAGTTTAGTTTACTAAAACTGTTTAGTAATAACAGCCATTTGTCAGTTACGTTTGAAAACACAGAGAGACCTTCGGGAAGTTTTCCAAAATCCGACGAGAGAGTGTCCGCAATGCATACACCACCTGTGGTGTCAGCTAAGAAACTATCGTACAGAATTGACATTCAGCCTTCGACACCAAGTCAACAACTTTCTTTTGTGAGCAAAAACATAATAACTCCTCCATTGTTTTCGGCGTTATTCTCAGACAGAACACATTACGATTTGAAGTGGAGATCGATCAGTACCAACTTCACCACCAGGGAAAATGTTAAGATTGATACAAATTTCTCCTTAAATAGGGCGAATGATGTACAACACAAAGTGTTTTCGACTTTTCGGCTTGACAGCTTGTTTTATCAGGTCCAAGGAGGGCTGGAAAATCCGAGAACTGAAATGTTTCATCCCGGTACCAGTATTAATACTATACCTGTAATTAACATTCATCCAGGGGTTTCTTCTACGGAAGGCGTGCAAAGCGTATTATTTTCATACATAATGACTGACAAAAAATCCGTAACACATAAAATATTAAAAAATGTTTCAAAGATTTTACCTTCATATGTTGTGCATAACAGCTTTGCCAGTATTTCTGTGACGACAGAAAGTATTTCATTCTCCGGAAAAACAATAGACACTGAGATAAATGACGATGGATCACTCATTGCCAGTTATTCTAAACTAACTACTTTATCACTTGAGACTCTAATAATACTCCCATCGCCAGCATTGATTTCTGAGAACATCCAAGTTGAACTCACCACAGTTCCTCATTTTTCATCAACACTGGCCCAACTCAATGCTTCGTCGTCAGTGCAAAATATGAACTTTACTACTGATGTTTATTATAAGGAAATAATAACTATTGGATTTAAAATAAGAGCTCCTGTCATATTTTCAACCAGTTTCAAGATAAAATTGAAAAAGGGTAAGTCTAGGTGTTTATTCTCTTTTCTTTGAACTCTCTGATACATCGTGATTTAGTACCAAAATTGAATGAGAAAGATTTTCATAAATTTAAAGTGAGAAATAACAATATAAATGAAATACATTTCAAAATGATCATCTGCGGCGTTCTTCTTTAATTTCCAGAAAAAAAGAGTTAAAAAGAACTCCAAATAAATATCTTTGATGTTTTGCATAACGTAATGGTAACATCCAGCCAGCGCTATTCACAAAACAATCGCAAAAAAATCTTCTTGTTTTTTTTCCTTCAATTTTTGCCTTCAAAATATCGCTATATTACATTTTTGGGCCATTTCAGCATTTATGCACAAATTGACGGTAAAACAAACATGTTTTTAGGTTTTCAATCTGATTTGTGACAGTGCTGTTAAGTATGTTTGAGTTTAAGTTTGTGATTACTTTCACCATTCATATCGTCCCTTGAGTGGAACAGGGCGACATCTGCAATGCTTTAGCGCTGCAGACGCACCTTATTCCACTCATTGTGTGTGTGTGTGTGGGGGGGGGGGGGGGGGGGGGGTGGGTGGGTATATTGTGATTACCAGCAGACGAGACACAGTTCTGAGGAACACCTGTTTTAGTATTTTGCTACTTTTAGGGGTATGTTGGCAGTCAGTAGAAACCTTTACTGACAGTTTTTTTCCACTGAATCAAAGTAATCTGATTGCACATTGTGCGTTTGAAAACACAAGCAGCATCTCTACCCATATTCAGCTGATTTATACTGATAGAAACGATAGCATTATGCAGTTAACCCAATGACCTCTATACAAATAGATTGCTGGAACGTCAGTGAAAAAACGTCGCAACTCAATCCCCCCCCCCCAAAAAAAAAAATGACGTCAAATCAATCAAAGTGATAACTCCTCCCAATCGATGACGTCTGATGATGTGAATGCTGTTGTGCTGTCATTGCAGCCACAGCATAACAGCCTTCACTCCATCAAACATCATGGTATTTACTTGTCACGAAAACAAGTAACACTGCAACAATTTTCCAATCTCGGCTTTTGTTTTTTATCAATAATAATTAAAATATGTTCCAATAAGACTAAAATCCTCGCCCTCTAATTGGACGAGGCTGGCTTAATTTTTTGTTTGTTTTCGGCTCCAGGGCACATGTTATCGCCAGACGTCACCACGTGAAATATTTGAAAAGATGATAACAATGGGAAGAGATTCAAAGTGCATACTGCATTTAACATCGTATTTTTCGAGGTCAGTGATCATTCTATGAATATATACTCACAACCCACTTATAAAAAAGTCGAGGTTACCCCTTCTCAGTTCAAATTATGAACTTGTTCATGATTTGAACTGAGATGGAGTAACCTCAACCTTTATCTGAGTTATTGATTTTTGTTGTTGTCCAGTGACGTCGTGGGGTACACGAAAGGTTTATTTACTAAATTTGTTATCTTCAAAGTTGTCTTGTTCATCCAAGTGCCTTGTTCATTTAACGATGTGGGTCTTGGGCTATGGGTGGTGTATTATTGGAACATATACGTTATTGTGATGAATTGACGGTAACATGGTCTGAAATTTGCTTATAATGTTGTAAGTTTTTAATTTATATTGCCGCTAAAATGTGCAAATCGTCGACATATTAATTTTTCACAGACATTAAAGAATGTTCATTAAAATGCGATCGGTGATTGCCAGGCGTCAGAAAATGAAATTTAAAGGGTCGTCCAAGCTAACTTTGGTCAATTTGTTGACATTTTTCCCAATGCCCCAGAAACAGATAACAGAAGTAGGGAAAGGCAAATTATATATCAAAATAATGAGTAAAGTGCATAGAAAAGGTATATATAATTTTTTTCAGGGAAAAAAGGGAATTTTATGATTTTGAAGAAGATTAATTGCCAATGGCATAAGTAACGAACCCGTAAAACCACAAAATGATCGGTAATTCGAAAGCCTTGTCCTCAATGTAATGATAACATACTACAAATTCGGAGAAAGCATTTTTATGACACACGCTCTGGTGTGTTTTGATTTTGGAATGCAATACCGCCAACACAAATTTGGGATGTTCCGGGTATGGCCATGTTTCAATGATGTGTATTTCGGTCATGTGATTGTAATGTGGTTCTTGCAGGAATACTCATTTGGGCGATCGTAAGAATGCAAGGACGTGATCACGCCCTTTATTTGTTCGAGACAATGTATGAGCGGATTTGCAAACAAGTTGCAGCAAATTCTTGAGCTGTTAATGTTATAACTGCAAAATATGCTTTGAAATTCCTTCCAGCGCCATCCAGAATTTAAAGGCCGTCTGAAATTTTTTGTTGACGAAAAATCTGAAGTATTGCGCACTAAAAAGACAACATGAACCACTTGTGAAAAAAATAACCGAGTGTATAAAATCGGAGCGATACACATAAAATAAGGTAATATTCATAAAAAGTAAGCTGAATGCTTCAGAAATCACTTTTTTCTTGAAGTATATTCCAAGTGACCTGGAACCATATTGAGCGTGTTGATTTTTCTCGATGTTGTGAAGTTATTTACTTCCAAGTAACCATGGGTCTCTGCCGCGACTGTATTGATGCCCGCAAAGGACCAATTGAAGATGGGTTGAAAATGATGTATTCGCGCTTTTAAATAAGGTGCGATTGGACGATGCTGTGAATTTAGTTTTTTCTTGCAAACAACCATACCAACATAAGCGTCGATCAGTGTCTTTTGTCATCGTTTTACACTGACAAATGTGACAAATCTCCTTTACCGGAAACTATCTCCCAATTTGCATACCACAATAAACATAACAGCGATCAGCGTGACCGTGATGGTCAAAACCCAAACGAATTATCGAATCCACGGTCAAAATTAGCCGCAATTGGAATTTAAACAAATGAAATACACGAAATATTCTCAATTTCTTCAGTATCCGTACCGAGTTACTTTTTAACCTGACACACCAGACCACATGCGTTCAGTTTCGTTTGTCAGCATCATACTGCCTGCAGATGTTTGTGGTAATAGTACGAGAAGGCGACAGAGGGCAAATATTTTCCCATCATACATAAATTAATTAAAATTGATAATTCTGCTTATTTTACTGAAATTATGAATTGATAAGGTGGGTGTGTTGTGATTATTATGCCCCGGACTTGGAAGTTGGAAAGTCAAAGGCGTATCCAGTGCCGTGGAGGCCTCTGTCCGTCCATACCAACATTCTCCCTTGTATCTCAACCACTGCTACTCCAATTTGAAGGATATTTGGTGTTGTGATCGAGCATCATGGGGAAACGATGCCTGTGTACTGCTGTAGCGTGTGTTTCTTCCACCCACACATTTTTCCAGAGTTATGGTACTTTTCATTCTTTCGAGTTAGAAACTTTTGTTTATAACTAGTTGATTTGTTACAATTTGGTGGAAAGTGCCTGCTGACACCCTCGACTGATTACTTGCAACAAAATATTTTTGTGAATATTTTGTTCCTATTACTTATCAAGCAACAAGCTAATGAATATTCTGTGAAGCCACCAATCTGATGTTTGACACTTTTATCGGAGCTGTGATGGAGGCTTCTGGAACTCAACATGTTGATTTTGGCAGGGTTTTTCTATTCATCCACTAATCGGTAAGTTAAGTGTTATAGTTGGAAATAAGAAGCATGAAAGGTTCAGAACTTAAAGTCTAAAAAGAACGTTTTGCAATATAACATGATTTTTGCAGATACACTTATTTGGGGGGGGGGGGGGGGGGGGGTTCCTGTCTGATAGTGTTTGGAGCATGTGTGTCGCCAGGATTTTCAAAAAGAAAAGAGAGTTAAACTTTGATGAAAAAGGCATATGCCATGAGTGCCGTATGTACAGACATACAAGGGACACCCCCCACCCCCCACCCCCCCCCCCCCCCCCCCCGGGAATTTTTTTATCAAATGGAACTCACTTGTCAACTTTGGGGAATTTCTTTGCGTACTGCGTTCTTGAAAAAACATGTGAACACCTATGAATGGGAGACCTACTGGATGTGCCCTCCTGATCTCGATATGACAATAAGCCTCTTTTGGAAAAGTACAGGCAATAATGGTTATGTAGGGTTGATTTGATGTGTTTTGAATAACAATGTACTTTTATGTACATTTGATGGTTTATTGCAGTGACAGGTTACAGTTACTCTTATTTCTTCTCCAGCAGACAGCATGAGTGTATTCGTGTCCACGAGTAAAAGAAGCCATGTTACTTATTGACAAACCAGACAAATTTAACAATTTAATCACTATCAAATTGATGCATGGGATAAAAGGGGTTACAGTGCAAGGGGTTTGTAAACATATTTGTTCAACTATAATGCATGACTTTGCAGTGCATTCTACATAGGAGAATATCATAGTTTCTTTCTAAACCACCACAGTGGCACATACATTTTTATACTGGGAGACACTCTTTTGTCCTTCCATACTTCTTCTGGTGGACTCCTTCAAGTTGACGTTTGTTGAACTCCCCCAAATCAAAACATAAACAAAAGAAAATGACTGCCTTCAATCAGTGAGCACTCCACTTATAACATTTGGTCTCAATCTTTATTACTTTCAAGAAGTAGGAAAAGATTTCTTCGAGTATGTACTTCAATGTTTATGGAATACAGCTGTTATTTTATTTTGAGGTATTTTATTGTAAAAATTTCGTTCTCTTACTTATGCCACAGCAGACTTTCAGGCAGTGCTATCTTCAGATGGCAGCAGTTCCATGGCAAATTCCAGTTTCCTCGTGTTCTATGTTTCATTCCAAGCATTTTGGTATATAATTTATTGGGGTTATTCATTTTGGATCTTTTTTAGACTTGGAAGAAAATTACCTGAAATTTGACCAAAGTTTGGTTGGACGTCCCCTTAAGATGGCGGCGGTTGGGACACTGGTTCTATATGTGACCAATGAGCGTTCCGGTAGTCCAGTTGAAAAGAGATCAGGGAGTTAACCTCAGTTGCAATTAATTGCACGGCGTACCTCCCCGAGCGCACTTGGGTGGGGGTAGGCATGTCCTGACACGGCTTCATGCTCTTCTCAGATTTAGGGTAAAATGGGATACATCGCATATCTCGTTAGCGATTTTATTTGTTATGCTTGTCTTGTGCGACTGTCATTATGGTGTAATGCAGTAAACTATTAAACTGTTGTCAACGTTAACTGTATACTAAACCGCCGGTTAGGAGATATATAGGTGTATATGCAATACAACTGCAGGACCCAAAAGCAGGTTTGACGTGCATGGACGAACCGGTCCATGAGCAGCAAATTCTCTCATTGGGTCTTCAAGTTTCGGTAATGATAATGAAAGTACATAGGAGTATAGAAGGACATATTTACCCTGCGGACAAAATTCCCCTACACGCGCTACTGCATATACACCATGCATATAAACTATTATTCGCGATCAAGCACTGAATATCTAACGCAGGGACGTGGCGGGGGAAGAGGGTGGGGTGTGTTACTTCCCAATCCTGGCAAAAATAAAATTTTCAATAGTTAGAATTTTTAAGCCTCACTGAACAGTTGGAAATTTCATTCCCTATGATAGTAGATTTCGTGTCATTTTTATCTGTGTCTATGACCATTTGTAACAGACATTTAGTGATTTTTTAACCGTATTTCATGGAATTTTCTAAATAGAATCTATATTTCATCCCGTGAGTGCAACAAGGTGCTATATGCAATGCTAAAGCTTTCCAGATAGTGCCTTATTACGCTCAAGAGACTCTAGACCTAAGGATAATATATTTTAACATACACTCGGATGTTTTCAGCCGTGGGAAATTCTCAGGAAGCAATTGGAAAATTCTCACTCAAGAGAGGGTGCAAATGGTTTTCGCAAAAACTGTATGTTCGACCTCCAGATAAGAGCCTATAGACAGATATTTATGATAGCCTACGTTTATGATCTTCTCCGGGAGCGTCGTGAAGATGACCGATTGTGGGGGGAGGGGGAGGGGGGTGTTAAACCTGATTTATTCGACTATGGTGCCTCAATAATAAAATATTCCAACTACATCACCAAGCCATGCCTTCGTCGAAGGTATGCCTTGATGATGTAGTTGGAATATTCGTCGGTCTGAGTTATAGCTAAAGACATTCAAGAGTTCCTGGAAATTTAGATGTGGATAAATAAATACATGCACTGGTCGTGACCACACTGCTTAGCCTCCAACAGGTCGGGTACCAAAGGCCTCCTTTTGTATGTTCCACTGTCTGTGTGTCTGACATGAGTCCAAATAGCAAATCTGGTCTGGTAAACAAAGTATACATTATTACTAGAAAAAAGCGAATCATTATCTGATACTCCAAAAAGAAATGTCCCAACTCGACAAAAATTATTGGGTGTGCATCCCTACGCCCCCCCCCCCCCCCCCTTTAGTTACGTCCCTGGTCTTTCCAAAGATTCCATTGACTTCCCATTGCACTCCAAATTAGCTCTGAACTCTATGACACCGTAACATTTCGTGCTCACCAATCAACATGCATAACCTTTTATACTCATTCATAATTTTACTTCGGGGGGGGGGGGGGGTGGTCAGGAAGACGACCACTTTGGCTATGACTTCTCGTGGCAGTATGCAGCTTTCGTTCATATGTATTTTCTTGTTCGTTCTGTTTATATTTATTGTCTTGTTGTCTTCAGTCATTGTATTGTATACTGCTGAACAAAATCATCACCATCATCATCCCAAATATACGCTGCACATTTATCAATGATTTCTTATCAGATCTTGAAAGATGTTATGCAGAAGGTATTGCGGCGTTACGGGGTAGCAGTGAGGTGAATCGAGTAATAGAAATGGATCCACTTTCAAACCAGTCAGACACTCAAAGAATTATCGTTCACATTGGAAAAGTGATACGGAAACCAAAAGATGAAGAACACGTAGAAGTTACATTTATCGTTGTGGAAGGTGAAGATGCAGTTCCTGCAACGCAGGTGGTCAAAACTTTTAATCACTTCTCGACAAATGAACTGAGTGCAATGCTTTCACTCCCGGTGAGTATAGCTTATTCTTTTACCCTTTACCTAACACGACCCGAGAACAACAGTTGAAAACTTGTTTTCTTGAATAACTGAAAATTTGCATGTCGGGTCTCCAAAACATAGTTTAAGCCCCCCAAAGTAGATCTTCTGTTTCTCAAAACATTTTGTAAAATTGCATGTGGGCTGTCGGGTTTGTTTATTTTTTTTAAAATATTTTTTCTAATTATTACTTTGCCATCAAAAAGTACATGTTCTTGGGTTGTTTTATATTTTAGGCCTCATAATCTACAGAATAGCATGGGTGGTGGTTTTTTCGTCCCTTGAGTGCAAGAAGGCTTTGCAAAGCTGAAGTATTGCGAGCCCTGTTGCACTCAAGAGACAAATTTATCAATTTTATGATCTTGGGTAAAATATGAGACATAAAACATTTAATTTTTATTTCTTTAAAGTTTGCATTGGTTATAAAAAGAGAGCATGAGGCAGCCTAGAGGACCATGCGGGAGGGCCTGAGAAACATACTTTTAACTTTTGGGGGCCTTATGATCTCTCATTGGAACGAGTTCGGCATTTGTTTCAATGAAGTAGTCCAGGCCCAGAGCTATAGTGGGAGTTCCTTGGGGCGGTTCGCCCTCTTCCATGACTATGTCTTTCGGATTTTTTTGTTGGTTGCTCGAATCTCGAATACTACCATTTGCTCTGAAAGCCACTATATGCAAAATTACTCTTACGTTTAAAATTTATTTTGTATGGGGGACGTGACAACTGTTACTTATTCCCAGTTCCTTATTCGCCATTCGTTATCAACCGATGTAATCCGTTGGTAACGAATATCGAATAAGGAACTGGAAATAAGTAACGGTTGTCACGTAAGTTTTTGTATGGAAGAACTAGTTTTAAGTATATGACAATCGAGTTGTCATGTTCACGAAAAGATTTCAAGTATTATTATTGTTATAAAATATTATTCTCGTTAAACGAAAGCAATTCCTTAAAATAATAATAAAAAACGAGCGTTTACAATCTATTTCGTTTACTGTGGTTTCAAAGAGATATATTGAGTTAACTCTCGTCGCACCATCCGAAAATTTTGGGATCCTGGTTTTGGGCCTGAGGAGGTCGCAAGCTATGTTTTAAAAGAACTGTAAAAAAATAATAAAATCTGAACGGTGATTTTTGTGAATGGCGATGGGCGGATATGTACGTTACGTTACGTAGATGGTGTAAAAGCTGTTGTAAACTATTAATATTTCTGAATGGTGACATATTGAGCGTTAATGACCCTTTTAAACTTATTATTTATTTATTGGGGTTCAACGACACTTTCGACAGACAGGGTCACCTCGTGTCGGATAGTTTTACGGGTAGAGGAAGCTGGAGTACCCAGAGAGAACCACCGAGCAACAACGAGCAAGTGTCCAAATCCCCAAAGTACAAACTCCACACAAGCAGAGCTAACATTGGCTGAAGACAAGTTCACCATTGACGTTTAGTATACTTTAGTACACAGCGCCACCGTGCACCCACGCTTTTAAACTTAAAGACATGTCTGAACAATGGACGACTAATCCTGTTATAGAATTGTGGGTTTAAAATATAAGCCACGGCAGTCCTCAAGTGGTCACCAGTAGTATTATCTAGTAAATCTCGTTGTAGAAAATTAATGTTTTAACCTCGTTTCCCAAAAACACCATATCAAAATTTATTATTTAATTATTTTTTTTTTCATTTTTTTTTAATTTCAACAAAACCATACCATGTGACCCCTTATTGGAACGAGCTCGGTGAGCTCGTTCGAGTCAGGGCGTCACATGATATGGTTTTGTTTAAATATTTTCAAAACAATAATTCAGCTGTTCAGTTTTTTAAATAACACAATCGATTCTTTAGATGAAAGGTTAAAATCCACTTTTGTACATGGCCATGGGGAATATCCTCTATTGTCGTTGTGACTTTGGTAATAAGCCACCAATTAACCCTTTACCTAACGCAACTGCCAAAACCGGCCAGCGCTATTCTCAAAAATCGCCAATTAATTTTCATTATTTTTTTCATTTTTTGTCTCAAAAACATAGGTTATGACCCCTCGTTGGAACGAGCTCGTCAAGCTCGTTCCAACGAGGGGTCATAACCTATGTTTTTGAGACAAAAAATGAAAAAAATTAGTTATTCCATAATTATTTTTGCAGGTGTCGTCTGCTTTTCAGGTTAGGTAAAGGGTTAAGCAACGAGTAGGTAGAATTTACAAACAAATGGAAGTCCTCTGATTTGTGTTTGGTTTCTGATACATAATCCCATATAGCTTCATTTGAATGCCTTTGGTATGATTTCCAAAAGAAGGTAATAAATTTACCACATTTCAGCGATAAGCAGTATATTGCCGTGGTAGTTTGCATATTACACACCACAATAAGACTTACATTCTCAAAGCACTGTGAAAATTTAACGATTTTCGAAAAGAAGATTAGCTCTGCTTGTCAGCATGCTTCTGTCCAAAACAAAACAGCCTTTCAAAATTTATGGCTAGTATTTCGTGGATTAGTCGCTGGGTCTTAGTGGCCACAAAGTGTCTCAGTCGGCTTAGCGATTGCCAATATATAGAACATGCAAAAATAGCTTCTCAGATTTGATTTTCCCGCTTCCAAATCATAGCTAACGGCCTCCTCATTGCATGTAAGCTCGACGTGTTCGCTGCACTGAAGAATCATAATGTGTAATTTGGAAAAGAGAAATGTAAAAAAAAAAAAAAAGAAACGCCCAGTTGTTGCGAAAACAGTTTAGCTACTATCGATCGTCTGGAGATTGTGTCAGAGAAACAGTTAAACAATAAATATTTGTTATATCAAATGTCAGTGTGGCTCGTTATATACATAATGGCATTGATGGTAGATATTCGGCAAATATTAAATTAATGCTGTTGTTTTTCTATTCGAGGTTGGAAAGCTGAAATGTGGGAATAAAACATCGGTCAAATTTTCGCGTCTTGTTTATGGATTAGTCAGCTATTTTTGCCACTTGGAAATCTTACCACAGTCGGTGGAATAAAATAAAAGTCTGTCTTCGGTTCTGAAATTTCGAAGCAGACTGCGGTTGCTCAAGGCGGCGAGTTCATGGCTCTAGGGGGTTAACAATACAGCTAACGCAAAGTATACTCCATTCTCACGAAAATGGATAAATGGTGAAGTCTCGAAAAATCGTCTTCCAACACTGCTGTTTGAAATATAATTTCTCTAAAAGCTTGTGTTGAAGATCTTACTTTGCACGTATTTAAGTATGAGATCAAGATATTCGGTTGAAGGTCACGAGATGCCAATCAAATAAGACTGGGCGGAGTATTAGTAGTTATAAAAAATATTGTTGCACTCACGTAAAAATTATTCTCGTAACAGACCGATTCTTCGAAAGCGATCACCATAGTGCCTATAGAAATCAGTGTTCGGACTGTGTGTGTGTCCGTAGGCAGGTACTAGTAAATCAGTGGGAGTTGGGAAGGGTAAACATTTGCCCGTAGGTATGCCGGGTTCGGAGAGTGGTCAGGGGAAGCCTAAACACATATTTTCACCACCATGTAATTTTTTACTGAAGAGTTTAAAAGTTCAAATATCAGCACATATCACATCTCTAATAGTTTGAAATGTATTTCAGCTGCAAAACAACCTATTTATGTTACTTGGGACATAAAGGGGCTTTAGTGGAGTATTCAAAAGTCACACTAACGAGTTGTAACTAGCAGCTTATCTGTCCGTTTGGAAGGTGCCTGTACAAAAACTAGCAAACTCAAAATCATATATTTTTGTTTCTAAACATAATCGACATAGTTTAACATTATAAAACATTGATTATTAACTGGTAGAGTGCTAAAATATGTTTAGTTCTCACAAGCACTCTCCTATAAATTGTAACAGGGTAATGATATGCAGACGAAATGATGTCACTTCAAAGATGACACTAAGTACATTCACAGAATATGAACTCTTTGAGTGGTCTGTACTTCAGAATAAAGCTCTGTATTCAGAGATGTGGCGACAGGAGGGGTGGGGGTGAGTGTCACCCCCCCCCCAACTGGCTCAGATTTCCTATAGTTGGAAATTCGGAGGGCAA
Source organism: Pictodentalium vernedei (assembly GCA_031216915.1). NCBI lineage: Eukaryota > Metazoa > Mollusca > Scaphopoda > Dentaliida > Dentaliidae > Pictodentalium > Pictodentalium vernedei. The sequence goes on from CM062289.1 coordinate 277,748,501, forward strand.
GTCAAGAGTAGTCGGGAATTCCATCTATCTGAATTTTAGAACCTCTTTGGTGATGCTGATGTCTCCTTTACTTCCCAAATCCAACTCGGTTTCAAATCGGCAAAAATTCTGACTGTTACTATTTACAACTACAGTGTATGCAATATCGAGCTTTATGAGTATGCATGATGTCAATCGGTACGAGATTTTTATAGTACGTTTATTTATCGAAATAAAAAAAAATCCTCGAAATGCACTTCAAGAAAATCGCATCATGTAAAATCGTCATCCTGAGTTAATTCAATTATTCGCAGATACAAAATGATGAAACATCGAAAATTGATCATTCCTGCATAAGATCTGATTTAATGTTAGGAGAGTCTGAATTGCTCAAAGTTCTCAGCTTGAGCATTTGTTTAGCACATACTCAATTCCCAGAATAATACCAAATAATACTAACAACCTGATAATTCTTTCATAAATGTGTTGGCATTTCAGTTCCTAGAATCAATTTTATGCCCCATTTCATGGCTTCATTTTTAAAATGTTTCTCGGTAGTGACAAAAAACACAAACGTGTACCTGGTGAGATGTCAGTGCCATCAGAAGCAGTGTGGGCGCCAAAGACGGTTCGGGGGGGGGGGGGGGTGGAGGCGGGTCTCTACAGTACTCGGTCGCGTGAGATTAATCTTCGCTCCTCCGCATCGAGGAAACTGTCTCATTTGCTGTGAGCTTATCGGAGAATGCCATACCCCCCCCCCCCTGCCGGGGAGCACAAGCCCCTCTGTCGTGGAAATCCCCGTATCACCACTAATCAGAAGTGAAAACACAGGCTGTTCCCTTTTGGAAAATCGCTAACGTTTGTGTGACCTTTCGTGTGCGAATTTATATTGAAGTGAACACTTCAAATGTGCATGGACACACCGGAACATGACTTCAGACTTTCCATTTAGAAAAATCTCCCAAAAGAGGTTGCTCCTGTTTGAAGAAGCCTAGACGATGTTGTATTCCTGCAGACATTAAGGCACTTTGTGTGTGTATTTGTAGGTTTATTCGACCAGTGGCAGAGTAACTAAAATAAAAGTGTGTGGGGTGAGTGGGAGTTGGTGGCACTAAATATTTTCTTCTCAATTTTTGTCGAAAAGCATAGTTTATAACCACTTTGTTTGCTTTGTTTGCTTGTTAGTTTTCACCAAGGGCTCCTCTTGGCGAAATTAGAGTATGAAAGCAAATGCGTGTTAGAAGGGTTGGATAGGCACCCAAACATTTCTGAGAAAACCAGAGAAGGTTTAGTGGGCTAGCAAAATGATTCCCCGAAGGACCATTAGGCTTATGGTCCAGTTGGCTATCAATTGGCAGTAGGCCTATAACAAAGTTAAAGAGGGTCAGTAATTATTTAATCCTAAAGTACTGTAACTATCCTTACTACCAAATACCACAAAAAACATCAATTTGAAGTAGACAGAACTATATGGGATGACGCATTTCCAATCCTATACCTAACTTGAATAGCAGACGATACTTGCAAAAAAGTTCTTGAACAACTGAAAAAAATCGCCATTTAAATTTTCTTCAATATTTCACTTTATCCCTTAATAGTATGATTTTAAGCCAAAAAGTGAAATATCAAAGAAAATTTAAATGGCAATTTTTTGTGGATAGAGCTGGCCGGTTTTTTTCCATTGTGGTAGTAAAGGGGTTATGAACACGGAGTTCAAAAGACTAAACTATCCTACAAACCTACAAATCTCCATTTAAAACGTGCTATTTCGACATATATGAATGTTGAATCAATATAAAGTGGGCCACGGTACAGAGACAATGAAGTTTAGTTGTTTTTTTTCAGTTTGAAAATGTAGGCAATTTAAGTGTTGTTTAAAGGCTTATTTGGTAAATTTAGCACTCGCGAGGAAAAAGTTACCCATCAACTGCCTTTCTACTTGATGGGCAAATCCACCACTGAGTGTTTCCTGATATTAGCAGAATATTTCATTCATGTATTTGCAGGTTTTGGTTGCTCCGAAATCTCAAGCAACATTGTCACATGGTGTACAGAAGTCTGATAATATTGGTGTTTTTGTCGCTATCACGGTTCCGTGCATCATAGCCATTATCATCATACTTTGTATTGTAATACACCACCGAAAAGTCAGAGAATGTGTTCACAGAGTCGAAATGATTGGCCACAGGAGTGTAAGAAAAATATAGTGTATCTTTTTGAAAATTCTTTCAATTGACAAAAGACCCACCTTTGCTTTCTATCTCAGAAAGTCGGCCATGATGTTTTCTTTTGCTTTGAGATGGCCTTATCTGCCTTTATGCTTTAGGCAGCCCACTCGTTCAGCTAAAAACAACTGATATTAGAGAGGGGTCACCGGTGCAACCTTATTTATTTAAGCTGTGCAAGACAAGAGATGGACCCTATGACAATCAAGATTGTTCAATATTCTATAGTAAATTCTAAAATTGTAGGTGAAATTGAAGGCCAAAAATATCAATATAAAATGTATGAAAATATATTTCAGCTGAAAGTTAGAATTTCTGGGAGAGCAGAAATTCTCCATTCTCGTGCACTTGATTTCGGCGCAAGTTTGTAATTCAGTCACACAACCAGTTTTTCCATACTAAATGTGTTTTAGGCTCAGAAGCTCATCAAGTGTTATCAGGTGATATGGATACTGTAATTGCAGAATTGTGTCAAACTGCTTTTAACAGTGTCCGAAACTGAAGAAGGGTGTGTTTATGTGTATTAATTTTTCAGTTACCATTACTTTTCTTGGATTGGGATTGATCCTGTCTCTACTTATCACAACACCAAGAAAAGATGTTTGACTTGGAAAGAATGAGTACTTTTTTAAGTTTTAATTTCATTTTATGCTGTCACAATCTCTTGAACATCTTGGTAATGTGCCCTATGTGGATTTTGCATCCATACAGAAGATCAAAATGTCACACTGAATATGAAAAAGAGAAATCGGTCATTCCATCGAGATGCACTGACGTATGTTCTTGAAAGTTTCTCACCGCATTAGTGAGATCAAAGGGCATTACATTGAACTCATACAACCCTCTATGGTAATTAAACGCTGTCTTAACCTTTGCATTACCATCCCATCTCATTGCCAGTAACCTGACTCCAAGTCGAGAGTTGTAAAGTATTTGTAGCCATTCAGCAAGGTGAACATGTGGTCAATTAATTGCAGTGGCCAGCATGATTTAGCTTCCTAAATTCCACAAAAAACTGTTTAACCCTTTACCCAACGTAACGGCCAAAACCGGCCAGAGCTATTCACAAAAATCGCCAATTAATTTCATTATTTTTTCATTTTTTGTCTCAAAAACATAGGTTATGACCCCTCTTTGGAACGAGCTCATCGAGCTCGTTCCAATGAGGGGTCATAACCTATGTTTTTGAGACAAAAAAATGAAAAAAATTAGTTATTCAAGAATTTTGTTTGCATGTGTCGTCTGCTTTTCGTGTTAGGTAAAGGGTTAACCCAACATACTTGTCTACTAAACAACAAGGAAAACTTTCAAGACAATGAGGCGTACCCATTTAACAACATCGTTCCAATGAGGGGTCATAACCTATGTTTTTGAGACAAAAAATGAAAAAAATTAGTTATTCAAGAATTTTGTTTGCATGTGTCGTCTGCTTTTCGTGTTAGGTAAAGGGTTAAACCAACATACTTGTCCACTAAACAACAAGGAAAACTTTCAAGACAATGAGGCGTACCCATTTAACAACAGGCAGATAGAGAGCGTGTATGTGCTATTGGTTATAACGCACATGACTTTGTTTACGTTTAGCTTCACATACACATTACATCATTTTCTATTCGTCACTTTGACAAAACAAATGATAACAATGCCCTCCAACTCGGTGAGTTAATAGTACATTAATGTCGGATTTCTTTTTTATAGCAGTGCACAAGAGTGTGTTTTATTCAGTTTCCAAACAAACTGGTGAAAACTTCCCATGAGAATCAGTGATCAGCCTTCAAGTAGAGATAATTAGCATAAATGATCTGATCATTTATGCTAATTATCTGGTTATATCTGGTTAAAATTGATAACAGAACACCATTGTCACAAAAAAAAAATGCTCACAACTAGAATTTTCGATTTGACTTTCAATCTCTGCCCCAAGAACAAGGTTATGGTCCTCTCAATGGAATGACCTCGATGGGCTCACTCTAGTGCAAAACCATAAGCCCTGCTCTGGAGTCAAGAATACGAAAAGGAATAAAATCAGAAATGTGATTTTGGTGAACAGTGCAAGCTGGACACGTCCATTGCGCTAGGTAAGGGGGAAGGGGGGAGGGGGGGGGGGGGGGGCAAAGAATTACATAAATTGTATTACAAAAATTACAGAAACTGCATTGCCTAATAAACAAAGCCTAGTATCTACAATGTTCAGACTCTATATTATGTCTTCATCACCCGGAGCAAACAAATCTCTACATTTGTTAATTAATATCATTAGTATATTCCCTTTATCTTGGGGCTCCTGTATCTAACTTTCCTAAATTTGACTTTAACATTAATATTTTTCTGTGTCTTCTGGGCCCCTTTTTAGCTCTAACAAAGTCAGTGGAGCTTTTTTGATACCGAGTTCTCCAGTGTCCATCTGTCGTTCATCATCCATCTGCATCAATCCGCATCCATCCATCCATACCCATCCATCCATCCATACATACATCCATCAACTCTTTCTTTGCCCAGACCATAATTCCCCCCTACTTGATATAACTTGATGAACCTTCTTACAAAACATATATGATCTGTAGATAGTGTGTTGCATGCCTCAATTAGAGTCTATGCCCCAAGGTCAATATCACAGTTATGCATCAAATTTTAAAAATATTGTTTCCTAGTGACATTTCTTGTCCGAATGATAATTTCTTCACTGCATGACATGAATTTATTAAACATCTTACATATACATATATATATATCATCGGTAGATGGTGTGTTGTGCTTCACATTTACATTCTACATCCGAAGGTCAAGGTTACAATTGCATGTCAAACACTAAAAGAATTTTCCTAGTGACATTTAACTGACAGAACCATAATTTCTTTACTTCTTGACATAACTAGATTAAACTTCTTGCACACACATATCATTAGTTATGGGTGGATCACATATTTTACCTTTCACACTCTAAGGACAAGGTCACAGCTATTCATCTCCATCGAAACACCATCAATCGCCAACATTTTGTTTGTCCAAACCATAATTCCCTTACTACTTGACACAACTTGATGAAACTTCTTACACATCTATATCATCAGTAAACAATATGTTGCACAACACATTTACATTCCATATGGATTCCATTCACCGAGGGAAAGGTCACAGTTAGGCTTCAAACTTAGACACAAATTGATGAAACTTAACTTAGACACAAATTGATGAAACTTCTTACACATATATATGGCCGACGGCGTGTTGCATGCCACATTTACATTCTACACTCCAAGGTCAAGGTCACAGTTGATGGAAGTTCTTATATATCATTAGATGTTTGATTATCGCTTTTGTTTTTTTTAGATTTTGCCGTGTTTAATGTGGTTTTAAAGATGCTTTAGATGCTCTAGAGTGTTCCTCGCACTCATATGCCCCTTATCATACAAACAACAGCTTGCCTGTAATCTGCTCAAATATGCAAGAGTGGATTGGGAGTTGAGATGTGGAGAGACATGTGGATGAAGATAATATCCACACACCATTAACTGGTTGAGGGCTAGAAGTCACTATCAGGGCTTTCAAAAAATGAGGGTACTGGAGCAAAAGTAAACGTTTTCCATGCTCATGTTTCATATTCATTCAAACGCAAATAATAGTTTGTTTATATAAATTTGTTCTATTACAAATTATTTGAGAGTGCCTGTAGGCACTCTCCAATCATTTGTAATAAAACCAATTTTGAATAACAAATTCAGGCCACCAAAAATAATTTAGCCCTCAATCAGTTAAAAGATAGAATTACAGAATGTAATAAAAGATTTCCCCCGGAAGTTTTATTTAAAATATTATCGACAACTGGAACGCCCTGTTTGAAGGAAATATATTATGTTCGAAGGAAAAAACAGTGACCCTGAGTGGAGCTGTATAGGCTGAGGGGCCTCTTGTTAAAGTGTAACATATATTTGCACTATTTACAATCATAATGGGCACACTACCATTTTTATTCCTTACCACACTGTTACCAAATACTGAGCGAGGTTGTTCTGCTCAATGCACCGTTTTTACCCATGATGTTTTGAGTAATTTGATTTATATGTACCTCTAGATTCTATAGCTTCGTCTGTACACATACATGTACTCTGTGGTTTCAACTCAATTTGATTACTGATTGTCAAATAAATCTTGTACAATGGGGAGTAGTCGGCCATGTAATTTCAATTTCCTCAAAATCTCGTGTATGTTATTTTCAGTTACCCAAAACATTGCCAGTGTCATGTGCTTGTTACGTTCATCTAACACAGTGAATTCATGCAACTATTACTTCCCATTCATATGAAAATATAATCTTATCCCCCTGCCGACCCCCTCCACCCCGGGTTATATCACTTAAACTGTAATCCCTTCTATTCCGGGTAATTCATTTCTATTCCCTAACAATTTCAGTCTATTTCTCGTTTTCCAAATTCGTGTACAAATACAAGTCTATGTCCCCGAATCTATCAGATCACTCATTTTGTTGTGTTTCCCAATACACACTATCATACTATTCAATGTTGTTATTCCCAGTGAAAGTTTTATAGTTTCCTATTCACCGTAACTAAATTTTTAAATTCATTCATCTGTTTTGTTTTGTCTTTGACTATACTAGTATTCTTCTATTTTTCTCAATCTCACCATAGTTTTGTTTCAGATTAATTTAATTATTTTTTTCAAACATTTGCTGTTAACCTTCTACACTCTGATGTCAAAATACCAAAGTATTCATCGACAATTTTTCCCACAATGCAACTGAGAATTTAAAAAAGTAAATCTTGTTTGACAGAGCTCAATACAAACAAGAAAATTTTGTTAATTTTTCAAACGCATGGGCAATATGGAGTCAGAGACGAAACATTTAAAATACTACCAGAGTGCTAGGAGTTAACCCATTACCTAACATGAAAAGCAGACGACACTTGCAAACAAAATTCTTGAATAAGTAAATTTTTTTCATTTTTGTCACAAAAACATAGGTTAACCCCTCACTGGAACGAGATCGACGAGCTCGTTCCAACGAGAGTTCATAACCTATGTTTTTGAGACAAAAAATGAAAATATAATGAAAATTAATTGTCGATTTTTGTGAATAGCGCTGGCCGGTTTTGGCCGTTACGTTGGGTAAAGGGTTAAACTCTATTCTTATTAGTAAGCATGCCTTGGCTTTGCCTATTTTTACTTTTATCTCTCATTTGGATAGGCGTACCTTTATAATGTATCTGAATAGGCTAAACCCTGAACCCTCTGATTTTCTCTCCTGTCCTGCCCACAGATATCCTGTTTCACAGGACTGGTCATATCAGGTTGTATGCGCTGAAACGAGGACTACAGAACATATGTTTGTAACAGGAATCTCAGAATTCTGTGGTATTTTAATATCAGTTGGCATTTCCATTTGTATTTAATGGATGGCATTGTCCGACACTGATGTTTCTGGCAAATTTGGTGAACAACAACTCAGTATGTCGTATACCAATACTTTTATTTACCGATCTCAAATTACAGCATTTAACCAGCACAGTAAGTATACACATGGGTTGGTACTGGGATGGTAGCTCATCTGTGAAAGTTTACCATTCAGCACTGGATAGTGTATCATATTATTTATGTCAACTGCACTGGTGGAATAGCTTTGTTCCACTCCATTGAAATCATGAGAGGATAGTAAACTAAAAGCTATTTCCAGGCAACCGCAATTTTATGTGAACTTGTGGAGAATGAAACAAGGTCTGGCTCGATAGAGTCGACTGGTGGTATACATTGTTTTTTCTAAAATGCTGGCGCTAGCAGAAGTCTTTAAGATTCGGGTGATGTTGAGGAGACTTTCCACTCCATCAGTCATCCACCACAATCTTACCCATTTCTGAATCTCCAACAATTTTTATAGCATCGATGCATTCAGCATTATGAAGATAAGTTGTTCCAACGCCAACTTAGGATCTGTTAACTGCAGTTTGCACATTTCTGCTACTCCTTCATCAATATTACCTGATAATACTTGACGTGTTTCTGACAGTAGAATAAGTTTGTTATGGAAAACTGGGGTGAATAATTGTCACCTGAGTTGTAAACATTATCGAAATGCAGTGCATGAGATTGGAGAATTTCTGCCCTCTCAGAAATTCCAACTTTTGGTTTAACACTTTACCCAACATAACGATCAAAACCGGCCAGCGTTATTCACAAAACCTCCTATTAATTTTCATTATTTTTTTTTTCATTTTTTGTCTCAAAAACATAGGTTATTCAAGAATTTTGTTTGCAAGTGTCGTCTGCTTTTCTTGTTTGGTAAAGGGTTAAATATATTTTCCAGTCTGTATTTTTTTTATTTTATAGCCTTCTATTTCACCTTCAGTTTTACAATTTACCATAAAATATTATTTATTAAATTGTAACTTTATTCCTTTATCTCGTACCGAATTTTTCGTTGAAGTCTCCATACTATTTTAATGCTCCTTCTACAAAGAAGGGTTTTATGTTTGTTTTGATCTCCGTAAATCCGAATTTCCAAACTCAAGTGAGGGATCAACATTACTTTCACTCTTTGCCTATGCAGAGTGGTCTCAAGCCTCCCCCTCCCCTCTGGGACCATAGTTTGCAATAAAATATACTTATAACAGTACCACCGTGAACCACCACCCCCCCCCCCCCCGAATCCTTTGCTGTTATGTTATCTAGTCTGTGTTCGTGAGTTTTGTATAAAAGATTACCATTTTCGTTTTTTTTTATTTCAGAATACTCTCCATGACTTCAATTTATTCGTTGATGTAGAACGGGGAAGAATTGTTCATAAAGACAAAGGAAAAAAAGAGAGATGTGGAAACATTCCACAAAAGTTACCTACACCTGACTTGTTGTACTTGCACAAAATACCAAAAACATACCACAATGAAGCAAACGGTGACAATAATGGTAAAAACGGACCATCAGTTTCACGAAATTGTTATAGCAATATTGATATACCAGTAAATACGGCAGATAATTCTACTATCCCACCTCCGGGTTACTCGAGATATGACCCAAGCCCGAAAGGCAACATGTCAGGGAAGTCACGAAGGACAAACAAGTCAGCTTCTTCTTGTCCGTATACCAATTATTGTCAGGTCACAAAGCAGCCGTTTTGTAAGATGGCTCAGACGATTATACAAGATTTCAATACTGGTGTTGCAGATATTTATAATCAAAAGAGTGAGACACCAATAACCAGTTTGTTGCCTGTCCCCCTGACGATGAACCAGATCAGTGACAGTTCATCCTTTCAACCCAGTCAACACCCTCTGTCTTTCATATCTAATCAACAAGAGGCAATAGAATCTGTGAACCAAGCCTGTGTAAACAATACCGTCTCGGATAAAACCGAAGAGCAGCCGTTTTCACGCAATGATGATGACGCCATGGTGAGAAATTATGATAAATTGTGTGTTGCAGGGAATGAATCCGACATTTATGAGAGTATGTCACGCGAACTACTTCCTCAACACCCGTTCAATAAACACCCCGCACTACATCCTGGTACACGAAAGAAGCCTGTTTTGGGAGTCAGAGCCATATCACAAATTGACAAACGCCATGTGGAAAGTGGCAATGGCTACTGCAAAAAATATATTTCACGAGAAGATATTCATACAAAACCGGGTGACAAAGAGCAAAATGCGAATGTATCAGATGATCATAAAAATGTTAAATTTATTAAAAATCGCAGAGACAATAAAAGCAGTAAATGTGCGAAAATAATCAAAAGTAGAGACGGTTATCGTCCAAAGACTTCAATAACGTCACAAGAATCGTGGAAAAGAGCACAGGATTATAGGTAAGAACAAACTAGTGTGAATATAGTTACTCATTATAAACAGCAAGCCCAAAGAAACTGACAACAGATCCACAATTTTAGATACACCAACAACAAAATTGTCCATGTAAGGCACTCGTAAAAAGTAAGTTTACGAGGAGATAAGAAAATACATGTACCATAATCACATCAAAAACATTTTTCCAAATCATTATCCATTTAGTCCAGACCTTTATTATATAATCAGGTGATGGTACCCAACAAGGCTGTTTTAAAACATGAAAATGCGTACGGCTAAAAAAGAAAATGGTGTCTTTATAATCAAATCCGATCAAATCGCAAATGTTGACAATCGCTCACCAACCAATACGATAGCCTTTCGGTTTCAAGATGTTCCAAAAGCCACTTCACAAGCAATTGTACACGGTGTCCATAACGTGTGGCGGTGTCATTCGATAGCAGTGGCGACCACTATTGGAAAGACCACCGTGGGGCTATATGTCAAAAAAACTGATGCTGTCTATTAACACTATAAACTACAAGTTCTCCCACAACTTGTCAGGATTGACTCAACCATTTTTTCTGTATGGCTTCTACCACCATCGTCGTGACCAATACTAGTCACACCTGCAAAGTTCTGTCATTACTGCTGCAAGACCCCACTACCTGTGTTTATTGACCTCCATCACTGCTTGCCTCCACCAGTACCGTTGCAACTCCTGTTTTTTTATCCCATTACTTAACACCCTTAGAAAACGACAATTGCATTGAAATATTGGAATCACTGGATATTTTCATTTTTGACCTCTGTAACATAACATATGATCTCCTCAATGGAACGAGCTCGACGAGTTCGTTCCAATGAGGCATCATAAGCTATGTTATGGATATACTGTGACGTTATTATAGGGTTAACTCTTTCTCCACCATGAGATACTATTAGCTCTACTACTATTTACTGTAATACTAAAAAATACTATAGCTGTATCTACTACTGCCTGTGCTTCTATCAACTCTATGCCTGGCTTTCAATATACTTATGCCTCCTCCTACCACTAGTGTCAGCGCAGCGGTAATTGACTAGCGCGTTGGATTCAAGATCGAAAGGTCATGGTAAGATTATGAATCGCTTAATCTTCGTTGTCTCCTTGGGCACGATACTTAATCTGATTGCCCAAGGAGGGTGGCACTGTAGCATTGTGCACTAAGGCGTACAGCAAGCTGACGAGACACTAAGTCTTGCCTCTGGCTAATGGTGACCCTCCTTGTGCTGGGATAGTAAGTTTGAGGGGCCGACAGTTACTCGTCGCTGTTCGATGGTTCTCTCCTGGCCGCCCGGCTTCCTCCCCCTGTAAATCTGCCCAACACGATATGACCCTGGCTGTTGAAAATGTCGTTAAATTCCAATAAAGAAGCAAAAGCACAACAGTGTTATGAGTGGCTTCTACAATAGTCCCATGGTTGGCTTCATCTTCTACTAATTTATTTATTTATTTATTTATTTATTAGGGTTTAACGACACTTTAACAGCCAAGGTCATATCGTGTCGGTGACAGTTTTACGGATGGAGGAAGCCGGGGTGACTACCCGGTGAATCATCTAGGAAATCGGAGGACTGTTTTATCGTGATATTGTTCTGAAAAACTCTATCGCAAGATCGCAGTCGAAGGACCCTTCGGTCCTTATGAACATTAAATGTGAAAAAAGAATGAATCTAACAAACGTTGGAGCAGTGCTCGATTCGATCCTTCTGTGAAACCTGGGGAGCATTTTATCTTAGTCCTGTTCAGGCAGATTTCTATCAAGGGATCACAGTCGTGGGAGTCTGCGTGTTCAACAACCATTAAAGTTGAAAATGGAATCACAAAAAGGCTTCTGCTTATTCCCAAATGATTGTTTGGGCTGAGAAGCGTCACTACGGGGGTAGGGGTGACCCCACCCCCATATTTGTCCAGTCCGGACATTTTCTTCTGGGTTGGAGTGAAAATCAGTCTTGGATACCGATTCGCTTTTGCTAGTAATCTAATACTTTTCATAAGTCTAGATTTGATACATGGACTTATATCACACACACAGTTGGCCATATAAATGGCGACCTGTAGTACCCTAATCGGGCTCTTAGGGTGCAGTTTGACCATTTTGGACAACCGGTACGATACGTGTTGACTGGTAGAATGCTAAATTATTTTTGGTCATTAAAATTTGTTCACATGTCTTTGCCTTGTTACAGTGTATGGGAGAGTGCCACGAGGCTCTGTCCCGTACTTTGTAACAAGGCAAATCAACACGGACTAAAATAATTTCAATTCAAAGATGGTATGAAGCACATCCACTGAATATGAAGCTTTAAAGTACGGTACCTGCACTTCAAAACAAGGCCCAAATACAGGCTTCCAGAATTCTAACAGTTAACTGAAGAACTTACGTTACGACTACTATGTGCATATTTTGTTTTTTCACAAATAAATTTCCATCAAGACTTGACTCACAACTCTAACCCCGACTGACTAATATTCCAAATATACAGTGGAGCCCACTTAATTGGATATCTCTTAACTGAATAACCCTGTTAATTGAATATAATTGCCCAACACAAAACTATTTACCATACCTCCAGTACAAATTTGACCTGTTAATTGAATATAGGTTATAGAGTAAACTCCTGTTAATTGAGAGAAAAAAATCTTTCAACCTGTCAAGAAATTACCCTGACTCTCCCCAGTTTTTCCTTTGTTTACAAATCTATTTATCCTCAGTACATCCAATACAGGCATTTAATCTATTATATCTTGTTTGACAGAGCTCATGGAGCTCTGTCAAATGAGATATAATAAAATAAATGCTAAGTTTATCTCTAGAAAACAGGAAAGTGACACAATCCCTGTTAACTGAATACTCCTGATAATTGAATAATTTTCATTGGCAAAGTCGCTATTCAATTAAAAGGGTTCCACTGTATCAGCAAGACATATCTTCGATGAAGGAGAGCTATTTTCAGCATTCATTAGGACATTAGGCTTAGCCTTTCTTGTATTCAGCAGTTACTTCACCCGACGCTTTTGAATTGTATGGCTATAAGGTATGATATTTTATTTAGCTGCATAAGTAGCATGTCATGCACGTTTCAGGGAACATTTGGATGACCCCGGTGGATGACCCCGGAAGTGACGTCATGTCACGTGACCTAGTGCCGCCATGTTGTGTTGTCATGGTAACCCGCGTGAGCGGCCATGCTGTGACGTCATCTCCATAGCGATACATGGTGTGAGTGCGCATGCGCAGCGCGTGTTGTTAGGGTGATACGTGTTTCCGTCGTCCATTTTGTATACTGGAGGCCGCCATCTTGGTTTCTATGGCAGCATGTGATTGCTATGTTACCCAAAGTCCTACAATGGGACGGGGTATGTTCAGGAGGTGTGTTCGATTGAATCGGAGTAAATCTAATTACCATAAACAACCCGACAATCCCTCCAAATCACCAAAATCTATCCCAAATCACCGAAATTGACTTTATTTCCCCAATGTATCGGCTTAGCACGTAGTGCTATAGTACTAAGGGGGTACGAGGGGATGCGTTCAATTGAACAGGAGTAATGTTCTGGCTTAGAATTTTCCCAGAATCCCTTTTTGGATCCCTACCCCATGATGTTTTTCCCATTAAAAGACACGTTCCTTTGGTCATTACCCAGAATTCTCTGCTTCTATCTCTATATGCAATAGTTTTCGTCTATTTGGCCATGTTCCTTTGTTCTAGAGTATACTCCAGTAGCGTAGAAGAGCCTATTAACTGGAACAGCTTTGCTTATTATTACTCTATTTATCTATTCTAGTCTATTCTTGTTAGTTCTGACCCTATTCCGTGTACTCTTGTTTCTTTTATCTAGATCATTTATATAAATTATAACTTACCAATCAGATTGCTTGATTTCCCATAACCTGTACTTAATCGTATAGAGCTATCCCCCCCCCCCTCCCCCTTATTACAACGAAGTTGTATCCGATTGTCATCACATCTATATCCAATGGCAATATCGCCGGGCACCCCAATTTCGGTACCCCTTTTTTGAAAAACATATGAACTTCGGCACCCCTTTTTTGTCATATGTGCTTATGTGAAAAAGCACAATGTGACACAATGTGCCCTAGCACATAGGCACATGATTTATGTGCCGATATGTGCTTATGTGAAAAGGCACAATGTGACACAATGTGACCTAGCACATAGGCACATGCGGGTATTTGAGGATACCTATTGTCTGGTATTGTATTATTCGAGGATACCTATCTAGGATACCTTCTGGAGAATCCCTTTTTGTCATATGTGCTTATGTGAAAAAGCACAATGTGACACAATGTGCCCTAGCACATAGGCACATACGACCAAAATGGGATTCCATAGCCACAGGTGTTTTCCAAAAGGGATTCTTTAAAAGGGATTCCGTAAAATGGAATTCCTATCCGACTCCGTAAAATGGGATTCCGTGTTTTATCATTGACACTCGAGGGTATGGAAAGGGACTAATAAAGCCTAATTCATCAACTACAACAAGAACCCGAACAGATACAACTGACAACCAAGATCGAAGGGAACACAACATAAACTTTGATTTAATCTTAACGCCCAATATATACAATACAATTTTTAACCTGAATGGTCTGTAACCCCTAAATACTAAGTGCAGCAACCTAACTAAACAGACGAAACATGAACGCAGATCGAACGAGTTGGAAACAACTGAACAGAACCAACTCAACTACAGTTGAACTGTTGAAGTCGCAGTGAACGAAGATCCAACACAACCAAGATCGAAGTGAACAGAACAAATTGAAGAAAATCGAACTGATCTGATCGAATATAAGCAAACTCGAAGTGAATTGACCATAAAAAATTAACAAAAATCCAACACAACCAAGATAGGAGTGAACATAACATAACAAAGTGAACGAAGATCGAACTGATCTGATTGAACACAACCAAGATCAAAGTCAACATAACAAAGTTTTCAACTGAATGAACCCATATATAACCCAATGTTAACCCTCTTGAACTGAACAAAATTAAATGAACCCTTTGAAGCCAATGCAGTTTTTAACTATAACCTCTATATCCCAGGTGTAAACCCCTTTGAAGCCAATACAGTTTTTTGAACTATAGCCTAAATGAACTGATCTGAATGAATTTTTAAACTTAATAAATTTTAACTGAATGAACTACAATCCATTGAACTGAATTCTTCCAATAGGGAAGGGGAATACCCTCGAGTGTCAATGATAAAACACGGAATCCCATTTTACGGAGTCGGATAGGAATTCCATTTTTCGGAATCCCTTTTAAAGAATCCCTTTTGGAAAACATCTGTGGCTATGGAATCCCATTTTGGTCGTATGTGCCTATGTGCTAGAGCACATTGTGTCACATTGTGCCTTTTCACATCAGCACATATCGGCACATAAAGCATGTGCTTATGTGCTAGGGCACATTGTGTCACATTGTGCTTTTTCACATAAGCACATATGACAAAAAGGGATTCTCCAGAAGGTATCCTAGATAGGTATCCTCGAATAATACAATACCAGGCAATAGGTATCCTCAAATACCCGTATGCGCCTATGTGATAGGGCACATTGTGCCTTTTCACATAAGCACATATCGGCACATAAAGCATGTGCCTTTGTGCTAGGACACATTGTGTCACATTGTGCTTTTTCACATGAGCACATGGTTTATGTGCCGGTATGTGCCTATGTGCTAGGGCACATTGTGTCACATTGTGCCTTTTCACATGAGCACATATCGGCACATAAATCATGTGCCTATGTGCTAGGGCACATTGTGTCACATTGTGCTTTTTCACATAAGCACATATGACGAAAAAGGGGTGCCGAAGTTCATATGTTTTTCAAAAAAAGGGGTGCCGAAATTGGGGTGCCCGGGGATATTGCCTCTGGATATAGATGTGATGACAATCGGATACAACTTCGTTGTAATAAGGGGAGATAACTCTATACGATTAAGTACAGGTTATGGGAAATCAAGCAATCTGATTGGTTAGTTATAATTTATATAAATGATCTAGATAAATGAAACAACAAGAGTGCACGGAATAGGGTCAGAACTAACAAGAATAGACTACAATAGATAAATATGGTAATAATAAGCAAAGCTGTTCGAGTTAATAAGCTCTTCTGCATTACTGGAGTATACTCTAGAACAAAGGAACATGGCCAGATAGACGAAAACTATTGCATATAGAGACAGAAGCAGAGAATTCTGGGTAATGACCAAAGAAACATGTCTTTTAATGGGAAAAACGTCATGGGATAGGGATCCAAAAAGGGATTCTGGGAGAATTCTAAGCCAGAATATTACTCCTGTTCATTCGAACGCACCCCCTTGTACCCCCTTAGTACTATAGCACTACGTGCTAAGCCGATACATTGGGGGAAATAAAGTCAATTTCAGTGATTTGGGATAGATTTTGGTGATTTGGAGGGACTGTAGGGTTGTTTGTGGTAATTAGATTTACTCGGATTCAATCGAACACCCTCCCCCCCCCCCCCCCATACCCCGTCCCATTGTAGGACTTTGGATAACATAGCAATCACGTGCTACCATAGAAACCAAGATGGCGGCCTCCAGTATACAAAATGGACGACGGAAACACGTGTCACCCTAACAACACACGCTGCGCATGCGCACTCACACCACGTATCACTATGGAGATGGCGTCACAACATGACCGCTCCCGCGGGTTACCATGACAGCACAACATGGCGGCACTAGGTCACGTGACATGACGTCACTTCCGGGGTCATCAGCAATTAAACTGATTTTCATTCTACAAATAATGCTATTTTTCCCATTTAACTTAAACCCTGGTTATTATATATGGTTATGCAGTTTGATGACTTTGATTTCAATAATTACAGTTCATTCACGCTATCAGGTGAAATGTATTGTGGGGACAAGTGGTCGAGGTGTATTGGGACCCCCCCCCCCCCCCCCTCCTGGAGTTGAGGAAGATTGGGGACCCGGATCCACCGGGCCGAGACATTTTGCTTTTCAAGCATGAAATTCACCAAATCATTGACTTTTGGAAGGCTCATATCTTACACCAAAATTTTGCCTGTTTAACATTAATATTCGGCGTTAATATACTACTGTCGTTTGCACTGCAAATATGGGACACATTTTAAGTGTTACTGGAGAGAATGAATGGAGTGTCATAAAAAAAAAAACAACAATGCACCGATATCCTTCAAACTATTTGAGAAAATGTGGGATTTTTTAGAATGTTTTTTTTTTTAAACGTTTGGGGGCCTGTCGGGAGCGTGGTTTCCCCAAAGTTACTCCACTCTACCCCCATGGATGAGCCGCCACTGAGAGACAGCTAAAAGAATATTTCTAATCTCTTTTCTCAGTAATAAGACCGAGAACTTTCTCAGGCGAAATGTCAGGGGATGGAATCCTTGATAGTCATTTAATTGAATTGTACTCAACATTCGTCAAGTTTCTGGTTGTTATGAACGAAGTTAGTTGCGTTTGGACAGCAGACTTCACACCAGATGGGCAGAGTTCAACATTTAAGGGGACATCCAACCTAACTTTGGTCAAATTTCAGGAAATTTTCTCCAAAGTTCAAAATGGATAGAAAGAAATAAACCCAGTAATTATATTCCAAAATATTTGGAAAGAAAAATAGAACATGTGGAAACTGAAATTCGCCATCCTTGGATAAGGAAATTGAAAGGTTGTTCTGCAATTTCATCTTTATCTCCCATTAATGGGATTGTCAATGTAACTTTCCCCCGTGAATGTATTGAGCGTTTTCAATTCCATTGCCTTGCAAATTTGAGAAGAGCCTGTCCGTTTCTGCAGTTCTCAGATCTTTGAAAACAATATATTGCTCAAACATGCAAGGTAAATGCTCAGTAAACTAGAGAAATAGAACTTACTGTGATCAGTAAACTCCAATCTGCATGAAATTGGTGTTACTATTTTCGGTAGTAAAATTTCTTTAAAGAAATCAGAAATGAGTTTTTGTAGTAAACACCATTTAAAGATTTTCGAACAGGAATCAGATAAAACATTTCAAAAACTAGAAATAACTTCTATGAGCATGCAGCATTTAATGTGTTCGATAAAGGAATCTGAAATGGATAGTGAAGAAATCAGAAATACTTTGTTGTGTACTGTAATAGAAATGTTTTATGCAAAAAAAAAAAAAAATCTACCACACACAAATGATTTGACAAAAACTGAAATTTTAGCACTGAGTGATCCCCTACCCCCTCACATTTCAAACCTCATATTGGACCCAGATCATTATGTCTGATATGTAAGTGCGTCCTGATTTCAAAATTTTGACTCGCCCCCCCCCCCCCCCCCCCTTTCAAAATGTTTGGGCCCCTCTCCCACTTTTGGGGCATATAAATTTTCAGGTGAACTTTAGGAATGCATTAGAGAGTCTAAAAAATTGATAATGTCATACTATGCTTGAAATATCAGCATGACCATCTTTCAAAACTTACGGCTCTAACTATCTTTTCAGTGTTAGATTATACCATGCGCTAAATAGTAGACGTGGCCAAAAATTTTGAATATGGCTTACTTTCAAAATGTTTGGTTCTGCCCATTTTTCTGAGTGGCGGAATGTATGTATGAACTTCGGGAATGCATTGGGGGGGGGGGGGGGGGAGGTAAATGTAATTTCCTGCAATTATGAAACTAGTGACCCCTGGGTGACCTTGACCCATATTTTGAGCCGTCATCGCAATTCGACTCACTTGGCGTTGTTCCCAGGCCCACAGGTCATATCATGATTGCGATATGAGTGCCCACTTTCAAAATTAAGGCTCCGCCAACTTTTTGGAGCGATACATCAGAGGATCACAAAACGAGATTTCTATCAATTCTGAAAAATACAATGAATGACCCTTGGGTGACCCCAGGGACCTTGGCCCATATTTTTTAACCTATATTGACTCATTTGGTGTTGTCCATAGGTCCATGCTTGAGATATGGACGTCACACACTTATCTAATTTTGGGCCCCGTACACTTTTTTGAATGTAGAAATACAGAATGAACTTCGGAAATGTATCAGAGCATCATAAAATGAGATTTCAGCAATTATGAAAAATGCACTCACTGACCCCTGATTGACCTAACTGACCTTAACCCATATCTTGAACCTTCATTGGGTTTCGATCGATTTGGTGTTGGTCCCGGATCCAGAAGGTCATACCATGCTAGAGATATGAGCGTGATCCATTTTCAAATTTTTTGGCCGCGCACACTTTTTTAGAGTGTACAAATACATGGATGAATTTCAGGAATGCATTAGGGGGTCATGAAATGCGTTTTCCAACAATTCTGAAAAATGCACCGAATGACCCATTAATGACCTCTGTGACATTGATCCATATTTTGAACCTCCATTCAGTTTCGACTCATTTGGTGTTGGTTCCAGGCTCATAAATCATAACATGCTTGAGATATGAGATAGGAGTGTGAATCACCTTCAAAATGTTTGGCACCCGCCCACTCTTTTGAGTGTGAAAATACATTATGAACTTCGGGAATGCATTGGGGGGTCATGAAATGCGATTTCCGGCTATTCTGAAAATGGGTTCAATGAACCCTGGGTGAACCCCTATCGAGTTTCGAGACATTTGCTGTTGGTTCCATTTCAAAATATCGTTTAGTACCGGCCAGAAGACCCGGTGGACTATAGAACGTCAATAAAATGTTTGAGTGAAATGATTCAGTAATATAGAAATTATTTTTTAAACGCTGGGGGGGGGGGGGGGGGGGGAGGGGGGGGGGGCTCATGACGTTCCATTGGAACTGAGAAAATCAGGATCTCATCAAGGCCTATCAGTGCTCCGAGCGGCAATGTGAGTGCTGAAAAGGGTTCTTCAGTTATAATAGCCATACAGTGCCGGCGCCAGAAATTTTTTTGTGGGGGGGGGGGGGGGGGCAACTAGGGGGGGCAGACTCCCAAGAAGGGGGCAAATACGTAAAGGATCTATCATTACTTTGTTATGAGGTAGTCCAAACTTGGACCCAAAGTCCGTAATATACTTTTTTGGTTTGGTACGTCCTGTGGACGTACCAAACCAAAAAATTATATTACGGACTTTGGGTCCAAGTTTCGATTAAATGTAATGGTAATTAGCGGTCCTCCTTTCAAAAAATCCTGGATCCGCGTCTGGTGGGTCTGTGCGTGAGAGAGAGAGAGAGAGAGAAGAGAGAGAGAGAGCGAGGAGAGAGAGAGAGAGAGGAGAGATAGAGAGAGAGAGAGAGAGAGAGAGAGGAGAGACTCACAATGCCCGTCTGTCATAATGCGAAATGCATTATTTTTTTTAGACAAGGGATATGGATAGACATGCCTTTGTTGGCTCATAACTTAATTATAACCTATAAGTATCTGCATCAGAGTCTTTAAATCTCTACTGCCTGGATGTGTTCATCAGCTAGCCTGAGGCTTTGGGCTAAGTGTGTATGGGAAATTATTGGGAATAAAAAAGAGAGGGGTGTGTGTGTGTGTGAGAGAGAGTGACTGAATGTGTTTGTGTGTGAGGGTGAATGGAAATGCATGCGAGATTGTTGGGGGGGGAGGGGGGCAACTGGGGGGGCAAAGCCTTCGTTTGGGGGTGGGCAAATGCCCCCCCCCCCCCCCCCCCCCGTAGCGCCGCCACTGTAGCCATACATTAAATAAAATCTTGAGGAACCATACTGAAGTCTTGAGAGGGTTAAAAAAAAACACCCCCTTTAATTACTCCATTTTAATAATTCATAACTGTGGAAGGTACAACGGCATCACCCAACCCCCTTAGAATACGAAGTTATCTTGTGTTACAAGACATATCTGAATAACGTATAAAAACCGCCGTGCAAAGAAAAGGGTTTCTTTCAGCTTGATTTGAGGATGAGTTTGAAACAGTGGTGAGACGAAAGAAGACTAAAGGAATAAGACGAAAAAAGAAAAAAAACACAAAAACAATAGTCTGCGTGTTTCAAGCAGAATAAAAAAGGAATGGCGTGTCATGCCCACATCCGCTTGGGCCAAGGAAGTACAACAAGCGGGGGTAACTCTATTTTGTTCAAATTGACAGGTGCCCGTTCCTCGCAGAGTCGTTGGTGTGTGTCGATGGCGTCTTGGCAACGAGTTTTTTGGTCCTGAACAATATTATGATGATGCACTTCAGTTTTATAAAGGTAAATGCTGGAAATCATAAATTTCTGTCCCAGAAATTATATATTAAAGAAGGATTAAATCAAATTTCAGTTGATCCAGCTTTCGTATAAATTATTTTCGTCACAACTGGACAAGCTTTCGATTTAGTGAGCGCTGTCACCTAATTTCGGAATACCGATCCGGTTGGTAACTGTGTGATGGTGACATTGAAGGATACATTTTGTCAGCATTTAAGTTACTACACATATTCAATAGTTTTTACGCTATAACCAGCGCATTAACACATTCGTAGACTCATATCTTGAATATTTTTAGCCTGGTTTTTAGCTTGCCACAGTGGGGATATGGCGTAACAGGAGACAAGTGCGGGAACCGGGATTCGAACCATCGGATTATGGACGATTCGGACCATGTACAATTCGGACCAGATTTTTTTTGGTCGATTCGGACCAGATCTATGGACGATTCGGACCAGATTTTTGGACGATTCGGACCATGCTTATGGACGATTCGGACCATGTTTATGGACGATTCGGACCGTGTTTATGCCTTTATGGACGATTCGGACATAGTTCTTTGGCAGTTGGGATCAAGTTTGGGGGAGGTTTGGAGCATGTTTCTAAGCCATTTGGACCAAATTATGAGACGGTTGACTGATTCGGGGTGAGCAATGAAAAAAAACAAAACAACTAATGCCAAAGAAGATTAAACATACTTTTATTCTAGTCAAAAGCAGGTAACTCTCATATTACAAAAACCGAAATGAAAAGATTATAATACATAGATATAAATGTTGCAGACATATAGCACAATTCATTTGAACAGGAAACATGTAAAGACTACATAAATATCGGTAAAAGTGAGATAGTACATGGATTTTGGAGCGAAAAATTGAAAGACACCAGGGAAAGGTCCGCCAAATGCGAGGAGACCCGGGATATCTATTCCTAGAAATGTTAGACCACGGGCTATTATTTCGCGGAATTGTAGTCCGAAGGTACTACTCTTCGCACAGACTTAATTGAAAGCAGTCACTAAATACAAAGTAAAAAATAATATAATAATAAATATACAGTACAAGTCAAAATATAAGTTGGAAGAAAACCACTATAATATAAGTGTTCAGCTTTCCTACATTGTTAACACCACTTTCTGGCATTATTTTTTGGAAAGATCTCATACAGAGTGCTTTCCAAACAATAATGCCAGAACCTGGGTATTCAACACATAGTTAATCGTGGTTATCCTATAATTTAATTGACTTTTACTGTACTTGTAGCACATATATAGCACAACTTGTAAATACATAAAAATAATGTAAACAGTACAAGTCAAAATACACTGATGACACCAGGGCTCTGGCATTATTTTTTTGGAAAAAATTCAGATGCTTTCCAAAAATAGTCTCAAAACCAGGTGATTATATTATAAATAACTATAAACCATACAGCGGTTACCTTACCCCCACCCCAGTGTATTTGGCAGCCAAGATGACTTCCCCCCAGTCCAGTTGACAGACAGGACAACTGCCCCCAGTCCAATTGTTAGAATACCCCCCCCCCCCCCCCCCCCCCCCCCGCCCCCCCACCCACCCCTGCATGTAGTGTATTTTCTTAGGCATCTTTTTAGAATACTTGGATATTTATTAACCCTGTTCTGTGACAGTTAGGTAGAAATTAGTTCATTTTAAGTTTCAATTCTTCATTATTTCTTACATAATATCTTGGCAACCTGCTCTTATCTCAATTAGCAGTACCTTAAAACATGTGTGAATGATGAGTGTAGGAAAAAAAACCCTTGGGAAAAAACCTCCTTAGGAAAAAAGCCCCTTGGTAAAAAAACCCTTGGAAGAAACCCCCTCGAGAAAAGAAAAACCTTGGAAAAAACCCCCCTTCATATTGACAACAGAAAAACATTTTCTTTAGTGACTTTATTTTTGTATGACAACATGTTCATTAGTGAAAAATACATGAACATAATATTATCTGTATGTTCTATAGTACAAAATATCTGTATGTCCTATAGTAAAAAATACATGCCAATGATATTCAAATTTGCATATTTTCACCTGTTAATCACTTCATATACAGCACTAATACATTAAATATGTCTAACATTTAATTTGTAAGGCAAGATGCCCTACAGCACTGAATACGTTAAATAACCCTTTACCCAATGCAGCTTTTTTTGAAAGTATGCAAATATGGATACCATTGGAACTGGCTGAAGCAGCTAATTCCAATGATTTTCATGTTTGCATACTTTCAATCGTTAATTACTTTATATAGACCCCACAACATTAAATACGGCACTAAATACATTAAATATGTCTAAGGCCTAAAAAAATTAAAAAAAATTGTTTCTCAGGCCCTCCCTCATGGTCCTTTTGGCTGCCGCAAGCTCTCTTTTTATAACCAATTTAAACTTTAAAAAAATTAAAATTAAATGGTTCATGTCTGATATTTTACCCAAGTTAAAACAAATTGATGAATTTGTCCCTTGAGTGCAAGAAGGCTTTGCAATGCTTTACCATTGCAAAGCCTTCTTGCACTCAAGGGATGAAATAACCACCACCCATGCTATTCTGTAGATTATGAGGCCTAAAACTTGAACCAAGAACATGAACTTTTGATGGCAAAGAAGTAATTACTGAAATAAAAAATAAAATAAAAAACCGCTCGCCCGCATGCAATTTCACAAATAATGGCCTGAGAAACAGAATATCTACTTTGTGTGGCCTAACATTTAATTTGTCAGGCAAGATGCCCTACAGCACTGAATGCGTTAAATAACCCTTTACCCGATGCAGCTGAAAATGTTTTTCTGTTGTTAATATGAAGGGTTTTTTTTTCCAAGGTTTTTCTTTTCTTGAGGGGGTTTCTGCCAGGGGCTTTTTTACTAAGGAGGTTTTTTTTTCCGTACCCCGTGAATGATATAATTAATCTCATCAAATGATTATTGGATAAATAATACAAATACAGTTATTTTGTCATGACTGTGGGGCTTGAAATTCTGTTCTTCTGTCCTGACTAATCGCACTCAATAATTACGAACAGGATTATCTGTTGTGATAACCACAAACAATACATCGGTATTTCTCAGTGAAATTAATCCCAATCAACTTGAGACGGCGGTATTTCTCAGTGAAATTAATCCCAATCAACTTGACTGACACACAAGAAATTAACAGTACTACTATACTCTCTCTCTCTACCCCCCCCCCCCCCCCCCCCCCCAACCCCGGTGTTACCTGAGAGTCATTATAGTTTTTATTTAGTGTCTGATCTTGTCAGTTCATTTTTTATTTATTGTTTGTTTTAGAATTTCTAAAGAACATCAACCAAAAAACTGACTCCGAGCCCGAATCATGCAACCGTCTGATAATTTGGTCCAAATGGCTTAGAAACATGCTCCATATCACCCCAACACTTGATCCCAACCGCCCAAAAACTTGGTCCAAAATGCCCATAAACATGGTCCGAATTTTCCATAAGCATGGTCCGAATCGTTCAGAAATCTGGTCCGAATCGTCCATAGATCTGGTCCGAATCGTCCAAAAAAAATCTGGTCCGAATCGTACATGGTCTGAATCATTCATATACCGAACCATCGACCTCTACTCTAGCACACAAAGTGACCGATTTACCACAAAATTAAGAGATCAGACCAACCAGGCTGGTTGGTAAATGGCCTTTATACCACAACAGCTACACTATTCCCCCCTTCTTTTGAGATTCATCACATGTGAATCTCACCCCAGATTCCACCTCAGAATGGGCAAAACCTTCACCATGCTTCACCACAGCATCCACAACCCCACCAACTGCTGATTGGACAAGCCCCCATATGTAACAGGAGGAGATAAGTGTGGGAGCCGGGTTCACAACGTTGACCTCGAGCACACAAAGCGACCGATTTACCACGAGACTAAGAGATCCAGACAAACCAGGCTGGTTGGTAAACGGCCTTTACCACAACCACCACAAAGTACCGTATACATAAGGTCATCCTAGCTGAAAGTCATGTGGGTCCTGGTCATATCTACCTCAAAGAAAATTTGTCCCTCTTCATTTCAACCCTTGTCACCTCACACCCAGGTCATTTTATCTTTTGTAGACAGTACTATACAACAGGTCGTACTAAATACAGCAAGTCCCTAATAAGTCGCTAAGTCCCCTCATGTACTAATTACAGCAAGTCCCTTTAAAACACATCATTTCTCATGTAAAGCTCTCACAAAATTTAACCTCAGACATGAATTTGCAAAGGACTGTCAAATTTGTTTATTATGTGCAATTATTAAGTATATATCAAGCATTTTCATCGATAAATTCAGAACTTTTTTGACTGTTTATAAATAAACACTTCGCAAATTCGGGTTGGCAGTTTCGTTGTTTATAATTATTTATTACATTATTTACTGAAATTGTAATTTTCAAAGCATGCTTCTCAATGATGATTTTCGTAAATAATTTTCTAGATTTAATTCACAAAACACGATGAAATTAAAGCAAGCTTGCTATTTGCGCTTATTTGACCTGTTACGTCTTGCGTCGACTAGTTTTGCTTAAACTATTTATTTATTTATTTATTTATTTATTTATTTATTTATTTATTTCTCTGCACTTTTAGCAGCCAGGGTCGGAACAGAGAGATTTAATTGTGGATGAAAGCCGGACAGAACTTAAGCACTAGCTTGTATTGACACAGGTAAAATATTAGAGTGCTCAAGCCGGCAGACCTTCTTTAAACATGATAAAATAAACAAACAAACAAAAAAAAATGAAATAAAAAAATAAAATAAAAAATAAAACAAGTATCAAAAAAACATTTTCAGATATCATTTCAAAAGCATCTCTTTTAAAAGTTGTACTTTTATTTTACACACATGTGACTCAGAGATCGCCGGAACTGCTGTTCAAAACAACTAAAGATTGTCAAGCATTTACTGCTTTTAAATTTGAAAAAAACAAACAAATAAAAACAAAAATAAATAGTCAACATGCAGTTCTATAATAAAGTCTCTAATTTTTAATTTTTGACACTATTAGCGGTGCATTTTGAGGGACTTAATGTATTTTGTATCCAAGGGGACTTAGGGTCTTGGTGTATTTAGTACAACCGCTATACAACAGAGGGTAATTTTTGTTTGGCGGGTGATGATTGTATTTCTTCCCATTAGGTGCATGCATTGTCTACCTCATGGGCTTATGCTAACTCTGTCAGGTTGTCAGACATTATGCAGGCAGCTCCACCTTCTACCTGTCAGTTACAGAAGCAGTCTGAGGACCTTTTTTTCTTTAGGACCTCTTTCTTCTGCTCAGACTGTTATCAACCCTAGCCACAGGTTATTCTTCAGGATCAATTCCAGCCCTGTACTTGGTTACTGTCATTTCCATCTGTGTGTCACACATGGCCATACGCCTCATTTCAGTGTTTGTGATGGTTTTATAGGCCTTGGGTACTCTTCTCCTCTCCACGTTTCCAGCGCAGTTGGGTTATGTGGGGTGGGGGGGGGGGGGGGGAGGGGGTTGGTTATGTGATTCCCTCCTCCTATTGTCTATTCAGCCTGTTGTAAACAATTGTGAGGTAGGTTGATATTATACCTATACAATTGTTTACCTGGAGGCTCTCCCGTCTTCTAATTCGGGTAAGAATCCTTCCTCCATGCTGATCAAATACTTCCAATGTTGGCAGATTCAAATAGAATGGCACATTGGTTATACATCTGCTCACTGGTACCAGAAAGCCTTGGATTAGTACAGAGAAGAAGGTCTCCTACTAGGTGTGTGCCGGCCGCACTCGACCCAGTTTTGGCTTATTTTTTCTTGGTGCTTTTGCACCACTTTTTCTTCCCCAAATCGCTTGGGAAAGATCAAAATAGAGAGTATCTTTTCTGAGTTAGGGACTTCCACTACAGTGCAAGCCTGTTGTAAACAATTGTGGTAGGTATAATAAGAAAGGAAATTTACTATAAAATGTATATTTCTTCTGGTACTTTGGGAAGGCGATGAGTTATTGAGAGAAGGGAACCCCAATTCAAAGGAAGATAACGTTCTCCCATAAAAAATTACCTGATATCTTTATTATACATTATGACAACGATTTATATTGAACAAACTGGTGAAACAATCAACCTGCTTTGTCTACAACACCAACACGAAAGCACAGGCGGGAAATGAGGACTGCATTATATACAGTAATGTCACATGATTTCAGGAGAGTTAAGCATCACAAGTTCAAATGTCATCCAATCGGATAAGAACAGCTCACACTCAAATACGAAAATAAGTGGTCACACATAGTTCCTCCGTTACACAAGTATATCAAGATAATTGAATGGAGTTTGTCTTCTTCATCTGTGCAGCAGTGCAATCACAAAAGTGAACACAGAATTTCAACCATGGATTGAGACCTGATCAAAATTCTCTTTGCATTTTACTCCCCACATCACTGTAGAATTTCACCTGTCAAAAAAGTAATGCAAGGAAAATTGAATCTGAGATGAAATTTTCCTTTGTTCACTTGATTTGGTCTTGATTTCTCAATACTTATCCACCATTATCACTGTCACAGACACTCCATTCATCATAATTCACACCAAACACTTAAATTTGAATCCCCCCCCCACACACACACACACAAACACACACCAAAAATAAAGCCAAATCAATAAAAAAAAAGAGTCCTGTACAGTTCTCTACAGATGGCTTCTCTGCATGCACAGATCCAAGGAAGTGTCCCCAATTCCCACCAATAACCATTCTTTTGTTTGGCCTGTTGATCAGCAATCTTATTTTTATACTACAACCAATGGCCCAGACTTAGCTGGTGCTAACTTGATATAGTTCACAAATTTTGCACCCCCCAATCGCCCCAAATTTGCATACAAAACTGAAAAATTTAAGTTCTAGCTGGTCCTCCATACTTTTGTTTACTGCACATGCGTGGTAACAGGAAGGTACCGAAATTGGTGTGAAGCATCGTTCTTTGTTTGGCCCTAAGTCAGTAAACAATGATATGACATCTGTGCTTTAAAATCTCCTTTTTTGAGGATGCCAGGCACAAATCAATGAAAGAATTGGTGGATTCAAGGTTATAAATGGATGATGGAAGTGAGCAACAGTGGTTTGAAATGTTCAGGGCTGTAACTTTACAATAATTATACAAATTATTTTATGTTTCCCATTTTCGGGACATGCACCTGACGTCATCATTCTTGCTAATGATTTACCTACTGTTTGTTAAGTGTTCCTTCCCTACCCTTCCATGAACCCTCCTGTTAAACTCCTGAGCTTTTTGTCTGTTTTTATTGAAATTAAAAAAAAAATTTCTTGGGAGTTTAACATGTGTTACAGAATGTTTATCCCCATGGTTACGTCCTCACCCTAGGGGTGTTGAGTCATTTTGGTCTTGCATCTTCTATCCGATGTATCGTTTTTTCTTTGTATGAAGATCTAGATTTGCATCTGGTAGCATTTAAATCGGTTACTGACTTTGGGCCTTTTTGTGTGCCTGTTGTCTTGTTTCCGGTTTTTATGTGTACCCATACTATGTATGGTACA
Source organism: Pictodentalium vernedei (assembly GCA_031216915.1). Lineage (NCBI taxonomy): Eukaryota > Metazoa > Mollusca > Scaphopoda > Dentaliida > Dentaliidae > Pictodentalium > Pictodentalium vernedei. Next base: position 277,777,265 of record CM062289.1, read on the forward strand.
CATAATGCCGGCATCCGGGGTGACCATCCATCGTTCGTCCATCCTTTGTCCGTCCGTGTGTCCCTCTGTCCGTCCGACCGTCCGTCCATCCATCCGTCCATCTGTCTGTCCGACGTCCGTATCCATTTCTTTGGCATTTGATAACTTGAAAAATATTGCTTGGATTGTCAAGTTACTTTATATTTGTGTTCAGGTTACTGATGTGCCGAGCTGTATAGTTTTTGGTGTGAATCGGATAATTTGATCCTGAGATATTAACCCGTTATCCTTCAAATTGAAAATTCCTCCAATCCCTTTGGCATTCGATAACTTGAAAAATATTGCTTGGATTGTCTAGTTACTTTATATTTGTGTTCAGGTTACTGATGTGCCGAGCTGTATAGTTTTTGGTGTAAATCAGATAATTTGATCCTGAGATATTAACCCTTTATCCTTCAAATTGAAAATTCCTCCAATCCCTTTGGCATTCGATAACTTGAAAAATATTACTTGGATTGTCAAGTTACTTTATATTTGTGTTCAGGTTACTGATGTACCGAGCTGTATAGTTTTTGGTGTAAATCTGTTATTTTGATCCTGAGATATTAACCCTTTTTCCTTCAAATTGAAAATTCCTCCAATCCCTTTGGCATTCGATAACTTGAAAAATATTGCTTGGATTGTCAAGTTACATTATATTTGTGTTCAGGTTACTGATGTGCCGAGCTGTATAGTTTTTGGTGTAAACTGGATAATTTGATCCTGAGATATTAACCCTTTATCCTTCAAATTGAAAATTTCTCCAATCCCTTTGGCATTCGATAACTTGAAAAATATTGCTTGGATTGTCTAGTTACTTTACATTTGTGTTCAGGTTACTGATGTGTCGAGCTGTATAGTTTTTGGTGTAAATCTGATGATTTGATCCGGAGATATTAACCCTCTATCCTTCAAATTGAAAATTCCTCCAATCCCTTTGGCATTCGATAACTTGAAAAATATTGCTTGGATTGTCAAGTTACATTATATTTGTGTTCAGGTTACTGATGTGCCAAGCTGTATAGTTTTTGGTGTCAATCTGATACTTTAATCCTGAGATATCAACCCTTTATCCTTCAAATTGAAAATTCCTTCAATGCCTTTGGCATTCGATAACTTGAAAAATATTGCTTGGATTGTTAAGTTACTTTATAATTGTGTTCAGGTTACTGATGTGCTGAGCTGTATAGTTTTTTGGTGTTAATCTGATAATTTGATCCGGAGATATTAACCCTTTATCTTTCAAATTGAAAAATTCCTCCAATCCCTTTGGCATGAGATAACTCAAAAAAAAGATCAATCCGATCGTCATGTTTCTTTATATATTTATTCAGTTTACAGATGTGCTGTGCTGTATAGTTTTTTATGTAAATCTGATAATTTGATCCGGAGATATTAACCCTTTATCCATCAAATTAGACACTCCTCCAATCCATTTCTATATGTACCCATACCTTGTATGGTGTACATAATGTCAGCATCCGTGGTGGCCCTCCATCATACAGCTTTCTACTAGTTGCACGTATGGGTACACATCTGACGATTTCACCGGCCTATTTTTTCTATTGACGTTGTTTACATTTGGCAATGCCCTTAACATGTATTTATTTATTTATTGGTGTTCAAGATCACATATTTCTGCACAATGGCTAATCATGACCATGACATTGGAAGTCGGAGTACCGGGAGAGAACCACTGAGCAACGGTGAGCAACTGTCAGCTTTCCAACATACCAACTCCATACATGCAGGGTTAGCATTGGTTGAAGACAGGTGCACCATTGACATGCAGTACGCCTTAGTACACAATGTCACCGTGCCCCCACGTGGGCAATGGGGGTGAAGTGTCTTGCCCAAGGACACAACGCGGGATTCGAACCGAGGACCTCTTGGCTTGCAGCCTGCACCTCTACCAACTGAGCCCCCGTGCCTCCCCCCCCTCCTAAACATGTAGTATTATAATACTTTAGAATTATTCTAGGATACATTGATTATGATTCCGGTAGTGTAGCTCAAAACAATTGGCATTTGTCCACACTTAGGCTCTATCGAGATGCCCTTGGGCTCATGATGTTCCCTTTGGGAACTAAGGCATTTTCAAAAAAAAAATTCGAAATTTTTTTGTAATTGTTTTGAAATTAATTTGATTGCTATTTTTGTGTATCGTTATCATGTACTTTTGTTGTTGAACTTGTAGGAGTGCTATCGACTTTGTTTTTGGATTGTAATTAATTATGAAAGCTTACTGCTCTAAATGCAAGGCAGGGAAGTCTTCCTCGGATTTACATGCTTGTTGTCTTGCCTGTAGTCGATGGACTTCTACAGATTCTTGTCCTACTTGTGTACATTGGGATGCCAGATGTTGGAGAAGGATGTCGCGGTACGTCGTCAGCAGTGAAGATTCGATGCCAGAGGTGTCACCGCAGGAATTATAATTCAAGTTTTTCAGTTTCTTTTTCAGAGGAACAAGAACATGGTGATGGTATTGTGACACCCATCCAAAGTGTGCTACCGTCGTCACACTCTGATGAGCAAAAAGAGCTAGCTGCAAAGGTGCTCATGAATATTAAGTAAGGGATAAGGCCTCTAGTTAGTGTTCTTAATCACTTGCAAGCAACTAGCTCGACCCGTGAAGCAATTACTCTGTCCGTAGGAGCAGTGACACAGGGAAAGTCTGTTGTGGTCGATGGAAGTGTAGATTTGGGTAGAGCGAGTACCTCAAAATCAAACGCTCACCCAGCGATGACAGAAATAGGGAAGAAGTCAGCACGTTTCTTTTCGGGAGGCTCAGCGAGGTCTGACCAGACTGCGAGCAGGAGAGGCCTCTCTCTAGCAGACTATCCCAACAACATTTGGGGCCAAATGTTGTTTTGAGAAACTTGCACGAGCCGGAGCATACGTCCACCCCCACCGCTCAGGATGCTCTGTCTGGACTGCGGCTGGGGTCGGCTACAGTCACGGTTTCCTCTGCTACGTTACAAAAGCACACACGGCCGCATGCTAGCTACCCATCTTTGGATATCCAGCCAGTTGTGCAAAGACAGAGTCAGTCTTCACCCATGAAGTCGGACCATCTGGTAGCTAGCAATCTGAGGCTTCGATCATCGTGATGTTTGGAGAAGAGATCTATCTCCAGATCTTCGTCCCAGGAGCAGCAAGCGACGAAAAAACAGAAGACCGCTGCTGATCACAGCATCCCAGCAAGTGCAAGAGCAGCCTTCCGCAGACTCCAGTGGTGAGCTGTCGGATGGTGCTGGGTCGGTCCAGTTATCTGCACACGCAGATGCGATGGACCGAACGTCAAAACTGAATCAGTCAGATGGTGAAAGGGACAAGGAAGAGGATTACCCTTTCCTTTCGGAACAGCATATGGTAGCGATGGATTTTATTCATCAATGCTATCCTAGATTTGTTCCACCTGATCAGCATGCTGCGACTACTAGAGAGAAACCGCTGTCTCTGGATGCAGACTTCGTGTGGAGGAAAGAGGATGTTCTTTCCTTCCCGACATAGTCTAGAAGGTGTTGCTGGCCTTCGGCCATGTTGATGATGCCATATTCAACCTCTCTAGTGCTAAGAGGAAAGGCGGTTTCTTTTCGACATCTTCCATAAATATACCGTTCCTTGGACCATGTTCATTTAAAACGGTTGGAGAAGATGTCCAGAGAGCTCCTCTGCATTTAGATGAGCAGGCCAGGGATTTAGATATGTCCCTACCAGCATCATTCAATATATGCTCGGAAGTGATGGAATGTGCTATTTCATCCAATTGAGCGAATCTGGACGCGATGTCCTATGCAGATCACCTTACCAGAGCTATGGCGCAACGTCTTAATGAGAAGGAATTTGAGGACGTTTCTTCCTCGCTTAAGAGTTCTTTCCAGGGCAATCATGCATGCCACGTATAACTCTGCCCTGACAGTGGCAAATTTGGAGTTGATCAGATGTGATGCTGCCCTTGCATTGTCATTACTTATAGATGACAAGGTGAAATGCTTTCTCCGGGTCGCTCCGGTCTCCGGACATACTCTGTTTGACGACAAGCTTTCGTTAGTCTATGAGCAGGCTACAAAGAAAACTTCAAGTGCACTGCTGTTGAAGTTGGTGTCATCAACATGCATCAGCAGACCGGGGTAAGCGAGGCCATTCTGCTTCTAAGTTATCTAAAGGGAACTCCTCGCAAGAGTACAAGAAACACTCTTATAATTACTCCGGAGGTCGTCAGTATAGCAACTCGGGAAAGGGGCGCAGGTCTGATCAAGACTAAAGGTCAGACGCCCCTAAGCTGACGGGACGAGGTTCTTCGCATGGAGGACGTAGTTTCTCCTCTCGTAAGTCATACAGGTGATGGACAAGACCTCTATTACTTGCCAGTTGGCGGAAGGTTATCAAGATCCGCAGAAAACTGGATAACTATCACAGAAGATCAGTGGGTGAAAAGTGTAGTCTTTGAAGGCCTACGGCTATCATTCTGAGCAAAACCCCCACTTACAAGATGTCCACGTTGGACGAATCTTCCGGTGGATCCTTTCAAAAGAGAGTCTCTCCTAGCGGAGGTTCAGGCTCTCTTATTAAAGGAAGCAATTGAGGTCAACGAGAATCAAAATTCTCAAGGCTTTTACAGTCACCTGTTCCCCGTACCGAAGCCAGACGGCTCATTCCGACCGGTAATAGACTTCAGCTGGATAAACAAGTTGATCGTGGCTCCAAAGTTCTATATGGAAACCATTCGGTCGGTAAGAGCGAGCATTTGAGTAGAGATGGGCGGTTTTCAAATTTGCTTTTCGGTTTCGTTTTTTTTATGTAAAAAAACCTTGGTTTGGTTCGGTATTCTTTTCAAACACCATGGAATGAGCAATCTCTCATTTGCAGAATGAGTCCTGAAAAGTGTAAATTCAATTTGTTCATTTTCTCCAAGCTATCCCAGAGTGCCACAGTCCCCAATAATTCATCCTCTGAGTATCACCTAATGTTCAGCCATGGGGTGCTTATTCGGATTCAGGCTCACAGTCACAGCCTCACAAGTTCAACTTTACAGAGGATGAATTTAGTGCTGCTAGCCTCGTGTGAAGGGGTAACATCACAAAATTCACCCCATGTGTGACCCTATTGAATAGGGTCACATATGGGGTGAATTTTGTGATGTTACCCCTTCATGAAAAATGACAGTATACATTTTTGGAATTTTCCTGACCAGGCTGACCTACACCTGTATTTCTATCTCTCTACCATCTCTGGACATTGATATAAACTTGCGTAGACATAATTGAAATATGGGTGTGATCAGACTTTATTAACTAAAAACTTCAAAAGTAGGACATAAAAATAAAGTTTAGAACATAAAATGATCAAATCACTGACAAACTGCCAATCACAATAATGAGAATATCACAAATATTGACTGATCATCAGTATTTGGTCACACATGACCACAAAGGAATTCAAATTGCTCAGTTTTTGAGTTGCAGTTCTGAAGTTTACACAGCTGCCTGCTGCATGACAAGTTTGGTAATATTTCTTTTAAAAGTATCAATGAAAAAATATGGAAAATTATTGGTTGTAGGAAGTGAGGAACAACATATCAATCATGGAGTCATGTTGTCACAGGTTCACAACAAAAGTATTTTCTCACTGTTTCAAGTTGTGGTTAAGAAATACAAGCATTTCAGCATGATTTGGTTTCAGTCTACAACATCTATCAGACAGAACTAGTCCAGCCTTGCTGAAAATTCTCTCACTCGGTACAGAGGTCCCAGGAATGAATAAGAGAGACTTGGCTAACTCAGCAAGGTGTGAATAATTTTTTCTGTTCATACTCCACCACTTGAAAGGGCAGTCTGATGGCTCTGTGGGGGTTTCTTCAAGAAATCTCTCTGTTTCATATTGTATTAACGCTTTTACTTCATCCTGATTTTCTACTTTTTTCGTACATTTTTTTGCCACCTTTTTTTTGAATGATGCCCAGAAATCATATTTAGTGACAGTCTGTTTCCTGTTTGCCCCATCACTAGATTGACAAAAAGTAGATGCCACACTTTCCCCAGGAGTGGGAATAACAGCTGAAGGTTGATATGATTCTGCAGTTATTGATGTTGAAGTGGTGTTTCCCTGTGCCAAGATCTGCTCGGTGAAAGTGAACAGTTCATCAAGCATCATCTCCTTGGCATCACATTTTAATTTTTCCGAAGAAAAACCATACAACTTGAATCTCAGATCCAAACTTGTTGTGACTACATAAAGTTTCTCAATTTCATAATTTGGCCATCTTGTTTTTATATTGCCTATCACAGTCTTTGCAAAACTGTCCAATTCTAAATTTTCAAGTTCTTCAATTATTGTGTTGAGAACAGGGAGGATCATTGAGATAGTTGCATATTTAGATGACGAAAGTATTGTTGTAGCGTGTTCCAGTGGTCTCAGAGCATCAACATATTCGCTGGTTGTTTTCCATTCAAATGCAGTTAAATTTTGTACTTTCTGCATCGATGCAATTACAGCCGAGAGAGGTTCTTTCTGCTCTACTTATTTGAGTGGACGACTATGCGGCAAGCATAGATCTAAAGAATGCCTACTTTCATGTCCTGGTACATCCAGCATTCAGAAAGTACCTGTGTTTTGCCGTGCAAGGAGAGGTTTATCAGTTCAGAGCAATGTGCATGAGTCTGAACTTGGCTCCTTGGGCTTTCACTTGAATAATGAACTCGGTAATGTCATACTTCCGAGCTCATTTGTCTGTGGTAACGTCGGCTTACTTGGATGACATTCTTCAGAGATACGGCAAGAGAATTATTCTTCAGAACGATGTTCTGAATCAGCTGCAATTGTTCTGACGTCTCGGTTTCATAGTAAATGAGAAAAAGTCGGATCTAGCTCCGTCCAAGTCATTCATTCACTTGCGAATGAGCTTCGAGGCTCACAACAATTTGGTTCGTCTGTCGTTATCCAGAGCGAAATTAGTCAGTTGTTATGCTCGCTTTTGTCTAAACTCTCCTGCAATAACATTGAGGGAGTTTATGCGACTGGTGGGGCTGTGCAGAGCAGCTGCGGATCTTATTCCGATGGGCCACCTATGCCTGCATCCCCTCCAGATATTCTTTACTCAGAACTGGAGTGTGAAGACGCATTCACTCGTAACCAGTTTTGTTTTAACAGACCTAGTAAAACAAAAGGTTCAGATTTGGGCAGATCTTCAGTGATTAACTCAGGGAGTTCTGCTTCAACTGCCGGATCCGGCTTTCACGGTTATGATGGATGAGAGTCAGATGGTCTGGGGCGCATCTCTAAGTCCTGCAGACTTGAAGTGTCAGGGTCTTTGGGACTCTTGGTTTCTAGAAAAGCACATAAACATCAAGGAGATGATGTCAATCTGTCTAGCACTGCAACATTGGATTCATCCAATAGCGAACGTCCATGTTCAAATTATGTCAGACAACTCGACAGTAGTTGCTTACCTCAGGAACCAAGGTGGCACTCACTCGATTTATGCAAATTAACAGAGAAGATTCTCCTATTCATTCTGAATCATCTCTCAGTCCGTCATATACCAGGTCTCCTGAACATACTAGCAGACTCGCTCTCTCGGAAAAGTCGCCTGTTGTCATCGGAGTGGAATCTCAACAAGCGAATATTCAGTCAGATCTGCTACCAGTGGGATCGTCCCATGGTAGACCTTTTTGCGACACACCTGAACAATCAGTTACCAACGTTCGTGTCGCCATGTCCAGATCATCAAGCATACGCAGTAGACACTCTGTCGATCTCATGGGACGAAATGTTAGGATATGCTTATCCTCCAGCTCCATTGATTCAGCAGATTCTGTTAAAGATCAAACAGTCTCACTGCAAAATCCTGCTAGTAGCACCTCTGTCATCACAGAAACCTTGGATAAATCTTCTCAGGTGTCTGTTATGGGACATTCCCCGGAAGCTTCCTCCTCGAAGGGATCTTCTATTTCAAGAAATTTCTGTTCATTCTATCGCTAGATGGATTCAGTTGGCAATACATATTGCCTACGAATGTCTATCTTCGGATAAACGTTCTGTCAACAAGATTTCAGCACATGAGGTTAGAGCACTGTCCACTTCTTGGGCTTATTCTAACAATATAGCCATTACTGATCTTATGAAGGCTGCTTACTGGACACAGCCCTCTTCATTTACCAAGTTTTACCATATAAATTTAGAGTCCATCTTAGATCTTTGGGTCCTCTTTCTGTTGCTCAGAATGTCGTCCATTAATATTACATATATAAGGTCTTTAGGCAGACTGCTCGAGCACTGACACCGTTCCGCTGCCCTCTTCGTTCTGAGGAATTTTACCTCAGAACAAGGTGAAAGGGGGTGGGGGGGGGGGATGGTTTTTTCCCATATGTTATCTGGCTTTATAGTGAAAAGCAAGGGAATACCTCCCCCAGTCACAGTAGGTGCTGGGTAGTTTTAATGTGTAGCTCGGTGTGAAGCAATAACTATGTCTCATTTATGTACTGTTTTTAAAGTGTAGCTCACTGTGAAGTATTTGTATAAGTTAAGTGTCATACGAGCGTTAATATACATTTCTCGGACACTTTTAAATGAGTATAAAGAGTCTCATTCTTTGGACTATCTTTATATATTGGTTTCCTTCACCAAATTAGCATAACGGGTTAAATGGAGAAATTATGTAATTCTCCGTTACATTGTTGGTGTTATGCCATTCTCTTTTCTTGTAAAAGAGAAGGACATATGTAATTTCTATGTCTTCTCCTGTTCTCCTGTAGGAGCTATCCTTTATCGAAGTAATTGAGAGATTGGACTTTCCTTTAAGTCCTAAGCCTTTTTATGATTCAGCTAGTCTGGGCCATTGGTTGTGGTATAAAAATATGATAAATTTTAAGTAATTTGTATATTTGTTATACTTACCAATGTTCCAGACAAGGATGGCCCTCCCATGAGTGGGCACTCATACCACCCTGCTGATTATAACATTTAGCAGGCACTGTAGAAAGAATGATGTTTGGCGCCAATTTCGGTACCTTTCTGGATTCTGCACATGCGCAGATAACAAAAGTATGGAGGACCAGATAAGACTTTTTTTTTTTGGTTTTGTATGCAAATTTGGGGGCAAAATTTGTATTTGGCCCTGAATTAAATTGAGTTAGCACCAGCTAGTCTGGACCATTGTTAAGTATAAAAGGTATAGAAATTACTTAAAATTTATCATTTTCAGAGCAGCAAGATACTTGATTCCTCTTAGGCGTCAGTTCACTCAGCCTCTCCAGTCTTACTTTCTAGAAAACTCGAAAGCTTTGTAAACAGTCTGGATCACGTAATTTGCTTTTCTCCAGCTATCAAGAAGAAAATTCAAATATAGACGAGCGTGGAGTGGATGATGCAGGGGATACAATTTGTTCCCCCCCCCCCTCCCCTGTCATTCACTCCAATGTCAGACACAAGTGATCATGGATGGGGTGCTACCTTGATTCCAAAGAATCTAAATTGCAATGGCCAATGGAATCATCAACAGTCCCTTCTACACATCAATCAGAAGAAGTTTTTTCACTGGAAATATCTCCTTGCAAACTCTCAGGTTCAGATTCTTTCAGACAACTCAACAGTTATAACTTATCTGTGAAACCAAGATGGGACCCACTCCTTTCCAATGTTCAGTTTAACAGAAAAGATTCTTTTATTCACTCAGGATAAAAAAATCTCTCTTTAAACCCTCCACATTCTGAGTCAGCTCAATGTGATTGCTGTCTCTCTCTCTGTTCAGGGCTCCAGGCATGGACATATTCTTTCAACAGAATGGACTCTCAACAGGAACATCTTTGTAGCTATCAGCAACCTGTGGGAATGTCCCATGATAGACTTTTTTGCGACAGGATGGAACAAACACCTCCAGATGATCATCTCTCTGTGCCCTGATCCATTAGCCTTTGCAATAAACGCTTTGTCAATCTCACTGAATGGAGTCATCAGCTATGGTTTTCCTCTGACTCTCACCCTGTTAATACTTCAGGTGCTTCAGAGACTCAAACAAGCAACTTGCAAAATCATTCTGGTTGCCCTTCTGTCTCCTCGTAGATAATGGGTCAACCTACTCAGGCCTCTGTTACTCGACATTCCACATTTGCCTTTGTGGAAGGACCTTCTGTTTCAAGGTAAAACTTACAAATTTAACAGTAATCTGGCAGTTCTCAACCTTCATGTCTTTTTGTTGTCATAACCTTCCTCAGACGTAAACATCTTTCCAGAAGAGCAATCGACTGCATTTCTGCTTCATGGAAGACCTCCTCATCTCTAAACTATGCAGCAAAGTGGAGAGTTTTCTTTGCTTGGTGCCAAGACAAAGGTGTAAATTATCTGCATCCTTCAATTCCTAATATTGCAGATTTTCTGGTATTTCTTTTTGATGTTAAGAAACTTCAACCTATTAAAATTCAAGGATACCATTCTATGTTGTCAGACACTTATGCTTCTGAAGGCCGTATTAATGTAGGTTCAAATCAATTCTTGTCCAAGTTACTAAAGAATTTTTCCATTAAAAGGCCAAAAACTTTTAAGGCTAATTCCTAAGTGGAAACTAGCCTGGGTCGTGTTTAAACTCCCAGAAGCTCTATTTAAACCTTTAGATTCTGTGGAGTTTAAGTTTTTGACATTTAAAATGGTATTATTGCTTGCTTTTGCTTCAGCTGGAAGAGTTAGTGAACTTCATACTCTTGTCTGTTGAGTATTCACAGAAAGAAGGAAGAAAAAGACTCGGGCAGAAAGGATATTTCAGTTCATTTCATTTCTAGATGGATTCAATTCAGTCTACTATCCGTATTGCTTATAGTAATTTATCTGATAGGGATAGTAGGTTGAATAGAATCTCTGCTCATCAGGTTAGAGCTTTTTCATCCTCCTGGGCATATGCTAATTCTATTGCTCTATCAGATATTATGAAGGCTGCTTTCTGGTTGCAACCTTCTACATCTACTTTCTACCTGAGGAATCTCCTCAACCTAAATTATAGTTTTTGGGATACGCTATGGTCTTAGAAGAGGTCATCATTTTTACTCCAGTATGGAGTCTTGCATCCTTATATGTTGGATCCAACAATGATATTGATCTATCACTCTTGGGTTGTGAATAAATCCTATTCAATCCTTAACAGACTATTTGAGGATTCCTACTGTTTTGGAGTGAGCAATAGCCTGCTTGTTATTGTTTTTCCCTTTCAATCCTGTTTTAGCCCTCCATCTTATTATCTATTCAGCACGTTTCGGGCCAGTGGTAATGATGTTTTAATGATGGAAATTTCAAGTAATTTCTGTATTTATTATGCCTACCACTGGCCCAGACAAGAAATGCCCACCCATGAGTTATTCACTCTCACCTCCCCACATTAGAACTATAACACTCAGCAGACATCGCAAAAGAATGGTTATTGGCGGAAACTGAAGACACTTCCTTGACTCTGTGCATGTGCAAAAACCATCTGTGGAGGACTGTACTTTTTTTTAGTCCCCCACGGTTTCAGCGTGAAGGGGCCAATTCTATTGCACTCCGTCTGTCTGGTCATCGATCGTCTGTCTCTGTCCATCCATCCACCCGTCCGTCTGCCCGTCCATCCATCCTGTTACCACCTGTATCTCAGGAAATGTTGGTATGGTGGTCTAGCAGCATAAGATAAATAACTTATCATACAGGTTCATTTCTCGTGCATAAATTATGCAAATTAGCCTTACTTAACCTTTTTTTCAGGTAATATTTTTGTGTGTATTATGTCGTGTACTGTTACCACCCGTATCTCAGAGATGCTTTTGTTTCAAATTTTCAGATTTGATGGGGCATTAAGAAAAATTGATGCACATCTCAATTTTTTTTCAAAAATGTCCGACTGATGGCCATTTCTGTTGGAAATTTAGTGTAATTCATTATACGCTCAGAACTTCTGGCCGACATTTCCGATTTCAATAATTTTTGGTATGGAGGTCTAGCAGCATAACATAAATAATATATCATACATGGTTTTTTCTTGTGCATAAATTGTGCAAATTAGCCTTACTTAACCTTTTTATCAAGTAATATTTTTGCGCGTATTATGTTGTGTACTGTTACCACCTGTATCTCAGAGATGCTTTCATGCTTTTGTTTCAAATTTTCAGATTTGAAGGGAAGTGACATAAGATAAAAAACATATTATACAAGTTTTTTTTCTTGTGCATAAATTTTGCAAGTTAGCCTTATGTAACTTTTGTAAAGGTATTTGGATGCTTCCAGTAAAACCACAGAAATATGGGTAGTTTTGTGACTAGTTTGTTGAGTTGTTCCTTTGATATCCATATTTGTTTGGGTTTTATTGAGGAAATATCAATATATTTCACAATAATCGACCTATTGTGGGGGACGATAGTCTGATCGTTGGCGATTGGTGTTGCACTTGGTTTTTATTACCTGCATCGCCAGCGGCAGAGCAGGTCTAGTAACTGCTCGACTCCGTCCGTCAGGCCGTCCGTCCATCCGTCAGTCCATCCGTCCATCCAAAACCCTTTTTCCGTCCAGGTTTTCTTGGCTTCTATGAAAGGGAAGGATTTTATATTTGGTCTGCTGCTTCATAATGATGAGTTGTATCGTGTAAACAATTTTCAGATCTGCCGTGCAGCCTCTTCCTGTTTACCGATACTTTGAAATTTTACTGTACCCACTGAACATTGAAATTTTTCGTCAATCTTTTCTCGGCTTCTATGCAAGGGATTGATTTTAAATTTCATCTGGAGCCTGATAATTATCAGTTGTATTGTGTATGCAATTTTCAGATCTGCCGTGCAGCCACTTCCTGTTTGCCGATTCAATTGCATGCAGCGACGCAGGTCCAGACCCGGCATTGGTCTTGGTTTGTTTTTATTCAATTGGCTTAATTTTGCGTGTGTGTAGGGATGGGGTGGGGGGGGGGGGGGGGGGGGGGGAGAGCTGTTCAGAATTAAACGTTTGGCCTGAATTCTAACGAATAGAGTGCCAGCATGTCTGGGCCAGTGGTAGGTATGATAAATACAGAAATTATTTGTAATTTCCATTTTTAGCTCAACTTTGGCGAAGCCAAATTTGAGCTTTTGTCATGGCCCGTCATCCGTCTGTCTGTCTGTCCGTACGTCAACAATTGGATACGGCTCGAGCTAGAGGCTGTATTTATGAACTGATCTTTACGAAACTTCTTGGGTACCTTTGTTATGACCGTGGGACGAGAACGAGTGTTTTTGGGTGTGGTCCGAAATTCAAGATGGCCGCCAGCTGCCATTTTGTACCGACGATGCAGAAATTTGTTTTTTGTACAGAACTTCCATGTGAAAGCTCTGATTTGAATAATTTTTTGTATGAATGTTTAGTACCATGGGATACATCACATATAATACAGGTTTTTTTCTCGTGCGTAAATTGTGCAAATTAGACTAATTTTGATGTTTTTTGGTGTTACTTTCAGCACTGTAAGTGCCGATCTTTATGAACCGATCTTTACGAAACTTCTTGGGTACCTTTGGTATCACCGTGGGACGAGAACGAGTGTTTTTGTGTCTGGTCCAAAATTCAAGATGGCCGATGGCAGCCATTTTGTACAAAATTAGGTGCAATCAGATTTTTGCACAGAACTTCCATATGAAAGCGCTGATTTGAATAATTTTTTATGTAAATGTTTAGTACCATGGGATACATCACATATAATACAGGTTTTTTTCTCATGCTGAAATTATGCAAATTAGATGAACTTTGATTTTTTCATTGCGACTTGCACACAGTAAGTACACATGTCAATACGGCTTGGGCTAGAGTCTGTATATATGAACTGATCTTCACGAAATGTCTTGGGTACCTTTGTTATCACCTTGGGACGAGAACGAGTGTTTCTGGGTTCAGTCTAAAATTCAAGATGGCTGCCAGTGGCCATTTTGTACCGAAATTAGGTCTAATCAGTTTTTTGTACACAACTTCTATACGGCTCAGACTAGAGGCCATATTTATGAACCAATCTTTACGAAACTTCTTGGGTACCTTTGTTATCACCGTGGGATGAGAGCGAGTGTTTTTGGGTGTGGTCCAAAATTCAAGATGGCCACCAGCAGCCATTTTGTACCAAAATTAGTGCAATCAGTCTTTTGTACAGAACTTCTGTATGAAAGTTTTGATTTGAATAATTTTTTGTGTGAATGTTTAGTAACATGGAATACATCACATATTGTAAGGTTTTTTTTTTTCGTGCAGAAATTATGCAAATTAGATGAACTTTGATTTATTCAGTGCTACTTACACAATGTAAGCACACATGTCAATACGGCTCAGGGTAGAGGCTGTATTTATGAACCGATCTTCACAAAACTTCTTGGGTACCTTTGTTATCACCTTGGGACGAGAATGAGTATTTCTGGGTGCGGTCCAAAATTCAAGATGACTGCCAGTGGCCATTTTGTACCAAAATTTGGTCCAATCAGTTTTTTGTCACAAGTTCGATACAGCTCGTATTTATGAACTGATCTTCACAAAACTTCTTGGGTACCTCTGTTTTCACCTTGGGACAGGAACGAGTGTGTTTTGGGGTGCCTTTGTTATCACTGTGCTATGAGAACAAATATTTTGGGGTTGAGTCAGACCCACTCTGGGACTCAAAGATTTCTCTTTTCAGTTTAGCATCTGACTGTAGCCCACCTTTACAATACTTCACCTATACATTTGTTACAGGCAACGGTCAGTATTTATGTACAGACCGTTACAATACTTTATATGTACCTTTGTTATCAGGTCATTACCTAGATGTTTGTCATTGCTGTGTCACATACTATACATGTACATGTCTTTGTCTTGACAAGTTGAGCTACAGTGTCATTGACACTTTCATTTTTTTTATTCTTGACCCATGCACTGGTGTATATGTATATCCTGATCCGATCACAATCTGATGAACAAAAAGTACCACTTTTGTGTTCACAGTACTTTAACTCTTAGTCTCTATGACATTATATTGAAAGTTTTCTTGAAAATATCTGCCGCAAATCTTTTCTATCAAGCTTAATTTTTATATTGTACAGTGATTCTAGTGAAGAAGATGAAACTATTCTAAATAAAAAACACAAATCTGTAACAGAAGAGGCACTTGCTGAAATAAGGCCTGAGAACAGCAAAATGGATGGAATGGTGAGTAATGAATTTTTTTTTTAAACAGAGCCTGATCAGGCAATCAGAACCTAGGATTGACATAGAACTGGGGGGAGGGGGAAGAGGTTGGGGGTGTGGTTTGTAATAATGGTAATGGCAAGAGAAAGAAATCCGAGATTCAACTACTCCACTTGAACTATTCTGAGATTTATTAAAAAAAATATTAAAAGAAAATGATACAATATCTTTTACACAGTATGGTCTACAGAAAAATAAAAACAAATACTTATCATTTAGTCCAAAAATAAATTTCAATAGAATCCAGTAAACCAGTGATGAAGAAACTTTCCAGCTGGTATTATAATGTCCAAGAATGTGTCTGCAGAAACAGTATCCAATAAATTGTAATGAAATGTTCACTCAAAATTTAGCAGTCTCAAATTTCAAATGGGATTAATATGCAACAAATATTTGCTCCTCGGGTAATTTATGAGTAATCCAGTTGAATTCTGTGTTTTCTGAAGAATAAATTGTGGTTCACACAAGAAGAATAAATTCTCTTCATATCTTGGAAACACTTTTCCAATACAAAAGATACTCAGATCATAAAATAATATTCCATAGAATATATATTAAACCTTAGTTGCTATCTATAGTAATGCACTGTCCTGTAATAATAATCTCCAATGTTCAATGACTCCTGAATTTATAAACAAGTTACTTCTCAATGCTGTGTGAGATGAATGAATGTCAGAAATCTCTTGACTTACAATTAGGCTTTTCCCTCTGGAAAAGACTCTTGTTATTCTACGGATTATTATTTCATTTTTTTTTTCCACACATTTTGTCCATATGATTCAGAAGCCATTTTCGAATTGACTTTCATGAAATTTTGCACACTCATAGATGGTCCCAAAATCTAAAAATGTAGTGAAGCAGAATTTTCGATTTAACCCTTTTTTCGTCAGAATTGGAAAAAAAAACTGCCAAAATTGGATTTTATAGGCACTTTCTCAAAACACGTATTGTAGATTTTTTTTAAACATTCATCATTATTAGACCTGTCTGTGACACGACCATTCATATACAAGAGATATTAGGCGATGCATATGGTAACCCTCCACAGGCTGCCAAACATCGAAATTTTGATGAAATGGGCTGTTTTCAGGCTCTTAAAGCACCCAGACGATACATAGGAGATAAATATAACTTCACATATTGGAAGTGGTATTCCCCATGGATCATTTTTGTAAGTAATAAGGGTATTCAAAAAACCAAGCGTTAACCCATTTTGGGCTGGTTAAACTGCAATACCCTTCAAAAGCTAAAAAATTCATGTTTTCTGTGGATTCTCTAAACGAGTCTTGTAGATTTTCAAGAAAAATTGGCCACTCCCAGGTCCTGGTGTGACAATACAAGTTGCATGGACAAAATACTCTGGTGAGCATTTGTTAATCCTCCACAGGCTGCTAAAAGTCAAAATTGTGATAAAATGGGCTGTTTTTGGACAGCAACAGCACCTAATGGGTGCGCCACAAAGAAAAGTACCTCCTTTTATCGAGCGCAAAATTTATACGAACACATTTTTGTAAGTAGTAAGGGTATTCAAAAGACAAAGTCTTAACCCATTTTTGGCAGGATAAAAAGAGATACCCCTTAAAAGCTTAAAATTCCCATTTTCTGTAGATTTCTCTAAAACATCTTGTAGGTTTTCAAGAAAAATTGTCGATTCGCAGGTCTTTGTGTGACATTACAAGTTGCATGGACAAAATATTCCGATGAGCGTTTATTAACCCTCTACAGGCTGCCAAGCATTATAATTTTGTTGAAATGGATTGTTTTCGGACACACACAGCACGCAATGTATACCCGAGAGATACACATAATCTCCTTTGTTGGAAGTGGAATTCACCGAGGACCATTTTTGTGAGTAATAAGGGTATTCAAAAACCCAAGCGTTAACCCCTTTTGGGGTGGTTAATAGCGAAACCCATCAAAAGCTTTAAAAAATCATGTTTTCCCTCGATTTCTTTACAAACATCTTGTAAATTTTCAGCAGAAAATGGCAATTGAAAGGTCTTGGTGTCACATTACCGGTTGAATGGATAAAATATTCCGGTAAGCATTTGTTAACCCTCCATGGGCTGCTAAATGTCAACATTTTGAAAAAATAGTCTGTTTTTGGACACCAACAACAACAAATCGAAATGCCACAGAGAAACATAACTTCTTTTACTTGACGCAAAACTGATAGGGAAAATTTTTAGTAAGTAGTAAGGGTATTCAAAAATCGAGGTATCAACCCATTTTCGCCTGGTTAAGGAGATGTACCCCTTAAAAGCTTAAAATTCCATATTTTTATACTGTACCAATGACCCAGACTTAGCTGGTGCTAACTCCACAAAAACCAGGGCCAAACACAAATTTTGCCCCCCAATCCCCAAAATTTGCATCCAAAACAAAAAGAAATCATGTCCTAAAGGACCTCCATAGTACGACTCTACTGCGCATGCGCAGTGACGCAGTCGTCCCGAAATTGGCGCCAAATATCATTTCTCTGTTTGGCCCTTCATCAGTCAACATCTCACTGATCTTTGTGCTTGTAAATCTCAGTTTAAAGGATGCCAGACACGTAATTCTTGGAGAAAATGTGATTCTAAGGAGGATAGAAGGAGGAGAGGAAAAAAGAAGTGGCAAAAAATAATCAGGGCTGTACTTAAAATTTTTTGTTGAAATTATGTTAAGTTGCCTATTTTCGAGGCAAACGCCTCTTGTTGTCATTCTTGCTAATTGTTGCACTGCTTATTCAGTGTTTCCTCTCCCCTAACCTTCTAAAGTCCCCCCTTGCAATTCTCCCATGCTTTTGGCATATTTTTGAGAAGTTTCATTTCTAAAAATTCCCTGGGAGAGTTGCTTGGTTACAGAATGTTTTCTGTTATTTTCCCCATAGTTACGTTTTCACCCATGGGTGTATAACGTTTGTGTTCTGCATCTTCCATCTGATGTTCTGCAGATTCTCCCCTGGGAGTCTCTGTTTTGCATCAGATAGAGTGTAATTGATGACTGATTCCGGGCCAGTTTTTTCAGTGCCTGGAGTCATGTTTTCTTCTGTGTTTACACTGTTTGTTTTCATTGGCAACAGCCTTTTTTGAGGGGGGCTGTTTGCCTTTGAGGTAGTTTATCTCATTATAAGATACATTTATATTATCCGAAAGTGTCTCATTAATTATTTTATATAATTTTAAAATTTTTGACCACACTTTGCCATCGGATCCATCGGGGCTCAACGTTACTTTTCAGCAACTTGGGCTTCTCTGAAAAAATATTTTTTCAAAATTATTTTGTTTTGCAATTGTTTTTTCATTTATTAATGGATCATGTTATTATGTATCTTTGTGTCAGGGGTTTTTGCGAGTAACTAGGACTTATTGTTGTTCTTTCACAATGAAGGGAACTTGTTCAAATTGTAATAGGAAGAAATCTTCCTCTGACTTTCATGATTATTGCATTAATTGTAGTCAGTGTTCTCGCATTAATCCCTGTCCTGTATGTGAACATTGGGATGAGAAACATTGGAAACGTGTGTCACGATATGTTGTTTCTGGAGAAAGAGCGATGCCGGCTCTTTCTCCACAAGGTCACTCTACTCTCTCAGTTTCTATTTCAGAGGAACCAGAACAGGGTGATGTTTCCATGTTATCTTCTTCAAGTGTGCGTCCGTCGTCACAATTAAATACAGAGCTAGCGGCAAAAGTGCTCATGGAGATTAGACAAATGTCGTCCGCTAGCTCGCCCGGTGTAGCGTCCATTCACCGAATGGTTCGGCAGCCGGGTTCGTCCGATGCGGTCCAAGAGGAAATTTTGGGTGATGCGAGCACTATAAAAATAATAGATGCACACCCAGTGACGGCGGATAGTGAACGAGAACGGAGGAAGCCTTTTAGTCCGGTTCCTAGCTCGTCCAGGTCCAGCCGGGCCGCGAGCGAGAGAGGCCCCTCTCTCGTACAACAACATCTGGGACCAGATGTTGTGGTACAAAATGTGTCTTTAGCGGAGCATACGTCTGTCGCTCGGGACGCTCCGTTGTATAAGCAGTCCGCAGAGACTGTTAAGGCTTCCTCTTCTCGTCGGCGCACACGACCGCACCTTGGCTGCGTGACCTCCGATATCTTGCCAGCTTCGCCGATGAAGGATTCTTCGGCGACCAGGTCACACCATCCGGCAGCCAGGGATTCGAGACCGATGGACTCCGGACGTTCGCATAGGAAAAGTATGCGGGAGCCATCTGATGCGGAGCTGCCCTCGGCGAAGCAGCGAAAGACCGCTCCTCCGCAGGTCTCGACGTCGGACATTCTAGTGCAGATAGCACAGCTTATCGCAGCATCCCAGCAGCCGACAGAAACGGTGTCGGATCAAGAATTATCCGACGGCGCTGGGTCGGTACGCTCCGCCGAAGCATCGGGGACGGACGACCGGGAACATCGGGAGGTCCGACCGGATGGTGAAAGGGATACGGATGAATTGGAGCTATCCCTTTCAGAACAACACAAAGCTGCCGTGGACTTCATCCGGCACTTTCTTCCTCAAGTTGTTCCGTCGGGCCAGACTGCTGCGCTTCCGGACAGGAGAATTATAGCGTCATTGGACTCTGATTTTTTCGAGCGGTTCAGGGACATCGCTCCCGAGTTTCCGTCGCAGTCCAATAATGTTGCAAGAACATTTGAATTATTGAACGACGCTATTTTTAAACTTGCTTCCAGGACGGGGAAAGCAGGCTTCTTGTCCGCAAATACTCTCAACCTGCCTTTCATTAATGCAAGGAATAAATTCGACACGGCAGGTCAGGGTATACCGAGAGTTCCTCTGCGTATGGACGACGAGGCGGAAGACTTAGAGCTATCATTACCGTCGTCAGCTTCTATTCCAACCGCAGTGTTGGAAACAGCTATTGCGTCTAACAGAGCCAATTTAGATGCCTTATCTTACGCAGATCACCTTACTAAGGCGTTATCACTGCGTCTTCAAGGGGAAGAGTTTCAGGATATACAATCCTCCTTAAGACTTCTTTCAAGGGCAGTAGCTTATTCCACGTGTAACTCCGCCCTTTCAGTGGCAAATCTGGAGTTGGTTAGACGTGACGCAGCCCTGTCTACATCCACACTAGTGGATTCTAAGGTGAAGAACTCTCTTAGAGTCGCTTCGGTCTCAGGAGATCTTCTCTTTGACGGCAAGCTTTCCGCTATTTATGATAATATTAAAAAGAAAGCTAGTGATTCTCTGTTGTTTAGATCCGCTCCTAAAAGGTCGGATACAGCAGACACGAATAAGGCGGGCACTTCTGGGTCTTATCCGCCCAAGAGAGGTTCCTATAGAGGTTCCGGTGCGTCCTCTAGCTCTTATTCGAGAGACCGTCAGGATAGTGACTCTCGTTCGGGACGTCCTTCAGGCCGGGACAATCGGTCGGACGCCCCGAGGTCGACGAGGCGAGGTGCGGGTCGTGGAAGACGTGGTTTCTCCTACCGCAGGCCTCGCAGATCCAGGAGGTGATGGCTCAAACCTCTATCGCGTTCCGGTTGGCGGAAGGTTGTCGAGTTTTTCTCAAGAGTGGGCGTCGATTACGGACGACCCGTGGGTGAGAGGAGTGACTTCGGAAGGTCTAAAGATATCCTTCAAACGAAAGCCTCCATTAACTCGAAGTCCAAAGTGGACTCATCTTCCGTCAAACCCTCAGAAAAGAGACGCTCTGCTATCAGAGGTGCAGTCTCTTTTAATGAAGAACGCGGTAGAGGTCGTAGAAAACCAGGAATCGCTGGGATTCTACAGCCATCTGTTTCTGGTTCCCAAACCAGACGGCTCGTTCCGTCCAGTCATAGATTTGAGCTGGATAAACAAGCTGATCGTCGCTCCGAAGTTTTATATGGAGACGATTCGATCGGTCAGAGCGAGTATTCGGGTGAACGATTATGCAACGAGCATAGATCTCAAAGATGCGTACTTTCACGTCATGGTACATCCGACATTCCGAAAGTATCTACGCTTCGCAGTCCTAGGAGTGGTGTATCAGTTCCGGGCCATGTGCTTCGGATTGAATTTAGCACCCTGGGCTTTCACTCGGGTAATGAACTCGGTAATGATCTACTTCCGAGCTCATTCGTCTGCGGTAACGTCGGCCTACCTGGACGACATTCTTCAGAGGTACGGCAACGAGTTAACGCTTCAGAACGATGTTCAGAATCTTCTTCTATTGCTCCGACGTCTCGGTTTCATAGTAAACGAGGAGAAGTCGGATCTGGTGCCGTCCAAGTCATTCACTCATCTGGGAATGAGCTTCGAGACGCACAACAATCTCGTTCGTCTGCCGTTAACCAGAGCGAAATTAGTCAGTTGTTGCGCTCGCTATTGTCTGAATACAGACAAAGTCACGGCGAGAGAATTTATGAGACTGATAGGTCTGTGCGGAGCCGCCGCGGATCTCATTCCGATGGGACGGCTACGCACACGGCCTCTTCAAATTTTCCTGACTCAGAATTGGAGTGTGAAAATTCATTCGCTCGATGTAGACGTTCTCTTGTCAGATCAAGTGAAACAAGAGATTCAGACTTGGGCAAACATTCAGTGGTTAACTCAAGGAGTTCCGCTGCAGTTGCCGGATCCGAGTTTTACCATTATGACGGATGCCAGTCAAACAGGTTGGGGTGCATCATTAATCCCAACGGATTCGAGATGCCAGGGTCTTTGGGATCCGCAATTCCTGTGCAAGCACATAAACATCAAGGAAATGATGTCAATTTGGCTTGCGTTACGTCACTGGATGGACATTATTCACGATGCTCATGTCCAAATCCTATCCGACAATACGACAGTAGTGGCGTATATACGGAATCAGGGAGGCACTCATTCAGTTCCGTTGTTCAATCTAACGGAAAGAATCCTTCTGTTTGCGTTGGAACATCACATTCTTCTTTCGGTCCGTCACATACCGGGTCGTCTGAATGTGCTAGCAGACTCCCTTTCACGAAAGGGTCGCTTGTTGCCGTCGGAGTGGACTCTCAACAAACAAGTATTCAATCAGATTTGCTACCAATGGGAACGGCCAATGATAGACTTATTTGCGACACATCTCAACAATCAGTTGCAGACGTATGTGTCCCCGTGTCCGGATCCAAGAGCATTTGCAGTAGACGCTCTATCGATCCCTTGGGACGGAATGATAGGATATGCGTATCCTCCAGTGCCGTTAATTCAACAAGTATTGCTAAAGATAAAACAATCTCAATGCAAGATTCTGTTGGTAGCATCTCTGTCGCCACAGAGACCGTGGATAAATCTACTCAGGTGTCTGTTGTGGGACCTACCGCGGAAGCTCCCTCCACGAGAGGATCTTCTTTGGCAGGGGAAATCGCGCCAACTACATCACAACCCGCAAGGTCTCAACCTTCACGTTTTTCCGTTGTGCGGTCCTTCTTGCATGGCAAGCACTTTACAGGACGAGCAGTGGACGCGATTTCTAACTGTAGGAGGACCTCCTCTTCGCTAAACTATGCGGCTAAGTGGAAGGTTTTCCGTCGTTGGTGTAGGGATCATTCTGTTGATTTATTTGATCCCTCTATACCAGACATTGCTAACTTTCTAGTATACTTGTTTGACGAAATCAAACTGCAACCTGTTACTATAAAGGGTTACAGATCTATGTTATCTGATACCTATGCACATCATGATAGTTTACAAATTGGATCTAATGTCTCTTTATCGAAATTGGTTAGAAACTTTTCGATAAATAGACCCAGAACTCTTAGATTAATTCCTAAGTGGAATTTAGCTTGGGTTCTCCTTAAATTGAAGAAAAAGCCATTTGAACCTCTTGGGACAGTAGATTTCAAATTCTTATCTTATAAGACAGCTTTTCTCTTAGCTTTCTCTTCTGCCAGAAGAGTCAGTGAGCTTCATGCACTATCGGTGGATGATTCTCATTATCGTAGTGTTGGGAACACTATCACCTTCACTACTAATGTCGGTTTTTTAGCTAAGAATCAGGCTCCTAATAAATATCCGGAACCTATTGTTATTAAGGCTCTTCCGTCTTCAGACGGGCGTAGGCCTTTACTCTGTCCTGTTAGAGCACTACGTATCTATAAACAGAGATCTCAGTTCATCAGAAAGGGACGGAAACGTTTCTTTCTGTCTTTGATGCCTAATAGAAAGGACATTTCAGTCCATTCTATTGCTAGATGGATTCAGTTAATTATCCGTACTGCGTATGAAGATTTATCTTCTTCTCAGCAGTCTGTGCTTAAGATTTCTGCTCATGAAGTAAGAGCACTTTCTACTTCCTGGGCTTATGCTAATAGTGTTACTATTACAGATTTAATGAAGGCTGCTTATTGGTCTCAGCCATCCACATTTACAAATTTTTATCTCAGAAATATTGAGTCCATTTCTGGAGACCTGCATTGTTTAGGTCCGTTATCTGTTGCTCAGAATGTCGTCCACTAAACAGTTGCAACTATAGTTATGCAGGCTTTCTGTTCCGGCAGTGACTCCGTCCGGCTGCCCTCTTCGCTCTGGGCTATTTGACCCAGGGCAAGGGGAAGGGGGGGGGGGGCGGGTGTTCCCTTAGGTCACCTGCTTTATAGTGAAAAGCAAGGGAATGCCTCCTCCAAGACAGTATTTCTGAGTCGCTTCCGGGATGGTTTTAAAGTGTAATATTAATGTTTAATTTCATTCATGTCTTATTTTTAAAGTGTAGCTCGGTGTGAAGCATTTATATATGTCAAGTGTCAAACGGGCTTTAATATACAATACTCGGACACTGTTAAATGATTATAAAGAGTCTCAATTCTCTGGACTACTTTATTTATTGGCTTGCTTTAAAAATAATTAGTATAAGGGTTATACTGGATGTTAATAGAGAACATGAATGTTATTGTGCTCAATTATTAAGGGTAGTGTATCTTTCTAATTTAAATATTAAATAAGAAAGATACATGTAAAGCCTAATACTCCTTTTCTCCTTAAGGGGTTATCTCTTTATTTTATAATTGAGCTTATTGGATTTTCCTCTATGTCCTAGGCCCTCCAGCCTGTTTACTATTCAGCTAAGTCTGGGTCATTGGTACAGTATAAAAATGTTACTATTACGTTACTATTTAGGTTGGATTGTTGCATAAGAGTTAGGCTCCTATTATCCGGAACCTATTATTTTAAGGTCCTTCCGTCTTCGTATGGGCATAGGCCTTTACTCTTTCCGGGTACAGTTTATGTATTTATAAACAGATATCTGTTTATTACAAGGGCGTAAGCTTCTTCTGTCTTTGATGTCTAGTAGAAGGACGTTACGCTCCATTTTATTGTTAATCGATTCTATTAACTAGCGTACTGCTTATGGTATATCATTGGCTTAGCAGTTGTGCTTAAGATTTCGGCTCATGAAGTAAGAGTTCTTCTACTTCTTGGGCTTACATTAATAGTGTTGCTATTATAGATTTTTGAAGGCTGCTCATTGCGCTCAGCCATCCATTCATGAATTTTATCTCAGAAATATCGAGTCCATTTCTGGAGGCCTCTATTGTTAGGTCTATTATCTACTGCTCAGAATGTCATTCACTTAACAGTTGCTACTATAGCTAGGTAGGCTGTCTGTTTCGGCAGTGTCTCCGTTCGGCTGCCCTCTTCGCTCTGGGCTATTTGACCCAGGGCAAGAAAAGGGGGGGGGAGGGTGTTCCCTTGGGTCACCTGTTTTTACTATGAAAACAAGGGGATACCTCCTCCGGAGTTAGTAATTCTGAGCTGTTATTGGGATGGTTGTTTAGTGAGAAGTTTAAGTTTATAAAATTCATTCAAGTCTTAGTTTTTAAAGTATAGCTTTTGAATATTGCATATGTCAACGGACATGATTATGCAATTCTCACACACTTTTAGGAGTATAAGAGTCTCTATTCTCTAGACTTACTTTATTATTGGCTTACTTTAAAAATTATTAGTATTAGGATTATTGGATATTAATAGAGTACATGGATGTATGAAGCTCAATTTTTTGGAAGGTGTTGTATCTTTCTAATTTATCATAAATAAGAAAGATACATGTAAGGCCTATTACTTCTTTTCCCTACAGGGGATGACTCTATTTTATTTTATTGAGCGTATTCCATTTTGCTCTATGTCCTTGGCCCTCCAGCCTTTTTACTATTCAGCTATGTCTGGGTCATTGGTACAGTATAAAAATGTTAAAAAATTTATAGTAATTTATATATTTTTTATACTTACCAATGACCCAGACGGGGATGGCCCTCCCAGGAGTTGGGAACTCTTGCCTCCCCGCTGAGTACATAGCGCTTACCAGGCACTGGTTATTAGAATGATAAATGGCGCCAATTTCGGAACGTCCTTGACACTGCGCATGCGCAGTGGGGGCGAGGTGTGGAGGGCCTTTCAGGACATGTTTTCTTTAGTTTTAGATGCAAATTTTGGGGATTGGGGGGCAAAATTTGTGTTTGGCCCTATATTTTAAGAGTTAGCACCAGCTATGTCTGGGTCATTGGTAAGTATAAAAAATATATAAATTACTATAAATTTTTTAACTTTTTTCTTGTGCATAAATTATGCAAATTAGACTAACTTTGATATCTTTAGTGTTACTTTCAGCACTGTAAGTGCAAATACCAATACTGCTTGGGCTAGAGGCCGTATTTATGAACTGATCATTACGAAACTTCTTGGGTACCTTTGTTATCACCGTGGGACGAGAACGAGTGTTTTGGGGTCCGGTCTGAAATTCAAGATAGCCGCTGGCAGCCATTTTGTACAAAATTAGGTGCAATCAGATTTTTGCGCAGAACTTCTATATGATATTTTTATACTGTACCAATGACCCAGACTTAGCTGGTGCTAACTCTAACAAAACCAGGGCCAAACACAAATTTTGCCCCCCAATCCCCAAAATTTGCATCCTAAACAAAAAGAAATCATGTCCTAAAGGACCTCCATACTACGCCTCTACTGCACATACGCAGTGACGCAGACGTCCCGAAATTGGCACCAATTATCATTCTCTGTTTGGCCCTTCATCAGTCAACATCTCACTGATCTTTGTGCTTGTAAATCTCAGTTTAAAGGATGCCAGACACGTAATTTTTGGAGAAAATGTGATTCTAAGGAGGATAGAAGGAGGAGAGGAAAAAGAAGTGACAAAAAATAATCAGGGTTGTACTTAAAATTTTTTGATGAAATTATGTTAAGTTGCCTATTTTCGAGGCATGGGCCTCTTGTTGTCATTCTTGCTAATTGTTGCACTGCTTATTCAGTGTTTCCTCTCCCCTAGCCTTCTAAAGTCCCCCCTTGCAATTCTCCCATGCTTTTGGCATATTTTTGAGAAATTTCATTTCTAAAATTTCCTGGGAGAGTTGCTTGGTTACAGAATGTTTTCTGTTATTTTCCCCATAGTTACGTTTTCACCCATGGGGTGTATAACGTTTGTGTTCTGCATCTTCCATCTGATGTTCTACAGATTCTCCCCTGGGAGTCTCTGTTTTGCATCAGATAGAGTGTAATTGATGACTGATTCCGGGCCAGTTTTTTCAGTGCCTGGAGTCATGTTTTCTGGTGTTTTTACACTGTTTGTTTTCATTGGCAACAGCCTTTTTTGAGGGGGGCTGTTTGCCTTTGCTGCAGTTTATCTCACTATAAGATACATTTATATTATCCAAAAGTGTCTCATTAATTATTTAATATAAATTTAAAATTTTTGACCACACTTTGCCATCGGATCCATCGGGGCTCAACGTTACTTTTCAGCAACTTGGGCTTCGCTGAAAAAATATTTTTTCAAAATTATTTTGTTTTGCAATTGTTTTTTCATTTATTAATGGATCATGTTATTATGTATCTTTGTGTCAGGGGTTTTTGCGAGTAACTAGGACTTATTGTTGTTCTTTCACAATGAAGGGACATTGTTCAAATTGTAATAGGAAGAAATCTTCCTCTGACTTTCATGATCATTGTATTAATTGTAGTCAGTGTTCTCGCATTGATCCCTGTCCTATATGTGAACATTGGGATGAGAAACATTGGAAACGTGTGTCACGATATGTTGTTTCTGGAGAAAGAGCGATTCCGGCTCTTTCTCCGCAAGGTCACTCTACTCTCTCAGTTTCTATTTCAGAGGAACCAGAACAGGGTGATGTTTCCATGTTATCTTCTTCAAGTGTGCGTCCGTCGTCACAAATGAATTCAGAGCTAGCGGCAAAAGTGCTCATGGAGATTAGACAAATGTCGTCCGCTAGCTCGCCCGGTGTAGCGTCCATTCACCGAATGGTTCGGCAGCCGGGTTCGTCCGATGCGGTCCAAGAGGAAATTTTGGGTGATGCGAGCACTATAAACATAATAGATGCACACCCAGTGACGGCGGATAGTAAGCGAGAACGGAGGAAGCCTTTGAGTCCGGTTCCTAGCTCGTCCAAGTCCAGCCGGGCCGCGAGCGAGAGAGGCCCCTCTCTCGTACAACAACATCTGGGACCAGATGTTGTGGTACAAAATGTGTCTTTAGCGGAGCATACGTCCGTCGCTCGGGACGCTCCGTTGTATAAGCAGTCCGCAGAGACTGTTAAGGCTTCCTCTTCTCGTCAGCGCACACGACCGCACCTTGGCTGCGTGACCGCCGATATATTACCAGCTTCGCCGATGAAGGATTCTTCGGCAACCAGGTCACACCATCCGGCAGCCAGGGATTCGAGACTGATGGACTCTGGACGTTCGCATAGGAAAAGTATGCGGGAGCCATCTGATGCGGAGCTGCCCTCGGCGAAGCAGCGAAAGACTGCGCCTCCGCAGGTCTCGACGCCGGACATTCTTGTGCAGATAGCACAGCTTATCGCAGCATCCCAGCAGCCGACAGAAACGGTGTCGGATCGAGAATTATCCGATGGCGCTGGGTCGGTACGCTCCGCTGAAGCATCGGGGGCGGACGACCGGGAACATCATGAGGTCCGACCGGATGGTGAAAGGGATACGGATGACTTGGAGCTATCCCTTTCGGAACAACATAAAGCTGCCGTGGACTTCATCCGGCACTTTCTCCCTCAAGTTGTTCCGTCGGGCCAGACTGCTGCGCTTCCGGACAAGAGAATTATAGCGTCATTGGACTCTGAATTTTTTGAGCGGTTCAGGGACATCGCTCCCGAGTTTCCGTCGCAGTCCAATAATGTTGCAAGAACATTTGAATTATTGAATGACGCTATATTTAAACTTGCTTCCAGGACGGGGAAAGCAGGTTTCTTGTCCGCTAATACTCTCAACCTGCCTTTCATTAATGCAAGGAATAAATTCGATACGGCAGGACAGGGTATACCGAGAGTTCCTCTGCGTATGGACGACGAGGCGGAAGACTTAGAGCTATCATTACCGTCGTCAGCTTCTATTCCAACCGCGGTGTTGGAAACAGCTATTGCGTCTAACAGAGCCAATTTAGATGCCTTATCTTACGCAGATCACCTTACTAAGGCGTTATCACTGCGCCTTCAGGGGAAAGAGTTTCAGGATATACAATCCTCTTTAAGACTTCTTTCAAGGGCAGTAGCTTATTCCACGTGTAACTCCGCCCTTTCAGTGGCAAATCTGGAGTTGGTTAGATGTGACGCAGCCCTAGCTACATCCACACTAGTGGATTCTAAGGTGAAGAACTCTCTTAGAGTCGCTTCGGTCTCAGGAGAACTTCTCTTTGACGGCAAGCTTTCCGCTATTTATGATAAAATTAAAAAGAAAGCTAATGATTCTCTGTTGTTCAGATCTGCTCCTAAGAAGTCGGATACAGCAGACACGAATAAGACAGGCACTTCTGGGTCTAATGCGCCCAAGAGAGGTTCCTATAGAGGTTCCGGTGCGTCCTCTTGGTCTTATTCGAGAGACCGTCAGGATAGCGACTCTCGTTCGGGACGTCCTTCAGGCCGGGACAATCGGTCGGACGCCCCGAGGTCGACGAGGCGAGGTGCGGGTCGTGGAAGACGTGGTTTCTCCTACCGCAGGCCTCGCAGGTCCAGGAGGTGATGGCTTAAACCTCTATCGCGTTCCGGTTGGCAGAAGGTTGTCGAGCTTTTCACAAGAGTGTGCGTCGATTACGGACGACCCTTGGGTGAGAGGAGTGACTTCGGAAGGTCTAAAGATATCCTTCAAACGAAAGCCTCCATTAACTCGAAGTCCAAAGTGGACTCATCTTCCGTCAAATCCACAGAAAAGAGACGCTCTGTTATCAGAGGTGCAGTCTCTTTTAATGAAGAACGCGGTAGAGGTCGTAGAAAACCAGGAATCTCCGGGATTCTACAGCCATCTGTTTCTGGTTCCGAAACCAGACGGCTCGTTCCGTCCAGTCATAGATTTGAGCTGGATAAAGAAGCTGATCGTCGCTCCGAAGTTTTATATGGAGACGATTCGATCGGTCAGAGCGAGTATTCGGGTGAACGATTATGCAACGAGCATAGATCTCAAAGATGCGTACTTTCACGTCATGGTACATCCGACATTCCGAAAGTATCTACGCTTCGCAGTCCTAGGAGTGGTGTATCAATTCCGGGCGATGTGCTTCGAATTGAATCTAGCACCCTGGGCTTTCACTCGGGTAATGAACTTGGTAATGATCTACTTCCGAGCTCATTCGTCTGCGGTAACGTCGGCCTACCTGGACGACATTCTTCAGAGGTACGGCAACGAGTTAACGCTTCAGAACGATGTTCAGAATCTTCTTCTATTGCTCCGACGTCTCGGTTTTATAGTAAACGAGGAGAAGTCGGATCTGGTGCCGTCCAAGTCATTCACTCATCTGGGAATGAGCTTCGAGACGCACAACAATCTCGTTCGTCTGCCGTTAACCAGAGCGAAATTAGTCAGTTGTTACGCTCGCTATTGTCTGCTCGCAGACAAAGTCACGGCGAGAGAATTTATGAGACTGATAGGTCTGTGCGGAGCCGCCGCGGATCTCATTCCGATGGGGCGGTTATGCACACGTCCTCTTCAAATTTTCCTGACTCAGAATTGGAGTGTGAAAATTCATTCGCTCGATGTAGACGTTCTCTTGTCAGATCAAGTGAAACAAGAGATTCAGACTTGGGCAAACATTCAGTGGTTAACTCAAGGAGTTCCGCTGCAGTTGCCGGATCCGAGTTTTACCGTTATGACGGATGCCAGTCAAACAGGTTGGGGTGCATCATTAATCCCAACGGATTCGAGATGCCAGGGTCTTTGGGATCCGCAATTCCTGTGCAAGCACATAAACATCAAGGAAATGATGTCAATTTGGCTTGCGTTACGTCACTGGATGGACATTATTCACGATGCTCATGTCCAAATCCTATCCGACAATACGACAGTAGTGGCGTATATACGGAATCAGGGAGGCACTCATTCAGTTCTGTTGTTCAATCTAACGGAAAGAATCCTTCTGTTTGCGTTAGAACATCACGTTCTTCTTTCGGTCCGTCACATACCGGGTCGTCTGAATGTGCTAGCAGACAAGTATTCAATCAGATTTGCTACCAATGGGAACGGCCAATGATAGACTTATTTGTGACACATCTCAACAATCAGTTGCAGACGTATGTGTCTCCGTGTCCGGATCCAAGAGCATTTGCAGTAGACGCTCTGTTGATCCCTTGGGACGGAATGATAGGATATGCGTATCCTCCAGCGCCGTTAATTCAACAAGTATTGCTAAAGATAAAACAATCTCAATGCAAGATTCTGTTGGTAGCATCTCTGTCGCCACAGAGACCGTGGATAAATCTACTCAGGTGTCTGTTGTGGGACCTACCGCGGAAGCTTCCTCCACGGGAGGATCTTCTTTCGCAGGGGAAATCGCGCCAACTCCATCACAACCCGCAAGGTCTCAACCTTCACGTTTTTCCGTTGTGCGGTCCTTCTTGCATGGCAAGCACTTTACAGGACGAGCAGTGGACGTGATTTCTAACTGTAGGAGGACCTCCTCTTCGCTAAACTATGCGGCTAAGTGGAAGGTTTTTCGTCGTTGGTGTAGGGATCATTCTGTAGATATATTCGATCCCTCTATACCAGACATTGCAAACTTTCTAGTATACTTGTTTGACGAAATCAAACTGCAGCCTGTTACTATAAAGGGTTATAGATCTATGTTATCTGATACCTATGCACATCATGATAGTTTACAAATTGGATCTAATGTCTCTTTATCGAAGTTGGTTAGAAACTTTTCGATAAATAGACCCAGAACTCTTAGATTAATTCCTAAGTGGAATTTAGCTTGGGTTCTCCTTAAATTGAAGGAAAAGCCATTTGAACCTCTTGGGACAGTAGATTTCAAATTCTTATCTTATAAGACAGCTTTTCTCTTAGCTTTCTCTTCTGCTAGAAGAGTCAGTGAGCTTCATGCGCTATCGGTGGATGATTCTCATTATCGTAGTGTTGGGAACACTATCACCTTCACTACTAATGTGGGTTTTTTAGCTAAGAATCAGGCTCCTAATAAATATCCGGAACCTATTGTTATTAAGGCTCTTCCGTCTTCAGACGGGCGTAGGCCTTTACTCTGTCCTGTTAGAGCACTACGTATCTATAAACAGAGATCTCAGTTTATCAGAAAGGGACGGAAACGTTTCTTTCTGTCTTGATGCCTAATAGAAAGGACATTTCAGTCCATTCTATTGCTAGATGGATTCAGTTAACTATCCGTACTGCTTATGAAGATTTATCTTCTTCTCAGCAGTCTGTGCTTAAGATTTCTGCTCATGAAGTAAGAGCTCTTTCTACTTCCTGGGCTTATGCTAATAGTGTTGCTATTACAGATTTAATGAAGGCTGCTTATTGGTCTCAGCCATCCACATTTACGATTTTTTATCTCAGAAATATTGAGTCCATTTCTGGAGACCTGCATTGTTTAGGTCCGTTATCTGTTGCTCAGAATGTCGTCCACTAAACAGTTGCAACTATAGTTATGCAGGCTTTCTGTTCCGGCAGTGACTCCGTCCGGCTGCCCTCTTCGCTCTGGGCTATTTGACCCAGGGCAAGGGGAAGGGGGGGGGGGGGGGCGGGTGTTCCCTTAGGTCACCTGCTTTATAGTGAAAAGCAAGGGAATGCCTCCTCCAAGTCAGTATTTCTGAGTCGCTTCCGGGATGGTTTTAAAGTGTAATATTAATGTTTAAATTCATTCATGTCTTATTTTTAAAGTGTAGCTCGGTGTGAAGCATTTGTATATGTCAAGTGTCAAACGGGCTTTAATATACAATACTCGGACACTTTTAAATGACTATAAAGAGTCTCAATTCTCTGGACTACTTTATTTATTGGCTTGCTTTAAAAATAATTAGTATAAGGGTTATACTGGATGTTAATAGAGAACATGAATGTTATTGTGCTCAATTATTAAGGGTAGTGTATCTTTCTAATTTAATATTAAATAAGAAAGATACATGTAAAGCCTAATACTCCTTTTCTCCTTAAGGGGTTACCTCTTTACTATATAGTTGAGCTTATTGGATTTTCCTCTATGTCCTAGGCCCTCCAGCCTGTTTACTATTCAGCTAAGTCTGGGTCATTGGTACAGTATAAAAATGTTAAAAAATTTATAGTAATTTATATATTTTTTATACTTACCAATGACCCAGACGGGGATGGCCCTCCCTGGAGTTGGGAACTCTTGCCTCCCCGCTGAGTACATAGCGCTGACCAGGCACTGCCAGTAAGAATGATAATTGGCGCCAGTTTCGGGACGTCTGCGTCACTGCGCATGCGCAGTAGAGGCGTAGTATGGAGGTCCTTTAGGACATGATTTCTTTTTGTTTTGGATGCAAATTTTGGGGATTGGGGGGCAAAATTTGTGTTTGGCCCTGGTTTTGTTAGAGTTAGCACCAGCTAAGTCTGGGTCATTGGTAAGTATAAAAAATATATAAATTACTATAAATTTTTTAACTTTCTGTGTGAATGTTTAGTACCATGGGATACATCACATATAATACAGGTTTTTTTCTTGTGCATAAATTATGCCAATTAGACTAACTTTGATCTATTTAATGTTACTTTCAGCACTGTAATTGCAAATGCCAATACGGCTCGGGCTAGAGGCCGTATTTATGAACTGATCTTCACAAAACTTCTTGGGTACCTTTGTTATCTCCTTGGGATGAGAACAAGTGTTTCTGGGTGTGGTCCAAAATTCCAAGATGGCTGCCAGTGGCCATTTTGTACCGAAATTAGGCCCAATCAGTTTTTTGTACACAACTTCTATACGGCTCAGGCTAGAGGCCATATTTATGAACCGATCTTTACGAAACTTCTTGGGTACCTTTGTTATCACCGTGGGACGAGAACGAGTGTTTTTGGGTGCATTCCAAAATTCAAGATGGCCGCCAGCAGCCTTTTTGTACCAAAATTAGTGCAATCAGTTTTTTGTACAGAACTTCTGTATGAAAGTTCTGATTTGAATAAATTCTTGTAGGAATGTTTAGTAATATGGAATACATCACATATAATATAGGTTTTTTTCTCGTGCAGAAATTATGCAAATTAGATGAACTTTGATTTGTTCAGTGCTACTTATACACAGTAAGTGCACATGTCAATACAGCTCGGACTAGAGTCTGTATTTATGAACTGATCTTCACAAAACTTCTTAGGGTACCTTTGTTATCACCTTGTGACAGGAACGAGTGTTTTGGGGTGCCTTTGTTATCAATGTGCTATGAGAACAAATATTTTGAGGTTCAGTCAGACCCACTCTGGGACTCAAAGATTTCTTTTCTAGTTTAGCATCTAACTGTTGCCCACCTTTACAATACTCTACCTTTTCATTTGTTACAGGCTACGATCAGCATTTATGTACAGACCGTTACAATACTTTACATGTACCTTTGTTATCAGGTCATTACCTAGATGTTTGTCATTGCTGTGTCACATACTATACATGTACATGTCTTAAACAAGTTGGGCTACAGTGTCATTGACACTTTCATTGTGAAGTTTCATGAAAATGTGACTAAAACTGTGGAAGTAGTTTGCTCCACAAGTTTACTTGTAAACTAGAGATGGCCTGTCACCGTGGCATACCGCCTAGTTTGGGTGACTGAAAAGCTGCATTCAATTTTTCTAAGTAAGAAAAAATCCAATATGGCCACCAGTCGGCCATCTTGAAACCGAGCTGGATAAAAAAATGATGTCACACACTTCCCCTCATCATGTTGATCATTTTTGTGAAGTTTCATGAAAATGCGGCTCAAACTGTGGAAGTAGTTTGCTCCACAAGTTTACATAAACAAATCCAATATAGCCACGGTCGGCCATCTTGAATCCGATCGAGAATAAAAGTACGTCACGCACTACTCCTCATCATGTTGATTATTTTTGTGAATTTTCATGAAAATGGTGCTCAAACTGTGGAAGTAGTTTGCTCCACAAATTTACATATGCAACGGACTGACCGACAAGTTGACTCCTACATACCTACCCTAAAACGTTTTGTGGGGGTATGAAAATCAGACTGTCACCAATAAGACAATTATAGTCAATCAGTCAATCTGTGTTTGTATGCCCAATCACCGGAAAGATGGTCCTTTGGGGTTATTAGACATTCTTATAATCGCATACACTTTGAGCTAAATGGTTAAAGGAAAGTGTGTATCTGTAGGACAGAAAACAAGGAAAGAAAATTACAACTTTTTATTCAGCAATAACATTGAGCAGCCTGTATTATTTCATGAATGCAAAGTGTTTCACACAGTCATGTCAAACACGGGCACAAGAATCCAGCTGTTTAGTGCAAGTACATTTTGCTTCTACGCTGACCGCCCCATTCTGTTAAATCGAATCAAATGTCATATGTGGAGACAACCTATTTTCGACGGTGGCTGCCCAGTAGCCTGGTGCAAACTCTGCAGAGTACAATGCCATATTGGACAGATTTAAAAACGCCCACCAAGTGTAAATTCCACTCAGATAATAAATCAAGTTCAGTGTGAAACTGGAAAAAAAATATATTTAAAGAAAAAGTTAATAAAGAGACTTCTGAACTAAAATAAGAAACTGCAAGGGGAAACTCCACTCTGAGTGTACGTGTCATAATTAACCTAGGCCATCCATCATCTCATTCAACGTGTTGAAGACAACTTATTAACCTTTCAATGGAGTTCTGCAAACCAAGAATGTAACAAATTTGTCACAAACTCCCAATAAAAATAGACTTTGGATACAGAAGTCTCACTTCACAGTGTATTGAACTTGCACAAGTGAAGATAATTATCATAATTTGTTCAGTAATTAAAACCTGTGGCAATAATATTTTAATAAGGCAGTCATGACGGGTATTATTTGCGACCAGTGACATAATCGAACTACTACTTGTTGTTTAAAGTTTCTTTTGTTTACAGACTCTCAGCAGCTTATTGTTTTATACATGTTAACTTCAAATTAACAGTCCAACTGGATCACTTGGCAATGTGTATAACCTAACTCTAGTAACTCTACATTCATTCAACAGAGAAAATTAGTTTTTAGACCCCTCTCTCTGTTCATAAGCTTGGGATAAACTTCAGAAAAAATCAACTTTTGTTTTTTTAGTGGGGGGGGGGGGGGGGGGGGGGGGGTGTGTGGAGGGGGAATTTCCACATCACTGGTCACTAATTCTTAAAATTTCTGGATAAAAACTTAGGAGCCACCCACAACCATTGAAAGATGGCTAGTCCTTTTGCAAATCTATTAAACTTGTAAACAATTGTTGCCCGCCCCCCACACAGTGATTTAGTGGTAATCAAACTAAAATGCACATGATGAGCAACAACTTTGATACGTAAGGTCTACATGTTGATCTTGCAGGCTTTGTTTTGACTTTAAATTAAAACAATTGCCGTATTTCAACAATATTATGGTGAATTAATAATTAAAATTGATGATGGTCTTTCTTTTTGAGGGTGGGGTGGGTTGGTATGGGGGTTATCATTGGAAACTGTAATTATTCAATTCCTGTTAATGAAAGCGAACAGGTTGTCAATATATCACAAGCACAGATCCGTACAAATTATAAGGAGGGATCCAAAACCTGGGTGATTAAATTCAAGCCGTAATTCATTGATTCTCAAGCAAGTGATAGCTCACTTTGCCAAAACAGGTAGGGTTTATGATGGTATTAAAGGTTGGTGGGAGAGACCTAATTTATTTTTTTTTGAAGGGGAGGGGCAGGGGGGTATTGGGGGGATGAATGTTGCCAACAGCTGATAAATAGAGATATACCCAACCTGTTTATTCTTGGACCTTCCCCGATTTATGTAGGCCATAATGTGTACCAGTAGCAGGACTTGCTTTTTGTTTTTAAAACTTATTTCCATTTAATTTGAATTTAAATGAACGGCATTGAATACAAACACAACCAATTAATGTTTTTAAAGATACATATTTTGCTGCAAATGTAAACTACCGTGGATCAGCACTGAGATGTTCTACAAATTTTTTTCTTACATTATGCAATGAGCATAGGTGGGATGTTACACATATTTGTGCCGACACCTCATTGGTTGGTAATAATTAATGGGCAGGATTACGGTCGTGTCAGTGTGTTGAAAACAGAATAGCACTCCGTGGATTAAAATGTTGTATTATTGACACTTTTTTGACACGTAGGCCTGCCTAATTAATAATTTTCTTAAGATTATGCACTTTCGACCAAAATAGTTTACTTTTCATTGATTAATATCTTGCCTGTTCGACATTTAGTTCACAAGGTGTTATTTTTTGTCAGGCTGTACTGATAGCGTGGTTAAATGTTTACACTTGGTATTTTCCCAGTGCTATAGATAGTAATGCTAACCGGGTTCGTCACCCCTAGTTTAGAACTAGAAATCAGGGGTGATGGAAACCAGGTCTTTGATGGACTCGTAATGATCTGAAGACACATCTATTCACATGAATGGTGATTTATGTGGATAATTGTCAGTACAAACCAAAGTTATGTTCTAATAAAACTTATGTGGCTAGCCACACAGACCACCAAAAAAATA
The DNA here is from genome assembly GCA_031216915.1 of Pictodentalium vernedei. Lineage (NCBI taxonomy): Eukaryota > Metazoa > Mollusca > Scaphopoda > Dentaliida > Dentaliidae > Pictodentalium > Pictodentalium vernedei. The sequence goes on from CM062289.1 coordinate 277,814,383, forward strand.
GTAGCATAAATTATGTTTTTTGGTTCAAAAACACCTCTCTTGCATTTGGATCCTTACTTTTTGGATGAAAAAAATGTCAATTGTCCATACCCTATGGACATCCAAGCATGTGTCATAGATGGTGATGCATGTCTCTACTTCTTGGTATAAACCACTGTAACGTGTCCAAAAACAATTAAGAGGCTTAATGCCTGTGATATCTTTCTTGGACTGTCTATAAAAGACAATCTTAAGATTAGACTCCAAATATTTGTTGATTTACCATACATATTCCATCGGAAAAAAATCCACACAACGAGTGTTCCCCCATAATGGTACTAGCCATATAGCTTAGCAGCCTCACAACATGTGATAATTATCAGTTGATCTGTCCGTCCATCCTTCTGTCCATAAAAAATTATTCAATGAACCAATCTTGTTCATACTTAACACTTGATTGCTTATGATTAAAAGGTGTGTCATGATAACCCAAGATCATAGTTTCAAGTTCACAGACCATTCCTTTGTTTGTTCCTCCTTTCTAACATTGTATGGTCTAAAAAAAAATATTCATTGGTCCAATCTTGTTCATTCTTTAACCAATGATTGCTTATGACTCAAAGGTGTGTCTTGATCTTGACCCAAGGTCATAGCTGCAAGATCAAGCTAATAGACTGTGCATTTGTTTCTTCTCCCATTCTAACTTCATCCAGTTCATAAAATATTTTTTGAATGGACCGATCTTGTTTATACTCCACACCTTGATTGCTTATGGTAAGGGGAGTTTCATGATGACCTTAACCCAAGGTCATAACTTCTATTAACCTTCTTAGTCTTGGTATGGATGGTATTTGTCAGTTTTTTAAGCATTTTTCTTGTAAAAATGACTTGGTTTCTAGTTGTAACTCTTAGTTTCTTAGAATCCCATGACCCCATGGCTTTAATATTGAATTTGTGACTTGTTTTTTTTTTAAATTTTCAGACAAAAGTTAGTTATGTGCAGATTTAATATGATTTATTTTGCAAGTGAAATGAAACATGCTTGACATAGCTATCTTGGAGTTTGTCAAAGTAACGGTATCAGATCAGAATGTAGGTGAGCAGTGTAGCATTAGCATCCCTCTTATTTGTTCTTCCATTCTAACTTTGTTTGGTCCATAAAAATTATTCAATGGACCTATCTTTTTCATACTTCCACAATGATTGTTTATATCTCAAGTGGATGTGATGACGCTGACTCAAGGTCATGTCTCCAATGTTAAGGTCACAGAATATTTGTGTGTTCATTCATCTATTCTAACATTGTCTGGTCCATGCAAAATTATTCAATGCACCGATGTTGTTCATTCTTCACCCAGTGATTGTTTATGACTCAAAGTTTTGTCTTGATCTTGACCCAAGCTCTTAGCTGCAAGGTCAAGAGCACAGACAGTATGTTTGTTTTTTCCAGTTCATAAAAGATTTTTCTATAATGGACCGATCATGTTTATACTTCACACCATGATTGCTTATGGTAAGGGGAGTGTCATAGTTCCAAGGTCTAGGACATAGGCTATTCATTTGTTTGTCCTTCCATTCTAACTGTCTGTTTCCTAAAAAAAATATTCAGTATACCGATCTTATAGGCTCCTGTGAAAATTCAAAATTTGATTCGATTTTCGATTCAAAAGTTAATATATGATTTGAAATTTGAAATTCAAATATTTTCGAATATACTTTGGCCATAACCATGAATGTTTACAGATTGTAACTGATCACATTATTATATATTGAGTATTGTTCTGAGTAGAAATGGAACTAATTTGTAGTGGTAACAGTGTTTGTAGGAATGTAGCTACAACTGTACAACAGTTATTGCTACAAACACTATTACTGTTACAACTATTCATTTCAACTTATTGTGCATTATGACCAGTGACCATATATAAAAAAATCAAGTTTCAAACTTTGAAAAGTTGTTCAGCTGTTCAGCATCAAAAAATGATTTGTTCCACATCATGATCACATTATTTTATATTGAGTATTGTTCTGTTTGATCACAGTTACTGGATACATCGTCAAAAGCAATGGTTTTCTAAAGAATACCATGGATTGTTATATAAACAGAAGTAGTGCAGGCCTTAATTTACAAGTGGATCGACTCCATTCAGCATTGAATTATTGTTTCGTTTTAGTTATTCCGCATTTTTATTTAAAACAAATGGCTTCACAACTGAATGGAATTGATCCGATTTGAAACAAAGTTTTTTTTTCCAAGAAAACGTGATAAATGTGAGGTATCGGCACTACCAGCCAGGTTTGTTTAAAAATGTTTATTGCTGCAGTTTCGAAGCTTTAAAGTCAGTAACTAGTTTCAATGAATAGTTAGTATATTGGTTTATATCTCAGTGTATAGTGTAGGAAGTGGTGAGGCGAAAAATGCACTCTACATAACTGTTTCTCTTTTAATAATTGGGTGTATTATTTTAGAAAAAAAACCTTTTCTTTCGACGATGTATCCATTAACTGTGATTCGATTTGAAGTTCGATTTGAAATTATATTCAAAATTTCTCCAATCCAATTCAATATTCTATACAATCAAAATCGGCAGTTTGCAGGTCCCTATCTTCTTATTCATACTTCATACAATGATTGGTTATACCTCAAAATTGTGTCTTGGCCTTGACCCAAGGTCAAGATTACAGAGCATTTGCATGTTCATTCATCCATTCTAACTTTGATTCATAAGAAATGATTCAGTGGGAAGATGTGGTTCATATTTTACACAATTCTTGCTTATGACTCGAAGGTGTGACATCTTGAGACAGGATCATAAGTCAAAGACACAGACTGTGCATCTGTTCTAACTGTGTCTGGCCCTTAAACATTTTTGTAACAAGCACATCTTGTTCATACTTTACACAGTGTGTGCTCATGTCTCAAGTGTCTGTCATGACCTTGACCCAAGGATTTTACTTCAAGGTCACAGACCTCTGACCCGTCATAACATGTACCAAAACAAAAAAGTATTTCCAGGCTTGTACACAAACTATTTTCACTGAAATTTTGACAGCTACACTTGTTTGATTGAGTTTCTCTTCATTACATTACAAACTATCATGGTGGTGCCTTCTTGTCATATATACATATGTTTTTCTGAGCATCCATCAGCTTTGCTAATATTCACTTGCTGTTAAATAACTGTCGTGCATGTATGTATTGATGAAGGTTTTGCGCATATATGGTATGAAACAAAAGTCAGTAGGGGGCTGTGTTACTGATACACAAGTTGGACTTAAAGAAATCTTTAATTTGAATTATGTGCCTCCATCCTGATGTGACTTCTGTACATATTTAAAGCTGGTGATTTAGGAAAACATCATCGTTTTTGAAAATTGTTTGTCAAGAGCAAAAAATTAGTTATCTAAAAACAGGAATTTTCAGGCTTTGTCAGACCAAATAAATCGATAACTCTTGACATTTATCTTAAATAATTATTTTTATCAATTGTTTGTTCAGTTGCTAAGCATTTAAAAGGGAGTAAAAATTTACCTTTACTGGTTATTTGACTAATGAAAATACCAATTGATTTTTCTGTGACTGATCAATAATCAATTAACTCAATGCATGCTGTTGGTGGATATTGAACAGATCAGTATATCTCTTGCCACTGAAATATGTAAAATTTGGGTACATTTAATCAAATTTCCCCTCTGTAAATTGAATGGATTTTTGCACCAGAGATTTCTTAGGTTAAATTTAGATGAATATTTCATCAAATCCAGTTTGGCTGCTTCACAGTTGCCATGACTAGTTTTTATGAAAAATATCTTGAATATACTCAGCAGGTTATTTATTATTTATTTATTGGGGTTTAACAACACTTTTGACAGCCAGGGTCACCTCATGTCAGACAGTTTTACAAGTGGAGGAAGCCAGAGTACTCGGAGAGAACCACCAAGCAGTGGTGAACAACTGTCAAACTCCCCCAACTCCATACAAGGAGGGATTGCATTGGTTGAAGACAAGTGCACCATGGACATGCAGTACACCCAAGTACACAGCACCACAGTGCCCCCACATGGCCAATCGGGATTAAGTTCCTTGCCCAAGAACACAATGCAGTTACCCCTGGTGAGGATTGAACGGTGAACCATTGACCCAGTTGAAGTTCAATGCCATAACCACTGCCCTCCCACTCTGGTTAAGAGTTAATCCATCATTTATGTCAACCAAATATAAAATGAAGAATTTATGAACAATGCCGAGGTTTAACCCTTTACCCAACATGGAGAATATCAAAATTTATTATTTTAATTACTATTTTTTAAACTTTTTAAAAAAGAAAATTTCAACAAAACCATATCATGTGACCCCTCATTGGAACGAGCTCATGGTTTTGTTGAAATATTATAAAAAAAATATTTTTATCAACTGCTCAATTTGCAAATTATGTGGGCGGATGCAGGCGATTGGTAAAGGGTTAACAAGAGTATTTTGTACTGGATAGGAAAGTCTGTCTGTAGCATGCAAGGAGTTAATATGTTACTGATAAAATATAAGTAATATTCCTTCACTAACAAGAGTCATGCTACATGTTTTGCGGACAGCTGACAAGCTTTAATCTTCAGGAGTAAAAAAATTCTATCAAAGTTTTAGACTTTGATTCAGGACTCTGTTTTACATTGAATGTTTCAACTTCAACATTACTAAACTGTTTCAGTTTGAAGTCTGATTAGAGCACCCTGGAGTTACACAGCTCTTAGAACATTCTGTGGCAGCATCAATTGTGAGATTGATGCTATCACTGTAATATGTCTCCTTGGGTGGGACGTAAAGTGGCTGTCTTTTGGATAAATAGAGTCCATTGTACCCTGCATAATGACCAGGTTAACTAAAAATTGTAGCTCCCCATGGAAACCATGGAAAGTGAAGCAGTGCTTGTTTACTGTGGTAAACAAGGTCTGTTTACTGGTAAAATAGGACCAGTTCTTTGGATAAAAGTCCTCTAAAGTGGGCAACAAGGATAAACAATTTGCTGGTGGTGACTTTAAATCGATGTTGCGGTCATGGTTAGCCATTGTGCACATGTATGTGATCTTAAACACCAGTAAATATACAATTGTATCATGGGAGTAAAATTTCAGCTTATTGTTAATGTATCAAAGATAGAAGTTAGACACTAAAAGAAATATCTTGCTCACCACCTTTTCACATCTTTCAGGTTCATGCTGGTTTATTTGAACATGTGGCTAAAATGTGTCGTCTATCACAGCCTTCAACAACAGATGTACAGAATCAAGTACCACCTGTGAGGTTACGTCATGTGACCTGTACACTTAGAAGTTTTGTTTTAGGAGCTGAAAATTCAAAAGAAGATGACCATTCCAGAGAAAAATCACAAAGAATGCCAAGACTTGTAAGTTTGACTGTGTAAGATGAGAGTAGTTATCACAGTGTAAGGATATTTTTATACTGTACCAATGACCCAGACATAGCTGGTGCTAACTCTTAAAATATAGGGCCAAACACAAATTTTGCCCCCCAATCCCCAAAATTTGCATCTAAAACTAAAGAAAACATGTCCTGAAAGGCCCTCCACACTTCGCCCCTACTGCGCATGCGCAGTGTCAAGGACGTTCCGAAATTGGCGCCATTAATCATTCTAAGTTTGGCCCTTTATCAGTTAACATCTGACTGATCTTTGTGCTTATAAATCTCAGTTTAAATGATGCCAGACACATAAATATTAGTGAAATGGTGATTCTAAGGAGGATAGAGAAGGAGGAGAGGAAAAAAATGTGTGACAGAATATTATCAGGGCTGTAACTTAAAATTTTTTAATGAAATTGTGTTAAGTTACCTATTTTCAAGGCAGCAGCCATTTTGTTGTCATTCTGATTATTTAGTTACACTGTTTTTTTTAAGTGTTTTCCTCTCTCCCTGTCCTTTAAGTCCCCCTTGCTATTCTCCCATGCTTGAGGCATAGTTTTTGTAATTATTATTACTAAATTTTCTTGGGAGTTTTAGCTGAATAACAGAATGAATTCTGTTCTTTTCCCCATGTTTACGTCTTCACCTACGGTTGGTTAGGCGTTGTGTTCTGCATCTACCATCTGATGTTCTGCAGTTTCTTCCCTGGAAGTCTCTGTTTTGCATCAGATAGTGTATTTTTGGAAACTGATTTCGGGCCTGGGTGCCTGGAGTCTTATTTTAGTGTTTTTACACTCATTGTTTACATTTACAACAGCCCTCTGTGTGAGGGGGGGATTTCTAAAAAATAATATCTTGATGTTATTTTAATCATAACTAGATACATTATTATTGTTCGTAAGTGTTGAATAAATTGTTTAAAATATTTTAAAAATTTTTGTCCACACTTAGGCTTGGGATCCATTGGGGCTCAACGTTACTTTTCAGAAACTTGGGCTGTTCTGAAAAAATATTTTTTCAAAATATTTTGATTTCAATTATTTTTTCTATATTAATGGATCATATTATTATTATGTATTTTGATTGCCAGGGATTAGTGCGAGTACCAGGACTTGTTTTCTTTTCACATTGAAAGGATATTGATCAATTGTTTTAAGAGGAAGTCTTCCTCTGACTTTATTATCATTCTATATGTGGTCAGTGTACTCGCATTAACTCCTGTTCTGTATCGTATGATTTCGATGACAATATGGGAAGCGTATGTCACGGTATGTTATTGGGGATTTGGACTCTCCGGTCCTTTCCCCGCAGGGTCACTCTACTTTATCAATTTCTATTTCAGACAATCAAGATTAGGGTGATGTATCTGTGATGTCTTCCAACAGTGTGCCTCCGTCGTCACAATTAATGAAGGGCTAGCGGAAAAGTGCTCATGTAAATACGCCAATTGCCTAAGAGGACCCTAGTAGGTTCAACGGCCTTTGACGTCTGCTAGCTCGCCCGGTGTAGTGTCCATTCACCGAATGGTTCGGCAGCCGGGTTCGTCCGTTGCGGTCTAGAAGGAAGTTTGGGGTGATGCGAGCACTATAAATTAACCTAATGCACACCCAGTGACGGCGGTTCGGAGGGAGAACGGAGGAAGCCTTTTAGTCCGGTTCATAGCTCGTTCCGGTCCATCCGGACGGCAAGCGAGAGAGGCCCCTCTCTCGTTCAACAACATCTGGCCCCAGATGTTGTGGTACAATGTGTCGCAAGCGGAGCATACGTCCGTCGCTCGGGACGCTCCGTTGTATAGGCAGTCCGCGGAGACTGCTAAGGCTTCCTCTTCTCGTCAGCGCACACGACCGCACCTTGGCTGCGTGACCGCCGATATATTACCAGCTTCGCCGATCAAGGATTCTTCGGCGACCAGGTCACACCATCCGGTAGCCAGGGACACGAGGCCTGCAGACTCCGGACGTTCGCATAGGAAGTGTGTGGGAGTCAACGTACACAGAGCTTCCGGCGGCAATGCATTGTAAGACCGCTACTGCACAGGCCTCGGGAACGGACATGCTTTCCTTAATAGCACAGTTTATCGCAGCATCCCAGCATCAACTGAATCTGTCGCATATATTTTATCCGACGATGCTGGGTCGGGACGTCCGAAAGTTTCATCCGGTCCGACGGGATACCGAAAGGGATTCGGAGGATTTCGAGCTTTCCCTTTCGGAACAACATATGCTGTTGTGTATGTCATCTGACTTGGTCTTCTACAGCTTCTTTCGTCGGACCAGAATGCTGCGATGCCGGATAAGAAACTGATAGCGTCGGTGGACTTAGTAATTTTTGGTTCGGTTCAGGGACATCGTCCCTCAGTTCCGACATAGTCCAATAATGTCACACAAACTTTCGAATTATTGAACGACGCTATATATATATTATTATTTTATGCTTGCTAACCAAACATTTCTGGTTTCTTGTTCGAAGAGTTATGGAGATGTCTTTCAAAAGTGCCTCTGTCGTCATAGTTAATGAAGAGTTAGCGGCAATAAGTGCTCATGGAATATGTCTATCGCCTACGGAGTGACATTCGCTAGCTCACCCGGTGTAGCGTACATTCATCGAATGGTTCGGCTGCCGGGTTCGTCCGTTGCGGTCTAGGAAGGAGATTTGGGTGATGCGAGCACTTTAATTACTTTAGTACTCACCCAGTGACGGCAGATTGAGGACAGATCGGAGGAAGCCTGTTAGTCCGGTTCCTGGCTTGTCCAGGTCCGTCCGGGCTGTGAGCGAGAGAGGTCCCTCTCTCGTCCCACAACATAGGAGACCGCATGTTGTGGTTCAGATATTTTACATTCGGAGCATATGTCCGTCGGTCGGGACGCTCCGTTATATTGACAGTCCGAGAGACTGTCCTTAATGCTTCCTCATCCTCACAGCAGGGCACACGACCGCACATTGGCTACGTGGCCTCGAGTATCCAATCAGTTTCGGCATTCAGTGATTCCACGGCGAATAGGTCACGCCATCCGGTAGCCAAGGGACACGAGGCCTATACACTCCGTTCGCTCGCATATTGGTAGTATGCACAGGGTAACGATTACGGAGCTTCCAGCGGCAATGCGTCGTAAGACTGCTTCTCCTCAGGCCTCAGTGACGGACGTGCTATCCGAGTTAGCACAGTTGTTTCGCAGCATCCCAGCAATTGACAGTTTCTCGGTCGAATCAGGAATTATCCGACGGCGCTGGGTCGGTGCGGTCCGCGGTTGCATCAGCTACGGACGACCGAACGCTTTATAGGGTCCGACAGGATGGCGAAAGGGATTCGAAAGATTTCGAGTTTTCCCTTTAGTAGTATCGGAAGATGCCTTTCATATCTTCTGGCATTATGTTCCAGTGATTGTTATTTCGGACTTCATTGCTGCGATCTTGGATAAGAGACTTATAGCGTCATTGGACTCGGATTTTTCGATCGGTTCAGGGACATTGTCCCTGACTTACCGACGCAGTCCAATATTGTCATTACAACATGTGTTTTATTTTTCGACGCTATATATATATATACAAGCCTGCTACTAAGCATGATAGTTTAGTTTCTTGTCCGCGTTGCTCATTTCTGCCATTTTATCATTTATACGAATAGTTTATTTTGGCAGAGCAGGGCATACCGAGAGTTCATATGCGTCTAGATGGTGTGATTAAAGACTGCATATATTCTTTTTCGCCGTTTATGTCTTTTCCAATTTCAATGTTGGGAACGACATTATGTATAGTAGACTTAACTTAGACGCTTTATCATACGTAATCCGCCTTACTGAGGCGTTATCATTACGTCTTCAAGAAAAGATTTACGGGATATTATTCTCAATGTAATTTCTTTTGAGGGCAGAAGTTTGTTCACGTATAACTCCGCCCTTCAGTGGCTGATTGGAGTTAGTTAGACGTGACGCAGCCCTAGCTACATCCACCCGTGTGGATAGTAAGGTTAAGAACTCTCTCAGAGTCGCTTCGTTCTCGGAGGAGCTTCTCTTCGACGGCAACTTTTCGGCAATCCATGAATTGCTCGATTTACACGTTCTCTTGTCTATCTAGTGTTACAAGAGATTCAGACTGGGGCAAACATTCGGTGGTTGACTCAGAGAGTGCCACCGCAGTTGCCGGACCCGAGTGTGGCTGTTATGACGGTTGCCAGTCAAACAGATTGGGATATAATACTGATCCCTACGGATTCGAAGTGCCAGGGTCTTTGGGTTCCGCAGTCTCTTAGCAATCAGTTTTCTTCCGCGGAATAATGTTTTTTAGGCTTGCTTTATGTCATTGCATGAACATTATTCAGAAACGCATGCCCAAATTCCTGTCCTTTAATTCGACAGTAGTGGCGTATCTCCGGAACCAGGGAGGCACTCTTTCGTTTCCGTTATTCAATTTAATGGAAAGAATCCGTCTGTTGGTTATAGTACACCAAGTTCAGTTTTGGTCCGTCATATTCCGGGTCGTCTGATTGTTTTATTGGACTTCCGTTCTCTTACGGGTCGCTTGTTGCTGTCGGAATGGACTCTCAACAAACAAGTATTCAATCAGATTTGCTATCTATGGGAGCGCCCAATGATGATTTATTTATGACACAGCTTGCTAATCAATTGCAGACGTATGTGTTGTCTTGTCCAGATCTCTGAGCTAATGTTGTTAACGCTCTATTGATCTTTTGGACGAAATGATAGGATACGCGTATCCTCCGGCGCTGTTGTTTCAGCAGGTACTGCTAAGATAAACAACCACAATACATTTCTGTTGATAGCATCTCTATCTTCACAGAGATCATGAGTAATTTACTCTCTTGTCTACTGTGGGTCTTAACGTGAAATCTTCCTCTATGTGAGGATCTTTTTTCACTGGGTAAATCGTGTCATCTTTATCACAACCAGCAAGGTCGCAACCTTCATGTATTCCGTTGTGTGGTCTGTATTGCATTGTAAGCACTGTACTGGACGAGCTTTGGACGCGATTTCTTACTATAGGAGATCCTCTTCTTCGCTATTCTATGCGGCTAAAGTGGAGGCTCTTCCGTCGTAGTGTAGGGATCCTTATGTTCATATTGTTGATCCCTCCATACTACTCATTGCTATTTTTTAGTATACTTGTTTCACAAGATCTACTGCAGCCTGTTATTATTTAGGTTATAGGTTTATGTTACCTCATACCTATGCACTCTACGATAGTTTACAATTGAGTCTTTTGTCTCTTTATCTAAGTCAGTTAGTAACTTTTTGATAAATAGACTTAGAATCTTTAGATTAAATTCCTATACGGATTTTAACTTCGGTTCTTATTTAGCTAAGTAATCATTTGAGCCTCTGGAAACAGTAGTTTTCAAATTCTGACCTTTTAGACAGTAATTCTGTTGGTTTCTCTTTTACTGTAGAGTCAGTGAGTTTCATGCACTATCGATGGATGATTTTCACTTTCGTAGTTTCGGAATCACTATTTCCGTTACTATTTAGGTTGGATTGTTGCATAAGAGTTAGGCTCCTATTACCTGGAACCTATTATTTTAAGGTCCTTCCGTCTTCGTATGGGCATAGGCCTTTACTCTTTCCGGGTACAGTTTATGTACTTATAAACGGATTTCTGTTTATTACTATGGGCGTAAGCTTCTTCTGTCTTTGATGTCTAGTAGAAGGATGTTACGCTCCATTTTATTGTTAATGGATTCTATTAACTATCGGTACTGCTTATGGTATATCATTGACTTAGCAGTTGTGCTTAAGATTTCGGCTCATGAAGTAAGAGTTCTTCTACTTCTTGGGCTTACATTAATAGTGTCGCTATTATAGATTTTTGAAGGCCGCTCATTGCGCTCAGCCATCCACATTCATGAATTTTATCTCAGAAATATCGAGTCCATTTCTGGAGGCCTCTATTGTTAGGTCTATTATCTACTGCTCAGAATGTCATTCACTTAACAGTTGCTACTATAGCTAGGTAGGCTGTCTGTTTCGGCAGTGTCTCCGTTCGGCTGCCCTCTTCGCTCTGGGCTATTTGACCCAGGGCAAGAAAAAGGGGGGGGGGGGGGGGAGGGTGTTCCCTTGGGTCACCTGTTTTACTATGAAAACAAGGGGATACCTCCTCCGGAGTTAGTAATTCTGAGCTGTTATTGGGATGGTTGTTTAGTGAGAAGTTTAGGTTTTTAAAATTCATTCAAGTCTTAGTTTTTAAAGTATAGCTTTTGAATATTGCATATGTCAACGGACATGATTATGCAATCCTCAGACACTTTTAGGAGTATAAGAGTCTCTATTCTCTAGACTTACTTTATTTATTGGCTTACTTTAAAAATTATTAGTATAAGGATTATATTGGATATTAATAGAGTACATGGATGTATGAAGCTCAATTTTGGAAGGTGTTGTATCTTTCTAATTTATCATAAATAAGAAAGATACATGTAAGGCCTATTACTTCTTTTTCCCTACAGGGGATGACTCTATTTTATTTTATTGAGCGTATTCCATTTTGCTCTATGTCCTTGGCCCTCCAGCCTTTTTACTATTCAGCTATGTCTGGGTCATTGGTACAGTATAAAAATGTTAAAAAATTTATAGTAATTTATATATTTTTTATACTTACCAATGACCCAGACGGGGATGGCCCTCCCAGGAGTTGGGAACTCTTGCCTCCCCGCTGAGTACATAGCGCTTACCAGGCACTGGTTATTAGAATGATTAATGGCGCCAATTTCGGAACGTCCTTGACACTGCGCATGCGCAGTAGGGGCGAAGTGTGGAGGGCCTTTCAGGACATGTTTTCTTTAGTTTTAGATGCAAATTTTGGGGATTGGGGGGCAAAATTTGTGTTTGGCCCTATATTTTAAGAGTTAGCACCAGCTATGTCTGGGTCATTGGTAAGTATAAAAAATATATAAATTACTATAAATTTTTTAACTTTCTTAAAATTCCAACTGCCTAAGTGCTGGAAAATGTGGTTGAGCCGCAACTGAAAAGTGTTGGGTACCACTATGGTGACTATACATTCCATCCATATTTTTTAGCTTACCTGAGCCAAGCTCAAGGGTAGCTTTAGTGATCACTTTCCGTCTATCGTCCATCCTCGGGGGCGTGGTGGCTCAGTTGGTAGAGATGCAGGCTGCAAGCCGAGAGGTCCTCGGTTCGAATCCCACCAGCGGCAACCGTGTTGTGTCCTTGGGCAAGACACTTCACCCCCATTGCCCACGTGGGGGCACGGTGACGCTGTGTACTAAGGTGTACTGCACGTCGATGGTGCACCTGTCTTCAACCAATGCTAACCCTGCTTGTGTGGAGTTGGTATGTTGGGGAGTTGACAGTTCTCTCCGGGTACTCCGGCTTCCTACACCCGTAAAACTGTCACGGTCATGGTTAGCCATTGTGCAGAAATATGTGACCTTAAACACCAATAAATAAATAAATAAATAAATAATCGTCCATCCCTGGAGTCTTCTTTGGGCTCCCTGTGGGAGCCTGAATTTTAACTTTGTGTAATATGAGGAAAATTCTTCAAAAATCTTCAAATCTACCAGTCAGAATCTTTTGATATTTGATTTGCAGTATTCTTAGTGAGGTCAGTTTCCAGTTTGTTCAAATCAAGTCCGTAGATTCATATTTGGTCTGCCTGTGGCAAGTTAAATTTTAGCTTAGTGCAATATGGGGAAATTCCTTTAAAAATCATCTTTACATCCACCAGTCAGAATCTTTTGATATTTGATCTGCATGCAACAACCTTTGGAGGTTTAGTTCCCAGTTTGTTCAAATCAAGTCCCTTGGGTAATATTTGGGCTCTCTCTGGAATCTCAGATTATAACTTAGTGCACTACAAGGACTGTTGCATGTCACCACTCTTGGCAGGATTCCTTATGAGACTGGCATAGTTTTATATCAGAATCATTGGGAAATAGATCGCTCTCTTCGGGAAGTGATTCTGTAGTTGATATTGAATAATTCAAAGGTCACTTTCCACCTTCTCCCATGAAGTAGTTATTATCAAATTCCCATGCACTGGGTAACCAGATATGAATCAGTTGTAACTCAATCTCTTAACCCTTTGAATCCTCGTTTCCTGGAATGGTATTGCCTTTGTGTACACTTACAGTGAGATCGGTCAGTCCAATATCAATATACAGGGATGATAAAATAAGACCTGCAGTCTGCAGCCATCTGGCTGCAGACTGCAGTTATTATTTTATCATCAATTCCCCGTGTATAAACCTCTTATAATAAGACAAAAATGGGATGAAATTATGCCTTGGACTGAAAAATCGGTCTTACGAGTTCAAAGGGTTGAGGGTTGGGCAACTTTTTATTTGGATATGCAACGTATGTGTGGGTCCACTGGTGATGGACAAGGGTAAGGAAAAATGTTAAAGGTGGAAAGCTTAAATTAAATTCTATAAATTTATTTATGATGATGACTTATGTTTGTATAACAACCAAATCAATTATGATAGATGACTTATTGAATTAGATTCTGATTGATTATGGATGGTATATTTTGAAATAAAATTATAATGGGTGAGAAATGAAGTTATTTTCTTGAGGGTTAACATGCATGAAAACTAAAGCGTCGTAAAAGCCAGATGATTGCGACTACATTATGAATGCCTTTCTTAGAACAGCATTGCAAATATTTATGACCTGAAAGCAATTTAATAATATCAATAACGCTTTTCGAAAAAAATTGCCTAATTTTGCTGTAAAAATTTACAGCGTTTTCCCATGAAATTTGATAACTAAACACCGAAATATTTTTTAATTATGTTTAGAATGTTATTGTAACTTAAACGTAAGTTATCCTTAATGCTGAACTTTCACTTCATGACGTAGGAGAGGTAATGAAAATACACAAAATTGGAAGTAATAAGTAAATAATTGTAGTGCCTTCCAAAGACAATTTACCAAATAAGGAATGATTGTTTGTTTCTGTCTGTTTCTTGAGTTATGAATCCCAAAAAACAAAGCCCAAACTGTGTAAATGGGCATATGTTTGGTCTTGTTTTTTGGGGTTCATAACTCAAGAAATAGACAGAAACAAACAATCATTCCTTATAATTATACCCCCACAAAACGAGGGTTTAGGGGGGTATATAGGAATTCAACTTGTCCATCTATCTGTTGTTGTTTGCACATGTAAACTTCTGCCTAGAGGCACTCTCCCATAAATTGTGACAAGGCAGATCCACACAGACTTCAATAATTTCATTTCAAAGATAATATGAACCACATCCATAGAATACGAAGCCTTTAAGTTAGTGCATCTGCACTTCTGAATCAAGACCAAATATGGGCTTCCAGCACTCGACCAGTTAATGAACACAAAAATAATAAAAAATTAAGTTAAAAAAATTAAAATGTCCATCTGTAGCATTGTTTAGTTGATCATACTTCCATGAGTATATTGTAATGTCTCCACCACCAACCCTTTCTACCTATGGGTGATTTGGGGGTGTGAGAAATGGTTATCCTAAAAAAAATTGGGATAACCTTTGGAGGAATGTAACGCTGGGTTATCCAATTTGTGCATCCTTGATGGCACCATCGGCAATGCTAAAAGCATTGTAAATGGCACTTTGTTGTACCTAAGGGTAGGGCTGCATGGTATACTGGTAATCCGATAATTACCGGTATTAAGAATAATACCGGATGAAAACCGGTATTGTTTTAATAGTACCAGTATTTTGTAAAAAACGGTTTTGTATCAAATTATCGAAGTTGCAGTCGATATATTATTGGGAAAAAAAACAGTCACCGCATTCTATTGTGTCTGTCATTCTCCAAATGCCAATCATAGAAAACAGATGAATACTACTTGAAACTCCTCCCAGACTGACAACTTCTGTTATGAAGTCCATGTCAATCAATCTTCATTCGACCAATGAAAACACAGTTTGCTGCATACTTGAGCTGCAAAAGTTACAAATAAGTGTGCCCTTACCAGCAATTTGAAACTGAAACTGAAAGTTGAATATTTCAGGAAAGCGTCAAATTCAGGGAATGAATACTTTGACACATTTGTGTATGTAATCTCATGTTTTCCCATGTGGATAATAAAATTACTCACAAAATCATCAAAGGGAGTGTCTGTTTTATTTATTCTATCTCCTTCAAAAACAGATAAAACCTGAAGCCAAGTTGATCAACATTTCCATCAACACTGTCATTGTGAACTTTGAACTTATGAATATTAATAAGCTGTTCAGTGCCAATGAAAGAGTGGGTTGGATGCCCGTCACTTTTTGTCCCAGTTTTAAAACAATGGCAACCAGCAAACGAAAACTGTTTTTTGTAACTTCAAATATTTTATTTTACAGATGTTATCCCAGCAATTAATAATGAATTCAAATAAACCTAGTATTTATATCTTACCCCTTTTAGAACTGTGCTAACCACACATCACATCAGGTGCATTTTTGGTGGTATGTATGTACATGGCGCAAAAACAGAAACAAAGGGAAAGGGAAGCCTGAACAACAATAATCCATTAAGATATTAATTGTTGTCACGTACGTGAACATTAATTACTAACACAAACATACCACTGACCACTTAAAATACAATAGGTCATAAGAAGAACCAACAATGGAGAGGAAAATGCAGGGTGCAAAGTGCACACACTCCATAAACAGCTGCATTAATTAATATTCATGAACAAAGGAAAAATAAACACTGATGAATTGTGGGATATTTTTTTTCAAACAAAAAAGTCTTGGCACTTAATTGTTTTCCCTCTCGACTCATCATTGAAACAAGGATTGAAACAAGCTTGTCTGGCTGGGGACGAGTGTACATTTTATATAAATAAACATTTGAATAAAGATTTAACAGCCCTTTTAAGGGCTTGAGGGTGTGTGTCAGTGAGAGGGTGTTTTTTGGTGTTTTTGGGTTTTTTTTTTGGGGGGGATGGAGGAGGTCATTTGGAATTCCCGAAGGATAACCAGATACTTCAAAATCACATACGGCATCCTATCTCCCAGAAGGCTTGATGGATGACTCCCGGTTTTTCAAACTAAACTGTTGGAGCTTTCTCCACTTCTTTTTTGTAACCGCTATGGTCATATACCGGGGCCACTACCAAACCGGCGTTGCTGTTTGGTTTTCTTTTCTCATCTTCCCTTAAACTTGCCATCGCACAACATTACATTCTGGCTCGTCACCATGGTGGACTCAAACCTCTACCATCGCCGAACTGTAACCGAATAGAGCCCACTCTTTAATAGTTTTAAAGGCGCTGAGGGATTGAGTATTGACCATCTAACACTCCAACGTAAACTGCCGGGTATTCTAACCGCGTGCATACCCCCCTCAGACTCCATTTTGGGCAATAAGAAAGCTGGGCCTGTGTGATCCAAGGGAAATAAAATAAGGTTAACCAGGTCGCAAGGGATTTGTAAATCCCACATCGTCCCTGCGCGCCTTCGGCGCACTAAAACCTTTCATTCATCATCATCATCCTCCACATTTGCTCCTCTGACTTCAGAGAGCGAACATCCTAATTAAGATTATGGAAACACTGGAACTACCAGCGAGATTGAAGAAAACCATAGCAGCTCTGGGCGTCTCTTGCCCAAACACCTGGACTATCCAGGAGATAGGCAAGAGCATCCATCTGACTCTGGAGTTTAAGGTTGAAGAAGACATCAAAACACCACTGTCCTTGGGGAGAGGTAGTACCTTTAATGAGAAGATCCCCTCTCACACTGGTCCTCACCCGAGGAGGTCAGGAGGCCTTGAAAAGAAGAAGAGGTAAAAGACTCCATCAGCCAAGCAGAGGCATTCCCGTCGCCTGGAGGCTTTCCTGGAGAAGAGGAGAGAGAAAGGTGAGGAAAGGAAAGAGCCAGAAGCAGCCACCACTTCTGGTCCTACTCCCACAGACATACCCATCTTACCTCCAGCTCCACAGCTGGAGAAGTCGGATGTGGAAAGTCCTGTGGAGACTGAGATGGAAATGGAAGCTGCCTTCTCGCCACTTCCCGATCCCCACTCGCCTCTCCTTTCAGAACCAGAGAGCCAAGAACAGAATGCTAAATCCACCCCACCTGCACAAGATCCTGTAAAAGAGCCAACAATCCTGGAAGAAATAAGGCAACAAGCAAGAGAAATAAGACAAGCTACAGAAAGTCTACAGAAATTTGTCTCCAGAATTCCAAGAAACATTGGCATTGGCACAACAACTCTTAGAAAGGCACGAAGCAAAAGTAATACCAAACTAGAGAAACAGAATTTACTGCACTCAGTAAATTCAAGTCTGTGTGAAAAGGGTTAAAGTATCAGGAATAAACTATACAGAAAGAGAATTTATGGAGGCTTATTTTCAGGAGTAAAATATTTTTAAACAAATCAGAAATGGGTTTTCGTTAATAGTATTTACAGATATTCATACTGGAATCAGAACAATTAGTTATAAGAAACCAGAAAAGGCATATATGTGACCAGAATTCAAAGGGTTCGATACTCGAATCAGAAATGGACATTTTTGGCTCTGCCCACTAATTTGAGTGATGAAATACGTTCATAAACTTTAGAAATGCATTAAGGTGTAATAAAATTCATTTCCCAGTATTTCTGAATAATACGCTCTTGATGACTTTGTTGACCTCTTTCAGGCGGACCCCTAGGTGACCTCCATGACCGTGACCCATATTTTGAATTTCCATCAAGTGTCGACTCATTTGGTCTTAGTTCCAGGTCCATTCATCTACCACAATTGAGATATGAGCATGACCCACTTTCAAAAATGTTGGCTACACCCACTTTTTTAACATAAAAATGCATGTATGGACCTCAGGAATGCTTTGGGGGTGGGGGG
The DNA here is from genome assembly GCA_031216915.1 of Pictodentalium vernedei. Lineage (NCBI taxonomy): Eukaryota > Metazoa > Mollusca > Scaphopoda > Dentaliida > Dentaliidae > Pictodentalium > Pictodentalium vernedei. The sequence continues at coordinate 277,832,591 of CM062289.1, forward strand.
GGGGGGGTCAAAAAATGTGATTTCCAGCAATTATGAAAAATGCACTTATTGACCCTAGGTGACCTCCTTTTACCCTGACCCATATTTTAAATCTCCATCAAGTGTCGACTCATTTGGTGTTAGGCCCAGTGCCATTCATCATACCATGCATGCTTGAGATATGAGCGTGACCCACTTTCAAATTTTTTGGCCACGCCCACTTTTTTAACGTAAAAATGCATGTATGAATCTTAGGAATGCTTTGGGGGCAAAAAAATGTGATTTCCAGCAATTCTGAAAAATGCACTCAATGACCCCTAGGTGACCTCCGTGACCTTGACCCATATTTTGAACCTCCATCGATTGTCGACTCATGTGGTGTTGGTCCCAGGTCCGTAGGTCATACCATGCTTGAGATATGGCTGTGACCCACTTTCAAAAATTTTGGCCACGCCCACCTTTTTTTTACGTCAAAATGCATGTGTGTATGTCAAGAATACTTTAGGGGATCAAAAAAGGTGATTTCCAGTAATTCTGAAAAATGCACTCAATGACCCCTAGTTGACCTCCGTGACCTTGACCCATATTTTGAACCTCCATCGAGTATCGACTCATTTGGTGTTGGTCCCAGGTCTGTAGGTCATACCACGCCTGAGATATGGGCATGACCACTTTCAAAAATTTTGGCCACGCCCACTTTTTTTACGTAAAAATGCATGTGTGTACGTCAGGAATACTTTAGGGGGTCAAAAAATGTGATTTCCAGCAATTCTGAAAAATGCACTCAGTGACCCCGAGGTGACCACTGTGACCGTCACCCATATTTTGAACCTTCATCAAGTGTCGACTCATTTAGTGTTGGTCCCAGGTCCATACGTCATGCCATGCCTGAGGTATGGGCGTGACCCACTTTCAAAAAAGTTTTGGCCACGCCCACTTTTTTACATCAAAATGCATGTGTGTACATCAGAAATACTTTAGGGGGTCAAAAAATGTGATTTCCAGCAATTCTGAAAAAATGCACTCAGTGACCCCTAGGTGACCTCTGTGACCTTGACCCATATTTTGAATCTCCATCAAGTGTCACCTCATTTGGTGTTGGTCCCAGGTCCATACGTCATGCCACGCCTGAGATATGGGCATGACTCACTTTCAAAAATTTTGACCACACCCACTTTTTTTTACGTCAAAATGCATGTGTGTACGTCAGGAATACTTTAGGGGGTCAAAAAATGTGATTTCCAGCAATTCTGAAAAATGCACTCAATGACCCCTAGATGACCTCCGTGACCTTGACCCATATTTTGAACCTCCATCGAGTGTCGACTCATTTGGTGTTGGTCCCAGGTCCGTAGGTCATACCACGCCTCAGATATGGGCATGACCCACTTTCAAAACACCCCTACAGGCATCCCTGATACCCCAGGAATCTGAAAAACATAGGTGGCCGAGAACTTGTGGCTGTCTATCAGCATGCCAAAAATCAACGAGGTAGGGCAATTCGTTTTCGAGTTATCTTACAGACAAAAAAGTGATAAGAAGACAGAAGACAGGAGAAGAAGAAGAAGAAGAAGAAGAAGAAGAAGAAGAAGAAGAAGAAGAAAGAAGAAGAAGAAGAAGAAGAAGAAGAAGAAGAAGAAGAAGAAGAAGAAGAAAAAAAAAAAGAAAAAGAAACCGTGCAAAAACAATAGTCTGTGTGTTTCACACAGACTAATAATGGGTCCTCTCCACCAACAACACCAACTACTGCCGCAACTGTTCTATCACCATCACAGCCTCTGCCTCAAAAAAAGAAATGCAAGAAGCACAAACGTCGCCAAGATTTTCCTTTTCCTCCTTTAACACGACTAGACACGAAGCAAACAAGCAAAAAGCAAAAGTAATACTATGATACAGTGAAAGAGGGTCGAAAGGGGCTTGCCCCACAATATCCCAGCATGCCTTTGGTGTGCTAAAACCATTCGATTGATTGATTGTTTTCCCTCATTTCTGAGCTGTCTGTGTGATGTGATCTTAAATCAAAATAAAGTAACGCTGTGCATGTTTGTAAAAATGATTTATTAAAGATATTGGTTTCAGTTGAACATGAGGTAGCCAGAACAGTAAATTTTATTCAGTTGTTAATCGCCCAAAATTAAATGTGTTGTCAACTGTTTATGAACTCAGCTGCCCAGAACATCACCAAAGTTTTTCATCCCAAAACTGGATAGTCTATCCTACTGATGTATAAGATGCACCCTTAATTTGTGGATTATTGTTTTAGTGCGACTTACACACCAGCTGGATAAACTTGACTTTATATATATGTATTGCAGTGATGAAATAACACAGAAAGTAACAAGTGTTTCCTCGGGGCGCGGTGGCTCAGTTGGTAGAGGTGCAGGCTGCAAGCCGAGAGGTCCTCGGTTCGAATCCCACCTGCGGCAACCGCGTTGTGTCCTTGGGCAAGCCACTTCACCCCGATTGCCTACATGGGGGCACGATGACGCTGTGTACTGAGGCGTACTGCACGTCGATGGTGCGCATGTCTTCAACCAATCTAACCCTGCCTGTGCTGCGGTGCAGAGTTCAGAGTTACGATGTTGGAGAGCTGACAGCTGCTCGTCGTTGCTCGGTGGTTCCCTCCGGGTACTCCGGCTTCCTCCACCCGTAAAACTGTCACGGTCACGATTAGCCATTGTGCATAAGTATGTGACCTTAAACACCAATAAATAAATAACAAGTGTTCCTCAATTAAAAACTGTACTTTTAGCTCAACTTTGAGGTAATGTCATGGCCTGTCTTCCGTCTGTCCCTCCGTCAACAATTCAATACAGCTCGGGATAGAGGCCGTATTTATGAACCGATCTTTCCAAAACTTCTTGGGTACCTTTGTTATCACCGTGGGTTGAAAATGAGTGTTTAGGGGTGGGGTGAGGGGGGGGGGGGGGGTTCCGAAATTCAAGATGGCCACCGGCAGCCATTTTGTACCAAAATTAAATCAATCAGTTTTTTGTACAGAACTTCTGTATGAAAGTTTTGATTTGAATAAATTTTTGTATGAATGTTTAGTAACATGGAATACATCACATATAATACAGGGTTTTTTTCTTGTGCAGATTTGATGAACTTTGATTTATTCAGTGCTACTTGTATACAGTAAGTGCACATGTCAATACGGCTTGGGCTAGAGGCTGTATTTATGAACCAATCTTCATGAAACATCTTGGGAACATTTGTTATCACCTTGGGACGAGAACGAGTGTCTTTGGGTGTAGTCCAAAATTCAATATGGCTGCTGGCGGCCATTTTATACCGAAATTAGGTGCAATCAGTGTTTTGTACAGAACTTCTATATAAAGGTTCTGATTTGAATAAATTTTTGTATGAATGTTTAGTAACATGGAATACATCACATATAATACAGGTTTTTTTCTCATGCATAAATTATGCAAATTAGATGAACTTTGATTTATTCAGTGTTACTTATACACAGTTAGTACACATGTCAATACGACTCGGGCTAGAGGTTGTATTTATGAACCGATCTTCAGGAAACTTCTTGGGTACTTTTGTTATCACCTTGGGACGAGAACGAGTGTTTTTTGGGTGCGGTCCAAAATTTCAAGATGGCCACTGGCAGCCAATAAGACAAACTTTGATTTATTCAGTGCTACTTATACACAGTAAGTGCACCATTCAATACAGTGCTGGCTAGAGGCATCTAACTGACACCCAACTTTACAATACTTTACCTGTACATTTGTTACAGGTTACGGTCAGTATTATGTACTGACCTTTACAATACTTTACATGCACCTTTGTTATCAGGTCATTACCTAGATGTGTGTCATTGCTGTGTCACATACTATACATGTCTTACACAAGTTGAGCTACAGTGTCAATGACACTTTCATTTTTATGCTAATCTACTAAGATTTGCATACTTAGTGATTAGGATGAATTTTTACGCGAATCGATTTGCGGATTCGCATTGAAAGTTTGCCCCTGCATAATTTGTTAATTAATTCAGCAATCTGAATGTAATCATCAGTATCAGTGACTATCAGACACAGGAATGATAACTTCATTCAGATTTTGAACTAATTTACAATATACCGGTACATCGCAGTGTATGAGCTCAATATTGATTATTTTTTTAGATTATTAAAAACTCTATAAAGATTAAATTTGTTGTTACTGAATACAGTGTAAAAAACTTCACTCTGCTGAAGTCCTCAGTCGTAAACAAACTATTGGACACAGAATATGGTGAAAGTAAAGTCTAAAACCAGGGCAGTATGTGAATCAACCCTTTACCCAAAATACAGGATATCAAAACTTGTTATTTTAATTTTTTTTCTTCAAATTTTTACAAAATGCATAATAAAACCATATCATGTGTCCCCTCAGTGGAATAAGATTGTTCCAATGAGGTGCACCTGATATGGTTTTGTGAAATTTTTTATAAAATATATTTTTTTCAACTGCTCTATTTGAGCAATTGTGGCCAATTCATTAGCTACAGAGTTGATAATTTTTTCTATCCATACTGCATATTAATATTTTACAAAAACCAAAGCAGACTAATTAACCCTGAACTTTAGGATGCAAGTACAAGTAAAGATTTTTTGAAATATGGGGCCCAATTTTCATCGGCATCTTTTAGCATGTGTTGAACATGATTTGTTTCAGTATAGGGGTTCTATTTAGTTTTTGTGAAAAAGAGAAAATGAAAGAGAACAAGATTTTAATTCTATACCTAATATCGAAGACAACACTTGCCAAAAATATTTTGAGTAACTAAAAAATTTTATTTTTTGCATCCTAAACATAACCTATGATCCCTCATTGGAACAAACTGAGTAAGTTTTGATTGGATGGTGATTTTGATAAATAGTGCTGGCCATTATATTTGGTTAAAGGTAGGCACTTAATGTTAAAGACATCTACCCATCTCATTCTGGTAGACTTGTGGATGTGTTCCAGTGCTACACATATTTTTAAATGCTGACTCATGTCTGTATACAGAATAGCATAAGATGTGACATAAGTGACAATTTTGGGGAGTAATGCAAAATATTGCCAGCAGACATGTCAGTTTAGTTATATCTGCCTAATTTGAAGTCAATTCGGCCTGTAGAGGCTGAGGAGATAGGGCACGTCATGACAAACAGAATAACTTAACTGGTAGAGTGCAACATTTTTCTTCACCAGGTGAAGAAGAATGGTTTCATGTGCCGAAAGCGTGCAGAGACAGTGTGGGGCAAGCCCCTTTCGACCCTCAATGACTGTATGAAATTTTTTCTTGTCTGGCAGTGGCAAAGGAGGAAAGCATTTTGGGATCTAATGGAGATGTTTTAGGAATTCCCGGAGTTCCGGGCAGCATATTTTCATGGCCTCAAGTTGTCTGTATGTGCGTTGCTCCAGAGCTGTCTTTTGGCATTCCTTGTCCAATTTTGTTAGGATGAATTGCACATACTGGTCCATGGTTCCGGTGGAATCAAGGGAGAGGCTGCCGTAGGCTGAGATGTATCTTTGATCTATTTTGTCGACGAAGTCACCCCATTCCGAGTCGCTATCAGAGTCATCATCCGAGGTGTTGAGAGAGGAGCTGAGGCTGGATAGATCCGGGCGGATGGGAGATCCAGGTTCGGATTGAGCGACGTCCTTCTCCTCTTCCACCTCCATCTCCACCTCCCTGCCTTCTGACCTCTTAGGTGAAGAGGTACAAGATGGCAAGGGAGACAAATGTGGTGGTGGTGTTTGACAGCTGCCACCTGTTCCTTCTCCTGGTTCTCCATCCCCGTTCTTCTCCATTCCAGCCAAGCTTCCATAGGCCTGGCGTCCCGTGTCTGGTTGATGGAGTCTTCTTCCTCTTCTTCTGGCCCTTTTCAGTTCCACTTTTCTTGCTGGGCATGGTGGTGTGCCTCAATTCCTTCCCCGGATGTGGACCAGTGCGGGAAGCCCTGCGAAAGGTACTGCCACTATCTGGGGAGGGTTCTTGGTTAAATTTGATGGAGATCTGAACTTTGCCCCCATTAACTTGGACAGACCAGATAATTTGAGAGCTGGTATTCAGTCCCATCAATGTCTCTTTGATTTGTGAAGGCACGAAATCCATCTTCACTAATTAGTGTGGTTACTAATTAGGAGCTTTCAAGTATGCGTCTGTTCCCCTGGTATTACCAAGTGACATGTGGAGTGAACGAGAGTGATGATGTGAACTTCACCACAGATTTAATTTCATCATATATTGCTTGGTTACATTTGACTGGATAGTGCCAATAGGCACTATCCAATCAAATGTGACTAAGCAATGTGTCATTAACAATGACTACTTCTTTTCAGGGTAGTATGAAACTTCCTCTAACAACGTGTCGGTATTATAGTCACAACCTGTGGTATTTCATAAAGCCGAAATATGGGCTTTGAGCACTCTCCCAGTTAAATAATTGTACAATGACTGTTTGATGTGAACCAGCTAGTTAATTTTAGTTGTCATGGATGACAAACAAGTGGTTTTTCTTGATCCCTGCCTATGTGTTTTACACTGGATGAATTTAGTTCATTTTTAAGTCAGAGAGCAGGATTAATCTTTATCAACAGTTCAGGAATAATTAAACACTTATTCTTTTTCTTCAGGATTTCCTTAAACACAAAACAGAAACTGAAGGATTGACTCTTGATGAGAGAGCTGACCTTGAAAGACTGAGAAACAAAAATAGATATCGAATAAGATCAAGATCAGAAGTGAGCAGTTTCTATTCACATTAGGTCAACCCATTGTTACAAATTATGCCCCAACCACACCCCATCTTCTTTCTCTTTTAACCCTTTACCCACTGCACACAGTATCAAAATTGTATTATTATGCCCCTGACCTCTGAAGGAGGATTCAGAGGTATCTAGTGAAGCCCTCCATCTGTCCATCCATTCGTCTGCCCACCCATCCATCCATCCATCCATCCATCTCTGTCCGTCCATCCACCCATCCACCCATCCACCCATCCATCCATCCATCCATCCATCCATCCATCCATCCATCCATCCATCCATCCATCCATCCATCATCCATCCATCCATCCATCCATCCATCCATCCATCCATCCATCCATCCATCCATCTGTCTGTCTGTGTCCATCCATCTGTCTGCTTGCCTGTCCATACAAACATTTTGCATTGTAATTTCAAAGCCATTGCTCGGATTTGGATCTCCTTTGGTATGCTGATAGGCCTGCATGAACGGATATGCACAAGGAACGGGTTCCATCCAATAATTTTTCCCAGAGTTATCAACTTAGAAATTTTTCTATTTTCACTCTTTCCACCTAGAAATTTTTTCTGTCCCACAATACCTTCAAGGCTTCTTTGAACTTGCATATGGGTCAGGGGCAGTGCGCATGTGCTTTACGTTGCCCTCCTTTTAAATATTATATTTTTATACTGTACCAATGACCCAGACTTAGCTGGTGCTAACTCTTAAATATTTAGGGCCAAACACAAATTTTACCCCCCAATCCCCAAAATTTGCATCAAAAACCGAAAATTACATGTCCTATATGGTCCTCCATACTTTTACCCCACTGCGCATGCGCAGTGTCAAGGAGGTCTCAAAATCAATCTTTGTTTGGCCCTCACATCAGTTACATCTCACTGATATTTGTCCTTGTAAATCTCAGTTTAAATGATGCCAGACACATAATTATGAGAGAAATGGTGGATCTAAGGAGGAAATAGAAGGATGAGAGGAAGAAACAATGACAGGAAATGTTCAGGGCTGTAACTTATAATTTTTTTACGAAATTATTTCATGTTGCCTATTTTTGAGGCATGGCCCTTACTTATGTTGTCATTCTTGCTATGAATGTACCATTGTCGTTCAGTGTTTCCTCTCTCCCTTTCCTTTATTTCCCCCTAGCTATTCTCCCATGCTTTTGGTATATTTTTTGTAATGTTGATTACTAAAATTTCTTGCAAGTTTTGACTTGGTAAAAGAATAATATTCTGTTTTTTTCCCCATGTTTACGTCCCCACCCTTGGGTGTTTAGGCATTTTGGTCTGCATCTACCATCTGATGTTCTGCAGTTTCTTCTCTGGAAGTCTCTGTTTTGCATCAGATAGTGTTTAAATTGGTAACTGATTTCGGGTCATGTTTATCAGTGCCTGGAGTCATGTTTCTGGTTTTTGTACACTTTTTGTTTATGTTGACAATGGTTGCTTCTGATAGTGATTACTTGTCCTCTGCTTAGTTCAGTTTATAGCAGGATACATTAATCTTGTCCGCAAGTGTTACATTAATTTTTTGAAATGGTTTTAAAATTTTTGTCCACACTTAGGCTTTTTTGGGATCCATTTGGGCTCATTGTTCCCATTGGGAACTTGGGATCTTCTGAATTTATTTTTTTTTAAATTATTTTCTTTCGAAATGTTATAATGGATTATATTATATTATGTATCTTTGTTTCAAGGGTTAGTGCGAGTACTATGACTGTGTATATTTTTTCTTGATGAAAAAATATTGTTCAAATTGTAATGCGAGGAAATCTTCCTTTAATTCTCAGGTTCATTGCGTCTCATGTAGTCAATGTATTCGCACTAATTCTTACTCTGTGTGTGTTGATTGGAATGACAATGTTGGAGACGTGTGTCACGGTATTTTGTTAGCGGTGAGGGGTCCATTCCGGTCCTCTCTTCGCAGGGTCACTCTACTTTATCAGTCTCTTTTTCTGAAGAACAAGAACAGGGTGATGTTTCTGTGATGTCTTCAACAAGTGTGTCTCCGTCTTGCAATATTAGGGCTAGCGGCTAAGTGCTCATGGAAATATGACAATTGCCGAAGAGTTCCCTAGTAGGATCGAAGGCATTGATCGTCCGCTAGTCCGCTCGGCAGCCAGGTTCGTCCATTGTGGTCCAGGGAAGCAGTTTGGGTGATGCGAGCAGTATAAAACATCGAATGTGCACACCCAGCAACAACGGATCCGAGGATAGTACGGAGGAAGCCTGTCAGTCCGATAGTTAGCTCGTCCAGGTCCACCCAGACCGCGAGCGAGAGAGACCCTCTCTCTCTTACATCAACATCTGCGCCGCGATGTTGTTGTATGTTCGTTTGTTAGTCGGAGCTTACGTCCACTCCTCCTGCTCGGGATGCTCCGTCGCATAGACAGTCCGACGCGGCTGTTATATTGGCTTCCTCATCCTCACGTCAACACACACGACAGCACCTTGGCTATGTGACCACAGATTTCCAGGGGATGTTCGCATATTATATAAATGCAGGAATGAACGTCCCTGGTGCTCCTGCTTTGCCGACCAGGGAATACACGTCGACCAGGTCACTCCATCTGCTAACCAAGGCCTTTCCAGTTGGGACGTTCACATATTATATAAATGCAGGAATGAACGTCCCTGGAGCTTCCAGCGGACAATTATGTAGGACCGCAGTTCCACAGGCCTCATTGAGGAACATGAACAGGGTGATGTTACCGTGATGTCTTCGAAAAGTGTGCTTCTGTCGTCACAGTCAAATGAAGAGCTAGTGGTAAAAGTGCTCATGCAGATACGTCAATTGCCTAATAGGCCCCAAGTAGGATCGACGGCTTTGGTGTCTGCTAGCTCGCCCGGTGTAGTGACCATTCATCGAATTGCTCAGCAGCCGGGTTCGTCCGTTGCGGTCCAGGAAGGAGATTTGGGTGATGCGAGCACTATAAAAATATAATGTGCACACCCAGTGACGACGGATACGAGGATGGTATGGAGGAAGCCTATTAGTCCGGTTCCTAGCTCGTCCAGGTCCGTCCGGGCTGCGAGCGAGAAAGGTCCCTCTCTCGAACAACATCTGGGCCCAGATGTTGTGGTACAAAACGTTCCTCAGTTGGAGCATATGTCCACCGCTCGGGACGCTCCGTTATATAGACAGTCCTGAGAGACTGCTCTTTGGGCTTCCTCATCCTCACGGCAGCACACACGACTGCACCTTGGCTACGTGACCAGTGATATCCAACTAACATCGCCGATTCTACGGCGACCAGGTCACGCCATCCGGTAGCCAAGGATACGAGGCCTTCATACTCCGGACATTCGCATATAAGAAGTATGCAGGAGTCAACATCCAAGGAGCTTCCAGCAGCTAAATCCTGTAAGACCGCAGCTCCACAGGCCTCCGTTACGGACGTGCTATCGCAGATAGCACAAATTATCGCAGCATCCCAGCATCCGACAAAAACTCTGTCGGATCAGGAATTATCTGAGGAAGCTGGGTCGGTACGTTCTGCTGCAGGTTCAGGCATGTACGACCAAGAATTTCAAGTGGTCCGACAGGATGGTGAAAGGGATACGGAGGAGTTGTAATTTTCCCTTTCGGAACAACATAAATTGCCGTAGAGTGCATCCGGCATTATCATCTGACGTTGTTCATCCGGACCAAAATGCTGCGTTGCCGGATAAGAGACTGATAGTGCCTCTGGACACAGAATTCTTTAATCGGTTTAGGGACATCGTCCCTGAGTTTCTGACACAGTCCAGAAATGTCTCACGGACATTTGAACTATTGATTGACGCTATATATAACTTGCTACCAAAACGGGCACGTCTGGTTTCTTATCGGCAAATGCTCTACATCTGCCTTTCATCAATTCAAGGAATAATTCGAAACGGCAGGGCAGAGCATTCTGAAAGTTCCTCTGCGTCTAGACGACCAGGCCGAAGACCTAGTATTGTCTATACCGTCGTCTATGTCAATTCCAACCATGACGTTGGAAACGACAATATCGTCTAACAGGGCTAGCTTAGATGCATTATCGTACGCAGATCACCTTACCAGAGCCTTATCGTTACGTCTCAAAGGAAAAGAATTCCAGGATGTACAACCTCCTTAAGAGTTCTTTCAAGGGCCTTAGCATTCTCCATGTATAACTCCACCCTTTTAGTGGCAATATGGAGTTGGTTAGACGTGACGTGGCCCTGGCTACATCCACGCGTGTAGATAGTAAGGTGAAAAACTCTCTCAGAGTCACTCCAGTCTCCGGAGAGCAGCTCTTCAATGGTAAGCTTTCCGCAATCTATGATCAGATATCTAAGAAAGCTTCAGACTCTCTGCTATTCAAATCCGCTTCCAAAAAGTCGGATTCAGCGGAGGAGAGTAGGACAGGCACTTCTGGGGCAAATACGTCCAAGGGAAGTTCCTATAGAGGTTCCTATGCGTCCTCTAGGTCTTACTCTAGAGACCGTCAGAGTAGCGACTCAGGTAGAGGCTGTAATACTAGCTGAGACATCCGGTCGGACGCCCCTAGGTCGATGGGGCGAGGTGCGGGCCATTGAGGACATGGTTTCTCCTTCCGCAAGCCTCGTAGGACCAGGAGGTAATGGTATTAATCTCTACCTCTATCGTGTTCCAGTGAGCGGAAGACAGTCAATTTTCTCAATCAGTTGGGAGTAGATTACAGATGTCCCTTAAGTTCGAGCGGTGATTTCGGAAGGACTAAATTGTCCTTCAAAGGAAAACCTCCGTTAACTCGAAGTCCAAGATGGACTCAGCTTCCATCAAGTCCGCAGGAAAGAGACTCGCTTCTATCAGAAGTCCAGTCTCTTCTTGAGAAGATCGCGATAGAGATCGTAGAAATCCAGGAAACTCCAGGTTTCTACAACTATCCTTTTCTGGTTCCGAAACCAGATGGCTCGTTCCGTCCACTCATAAATCTGAGCTGGATAAACAAGCTGATTGTGGCTCCAAGATTCTATATGGAGACTATCCGGTCGGTCAGAGCGAGTATTCGGGTGAACGACTATGCTACATGCATAGATCTCAAAGATGCGTACTTTCACGTCATGGTACATCAGGCATTCAGAAAGTATCTTTACTTCGCCATCATAGGAGTCGTGTATCAGCTCCGAGCAATGTGCTTCGGTCTGAATCTAGCGCCCTGGGCTTTCACTCGAATAATGAACTCGGTAACGACTCATTTCCGAGCTCATTCGTCTGCGGTAACGTCGGCCTACCTGGACGACATTCTTCAGAGGTATGCAATGAGTTAACACTTAAGATCGATGTGTAGAATCTGCTTCTATTGCTCCGGCATCTCGGTTTCATAAGTAAACGAGGAGAAGTCGGATCTGGTGTCATCCAAGTCATTCACCCACCGGGGGATGAGCTTTGAGACGCACAACAATCTTGTTCGTCTGCCGTTAACCAGAGCAAAATTATTCAGTTGTTACGCTTGCTATTGTCTTCACAGACAAAGTTACAGCGAGAGATTTCATGAGACTGATAGGTTTGTGCTGAGCTGCTGCAGATTTTATTCCAGTGGGGCGGCTACGCACTTGTCTTCTCAAAATTTTTCTGACCCAGAATTAGAGGGAGACGATTCATTCGCTCGATACAGACATCCTCTTGTCAAATCAAGTGAACAAGAGATTCAGACTTGGGCAGATATTCAGTGGTTAACTCAGGGAGTTCCACTGCAATTGCTGGATCCGAGTTTTACAGTTTTGACGGATGCCAGTCAAACAGGTTGGGACGCAACATTGAGCCCAACGGATTTGAAGTGCCAGGATCTTTGGGATCCGCAGTTCCTAATCATGCACATAAACATCAAAGAAATGATGTCAATTTGGCTTGCGCTACGTCATTGGATGAATGTTATTCAGAATGCTCATGTGCAAATTCTGTCCGACAATTCTACGGTATTAGCATATATTCGGAACAAGGGAGGCACTCATTCCATTCTGTTATTCAAGTTAACGGAATGAATCCTTCTGTTTGTACTAGAACATCAAGTTCTCCTATTGGTCCGTCATATTCCGGGTCGTCTGAGCATACTAGCGGACTCCCTTTCACGGAGGGGCCGCTTGTTGCCGTCAGAATGGACTTTCAACAAACGAGTATTCAATCAGATTTGCTACCAATGAGAGCGGCCAATGATGGACTTTTTTGCGATGCATCTCAACAATCAGTTGCAGACGTATGTGTCACCATGTTCGGATCCTCGAGCGTTTGCAATAGACGCTCTATCGATCTCGTGAGACGGAATGATAGGATATGCGTATCCTCCAGCGCCGTTGATTCAGCAGATATTGCTCAAGTTAAACAGTCTCAATGCAGTTCTGTTGGTAGCATCTCTATCTCCACAGAGACCGTGGATTAATCTACTCAGGTGTCTGTTGTGGGACATGCCGTGGAAGCTTCCTCCACATTTCGGTCCATTCTATTGCTAGATGGATTCAATTAACTATCCGTACTGCTTATGATATATATCTCCGTACTGCTTATGATATATATCTTCAACTCAGCAGTCATGAAGTAAGAGTTCTTTCTACATCTTGGGCTTACGCTAATAGTGTTGCTATTACAAATCTAATGAGGGCTGCATATTGGTCTCAGCCTTCGACTTTCATGAATTTGTATCTTAGAAATATTGAGTCCATTTCTGGAGATCTACATTGTTTAGGTCCATTATCTGTTGCTCAGAATGTCGTCCACGAAACAGTTGCAACTATAGTTATGCTGGCTTTCTGTTCCGGCAGTGACTCTGTCCTGCTGCCCTCTTCGCTCAGGAGTATTTGATCCAGGGCAAGGGGAATGGGGGGGGGGGGGGGGTGGGGGGGGGGAGGGTGTTCCCTTAGGTCACTTGTTTTATAGTGTAAAGCAAGGGAATACTTCTCCTGGAGTCAGTAATTCCGAGTCGGTACCGGGATAATTTTAAAGTGTAAAGCTAATGTTTACTCATCCATGTAATATTTTTAAAGTGTAGCTCTGTGTGAAGCATTTGTATATGTCACGTGTCATACAGGCATTAATATACAATCCTCGGACACTTTTAATGAGTATAAAGAGTCTCATTTCTCTGGACTTCCTTTATTTATTGGCTTTCCTTTAAAAATATTAGCATAATGGGTTATACTGGAGGTTAATAGAGATCATTGATGTTATTGTGCTCAATTACAGAATGGTGTTGTGTCTTTCTCGTTTTGATGCAAATAAGAAAGATACATGTAAAGCCTATTTCTCCTTTCTCCTCAAGGGGATAATTCTGTTATATGTAGTTGAGCCTATTGGATTTTCCTTATGTCCTAGGCCCTCCAACCTTTTTACTATTCAGCTAAGTCTGGGTCATTGGTACAGTATAAAAATTTATAGTAATTTATATATTTTTTATACTTACCAATGACCAAGATGGGGATGGCCCTCCCATGAGTTGGGAACTCATACCTCCCCGCTGAGTACATAATGCTTACCAGGCACTGGTTGTAAGAATGATAATTGCACCAATTTTCGAGACCTCCTTGACACTGCGCAGGCGCAGTGTGGTAAAAGTATGGAGGACCATATAGGACATGTAATTTTCGGTTTTTGATGCAAATTTTGGGGATTGGGGGGTAAAATTTGTGTTTGGCCCTAAATATTTAAGAGTTAGCACCAGCTAAGTCTGGGTCATCGGTAAGTATAAAAAATATATAAATTACTATAAATTTTTTAACTTTTTAAAATTTTTCAAAAACTCTTCAACAAAGCCATATCCTGTAACCCCCTCATTGGAACAAGCCCACAAACTCCTTCCAATGAGATGGTCACATGATATGGATTTGTTGATTTTTTTAAAAAAAATAATGCTTTTTTTAAGTGCTCAATTTGAAAATTATGTAGGTGGATTCGATTGATTTGTTTGGTAAACGGTTAAACATCTGATAATACTCTTCAAGATCTAGGATAAGGCTAAAAGAAAAGTTTTCTAGCTTATATGTGGCTTGTCATTCTCCCATGTATTTAAATAATTCTTTCGAGAAAATAGAACACTTGTTATAAGAATTGTGGAAATGGAAAAAGTGGAATTTATCTAGAAAATTTTGGACTTGGGATCACCAAAGATTTTCACCAGGCAGACACTTGCAGACCCTTACGTTTCATCATTCATTGCCCTGTGAAGACTCTGAGAAGTGGAAGTGGGTGTGAGCCATCTTGTCCTTGTGAATGCTCCAACATCCATCTGGGAGATGTGGAAGGTTAGGTTGCCACAAGTCATATCATCACTCTGGTGCATCCAGCCATAATGTTTGTCAGTGTTTACTGACTTTGATTTGCTGATTTGGTTGTGGGTCCCATGCCTAAAATATTACCAAAAAAATCCCAGGATGATATTGACAGCACTTTTGAACATCTCATCTCATCAGATGATCTGCAGCCATTGGACTTTTTGACAGTTGAAAAATAGGCAAACAGCCCATATCTTCAGTGGATATTCCCAATTATTTTATATTTTTATACTGTACCAATGACCCAGACTTAGCAGGTGCTAACTCTAAAATATTTAGGGCCAAACGCAAATTTTACCCCCAATCCCCAAAATTTGCATCTAAAACCGAAAAATACATGTCCTATATGGTCCTCCATACTTTTACTCCACTGCGCATGCGCATTGTGAAGGAGGTCTTGAAACTGTCGCCAAAAGTCATTCTTTGTTTGGCCCTCAATACAGTTACACTTCACTGTTATTTGTGTTTGTAAATCTCAGTTTTAAAGATGCCAGATGCATATTTATGAGAGAAATGGTGGATATATGGTGGGAATAGAAGGTGGAGAGGAGAAAACAGTAGAAACAAATGTTCAGGGCTGTAACTTATAATTATTTTACGAAATTGTTACATGTTACCTATATTTTTATACTGTACCAATGACCCAGACTTAGCTGGTGCTAACTCTAACAAAACCAGGGCCAAACACAAATTTTGCCCCCCAATCCCCAAAATTTGCATCCAAAACCAAAAGAAATCATGTCCTATAGGACCTCCATACTACGCCCCCACTGCGCATGCGCAGTGTCAAGGACGTCCCGAAATTGGCGCCAATTATCATTCTCTGTTTGGCCCTTCATCAGTCAACATCTCACTGATCTTTGTGCTTGTAAATCTCAGTTTAAAGGATGCCAGACATGTAATTTTTGGAGAAATGGTGATTCTAAGGAGGATATAGAAGGAGGAGAGGAAAAAGAAGTGACAAAAAATAATCAGGGCTGTACTTAAAATTTTTTGATGAAATTATGTTAAGTTGCCTATTTTCGAGGCATGGGCCTCTTGTCATTCTTGCTAAATGTTGCACTGCTTATTCAGTGTTTCCTCTCCCCTAGCCTTCTAAAGTCCCCCCTTGCAATTCTCCCATGCTTTTGGCATATTTTTGAGAAAGTTCATTTCTAAAATTTTCCTGGGAGAGTTGCTTGGATACAGAATGTTTTCTATTATTTTCCCCATAGTTACGTTTTCACCAATGGGTGTATAACGTTGTGTTCTGCATCTTCCATCTGATGTTCTGCAGATTCTCCCCTGGGAGTCTCTGTCTTGCATCAGATAGAGTGTAATTTTGATGACTGATTTCGGGCCAGTTTTTTCAGTGCCTGGAGTCATGTTTTCTGGTGTTTTACACTGTTTGTTTACATTGGCAACAGCCTTTTTTGAGGGGGGCTGTTTGCCTTTGGTGTAGTTTATCTCACTATAAGATACATTTATATTATCCGTAAGTGTCTCATTAATTATTTAATATAAATTTAAAATTTTTGACCACACTTTGCCATCGGATCCATCGGGGCTCAACATTACTTTTCAGCAACTTGGGCTTCGCTGAAAAAATATTTTTTCAAAATTATTTTGATTTGCGATTGTTTTTTCATTTATTAATGGATCATGTTATTATGTATCTTTGTGTCAGGGGTTTGTGCGAGTAACTAGGACTTGTTGTTGACTTTTCACAATGAAAGGATATTGTTCAAATTGTAATGGGAAGAAATCTTCCTCTGACTTTCATGATCATTGTATTAATTGTAATCAGTGTTCTCGCACTAATCCCTGTTCTATATGTCAATATTGGGATGACAAACATTGGAAACGTGTGTCACGGTATGTTGTTTCTGGAGAAAGGGCTATGCCGGCTCTTTCTCCGCAAGGTCACTCTACACTCTCAGTTTCTATTTCAGAGGAACAAGAACAGGGTGATGTTTCCATGTTATCTTCTGCAAGTGCGCTTCCGTTGTCACAAATGAATTCAGAGCTAGCGGCAAAAGTGCTCATGGAGATTAGACAAATGTCGTCCGCTAGCTCGCCCGGTGTAGCGTCCATTCACCGAATGGTTCGGCAGCCGGGTTCGTCCGATGCGGTCCAGGAGGAAATGTTGGGTGATGCGAGCACTATAAACATTCAATGTGCACACCCAGTGATGGCGGATAGTAAGCGAGATCGGAGGAAGCCTTTGAGTCCGGTTCCTAGCTCGTCCAGGTCCAGCCGGGCCGCGAGCGAGAGAGGCCCCTCTCTCGTACAACAACATCTGGGACCAGATGTTGTGGTACAAAATGTGTCGCAAGTGAAGCATACGTCCGTCGCTCGGGACGCTCCGTTGTATAGGCAGTCCGCGGAGACTGCTAAGGCTTCTTCTTCTCGTCAGCGCACACGACCGCACCTTGGCTGCGTGACCGCCGATATCTTACCAGCTTCGCCGATCAAGGATTCTTCAGCGACCAGGTCACACCATCCGGCAGCCAGGGACTCGAGACCGATGGACTCCGGACGTTCGCATAGAAAAAGTATGCGGGAGCCATCTGATGCGGAGCTGCCCTCGGCGAAGCAGCGAAAGACTGCGCCTCCGCAGGTCTCGACGCCGGACATTCTTGTGCAGATAGCACAGCTTATCGCAGCATCCCAGCAGCCGACAGAAACGGTGTCGGATCGAGAATTATCCGATGGCGCTGGGTCGGTACGCTCCGCCGAAGCATCGGGGGCGGACGACCGGGAGCATCATGAGGTCCGACCGGATGGTGAAAGGGATACGGATGATTTGGAGCTATCCCTTTCGGAACAACATAAAGCTGCCGTGGACTTCATCCGGCACTTTCTCCCTCAAGTTGTTCCGTCGGGCCAGACTGCTGCGGTTCCGGACAAGAGGATTATAGCGTCATTGGACTCTGAATTTTTTGAGCGGTTCAGGGACATCGCTCCCGAGTTTCCGTCGCAGTCCAATAATGTTGCAAGAACATTTGAATTATTGAACAACGCTATATTTAAACTCGCTTCCAAGACGGGGAAAGCAGGTTTCTTGTCCGCCAATACTCTCAACCTGCCTTTCATTAATGCAAGGAATAAATTCGACACGGCAGGACAGGGTATCCCGAGAGTTCCTCTGCGTATGGACGACGAGGCGGAAGACTTAGAGCTATCATTACCGTCGTCGGCGTCTATTCCAACCGCGGTGTTGGAAACAGCTGTTTCGTCTAACAGAGCCAATTTAGATGCCTTATCTTACGCAGATCACTTTACTAAGGCGTTATCACTGCGCCTTCAAGGGAAAGAGTTTCAGGATATACAATCCTCTTTAAGACTTCTTTCAAGGGCAGTAGCTTATTCCACGTGTAACTCCGCCCTTTCTGTGGCAAACCTGGAGTTGGTTAGACGTGACGCAGCCCTAGCTACATCCACACTCGTGGATACTAAGGTGAAGAACTCTCTTAGAGTTGCTTCGGTCTCCGGAGAACTTCTCTTTGACGGCAAGCTTTCTGCTATTTATGATAAAATTACAAAGAAAGCTTCGGATTCTCTGTTGTTCAAATCTGCTTCTAAGAAGTCGGATACAGCAGACAAGAATAAGACAGGCACTTCTGGGTCTAATGCGCCCAAGAGAGGTTCCTATAGAGGTTCCGGTGCGTCCTCTTGGTCTTATTCGAGAGACCGTCAGGGTAGCGACTCTCGTTCGGGACGTCCTTCGGGCTGGGACAACCGGTCGGACGCCCCGAGGTCGACGGGACGAGGTGCGGGTCGTGGAGGACATGGTTTCTCCTACCGCAGGCCTCGCAGGTCCAGGAGGTGATGGCTTAAACCTCTATCGCGTACCGGTTGGCGGAAGGTTGTCGAGCTTTTCACAAGAATGGGCGTCGATTATGGACGACCCTTGGGTGAGAGGAGTGACTTCGGAAGGTCTAAAGATATCCTTCAGACGAAAGCCTCCATTAACTCGAAGTCCAAAGTGGACTCAACTTCTGTCAAATCCGCAGAAAAGAGACGCTCTGTTATCAGAGGTGCAGTCTCTTCTAATGAAGAACGCGGTAGAGGTCGTAGAAAACCAGGAGACTCCGGAATTCTACAGCCATCTGTTTCTGGTTCCGAAACCAGACGGCTCGTTCTGTCCAGTCATAGATTTGAGCTGGATAAACAAGCTGATCGTCGCTCCGAAATTTTATATGGAGACGATTCGGTCGGTCAGAGCGAGTATTCGAGTGAACGATTATGCAACAAGCATAGATCTCAAAGATGCGTACTTTCACATCATGGTACATCCGACATTCAGAAAGTATCTACGCTTCGCAGTCCTAGGAGTGGTGTATCAATTCTGGGCGATGTGCTTCGGATTGAATCTAGCACCCTGGGCTTTCACTCGGGTAATGAACTCGGTAATGATCTATTTCCGAGCTCATTCGTCTGCGGTAACGTCGGCCTACCTGGACGACATTCTTCAGAGGTACGGCAACGAGTTAACGCTTCAGAACGATGTTCAGAATCTACTTCTATTGCTCCGACGTCTCGGTTTTATAGTAAACAAGGAGAAGTCGGATCTGGTGCCGTCCAAGTCATTCACTCATCTGGGAATGAGCTTCGAGACGCACAACAATCTCGTTCGTCTGCCGTTAACCTGAGCGAAATTAGTCAGTTGTTACGCTTGCTATTGTCTGCACGCAGACAAAGTCACAGCGAGAGAGTTTATGAGACTGATAGGTCTGTGCGGAGCCGATGTGGATCTCATTCCGATGGGGCGGTTATGCACGCGTCCTCTCCAAATTTTCTTGACTCAGAATTGGAGTGTGAAAATTCATTCGCTCGACGTAGACGTTCTCTTGTCAGATCAAGTGAAACAAGAGATTCAGACTTGGGCAAACATTCAGTGGTTAACTCAGGGAGTTCCGTTGCAGTTGCCGGATCCGAGTTTTACCATTATGACGGATGCCAGTCAAACAGGTTGGGGTGCATCATTGATCCTAACAGATTCGAGATGCCAGGGTCTTTGGGATCCGCAATTCCTGTGCAAGCACATAAACATCAAGGAAATGATGTCAATTTGGCTTGCGTTACGTCATTGGATGGACATTATTCACAATGCTCATGTCCAAATCCTATCCGACAATACGACAGTAGTGGCGTATATACGGAATCAGGGAGGCACTCATTCAGTTCCGTTGTTCAATCTAACGGAAAGAATCCTTCTGTTTGCGCTAGAACATCACGTTCTTCTTTCGGTCCGTCACATACCGGGTCGTCTGAATGTGCTAGCAGACTCCCTTTCACGAAAGGGTCGCTTGTTGCCGTCGGAGTGGACTCTCAACAAACAAGTATTCAATCAGATTTGCTACCAATGGGAACGGCCAATGATAGACTTATTTGCGACACATCTCAACAATCAGTTGCAGACGTATGTGTCTCCGTGTCCGGATCCAAGAGCATTTGCAGTAGACGCTCTGTCGATCCCTTGGGACGGAATGATAGGATATGCGTATCCTCCAGCGCCGTTAATTCAACAAGTATTGCTAAAGATAAAACAATCTCAATGCAAGATTCTGTTGGTAGCATCTCTGTCGCCACAGAGACCGTGGATAAATCTACTCAGGTGTCTGTTGTGGGACCTACCGCGAAAGCTTCCTCCACGGGAGGATCGTCTTTCGCAGGGGAAATCGCGCCAACTCCATCACAACCCGCAAGGTCTCAACCTTCACGTTTTTCCGTTGTGCGGTCCTTCTTGCATGGCAAGCACTTTACAGGACGAGCAGTGGACGCGATTTCTAACTGTAGGAGGACCTCCTCTTCGCTAAACTATGCGGCTAAGTGGAAGGTTTTTCGTCGTTGGTGTAGGGATCATTCTGTAGATATTTTTGATCCCTCTATACCAGACATTGCAAACTTTCTAGTATACTTGTTTGACGAAATCAAACTGCAGCCTGTTACTATTAAGGGTTATAGGTCTATGTTATCTGATACCTATGCACATCATGATAGTTTACAAATTGGATCTAATGTCTCTTTATCTAAGTTGGTTAGAAACTTCTCGATAAATAGACCCAGAACTCTTAGATTAATTCCTAAATGGAATTTAGCTTGGGTTCTTCTTAAATTGAAGGAAAAGCCATTTGAACCTCTTGGGACAGTAGATTTCAAATTCTTATCTTATAAGACAGCTTTTCTCTTAGCTTTCTCTTCTGCTAGAAGAGTCAGTGAGCTTCATGCACTGTCGGTGGATGATTCTCACTATCGTAGTGTCGGGAACACTATCACCTTCACTACTAATGTGGGTTTTTTAGCTAAGAATCAGGCTCCTAATAAATATCCGGAACCTATTGTTATTAAGGCTCTTCCGTCTTCAGATGGGCGTAGGCCTTTACTCTGTCCTGTTAGAGCGTTACGTATCTATAAACAGAGATCTCAGTTTATCAGAAAGGGACGGAAACGTTTCTTTCTGTCTTTGATGCCTAATAGAAGGGACATTTCGGTCCATTCTATTGCTAGATGGATTCAATTAACTATCCGTACTGCTTATGAGAGTTTATCTTCTTCTCAGCAGTCTGTGCTTAAGATTTCCGCTCATGAAGTAAGAGCTCTTGCTACTTCTTGGGCTTATGCTAATAGTGTTGCTATTACAGATTTAATGAAGGCTGCTTATTGGTCTCAGTCATCCACATTCACGAATTTTTATCTCAGAAATATTGAGTCCATTTCTGGAGACCTGCATTGTTTAGGTCCGTTATCTGTTGCTCAGAATGCCGTCCACTAAACAGTTGCAACTATAGTTATGCAGGCTTTCTGTTCCGGCAGTGACTCCATCCGGCTGCCCTCTTTGCTCTGGGCTATTTGACCCAGGGCAAGGGGAAGGGGGGGGGGGGGGGGGGGCGGCTGTTCCCTTAGGTCACCTGCTTTATAGTGAAAAGCAAGGGAATGCCTCCTCCAAAGTCAGTATTTCTGAGTCGCTTCCGGGATGGTTTTAAAGTGTAACATTAATGTTAAAATTCATTCATGTCTTATTTTTAAAGTGTAGCTCGGTGTGAAGCATTTGTATATGTCAAGTGTCAAACGGGCTTTAATATACAATACTCGGACACTTTTAAAAGATTATAAAGAGTCTCAATTCTCTGGACTACTTTATTTATTGGCTTACTTTAAAAATAATTAGTATAAGGGTTATACTGGATGTAAATAGAGAACATGAATATTATTGTGCTCAATTATTAAGGGTATTGTATCTTTCTAATTTAATATTAAATAAGAAAGATACATGTAAAGCCTAATACTCCTTTTCTCCTTAAGGGGTTACCTCTGTATTATATAGCTGAGCTTATTGGATTTTCCTCTATGTCCTAGGCCCTCCAGCCTGTTTACTATTCAGCTAAGTCTGGGTCATTGGTACAGTATAAAAATGTTAAAAAATTTATAGTAATTTATATATTTTTTATACTTACCAATGACCCAGACGGGGATGGCCCTCCCAGGAGATGGGAACTCTTGCCTCCCCGCTGAGTACATAGCGCTGACCAGGCACTGCCAGTAAGAATGATAATTGGCGCCAATTTCGGGACGTCCTTGACACTGCGCATGCGCAGTGGGGACGTAGTATGGAGGTCCTATAGGACATGATTTCTTTTGGTTTTGGATGCAAATTTTGGGGATTGGGGGGCAAAATTTGTGTTTGGCCCTGGTTTTGTTAGAGTTAGCACCAGCTAAGTCTGGGTCATTGGTAAGTATAAAAAATATATAAATTACTATAAATTTTTTAACTTTCGTGGCAGGACCTTATTGTGGTCATTCTTGCTATGAATGTTCCATTGTTTAATCAGTGTTTCCTCTCTCCCTTTCCTTTATTCCCCCCCAGCTATTCTCCCATGCTTTTGGCTTATTTTTTGTAATGTTTATTACTAAAATTTCTTAGGAGTTTTGGCTTGGAAACAGAATTATTTTCTGGTTGTTCTCCATGTTTACGTCTTCACCCTAGGGGTGCTTAGGCATTTTGATCTGCATCTACCATCTGATGTTCTACAGTTTCTTCTCTGGAAGCCTCTGTTTTGCATCAGATAGTTTTTAAATTGGTAACTGATTTCGGGCCATGTTTGTTTCAGTGCCTGGAGTCATGTTTCCAGTTTGTTGACACTTTTGTTTATGTTGACAACTGTTACTTCTGACAATGATTACTTGTCTTCTGCTTAATTTAGTTCATAGCAAGATACTTTAATATTGTCCTTAAGTTTTACATTAATTTTTCAAAATGATTAAAAAATTTTGTCCACACTTAGGCTTTTTTTGGGATCCTTTGGGCTCAGGTTTCCCATTGGGAACTTTGGCTCTTCTGAAAATTTTTTTTTGGAAAATTATTTTCTTTTGAATGTTATAATGAATTATAATATATTATGTATATTTATTTCAAGAGTTAGTGCGAGTAATATGATGGTGTATATTTTTTCTGGTTGAAAAAATATTCTTCAATCGTAATGCGAGGATATCTTTCTCTAATTCACAAGTTTATTGTGTTTCTTATAGTCAATGTTGTCGCATTAATTCTTGCTCTGTGTGTGTTGATTGATATGACAACGTTGGAGACGTGTGTCACAGTATTTTGTTGCGGTGAGAGGTCCATTAGGGTCACTATATATTATCAGTTTCTTTTTCAGAACTCAGAGTGATGTTTCCGTGTTTTCTTCAATAAGTGTGTCTCCGTCATTGAAATATTACAATATTAAGGCTAGTGGGAAGTGCTCAAGGTATTACGACAATTGCTGGGAGTTAGCTAGTTCTATCGAAGGCATTGTCGCCCGCTAGTCCGCCCGGTGTCGCGACCATTCACAGGAAAGAATGGCTCAGCACCCAGGCTAGTCCGTTGCGGTCCAGGGATTGGGTGATGCGAGCACTATAAAACTTCAGATGTGCACACCCAGCAACGACGGATAGTACGGAGGAAGCCTGTCAGTCTGATAGCTAGCTCATCCAGGTCCCCTGGACCACGAGCGAGAGAGGCCCCCTCTCTCTTGCATCAACATCTGCACCGCAATGTTGTTGTATGTTGTATGTTGTTCGCTTAGTCGGACCTTACGTCCACTCCTCCTGCTTGGGACGCTCCCCGTCGCATAACAGTCCTACGCGGCTGTTATATTGGCTTCCTCATCCTCGTCAGGTATTGTTACCGTGATGTCTTCGTAAGTGTGCTTCCGTTGTCACAGTCAAATGAAGAGTTAGCGGCAAAGTGCTCATGTAGATACGTCAATTGCCTGGAGTTCCCTAGTAGGATCGATGGCGTTGGCATTCGCTAGCTCGCTCGGTGTCGCGACCATTCACCGAATGGCTCAGCACCCAGGTTTGTCCGTTGCGGTCCAGGAAGGAGATTTGGGTGATGCGAGCACTATAAAATACAATGTGCACACCCAGTGATGACGGATACGAGGATGGTACGGAGGAAGCCTGTTAGTCCAGTTCCTAGCTCGTCCAGGTCCATCCAGGCTGCGAGTGAGAGAGGTCCCCCTCTCGTATTACAACATCTGAGCCCAGATGTTGTGCTACTAAACGTTCCTCAGTCGGAGTATACGTCCACCGCTCGGGACGCTCTGTTATATAGACAGTCCGGAGAGACTGCTCTTTCGGCTTCCTCATCCTCACGGCAGCACACACGACCGCACCTTGGCTATGTGACCTGTGATATTCAATCAATATCGCTGACCAGGGATTCAACGGCGTTCAGGTCACGCCATCCAGTAGCCAAGGATACGAGGCCTTCATTCTCCGGATGTTCGCATATTAGCTTCCAGCGGCTAAATCCTATAAGACTGCAGCTCCACAGGCCTCTGTTACGGACATGCTATCACAGATAGCACAAATTATCGCAGCATCCCAGCACCCGACAGTAACTCTGTCAGATCAGGAATTATCTGAGGAGGCTGGGTTGGTACGTTCCGCTGCAGGTTCAGGCACGGACGACCAAGTATTTCAAGTGGTCCGACAGGATGGTGAAAGGGATACGGATGAGTTGTATTTTCCCTTTTTGGAACAACATAACTGCCGTAGAGTGCATCCGGCATTATCATCGGACGTTGTTCCTCCGGACCAAAATGCTGCGTTGCAGGATAAGAGATGAATAGCGCCACTGGTCGCAGAATTCTTAATCGGTTTAGGGACATCATCCCTCAGCTTCTGACATAGTCCAGATATGTTTCAAGGACATTTGATCTGTTGAATAACGCTATATTTATATAACTTGCTACCTAAATGGGCAGGTCAGGTTTGTTATCGGCAATATGCTTTACATCTGCCTTTCATCAATTCATCGAATATTTTGAAATGGCAGGACAGAGCATTCTGAGAGTTCTCTGCGTCTGGACGACCAGGTCAGGAGCTAGTATTGTTTATCTGTCGTCTATGTCAATTCCAACCATGATGTTGGAAATAACAATATTGTCTAGCAGGGACAGCTTAGACGCATTATCGTACGCAGATCACCTTACCAGACCGTTATCATTATGTCTCAAAGCAAAAAGAATTCTAGGATGTACAACCTCCTTAAGAGTTCTTTCAAGGGCATCACGTAAACTCCATCCTTTAGTGGCATTATGGAGTTGTTTGGACGCGAAGGGGCCCTGGCTACATCCACGCGTGTAGATAGTAAGGTGAAAAACTCTCTCAGAGTCGCTCCGGTCTCCGGAGAGTTTTTGATGGTAAGCTTTCCGCAGTTTATGATCAATTAACTAAGAAAGCTTTAGACACTCTGCTATTTAAATTCGCTTCCATATAGTCGGATTCAGTAGAGAAGAGTAGGACAGGCACTTCTGGGACGAATACGTCCAAGGAAAGTTCCTATAGAGGTCCCCATACGTCCTCTAGGTCTTATTCTAGAGACTGTCAGAGTAGCGACTCAGATAGGGGCCGTAATTCCGGTCAGACGCCCCTAGGTCGACGAGGCGAGGTGCGGGCCGTAGAGGATATGGCTTCTCCTTCCGCAATCCTCGCAGGACCAGGAGCTAATAGTTTTATCCTCTATTGTGTATTAGTGAGCGGAAGTCTATCGAGTTTCTCAATTATTTGAGATTAGATTACGGACGTACCTTGGATTCAAGGGGTGTTTTCGGAAGGACTATATTGTTCCTCAAACGAAATCCCTCTTTTAACTCGGAGTCCAAGATGGACTCTGCTTCCGTCAGTCAGTAGAATAGAGGCTCGCTTCCATCAGAAGTCCAGTCAATTCTGGAATGATTGCGATTAAGATCGTAGAAATCCAGGATTTTAAAGGTTTCTACAACCCTCCTTTTCTGGTTCCAAAACCAGACGGCTCGTTCCATCCACTCATAATCTGAGCTGGATAACAAGCTGATCGTGGCTCTAAGTTTCTATATGGAGTCCATCCGATTGGTCAGAGCGAGTATTCGGGTGTACGACTATGCTACATGCATAGATTTCTAGTTACATACTTTCACGTCATGGTACATCAGGCGATCAGAAAGTATCTTTGCTTCTTTATCTTAGGAATTGTATTTCAGCTCCGACCAATGTGTTCCGGTCTGAATCTAGTTCCTGGGCTTTCACTCGAATAACGAACTCGGTAATGACTCATTTCCGAGCTCATTCGTCTGCAGTATCGTCGGCCTTCCTGGACGGCATTCTTCAGAGGTACGGCAATGAGTTAACGCTTCAGAACGATGTGCAGATTCTGCTTCTTTTGATCCTACGTCTCGGTTTCATAAGTAAACGAGGAGAAGTCGGATCTGGTTTCGTCCAAGTCATTTACCCACCGGGGGATGAGCTTCGAGACGCATAACATTCTCGTTCGTCTGCCGTTAACCAGAGCGAAATTAATCAGTCATTATGCTCGCTATTGTCTTCGCTCAGACAAGGTCTCAGCGAGAGATCTCATGTGACTGATATGTTGTGCAGATCTTCCATGATTTTATTCCAATGGGGCGGTTACGCATTTGTCCTCTCCAAATTTCTTTTAATTCAGAATTGGAGGGTGAAGTTTCTTTCACTCGATACGGACATCTTCTTGTCAAATCAAGTGAATAAGAGATTCAGACTTGGGCAAGTTTTCAGTGCTTAACTCAAGTAGTTCCACTACAATTGCCGGATTCGAGTTTTCAGTTTTGACGGATGCCAGTCAAACAGATTGGGTAGTTTCATTGAACCCAACGGATTAAAGTGCCAGAGTCTTTTGTTTCTGTAGTTCGTTATCAAGCACACAAACATCAAGATTGATGTCATTTTGGCTTGCGCTATGTTATTGGAGGAACGTTATTCAGAATGTTCATATGCTAATTCTGTCCGACAACTCGACGGTATTAGTGTATTTTCAGAATTATGGAGGCACTCATTCCATCCTGTTATTTATATTAATGGATTGAATCTTTCGGTTGGTACTAGAACATCAAGTTCTCTTATTGGTCCATCATATTTCGGGTCATCTGAACGTATTAGCGGACTCCCTTCACGGAGAGGCCGTTTGTTGCCAGCAGAATGGACTTCCAACAAATGAGTATTCAATCAGATTGCTACCAAGGAGAGCGGCCAATGATTGACTTTTTTGCAACGCATCTCAACAATCAGTCGCAGACGTATATGTCATAATGTTTCGATCTTCGAGCATTTGCAGTAAATGCTCTATTGTTCTTGTGAGATGGAATAATAAGATATACGTATCTTCCAGTGCCGTTAATTCAACAGATATTGCTCAAATGTAATTTTTTCAATGCAAATTCTGTTGGTAGCTTCTCTAGCTCCACAAAGACTGTGGATTAATTTACTCAGACGTCTGTTGTGGGACATGCAGTGGAAGCTTCCTCCACATTTCAGTCCATTCTATGGTCAGATGGATTCAATCTACTATCAGTTCTGCTTATGATTATATCTTCATTCAGCAGTCTGTTCTTTAGTTTTAAGCTCATGAAGTAACAGCTCTTCTACATCATGGGCTTAGACTAATAATGTTGCTATTACTGATCTATTGAGGGCTGCATATTGGTCTTAGCCCTCCATTTTCATGATTTTGTATCTGAGAATATTGAGTCCTTTCTGCAGATCTACATTGTTTAGGTCCGTTATTTTTTACTCAGAATGTCGTCTACTAACAGTGGCAACTATATGTGTATTGGCAGTGACTCTGTCCTCCTGCCCTCTTTGCTCTGGAGTATTTGATCCAGGGCAAGGGGAAGGGGGTAGGGGGGGGGGCACGTGTTCCCTTAGGTCACCTGCTTTATAGTGTAAAGCAAGGGAATACCTCCCTTAGAGTAAGTAATTCCGAGTCGGTTCTGAGATGATTTTAAGGGTAAAGCCTATGTTTACTCATCTGTGTAATATTTTTTAAAGTGTTGATTGGTGTGAAGTATCTGTATATATCACGTGATTAATTGGGTGTTAATATACAATCCTCAAACACTTTTAAATGAGTATATTGAGTCTCATTTCTCTAGACTTCAGTATTTATTGGCTTTCCTTTTAAAAATATTAGTATAAAGGGTTATACTAGATGTTTATAGAGATCTTTGATATTATTGTGCTCAATTACAGAATGGTGTTGTGTCTTTCTTTTTTGATACAAATAATAAAGTTACATGTAGCCTATCTCTCCTTTTCTCATTGAGGAGATAGGTCTGTTATAGGTAATTGAGTCTATTGGATTTTCCTTATGTCATAGGCCCTCCAACCTTTTTACTATTCAGCTGAGTCTGGGTCATTGGTACAGTATAAAAATGTTAAAAAATTTATAGTAATTTATATATTTTTTATACTTACAAATGACCCAGACGGGGATGGCCCTCCCAGGAGTTGGGAACCCTTGCCTCCCCGCTGCATACATAACGCTTACCAGGCACTGGTTGTAAGAATGACTTTTGGCGGCAGTTTCGAGACTTCCTTGACACTGCGCATGCGCAGTGGAGTAAAAGTATGGAGGACCATATAGGACATGTATTTTTCGGTTTTAGATGCAAATTTGGGGGATTGGGGGGCAAAATTTGTGTTTGGCCCTAGATTTTTGAGAATTAGCACCAGCTAAGTCTGGGTCATTGGTAAGTATAAAAAATATATAAATTACTATAAATTTTTTAACTTTCCTTTGTTTTTCTTCCCCCTAAACAAATCGTATTCCACTTCCACTTGCCGAAAATGGTATTTCACTCCCAGCATCATATTCCACTCTCAGCAATGACGGACTATTTTTTTTTTATTGTTTACAAAACGGTTGAGTTGAATCAATTATAAAGGGTTGGGAAAACAAATAAGGACAAAATAAAATAAATACAAAAGTTCTCGGCTTGGATTCAAGTCTGATTTTATCCTCTCGTGGGGCACACGGCTTATTTCACTCTGCAAACACCTCGTGAATAATCCTCTGTGCACTCCACTCGAGGATACAAATCGTACTCGAATCCGAGCAGTGAACTAATTTCTATTTCTGCCACCTCCAGCTTTGTTAGTCAAACCATATTATTGATAATTTGGCCATTGTTGATATGATAAATTGAAGGAAAGAGATCTCAAGAATGCTTTCTTCTCTATGATTGACTTGTACATTCACCCAAGAAGGTTTTGGATTCACAAGGATGCTGCTACTTTGAAGCTTTCATTGCCAAGACCATACATGACAGGCTTTCAAATTTGTCCTGATTTGTGAGAATTGGTTTTGATCCTCGCAAAGTCTTGCTGTGAGAATCAATTGTGAATTCATTGCCTTGACCATACATGACAGGCTCTCAAATTTGTCCTGATTTGTGTGAATTGGTTTTGATCCTTGTGAAGTCTTGCTGAAAGAATCAATTGTGAGTTCTTGTATATCATTTGAATTTGAGAGTACTGTTATTCCCTATTTTTGTGGAGAGTCTTGTCTTACACATTTAGGGTTCTACAGTTGACTCTTTCTTGTACCAAAGCAAAAGTGGCAAAAAACACGACCAGTCATAGATCTGATTCTGCTTTGAGACTTTTAGGTTTGTGAGGTGCTCCTTTCATGAGAACCATCCCAAACATTTACTGTGTACATCTGGGGATGGGATTTGTTACTCATCATAGCCTTGTTCGGTTTCCACTCCCAAGAGCAAGCATTTTGACTGCATTTGTGAAAGGCTTCTCTCATTCGACTCAGAGACCAAGGAATTCTCCCATTGCATCATTCTTTGCATCTTAGCATCAGATCTCTGAGTACTCTGAGCAGATTTTACAGAAGGCCTGGACAATTGTTTCAGCTCTAGCAGTGGAAACTGAATATCACCTGCATGAACAATTAGATTTCACTAGATGAGTCAATTGCCTGTCACATGTACAAATGGATGATCATTTAATGGGAGACACAAGGAGTTCCTCTGCACTCCCCAGATCAGGATCATATTCTTACAGCTCAAACAAGTGGTCATGGATGGGGAGTGACTCAAAATGTTCTCCAGACACCTGATAACATGGTATGCACCTGATAATATGGTAGGTCTGAATAGGTTTGAAAAAAATTGAATTTTTTCAAGTAAAATTTCTCTCTTTCATACTTTCCACACTTGTAACAAAATGTTACCAACACACATGTCTATTCTATCATGAAAAAATAAATAATTGACTTTATATGTGGTGGGTGTTCTTTGTTAACAAGAGGAATTATAATTTTAGACTGCTCTTCTTTTCTCAATAGTACCGGGCTTGTGCAGCATGCATTTTGTGAAGCTGATTCTTTGAGCAATGTAAATGTGACATTGCCTCTACTGAGACACATAATGAAATAAAATTCTCTTCATAAATAATGATAAGGTGAATTCCTTTCTACTTTTATATAATTTTCAAGTGTTGAAAACTGTTCAGTATATACACAGAACATCACAATGCGCAAATGCATTTGTCAATATGGCACAATTGAAAACGTGGATGGATAGAATGAAAGGCACATATTACACATTTCTCTGACATCGAATCCATCAATTTAAAAATTCAAACATCATGCACTAAAAATATCAAACTTTAAAACTTTTTGTTATTTTTCCATTTGACGTTTGTTTTATCTGCTGTCAATCCAGCTTCTGAATTGATCTGGGTCAGAAGGCGACATTTCGAGTGGCCGATTATGAGAATGGGTTGAGTTTAGTTTTTTTGATGGATTCATGATGTCAGGTGGTAAAATAGTCTATCAATGAAAATCCATATGGAACACGTGTTCCATACGGATTTGTAAATATGGAACTGGAGGAAAAGTAATTAGTAGGTAATAAATTGAGTTTCTTTCATTCTTGTCTTTAAAGAAGCCACGTGGCCGTAACATTTGACAGTTTGAGTATGTCATGCATTCTGAATGTTTGTTTTCTAGGGTTTTGATTCTGATGAAGCAGTGCATGCACAGAAGCACCGGAAATCTAAAAAAGAAAGAGACAAGCTGCGATTTCTGAACAAGATGGGAAACCATTCTGCTGATGAAAGGTACTGTGACTTAGAAGGCCTTGCATTCGATTTCCAATATTGATTTCTGGTGACTTTGAATATTGACCAGTATGTGAGACAGAAAAACAATTTTGACCCACATTTCAGTTAGAAACATGGAACAAAATTACAGAAAGGTGCAGATACATAGCTGATTGAGTGCAAGAAGCCACTATCGTGGCTCTGTTGAAAAGTGATGAAAGTCACTTTAGTGGGTTCACACTGGATGCATTAGAATGTAGTTTTCTTAGCAGTAGGAAAAAATGTTTATATAATATAGTTTTGTTACAATTTATTGAAGAGTGCCAACAAGTACTCTTCAGTAATCGTTAACAAAAATTCACTTTCATGTGTCTGTCCATCTGTGCATTAACATATTTTTCCACTATAGCAATGGCCCAGACTAGCTGGTGCAACCCAATTTATTACCAGGGCCAAACACAAATTTTGAATCCCCCAAACCCCCCCAAAATTTGCCAAAAAACTTAAAAACGAGAAGACCAGTATGGTCCTCCATACTTTTACGCAATGTGCAACTTGTTGTCAAGGGCAACAATAGGCTACCGCCATCTTGTCATTCTGTTGTTTGGCCCATGTCAGATCAACACATATCCTGACTTTTGTGCTATAAAATCCTCAAGTTTTATGTAGCCAGACACAATTTTGAAGTGGAATGGTGGAATAATTGCAGCAGAATGTAGCTGAATATAGACATTGAGTTTTTCGAACATCAGGGCTATAACTTTATTGAAATTAAATAATATTTCTTGTTCTTCCTGTTTTCGGGATATGCACCTGATTTGTTCATTCTTTGTTTATCATATGTGTGTGTTCAGTGTTCACCTTTTTCCCCTTTAATCCTCTCATTAGATTTTTAAGAACTAATTGCTGTTTGTGAATTTGTTATTAATTAAAATTCTTCTTAAAAATCTCGGATAATTTACCGAAATTTACCGAATGTGGATTATTCGTACCCCCTTTGTAGCGTACCGGTTATTTTTGACTTAGTCGTACGTGTATGTTTGCCATTACCCTTCTCTGTGGGGAATCTTCTGGGAAGTTTCTCTATTGTTAAGGATATTATTGGGATACCGGTGGTCTGACCTGGGCCTTTGTTGTGCCTGTTTTGGACTTGGTTACCGGCTCCTATTCACTTTAAATTTTTGCCTCGGGTGTGTGTGTATTTTGAAGTCCTCATGTTCGAAATGTAAGAGGAAGAAGGCCTCTCTTGATTCGCATTCTTCTTGTTTAGCTTGCACTCGTTGCTCGAAAGATGTTACCTGTGCAACTTGCTGTTCTTGAGATTCCAAGCGATTGAATGGCCTCTCAACTTATGTATGTGTTGGCGAAGCACCGATTTCGGTGCTTTCGCCTAAGGTAACTAATCAAAATTTAGTTTCCATTTCAGAGGAACAAGAACATGGTATTGGTCATGGTATAACATCAAGTTCTGTGCTGCCGTCGTCTTCAGATACAGAGCATGTTGACTTATGAGGTATCGCAGAATACTTGATACCTTGGGCAAGCAAACGGTCAACGGAGCCTTTAATTAGTGCTTCAGTACCTGGAAAATCCGCAGCAGTCCAGGATACGGAGGATGGAAGACAGTCCTCTGTTCAGATGACAGCACGTAAGGGGAAGAGGCCAATCAAATTGAAAGGTGCATCAGTAGCGAAGCATTCTTCTGTTTTGGGGACAAAACAGAAATATTTGACTTTTGTTGCCAGTTCTGCTGGTAGTCCAGTAGAAAATGCTTCGAAGCCAGTTGTTTCTGATGTACCTTTCTCTCCCAATGCGGCTGGCAGTAATTTTGATATAAGAGCCTCTTCTTCGTCCGTTTCCAGAACTCAGCACAGTAGACCGCATGCTTGCCGGCAAGATCCAGAGGTAGAGAGTCAGAGCCAGGATCCGGCTCTCTCTAAGGCTAGCATTTCGAGGTAAACGTCTTTTTCAAAAAGACGGACACAGGCCACTGTGTCAGATCACCTTCCCGAGCCAAAAAGCATAGAACGGGGGTGAACATAGCCTCGAATCTGGAATTGCTGGAGCAAATTGCCCAGCTAATTGCAGACTCCCAGCAGCATAATATGCGGCCGTCATCGATCTCTGCTACGGATGATTCGGACGGTGTTGGATCGGCAGAAAGAAGGGTTTCCTCAAATAATCAGTATGCCGATAATAGACCAGACCAGGAACCTCTAGCTGGTAGTGTTAGGGAGTTTGATGAAGACGAGACTGACACTGCATCTTTGGTTGAGCAGCATATGGAAACTATGAGGTTCCTGCAGGATTTTTCACCTGAATTAATTCCTTCTGGTCAAGTTCTGCGCCTTCTAGAGCTAAGCACCTGTCTTCTTTAGACAGGGAGGTCATTAAGTCGAAGGAAAGTATCCTTCTGTATCCGTCTCAATCAGTCCAAGCGTTAGATGCGTTTGATTGTTGTGACGAGGCTATTGCTGACCTGGCTCCGGCTTTCGGAAAGGAAGCTTGACCTACCGTTTAGAGGCAATACCTTCTTAAATACGGTAGGCGGGAATAAGATTCCAAGAGCTCCTCTGCAATTGGATGACAGAGCTAGGGACTTAGGTATGTCTCTTCCGTCATCATGTAGCGTCAGTTCTTATGTTATAGATACTGCAAATTGCATTGAATCTAGCAGAAGTATTTTGGACGCTATGTCTTATGCAGATCATATTTGCAGGGCATTGGCCAGCAATCTGGAATCTGAGAGCTTACGGGAGTTCTTATCTCCTTTGAGAGTGCTCTCTCACGCCATCATGTATACAACATCCCACTCTGCTCTTCCAGTAGCGAATTTAGAGTTGGTCAGGTGCGATGCTGCCCTTAAATCTATGTCATTTATTGACGACAGTGTTAAGAGCTCTCTAAGGGCCACTCCTGTTTCAGGCTCTTCATTATTCAATGATAAGCTAAAAGATGTATTTGAAGATGCTTCTAAGAAAGTTACAAGTCAGCTTTTGTTGCGCTCAGCTTCGCAACCTCAGCCTTCCACAAGTGGTACTCCTCGGAGAGGTAAATGTTTCTCCAAGAGAGGCTCAGCCCGTGCCGCTTCTAAAGCTAATCATGGGCGTGGTGGCTCGAAACAGGGGAGCGATTTCAAAAAGGGAATGGCGCAGTCGGATAATAACGAAATGCATAACCCCACACCGACGTCACAGAGGGGTGCGAGAGCTTTACAAGGTTTCTCCTCGTATAAGCCTTGTAAGTCCTACAAATAAAGATTTCGACCTCTACTGTTCTCCGGTTGGTGGAAGGCCTTCAAAATTCGCAAGCAACTGGAACAAAATAACTCAGGATCTTTGGGTTCGAGACGTTGTGAAAAATGGTCTACGTCTTTCGTTCCGGACAAACCTCCATTAACGCGGATTCCGCGTTTTGTGAGCCTTCCACAAAATATAACAAAGAGAGAGGCTTTGATTTCAGCAGTAGACTCTCTCCTACAAAAGGAGGCAGTGGAGGTCGTACAGAATTCAAATTCAAAGGGATTCTACAGTCATCTTTTTCT
The DNA here is from genome assembly GCA_031216915.1 of Pictodentalium vernedei. Taxonomy (NCBI): domain Eukaryota; kingdom Metazoa; phylum Mollusca; class Scaphopoda; order Dentaliida; family Dentaliidae; genus Pictodentalium; species Pictodentalium vernedei. The sequence goes on from CM062289.1 coordinate 277,867,497, forward strand.
TGTGCCGAAGCCAGATGGCTCGTACAGGCCGGTCATCGATCTCAGTTGGATAAACAAGCTAATAATTGCTCCAAGATTTTATATGGAGACAATTCGGTCGGTGAGAGACAGCATCCGAGTAATCGATTACGCCGCAAGTATAAATTTGAAGGACGCGTATTTTGACATCATGATTCATCCGGCTTTTCGGAAATACCTTCATTTCGCGGTTCCAGGAAAAGTATACCAGTTCAGAGCAATCTGTTTTGGCCTGAACCTTGCTCCGTGGGTGTTCACTCGGGTGATGAATGCGGTGATGAGCCATTTCAGAGCACACTCGGCTTCGATGACGTCGGCATATCTGGACGAAATTCTTCAAAGGTACGAAAATTTTCATGCTCTTCAAAGCGACGTTCAGAGTCTGCTATCGCTACGGTGCCTAGGTTTTATAATCAATGTCGACAAGTCGGATTTAATGCCGACAAGGTTGTTTGTTCATCTGGGAATGAGTTTCGATACTCACAACAATCGGGTCAGTTTGCCGGTAGCAAGAGCAAAATTAGTTTCTCTTTACGCAAAATACTGCATAAACGCACAAGTCATTACTGCAAGAGAGTTTATGCGGCTGTTAAGACTTTGCAGTGCCGCAGCCGCGGAGTTAATTCCGCTAGGTCGTTTGCGCACTCGTCCACTTCAAATTTATCTAATTCAAAATTGGAGCGTAAAACGTCAGTTGCTGGACACTCCGATTGTTTTAACACAGTCAGTAAAACATCATCTTCAAATTTGGGCGGATATCCAGTGGTTATCTCAGGGAATACTGCTTCAGATTCAGGATCCGTTGTTCATAATCATGACAGACACCAGTCAAGAGGGTTGGGGTGCTTCTCTGATTCCGGGCGATCAAGTGTGTCACGGTTTATGGGAGAATCAGTTTCTTGTGTCCCATATAAACTACAAAGAAATGAGGGAAATTTGGTTAGCTTTAAATCATTGGCTCAGTCAAGTAATAAACTCACATGTTCAAATTCTGTTGGACAATTCAACAGTAGTAGCCTATATTCGGAATCAGGGAGGTACTCATTCAGTCCAGCTGTTGAATCTCACCGAAAAGATTCTTCTTTTCTCTCAAGAGAATCAGATTCTGATATCAATTCGTCATATTCCAGGTCGTCTCAGTGTAATAGCAGACTTTCTATCGAGAAAGGATCGCCTGCTACTTCAGAATGGATGTTAAAAAAATCTGTCTTGAATCAGATTTGCTTCCAGTGGGAACATCCAATGATCGATCTTTTTGCCACGAGTCTGAACAATCAGTTACAGATGTTTGTGTCTCCATGCCCGGACCCTCAGGCTTATGCAGTAGACGCTCTGTCATCTTCATGGAACGGGATAATAGGGCATGCTTACCCCCCAGCTCCCCTCATTCAACAGATCTTGCTAAAGATAAAACAGTCTTCTTGCAAGATTCTTCTGGTTGCAAGTCTGTCGGCTCACAGACCGTGGATAAATCTTCTCCGGGAACTTCTTTGGGACGTTCCACGGAAATACCACCTCTCCGGGATCTTCTGACACAGGGGACACAGGGGAAACTCTGTCGGCTTCATCACAATCCGGAAGGCCTCAACCTTCACATTTTTCCGTTGTGCGGTCCTTCTTGCATGGAAAACAGTATTTTTATACTGTACCAATGACCCAGACATAGCTGGTGCTAATTCTCAAAAGTCTAGGGCCAAACACAAATTTTGCCCCCCAATCCCCAAAATTTGCATCTAAAACCGAAAAAATCATGTCCTAAATGGTCCTCCATAGGACCATACTTTTCCTCCACTGCGCATGCGCAGTGTCAAGGAGGTCTCTAAATTGGCGCCAATTATCATTCTTTGTTTGGCCCTTCATCAGTTCACATCTGACTGATATTTGTGCTTGTAAATCTCAGTTTAAATGATGCCAGACACATAAATATTAGAGAAATGGTGGATCTAAAGAGGAAATAGAAGGAGGAGAGGAAAAATGAGTGGCAGGAAATAATCAGGGCTGTAACTTAAATTTTTTTTACGAAATTATGTTATGTTGCCTAATTTTGAGGCATGGGCCTGTTGTTGTCATTCTTGCTATAAAGTTACACTGCTTGTTCAGTGTTTCCTCTCTCCCTTTCCTTTAAGTCCCCCCTTGCTATTCTCCCATGCTTTTGGCATATTTTTTGTAATATTATTACTAAAATTTCTTGGGAGTTTTAGCTGGGTAACAGAATGAATTCTGTTCTTTTCCCCATGTTTACGTCCTCACCCATGGGTGTTTAGGCATAGTGTTCTGCATCTAGCATCTGATGTTCTGCAGTTTCTTCCCTGGAAGTCTCTGTTTTGCATCAGATAGTGTTGTTATTGGTAACTGATTTCGGGCCATGTTTATCAGTGCCTGGAGTCATGTTTCTGGTGTTTATACACTTCTTGTTTACATTGATAACGGTTTCTGTTGTGAGGGATTTCTTGTCTTTGTATTAGCTTAATCATAACAAGATACATTATTATTATTCGTAAGTGCTGCATTAATTTTTTTGTAATATTTTTAAAATTTTTGTCCACATATAGACTTTTTTGGGATCCATTTGGGCTCAACGTTACTTTCAGAAACTTGGGCTTTTCTGAAAAAATATTTTTTCAAAAAATTTTTTTTGAATTCAATTATTTTTTTTATGTTAATGGATCATGTTATTATGTATCTTTGTTTTCAGGGGTTGGTGCGAATACTAGGACTTTTTGTGTTCTTTTCACAATGAAAGGATATTGTTCAAATTGTAATAAGAGGAAATCTTCCTCTGACTTTCATAATCATTGTATTAATTGTAGTCAGTGTACTCACACTAACTCCTGTTCAGTATGTGTCAATTGGGATGACAAACATTGGAAACATGTGTCACGGTATGTTGTTAGCAGGGAAAAGGCCATGCCGGTCCTTTCTCCGCAGGGTCACTCTAGTTTATCAATCTCTATTTCAGAGGAACAAAAACAGGGTGATGTTTCCGTGATGTCTTCCAAAAGTGTGCCTCCGTCGTCACAGTTAAATGAAGAGCTAGCGGCAAAAGTGCTCATGGAAATACGTCAATTGCCTAAGAGGTCCCTAGTAGGATCGACGGCATTGGTGTCCGCTAGCTCGCCCGGTGTAGCAACCATTCATCGAATGGCTCGGCAGCCGGGTTCGTCCGCTGCGGTCCAGGAAGGAGATTTGGGTGATGCAAGCAATATAATAAGACAAAGTGCACACCCAGTGACGACGGATCAGAGGAGAGAACGGAGGAAGCCTATTAGTCCGGTTCCTAGCTCATCCAGGTCCATCTGGGCTGCGAGCGAGAGAGGTCCCTCTCTCGTACAACAACATCTGGGACCAGATGTTGTGGTACAAAACGTTTCGCATTCGGAGCATACGTCTGCCGCTCGGGACGCTCCGTTATATAGACAGTCCGGAGAGACTGTCGATAAGGCTTCCTCATCCTCATGGCAGTGCACACGACCGCACCTTGGCTACGTGACCACGGATATCCAGCCAGCTTCACCGATCAGGGATTCCACGGCGACCAGGTCACACCATCTGGTAGCCAGGGACACGAGGCCTGTAGACTCCGGACGTTCGCATAAAAGAAGTATGCAGGAGTCAACGTACACGGAGATTCCAGCGGCAAAGCAATGTAAGACCGCTACTCCACAGGCCTCAGTGACGGAAGTGCTATCCCAAATAGCACAACTTATCGCAGCATCCCAGCAAACGACTGAATCTCTGTCGGATCAGGAATTATCTGACGATGCTGGGTCGGTACGCTCCGCTGAAGCATCGGATACGGACGACCGAGAACTTCATAGGGTCCGACAGGATGGCAAAAGGGATTTGGAGGATTTGGAGCTTTCCCTTTCGGAACAACATAAAGCTGCTGTAGATTTTATCCGGCATTATCTTCCAGAGGTTGTTCCGTCGGACCAGAATGCTGCGAAGCCGGATAAGAGACTGATAGCGTCATTGGACACAGAATTTTTTGATCAGTTCAGGGACATTGTCCCTGAGTTTCCGACACAGTCCAATAATGTCACAAGAACATTCAAATTATAGAATGACGCTATTTATAAGCTTGCTACCAAAACGGGCAAGTCTGGTTTCTTATCCGCAAATGCCCTAAATCTGCCTTTCATCAATTCAAGGAATAAATTCGAAACGGCAGGACAGGGCATACCGAGAGTTCCTCTGCGTCTAGACGACGAGGCTGAAGACTTGGAATTGTCTATACCGTCGTCTATGTCAGTTCCAACCACAACGTTGGAAACGACAATAATGTCTAACAGAGTTAACTTAGATGCTTTATCATACTCAGATCACCTTACTAAGGCGTTATCATTACATCTTCAAGGGAAAGAATTCCAGGATATACAATCCTCATTAAGACTTCTTTCAAGGGCAGTAGCTTATTCCACGTATAACTCCGCCCTTTCAGTGGCAAATCTGGAGTTGGTTAGACGTGACGCAGCCCTAGCTACATCCACGTGCGTGGATGGTAAGGTGAAGAACTCTCTCAGAGTCGCTTCGGTCTCCGGAGAGCTTCTCTTCGACAGCAAGCTTTCAGCAATCTATGATAAGATAACTAAGAAAGCTTCGGATTCTCTGATATTTAAATCCGCTTCCAAAAAGCGGGATACAGCAGAAAAGAGTAAGACAGGCACTTCTGGGACAAGTACGCCCAAGAGAAGTTCCTATAGAGGTTCCTATGCGTCCTCTAGGTCTTATTCTAGAGACCGTCAAGGCAGCGACTGTCGTGGGGGACGTTATTCTGGCTGAGATTACCGGTCAGACGTCCCTAGGTCAATGGGGCGAGGTGCGGGTCGCGGAGGATGTAGTTTCTCCTTCCGCAAGCCTCGCAGGTCCAGGAGGTGATGGTTTGAACCTCCATCGTGTTCCGGTAGGCGGAAGATTATCGAGTTTTATAAAAGATTGGGCGTCAATTACGGACGACCCCTGGGTTCGAGGGGTAACTTCGGAAGGACTAAGAATATCCTTCAAACGAAAGCCTCCATTAAGTCCAAAATGGACTCAGCTTCCGTCAAATCCGCAGAAAAGAGACGCTCTTTTATCAGAAGTACAGTCTCTTCTGAAGAAGAACACGGTAGAGGTCGTAGAAAACCAGGAGACTCCGGGATTCTACAGCCATCTGTTTCTGGTTCCGAAACCAGACGGCTCGTTCTGTCCAGTCATAGATCTGAGCTGGATAAACAAGCTGATCGTCGCTCCGAAGTTCTATATGGAGACAATTCGATCAGTCAGAGCGAGTATTCGGGTGAATGACTATGCTACAAGCATAGATCTCACGGATACATACTTTCACGTCATGGTACATCCGACATTCAGAAAGTATCTACGCTTCGCAGTCCTAGGAGTTGTATATCAGTTCCGAGTGATGTGCTTCGGTTTGAACCTAGCGCCCTGGGCTTTCACTCGAATAATGAACTCGGTAATGATATATTTCCGAGCTCATTCGTCTGCAGTAACGTCGGCCTACCTGGATGACATTCTTCAGAGGTACAGCAATGAGTTAACGCTTCAGAACGATGTGCAGAATCTGCTTCTATTACTCCGATGTCTCAGTTTTATAATAAATGAGGAGAAGCCGAATCTGGTGCCGTCCAAGTCATTCACTCATCTGGGTCAGGGAATGAGCTTCGAGATGCACAACAATCCCGTTCGTCTGCTGTTAACCAGAGCGAAATTAATCAGTTGTTTACGCTCGCTATTGTCTTCACTCAGACAAAGTCACAGCAAGAGAGTTCATGAGACTGATAGGTCTGTGCGGAGCCGCTGCAGATCTCATTCCGATATGGCGGTTACGCACTCGTCCTCTCCAAATTTTCTTGACTCAGAATTGGAGTGTAAAGATTCATTCGCTCGATATAGACGGTCTCTTGTCAAATCAAGTGAAACAAGAGATTCAGACTTGGGCAAACATTCAGTGGTTGACTCAGGGAGTCCCACTGCAGTTGCCGGATCCGAGTTTTACGATTATGACGGATGCCAGTCAAACAGGTTGGGGTGCAACATTGATCCCAAAGGATTCGAAGTGCCACGGTCTTTGGGATCCGCAGTTTCTAGGCAAGCACATAAACATCAAGGGAATGATGTCAATTTGGCTTGCACTACGTCATTGGATGAACATTATTCAGAAAGCACATGTCCAAATCCTGTCCGACAGTACAACAGTAGTAGCGTATATTCGGAACCAGGGAGGCACTCATTCCGTTCCGTTATTCAATTTAACGGAAAGAATCCTTCTGTTTGTTCTAGAACACCAGGTTCTACTTTCGGTCCGTCATATTCCGGGTCGTCTGAATGTATTAGCAGACTCCCTTTCAAGAAAGGGTTGCTTGTTGCCTTCAGAATGGACTCTCAACAAACAGGTATTCAATCAGATTTGCTACCAATGGGAGTGGCCAATGATAGACTTATTTGCGACGCAGTTCAACAATCAGTTGCAGACATATGTGTCTCCATGTCCGGATCCCCGAGCATATGCAGTAGACGCTCTATCGATCTCGTGGAACGGAATGATAGGATATGCGTATCCTCCAGCGCCGTTGATTCAGCAGATATTGCTAAAGATAAAACAATCTCAATGCAAAATTCTATTGGTAGCATCTCTGTCTCCACAGAGACTGTGGAAAAATCTACTCAGGTGTCTGCTGTGGGACTTACCGCGGAAGCTTCCTCCACGAGAGGATCTTCTTTCGCAGGGGAAATCTCGTCAACTACATCACAACCCGCAAGGTCTCAACCTTCACGTATTTCCGTTGTGCGGTCCTTCTTGCACGGCAAGCATTTTACAGGACAGATTTCTAACTGTAGGAGGACCTCCTCTTCGCTAAATTATGCGGCTAAGTGGAAGGTCTTTTGTCATTGGTGTGGGATCATTCTGTGGATATTTTTGATCCCTCCATTCCAGACGTTGCAAACTTTCTAGTATACTTGTTTGATGAGATCAGACTGCAGCCTGTTACTATTAAAGGTTATAGGTCTATGTTATCTGATACCTATGCACACCATGATAGTTTACAAATTGGATCTAATGTCTCTTTATCTAAATTAGTTAGAAACTTCTCGATAAATAGACCTAGAACCCTTAGATTAATTCCTAAATGGAATTTAGCTTGGGTTCTTCTTGAACTAAAAGAAAAGCCATTTGAGCCTCTTGAGACAGTAGATTTCAAATTCTTGTCTTATAAGACAGCATTTCTCTTAGCTTTCTCTTCTGCTAGAAGAGTCTGCGAGCTTCATGCACTACCTGTGGACGAATCTCACTATCGTAGTGTCGGGAACACTATTACCTTTACTACTAATGTTGGATTTTTGGCTAAGAATCAGGCTCCTAATAAATATCTGGAACCTATTGTTATTAAGGCCCTTCCGTCTTCAGATGGGCATAGGCCTTTACTCTGTCCGGTTAGAGCTTTACGTATTTATAAACGAAGATCTCAGTTTATCAGAAAGGGACGAAAATGCTTCTTTCTGTCTCTGATACCTAATAGAAAGGACATTACGGTTCATTCTATTGCTAGATGGATTCAATTAACTATCCATACTGCTTATGATAATCTATCTTCAACTCAGCAGTCTGTGCTTAAGATTTCGGCTCATGAAGTAAGAGCTCTTTCTATATCTTGGGCTTACGCAAATAGTGTTGCTATTACAGATTTAATGAAGGCTGCATATTGGTCTCAGCCATCCACATTCACGAATTTTTATCTCAGAAATATTGAGTCCATTTCTGGAGACCTGCATTGTTTAGGCCTGTTATCTGTTGCTCAGAATGTCGTCCACTAAACAGTTGCAACTATAGTTATGCAGGCTTTCAGTTCCGGCGGTGTCTCTGTCCTGCTGCCCTCTTTGCTCTGGGCTATTTGACCCAGGGCAAGGGGAAGGGGGGGGAGAGGGTGTTCCCTTAGGTCACCTGCTTTATAGTGAAAAGCAAGGGGATACCTCCTCCGGAGTCAGTAATTCTGAGTCGGTACCAGGATGGTTTTAAAGTGTAAAGTTAATGTTTAAAATTCATTCATGTCATATTTTTAAAGTGTAGCTCGGTGTGAAGCATTTGTATATGTCACGTGTCAAACGGGCGTTAATATACAATCCTCGGACACTTTTAAAGAGTATAAAGAGTCTCAGTTCTCTGGACTGACTTTATTTATTGGCTTACTTTAAAAATAATTAGTATAAAGGGTTATACTGGATGTTAATAGAGAACATGAATGTTATTATGCTCAATTATGGAGGGTGTTGTGTCTTTCTAATTTATCATAAATAAGAAAGATACATGTAAAGCCTAATACTCCTTTTCTCCTCGAGGGGATAACTCTATTATATATAGTTGAGCTTATTGGATTTTCCTCTATGTCCTAGGCGCCTACCTCCAGCCTTTTTACTATTCAGTTATGTCTGGGTCATTGGTACAGTATAAAAATGTTAAAAAATTTATAGTAATTTATATATTTTTTATACTTACCAATGACCCAGATGGGGATGGCCCTCCCAGGAGTTGGGAACTCATACCTCCCCGCTGAGTACATAGTGCTGACCAGGCACTGCTTGTAAGAATGATAATTGGCGCCAACTTCGAGACCTCCTTGACACTGCGCATGCACAGTGGAGGAAAAGTATGGAGGACCATTTAGGATATGATTTTTTCGGTTTTAGATGCATATTTTGGGGATTGGGGGGAAAAATTTGTGTTTGGCCCTAGATTTTTGAGAATTAGCACCAGCTATGTCTGGGTCATTGATAAGTATAAAAAATATATAAATTACTATAAATTTTTTAACTTTCCAGACAAGCAATGGACGCAATTTCTAACTGTAGGAGGACCTCCTCTGCATTAAATTATGAAGCGAAGTGGAAGGTTTTTGTTCGTTGGTGTGAATCACAATTGATTGATGTTTTTAACCCAACTATTCCTCAGTTAGCTAACTTTTTTATTTATCTTTTTGATGAAGTTAAGCTACAGCCAGTCACTATTAAGGGCTATAGGTCTATGCTTTCTGACACCTATGCACACTAAGGGAAATTAAACATTGGGTCAGATTTATCTTTAAATAAATTAATGAGGAACTTCTCTGTGAATAGACCTCGTACCTTAAGACTAGTCCCTAAGTGGAATTTAGCTTGGGTTCTTCTGAAACTTCAGGAAGCATCTTTTGAACCGCTAAATACTGTTGAGTTTAAATTTCTAACTTATAAAATGGTTTTTCTCTTAGCGTTTGCGTCAGCTAGAAGAGTTAGTGAGCTTCATGCTTTGTCTGTTGAAGACTCTCATTATCGTAGTGTTGGTAATTCTATTACTCTCACTACGAAAGTGGGATTCTTAGCTAAGAATCAGGTTCCGGACAAAAGGCCTAGTCCTATTCTTATTAAAGCATTACCGTCTTCAGATGGTCAGAGATCTTTGTTGTGTCCAGTAAGAGCGCTTAGGATTTATAAGGAGCGTTCTAGTTTTATTAGAAGAGGTAGGAAGAGGTTATTTCTTTCTCTTCTTCCTAACAGAAATGATATTTCTGTTCATTCCATATCTAGATGGATTCAGTTACCTATTCGATTGGCTTATAATGCTTTGTCTGTGAATTAGAGAATAGCTTATAAGATTTCAGCTCACGAAGTTAGAGCTTTAGCTTCTTCTTGGGCTTATGCTAGTGGTACTTCTTTGAAGGATTTGATGCAAGCAGCTTACTGGACACAACAGACGACTTTTACCAAATTTTATCTTCGAGATTTAGAATCAATTTCAGATGATCTCAGATCTTTAGGACCGTTATCGGTAGCTCAGAATGTCGTCCATTCTAATTAGGATTTTCATTCTGCTCTAGCACTGTCTCCAGTCTGCTACCCTCTTCGTTTTGAAGTGCAGTTACTTTCAAAACAAGGGGAAGGAGGGGGGATGGTATTTCCAAATAGTCGTCTGGCTTTATAGTGAAAAGTATGGACATACCTCCTTCAGTGATAATATCCTGGGGTCGGTGCTATAGTAGTTTTATTGTGTAGCTTGTTATGAAGCAATTTTCAATGTATTATATGCTTTTAATGTGTAGCTCGATGTGAAGCGTTATTGTATATGTCATGTGTCAAGACGAGCTTTACTATACAATACTCGGACACTTTTAATGATTTATAAAGAATCTCATTTCTCTGGACTTCTTTATATTTTGGCTTCCTTTATCAAATTAGCATAATGGGTTATGCTAGGCCTTAAATAGAGTTACACCTATATATTTTTATACTGTACCAATGACCCAGACATAGCTGGTGCTAACTCTTAAAATATAGGGCCAAACACAAATTTTGCCCCCCAATCCCCAAAATTTGCATCTAAAACTAAAGAAAACATGTCCTGAAAGGCCCTCCACACATCGCCCCTACTGCGCATGCGCAGTGTCAAGGACGTTCCGAAATTGGCGCCATTTATTCTAAGTTTGGCCCTTCATCAGTTAACATCTGACTGATCTTTGTGCTTTTAAATCTCAGTTTAAATGATGCCAGACACATAAATATTAGTGAAATGGTGATTCTAAGGAGGATAGAAAAGGAGGAGAGGAAAAGAATGTGTGACAGAATTTTATCAGGGCTGTAACTTAAAATTTTTTAATGAAATTATGTTAAGTTACCTATTTTCAAGGCAGCAGCCATTTTGTTGTCATTCTGATTATTTAGTTACACTGTTTTTCAAGTGTTTTTCCTCTCTCCCTGTCCTTTAAGTTCCCCCTTGCTATTCTCCCATGCTTTTGGCATAGTTTCTGTAATTATTATTACTAAAATTTCTTGGGAGTTTTAGCTGTATAACAGAATGAATTCTGTTCTTTCCCCATATTTACGTCTTCACCTACGGGTGGTTAGGCGTTGTGTTCTGCATCTACCATCTGATGTTCTGCAGTTTCTTCCCTGGAAGTCTCTGTTTTGCATCAGATGGTGTATTTTTGGTAACTGATTTCGGGCCTGGGTGCCTGGAGTCTTATTTTAGTGTTTTTACACTCATTGTTTACATTTACAACAGCCCTCTGTGTGAGGGGGGGATTTCTAAATAATAATATCTTTATGTTATTTTTATCGTAACTAGATACATTATTATTGTTCGTAAGTGTTGAAAAAATTGTTTAAAATATTTTTAAAATTTTTGTCCACACTTAGGCTTGGGATCCATTGGGGCTCAACGTTACTTTTCAGAAACTTGGGCTGTTCTGAAAAAATATTTTTTCAAAATATTTTGATTTCAATTATTTTTTTCTATATTAATGGATCATATTATTATTATGTATTTTGATTGCCAGGGGTTAGTGCGAGTACCAGGACTTGTTTTCTTTTCACATTGAAAGGATATTGATCAATTGCTTTAAGAGGAAGTCTTCCTCTGACCTTATTATCATTCTATATGTGGTCAGTGTACTCGCATTAACTCCTGTTCTGTATCGTATGATTTCGATGACAATATGGGAAGCGTATGTCACGGTATGTTGTTGGGGATTTGGACGCTCCGGTCCTTTCCCCGCAGGGTCACTCTACTTTATCAATTTCTATTTCAGACGATCAAGATTAGGGTGATGTATCTGTGATGTCTTCCAACAGTGTGCCTCCGTCGTCACAATTAATGAAGGGCTAGCGGAAAAGTGCTCATGTAATACGCCAATTGCCTAAGAGGACCCTAGTAGGTTCGACGGCCTTTGACGTCCGCTAGCTCGCCCGGTGTAGCGTCCATTCACCGAATGGTTCGGCAGCCGGGTTCGTCCGTTGCGGTCTAGAAGGAATTTTGGGGTGATGCGAGCACTATAAAATTAACTTAATGCACACCCAGTGACGGCGGATCGGAGGGAGAACGGAGGAAGCCTTTTAGTCCGGTTGATAGCTCGTTCCGGTCCATCCGGACGGCAAGCGAGAGAGGCCCCTCTCTCGTTCAACAACATCTGGCCCCAGATGTTGTGGTACAAATGTGTAGTTAGCGGAGCATACGTCCGTCGCTCGGGACGCTCCGTTGTATAGGCAGTCCGCTGAGACTGCTAAGGCTTCCTCTTCTCGTCAGCGCACACGACCGCACCTTGGCTGCGTGACCGCCGATATATTACCAGCTTCGCCGATCAAGGATTCTTCGGCGACCAGGTCACACCATCCGGCAGCCAGGGATTCGAGACCGATGGACTCCGGACGTTCGCATAGGAAAAGTATGCGGGAGCCATCTGATGCGGAGCTGCCCTCGGCGAAGCAGCGATAGACTGCGCCTCCGCAGGTCTCGACGCCGGACATTCTTGTGCACATAGCACAGCTTATCGCAGCATCCCAGCAGCCGACAGAAACGGTGTCGGATCGAGAATTATCCGACAGCGCTGGGTCGGTAGCCGGGGACTCGAGGCCTGCAGACTCCGGACGTTCGCATAGGAAGTGTGCGGGAGTCAACGTACACGGAGCTTCCAGCGGCAATGCATCGTAAGTCCGCTACTGCACAGGCCTCGGGAACGGATGTGCTTTCCTTAATAGCACAGTTTATCGCAGCATCCCAGCATCAACTGAATCTGTCGCATATATTTTATCCGACGATGCTGGGTCGGGACGCTCCGCGGAAGCGGGTACGGACGTCCGAAAGTTTCATCCGGTCCGATGGGATACCGAAAGGGATTCGGTGGATTTTAAGCTTTCCCTTTCGGAACAACATATGCTGCGATGCCGGATAAGAAACTGATAGCGTCGGTGGACTTAGAAATTTTTGGTTCGGTTCAGGGACATCGTCCCTCAGTTCCGACATAGTCCAATAATGTCACACAAACTTTCGAATTATTGAACGACGCTACATATATTATTATTTTATGCTTGCTATCCAAGCATTTCTGGTTTCTTGTTCGAAGAGTTATGGAGATGTCTTTCAAAAGTGTGCCTCTGTCGTCATAGTTAATGAAGAGTTAGCGGCAATAAGTGCTCATGGAATATGTCTATCGCTTACGGAGTGACATTCGCTAGCTCACCCGGTGTAGCGTACATTCATCGAATGGTTCGGCTGCCGGGTTCGTCCGTTGCGGTCTAGGAAGGAGATTTGGGTGATGCGAGCACTTTAATTACTTTAGTACTCACCCAGTGACGGCAGATTGAGGACAGATCGGAGGAAGCCGACAACATAGGGGACCGCATGTTGTGGTTCAGATATTTTACATTCGGAGCATATGTCCGTTGCTCGGGACGCTCCGTTATATTGACAGTCCGAGAGACTGTCTTTAATGCTTCCTCATCCTCACAGCAGGGCACACGACCGCACATTGGCTACGTGACCTCGAGTATCCGATCAGTTTCGGCATTCAGTGATTCCACAGCGAATAGGTCGCGCCATCCGGTAGCCAAGGGACACGAGGCTTATACACTCCGTTCGCTCGCATATTGGAAGTATGCACGGGGTAACGATCTCGGAGCTTCCTGCGGCAATGCATCGTAAGACCGCTGCTCCTCAGGCCTCAGTCACGGACGTGCTATCCGAGTTAGCACAGTTGTTTCGCAGCATCCCAGCAATTGACGGTTTCTCGGTCGAATCAGGAATTATCCGACGGCGCTGGGTCGGTGCGGTCCGCGGTTGCATCAAGCTACGGACGACCGAACGCTTTATAGGGTCCGACAGGATGGCGAAAGGGATTCGAAAGATTTCGAGTTTTCCCTTTAGTAGTATCGGAAGATGCCTTTCATATCTTCTGGCATTTTTTCCAGTGATTATTTTTCGGACTTCATTGCTGCGATCTTGGATAAGAGACTTATAGCGTCATTGGACTCGGATTTTTCGATCAGTACAGGGACTTTGTCCCTGACTTACCGACGCAGTCCAATATTGTCATTACAACATGTGTTTTATTTTTCGACGCTATATATTTATATATATATACAAGCCTGCTACTAAGCATGATAGTTTAGTTTCTTGTCCGCGTGGCTCATTTCTGCCATTTTATCTTTTTTACATATAGTTTATTTTGGCAGAGCAGGGCATACCGAGAGTTCATATGCGTCTAGACGGTGTGATTAAAGACTGCATATATTCTTTTCGCCGTTATGTCTTTTCCAATTTCAATGTTGGGAACGACATTATGTATAGTAGACTTAACTTAGACGCTTTATTATACGTAATCCGCCTTACTGAGGCGTTATCATTACGTCTTCAAGAAAAGATTTACGGGATATTATTCTCAATGTAATTTCTTTTGAGGGCAGTAGTTTGTTCACGTATAACTCCGCCCTTCAGTGGCTGATTGGAGTTGGTTAGACGTGATGCAGCCCTAGCTACATCCACGCGTGGATAGTAGGCTAAGAACTCTCTCAGAGTCGCTTCGTTCTCGGAGGAGCTTCTCTTCGACGGCAACTTTCCGGCAATCCATGAATTGCTTGATTTATACATTCTCTTGTCTATCTAGTGTTACAAGAGATTCAGACTGGGGCAAACATTCGGTGGTTGACTCAGAGAGTGCCGCCGCAGTTGCCGGACCCGAGTGTGGCTGTTATGACAGTTGCCAGTCAAACAGATTGGGATATATACTGATCCCTACGGATTCGAAGTGCCAGGGTCTTTGGGTTCCGCAGTCTTTTAACTATCAGTTTAACTTCCGCGGAATAATGTTTTTTAGGCTTGCTTTATGTCATTGCATGAACATTATTCAGAAACGCATGCCCAAATTCCTGTCCTTTAATTCGACAGTAGTGGCGTATCTCCGGAACCAGGGAGGCACTCTTTCATTTCCGTTATTCAATTTAATGGAAAGATTCCGTCTGTTGGTTATACTACACCAAGTTCAGTTTTGGTCCGTCATATTCTGGGTCGTCTGATTGTTTTATTGCACTCCCGTTCTCTTACGGGTCGCTTGTTGCTGTCAGAATGGACTCTCAACAAACAAGTATTTAATCAGATTTGCTATCTATGGGAGCGCCCAATGATGTTTTATTTATGACACAGCTTGCTAATCAATTGCAGACGTATGTGTTGGCTTGTCCAGATCTCTGAGCTAATACTGTTAACGCTCTATTGATCTATAGGACGGAATGATAGGATACGCGTATCCTCCGGCGCTGTTGTTTTAGTAGGTATTGCTAAGATAAACAACCACAATACATTTCTGTTGATAGCATCTCTATCTTCACAGAGATCATGAGTAATTTACTCTCTTGTCTACTGTGGATCTTAACGTGAAATCTTCCTCTATGTGAGGATCTTTTTTCACTGGGTAAATCGTGCCATCTTTATCACAACCAGCAAGGTCGCAACCTTCATGTATTCCGTTGTGTGGTCCATATTGCATTGTAAGCACTGTACTGGACGAGCTTTGGACGCGATTTCTTACTATAGGAGATCCTCTTCTTCGCTATTCTATGCGACTAAAGTGGAGGCTCTTCCGTCGTGGTGTAGGGATCATTATGTTCATATGGTTGATCCCTCCATACTACTCATTGCTATTTTTTAGTATACTTGTTTCACAAGATCTACTGCAGCCTGTTGTTATTTAGGTTATAGGTTTATGTTACCTCATACCTATGCACTCTACGATAGTTTACATTTGAGTCTTTTGTCTCTTTATCTAAGTCAGTTAGTAACTTTTTGATAAATAGACTTAGAATCTTTAGATTAAATTCCTATACGGATTTTAACTTCGGTTCTTATTTAGCTAAGTAATCATTTGAGCCTCTGGAAACAGTAGTTTTCAAATTCTGACCTTTTAGACAGTAATCCTGTTGGTTTCTCTTTTACTGTAGAGTCAGTGAGTTTCATGCACTATCGATGGATGATTTTCACTTTCATAGTTTCGGAATCAATACTTCCGTTACTATTTAGGTTGGATTGTTGCATAAGAGTTAGGCTCCTATTATCCGGAACCTATTATTTTAAGGTCCTTCCGTCTTCGTATGGGCATAGGCCTTTACTCTTTCCGGGTACAGTTTATGTATTTATAAACAGATATCTGTTTATTACAAGGGCGTAAGCTTCTTCTGTCTTTGATGTCTAGTAGAAGGACGTTACGCTCCATTTTATTGTTAATGGATTCTATTAACTAGCGTACTGCTTATGGTATATCATTGACTTAGCAGTTGTGCTTAAGATTTCGGCTCATGAAGTAAGAGTTCTTCTACTTCTTGGGCTTACATTAATAGTGTTGCTATTATAGATTTTTGAAGGCTGCTCATTGCGCTCAGCCATCCATTCATGAATTTTATCTCAGAAATATCGAGTCCATTTCTGGAGGCCTCTATTGTTAGGTCTATTCTCTACTGCTCAGAATGTCATTCACTTAACAGTTGCTACTATAGCTAGGTAGGCTGTCTGTTTCGGCAGTGTCTCCGTTCGGCTGCCCTCTTCGCTCTGGGCTATTTGACCCAGGGCAAGAAAAAGGGGGGGGGGGGGAGGGTGTTCCCTTGGGTCACCTGTTTTTTACTATGAAAACAAGGGGATACCTCCTCCGGAGTTAGTAATTCTGAGCTGTTATTGGGATGGTTGTTTAGTGAGAAGTTTAAGTTATAAAATTCATTCAAGTCTTAGTTTTTAAAGTGTAGCTTTTGAATATTGCATATGTCAACGGACATGATTATGCAATTCTCACACACTTTTAGGAGTATAAGAGTCTCTATTCTCTAGACTTACTTTATTATTGGCTTACTTTAAAAATTATTAGTATAAGGATTATTGGATATTAATAGAGTACATGGATGTATGAAGCTCAATTTTTGGAAGGTGTTGTATCTTTCTAATTTATCATAAATAAGAAAGATACATGTAAGGCCTATTACTTCTTTCCCCTACAGGGGATGACTCTATTTTATTTTATTGAGCGTATTCCATTTTGCTCTATGTCCTTGGCCCTCCAGCCTTTTTACTATTCAGCTATGTCTGGGTCATTGGTACAGTATAAAAATGTTAAAAAATTTATAGTAATTTATATATTTTTTATACTTACCAATGACCCAGACGGGGATGGCCCTCCCAGGAGTTGGGAACTCTTGCCTCCCCGCTGAGTACATAGCGCTTACCAGGCACTGGTTATTAGAATGATAAATGGCGCCAATTTCGGAACGTCCTTGACACTGCGCATGCGCAGTAGGGGCGATGTGTGGAGGGCCTTTCAGGACATGTTTTCTTTAGTTTTAGATGCAAATTTTGGGGATTGGGGGGCAAAATTTGTGTTTGGCCCTATATTTTAAGAGTTAGCACCAGCTATGTCTGGGTCATTGGTAAGTATAAAAAATATATAAATTACTATAAATTTTTTAACTTTCATTGTTTTTTCTGTAATAAGAGCAATGAATATCAAGTACTGGGCCCGCCTGCCTGTTTACTATTCTCAGCTAGTCTGGGCCATTGGTATAGTGGAAAAATATGAAAAATTTATACCAATTTTAATATTTTTAATACTTACCAATGGCCCAGACGGGGATGGCCCTCCCTGGAGTAGACACTCCTTCCTCCCCGCTGAGTTATATTACAGTTCTTAATAACATTCAACAGGCACAACAATAAAGAATGACAAGATGGCAGTAGCCTATTGTTGTCCTTGACAACAAGTTGTGCATTGCGCAAAAGTATGGAGGACCATACTGGTCTTCTCGTTTTTAAGTTTTTTTGCAAATTTTAGGGGTTTTGGGGGATTCAAAATTTGTGTTTGGCCCTGGTAATAAATTGGGGGGTTGCACCAGCTAGTCTGGGCCATTGGTAAGTATTAAAAATATTAAAATTGGTATAAATTTTTCATTTTCATGTCTTTCCATAACTTTTTAATGGAATGAGATATGAAAATAAAACTAGCTGGTGTGCTCTATATAGAATTCAAGACTGAGGTTTCGAGATTAAGGTCATTGATATAGATCAAAAGATGTAACCAGCTTGCACATTAACTTTTTCATGTCTGGCTTATAACTTTTTGGCTGAAATGAGATATCAAGATGAAACTTCTATAACGTGTACTGTCACTAGCTTGCGGTTCAGTTGACATATAAACTTAAAGCCCGAGCTCCAAAGGTCAAAGCAACAAACATCAGAACAGGGAATTGGCATGCACATTAACTTTTTTGTGTCAGGTGTGTAAGTATTTAGTGGAGTGAAATATCCAGATGAAACTTTTATAACGTGAACCACTTGGCATGTTGCTCACAGACTTAAAGATCAGGATAGAGGTCGGAAAAACAGAATCAGTGTACACATTAACTCTTTGTTTTGGGTCTGTTGCATTTTAGTGGAGTGCAGTATCAAAGTAGATGATGTGCGACCTATAAAATTCAGTACCAAGTCAGGTCTCACCCTCATTCTCAAATCAGGTTGTAAATGAACATATTATGCCCTGCTACTACTGATATCTATACAAATGGATTTCTGAACTGCTCTTTGGTCACATGTAGACAAGCCTGAAAATAAGCAATCTGTCATTTGCAGAATGAGCTCCCAAGAGGGTGAATTTGCTGATGCTATCCCATCCTCATTCATATTTGCCCAAATAGGTGTTGAAAGTTACCTGACAATATATGGTGTAAAAGTAATATAAATTATCTCTGACCCAAAATCATCTGCGTACAACGCATAGTAAATTAGATTGGAGGTAAACATAAAATTTATTGAGTTTTGAAACTCAAAGTTCACATGGGGAAAATGACTGGTAAATTATTTTAATTAGCCGACTTCTGACACGATCTCTCTGAAAGTGTCACATGCTTAGAGATAATTCTATGCATTGACAGTTCTGTTATTTGTCAACAATAAAAATGTTAAATTAAAATAGAACATATCCTGTTAAATGGATGGCAGGTAACTAATGAAAGTTTTTGAAACTTATTGCGAATGGTTTGTATACCATTTAAACTTACTTTAAGGAATCTTGCAGTATTGCAGGTCTGTTAGGTATAAACTGTCAAGTGTCAAGATAAAGCTACATTCCAATATGGAGTTGTTATAATCAACATGTGTTTCCCATGTGTATGTTGTGTACACAACAAATCCCAAGATGCAATATTGCAAACTTTCAAATCCCATTATGCAGCCGTCTCCCTTCAAAATCATCACATGCCTGTCTTGACTGAGATGAAATCAATTCAGGGGTCAGCCAAGAGGGCGAAGTGAAGTTGGCAATATCTTTGCCTTGGCACCACTCACTTCGTGCAATTTCTATGTTTGGGCAAAATCAATGTCAAAAACAAATCTCTACAGTTGAAGTTAGGAGAGATATTGTGAAAACATTGGAATCAGTGAGTTACCAATAAAAGTGTTTCGTATATCATGACATACTTCAATAATAGTTATCAAAATCACAAGAAATATAATTTGTGTTCCTTTTATTCCACTGTCATTTGAAGCAGGAACCATTAAGAAACCTGGGTAGTCTATTTTGAAGCG
Source organism: Pictodentalium vernedei (assembly GCA_031216915.1). Lineage (NCBI taxonomy): Eukaryota > Metazoa > Mollusca > Scaphopoda > Dentaliida > Dentaliidae > Pictodentalium > Pictodentalium vernedei. The sequence continues at coordinate 277,886,866 of CM062289.1, forward strand.
ATGTAATAATTACCGAAATAAGCACAACAATTGCGTATTATCCACCCAAACCAGTGTGAGAGCTTAGCGACTCCTTAAAAAAATAAGGAAATGTTGATTTTTGTTAAAATGTAGTTTTTCTTGTAATTCTTTTCATCTTGATAAGGCCCCAAATCTCACTGGCAGAATAAGGCAGATCCCACCAGTGATGGAGCCATGGTTTGAAATCCTGGGGGACTATGCTGGTGAAGAGTTTGGGGGGGGGGAGGCGGAATCTCAAGACTGAGGGTACTGTACTTGTACTGAGGGCATAAAATCAAAAAGAATCTTTTCAGATTTGGGGATGGGAGGAGTAAGTGGGATTTGGGAGTGGGGGGGGGGGGGGGGGACTGGGCTTTCTAGATACCCCATGGCTCCACCACTGTAGCCCACTACAGTAGCCCACCGCAATATGTCCATTAGCTGAGAAGAGTGGTGGCCACTGAATAATCCAGGTGACTCAACACGCTGTAGGAGCTGCATGACTTGGATGACAAATACAGACACATTTCATGTGCACATTACCCTCTGAAATGTGGATTTCTACAATATATTTTGAAAAACCGAAAACCAAGTTTTTGTACAAAACTGAAACCAAACCGAAAAGCAAATTTCAAAACCACCCAGCCCAACTTGAGACCTTGATTAAGATTGTGGTTCACAGAGGGTAAATTTAGTGATGCTACCCTGCACCAGGGTAGCATCACCAAAACCCTGCTGTGCAGGGTAGCATCTCCAAACTACACCCTCTGGTGACCTCATTCTGCAGATGACAGTCTGTGTATTTGTAGGCTTGCATGTTGAAAAGTGTATCAACTGCAGCGATCTTGGGGTGGGGTTGCTATAAACAAACAATGCACAACAACAAACATTTTCTGAAAGGTTTTCAGTTTTCTGATGTCTCGCAGTCAGCCATTGCTTTTTACTTTGATTTCTTGAAAAATGAATATGTTGAGGATATGCACATTTTTTGCTTTTTTCAGCAATACTCATTGAATATTTACAATATATTTTTAGTTATTAGTGATAAAAAAGAGTGGAGAGTTGATAATGTTACAAGTTTTTATGCTAGACTTTTGTTTGATGTTTGATGATGTAAAAGTTGTTATGCTGTGACTATAGTCACAGCATAATAGCTTTCACATCATCAATGATAGGAGTTGGAGTTGACTTGATGCCGTCTCAAAAGGACCAGATAGAGTTGCGATGTTTTTGTTGACATTCCATTTATCCATCCAACTGTACAGAGATCAGTGTCTGGTAGATAGTTTTCTTATTTGTCATTTTGATAAACTGAAACTAACATATAAAACTGATAAACTACAAAGCTTTTAGAAGAAATGTTCTCATTTCAAACACTGTGGCATATTTTATTAGATATAACACAGAAGTGTGTTTGTATACTACTCAAAGTTTGCTAAGCACCAAGTATATCGAACTACTGGTATCTGTTTTACGTTTTAGTTGAAATATTGTTATGAAAGGTGTATATATTTTTTATTTAATTGTATCTTTAATGATTTAAGTACAGAAATTAAGATTTTGTTTGTGTTTGACATTATTTTTTAGCTTTTGAATATGATAACCATGAAAATGGATATTATTGGCAAAAGAGGAAATTTTTCAAATTTGCCAAAAAGTTGACTGAGTAAACTGGTATGGGTTCAATATCGAGTATGAGGTCCATTACTGTTAATTACAGCTTGACAACGCCTTCTCATGCTCACAATCGGGTTCCTGATAGTCCTTTGTGGGATGTTGTTCCATTCTTGGACCAGCATGGCACCAAGCTCCTGGACACTTCTTGGCTGGACTGGACGGGCTGAAACTTCAAGTTGCAACTCATTCCAGATGTGTTCGATTGGATTGAGGTCAGGGGATCTTGCTGGCCAGTCCATACGCTCAATCCCCTCCCTCTGTCGGTACTCCCGGACAGCATGGGCAACATGAGGACGGGCATTATCATCCATCAGAATTAATCTATCACCCACTGCACCTGCATACAATCTGATGTGGGCATCCAGGATCTCATCAATATACCACTGTGCAGTCAATGTACCACTGTCAAGGACACAGAGCTTTGTACGTCCATCTCAGCTTTTGCCGCTCCAGACCTTTATTGACCCTCCACCATAGCGGTCATGCTCAGCAATGTTGGCTGCATGGAATTGCTCTCCTGGCCTTCTCCATACCCTAGAACACCTGTGTAGTCTAGGCAGTACCTTGACTCATCTGTAAAAAGACCAGGTCGCCAATCTTCTGTGGTCCATCCAACATGGTCCATGGCCCATTCATATCATGCCTGAGGGTGGTTCTGGGACAGCGGAATGCAAATATATGGTCTTCTCGATAGCCTTGCCCGGATAGTCTGGTTCGAAACATTTACCCCGGATGCATTCTGAAGGTCACTGCGAAGCTGGGTTGCTGTGGCAAAGTGGTTCCTATGGGCCTGATTGATCAAATACTGGTCTTCAGCTGCAGATGTAGCCCTGCCTCTGCCACCACCATGCCGTCTTACTGGTGTGTCATACTGCTGAAATCTTACCCAGGCTCTGGTCATCACTGAATGGTGCACACCAAGGGCTTCACCAACCTGACGATAGGTAGCCCCTTGCTCCACCATCCCTACAGCCCACCACATTTCTGCTTCAGACAAATGTCTTCTTACATTTGCATTCGCCATATTCAATCATTAAATCACAAGAGTTTGTGTTGAATTGAAGATTGAATACCCTACACATGTCATGTGCATGTAGACAGTACTCGAAAACAACATGAAAATCAAGGTGTACATGCTTGCCATGACTGTCACGAAAAGTCTGCCTGTCAAGAGAGCTAATGCAAACACTGGGTACCATCTCAATACATTCCTCAATGATATCCACCCAAAATATCGCAAATATGTCACAAGCAAATTTCACAATGATGTGTCAAATATGTGGTGCTCAGCAAACTTTGAGTAGTATATTTATTGTAAACAGGGCCGCTGAGAGTGAGAATGGGCCCTGGGGCAATGTTTAGAATGGGCGTTATGTGCTCTTTCAAGTGCTAAAGGTGCGAAGCAATAAGTGGTGGGTCTGGGGATTTTTAAATTAGTGCATTCTCCTGCATTTTCTTGACAATATCCACTCAATTATTTCTTTACAGTTTGGGTAATTTATTACCTGTATTTCTGTGTGTATGGTTCATTTTTTTCTCCAAAGATAATCATGACCACCACAATACAGGAAAGACCAGTGATGTTCATGCATGTGTTTACCAGGTAATAAAATAATCAGCAGCAAAATTTTAATTAATGAAGCACCGGGTTGTACCTGATGCTTCATTAATTAAATTTTTTATGATTATTCCATAATTAGTGTTTGGAATCTAATATTATTGCATCTGTGGAAATATTGCCTACCTGCGGAAAGTCACCAGTCCATGGTGGCTGTACTGTAGAGTAAGCTCATAAATAAATTAAAAAAATCTTTTGGTCTATCAGAGAATTACTCCATCAGCTCCTGAATTCCCCAAGTTTATAGACCAATTCAGCCTCAATACATCCAATATATATATATATATAGAAAAATATTTAATTTTTCAAAACATTTTATCTTTTATGTCTTGTTTGACAGAGTTCCACAAACTCTTTCAAGCAAGATATAATAGAATAAATTTTTCGTTTTTCTGTAGAATATAGAAAATTATCATATTCCTTCTAATTGAATTCTGTCAATTTAAATTAATTTAATATTTTTAGCTCACCAACTTTAGTTGTGTGAGCTTATGGCATGGCTTGATCGGTCGGCGTCAGCGTACGTGTCCAATGATGTTAAAGCTTCTGTTTAGGTTACTTACTCGCCCTATTTCCATATCATGGCCTTTATAATGCTGCTATATGATGATTATTATCATTCTACCATGATTTAACCCCTCATTCCCTGCATTTTAAACATTTTTCTTGACATTTTTTGTTGCGTTTAGTTTTCTGTTTAGCTTGGAATTTCATGTTTAACTAAGTGTATAGGTCAGCTGCTGTGCTCCTTCTCTTCCCATGGCACTTATGTTCATCATACGTGTTCCTCAGTATCATTGTTCCATGATTAACCACTCATACCCTGCATTTTAAACATTTTTCTTGACATTTTTAGTTGCATTTAGTTTTCTGTTTAGCTCGGAATTTCATGTTTAACTTAGTGTTTAGGTCAGCTGTTGTGCTCCTTCTCTTACCATGGCACTTATATTCATCATACATGTTCCTCAGTATCATTGTTCCATGATTAAGTCTCATACTCTACATTTTAAACATTTTTCTTGAAATTTTTAGTTGCGTTTAGTTTTCTGTTTAGCTCGGGAATTTCATGTTTAACTTAGTATTTAGGTCAGCTGCTGTGCTCCTTCTCTTCCCATTGCACTTATGTTCATCATACATGTTCCTCAGTATCATTGTTCCTTGATTAACCCCTCATACTCTGTATTTTAAACATTTTTCTTGACATTTTTAGTTGCGTTTAGTTTTCTGTTTAGCTCGGAATTTCATGTTTAACTTAGTGTTTAGGTCAGCTACTGTGCTCCTTCTCTTCCCATGGCACTTATATTCATCATACATGTTCCTCAGTATCATTGTTCCATGATTAAACCCTCATACTCTGCATTTTAAATAGAGATGAGCCGATTAGTAAAATGCCCCATCAGACGAATGCCGATTATTTTAGACAACAATCGGCCGATACCGAATGCCGATGTCAGATGGTTTCTTTATTATTCAAGCTTACTGCAGAAGTTGGTTGATTTACAGTAATCAGAATTTAATTTACATGCCATTAATACCCATCAACCCGGAAGATAACACACTTTTAATACTCACTTAAATAAGTTAAATAACAGACATCAAAGGTTTAATTTTATGTCAATGAAGCACCATCAGTGTAGTATATTTTCGATTTAAAATAAACAGCTAACAACTGAGTCAAGAAGTTATCAAAAGCCATTTTTGGAACCACACATTTTAAAGTGTGAGTTTCTCTTCGGTAAACCCACATATGGGATTGTGTCACATGAGTCATGATGTTGCACTGCATTATCTATTTTTATCACGTGCTCCACACATTTCAACATGAGAAAAATTCAGTGGCTTTGTGTTGATAAATCCCACCCCGAATGGCCCGATATTAAACTTATTGCACCCAAACCTCTCACAGTTACCACAGATTACTAATATGGAGGAATTATCTGTCCAATATGGGAATAAAGAATGCCATTATATATTTAATGAGACGATGATTGTGGTTGATAGAAATATTGCGACATTTTGCAGAATGCAGTACAGTTTGGGCAGTGAAGAGTGTCCGTATTCACATGATAGATAAAAAACAACTTGGTACACAGTTACACAATCAAAATCTTTAATATAATATTCTGCCTTTTCTTTCATGAACCATCACTTACCTGATATCCGTAACAGACGAGTGACGTACCGATCGCTTGCCACTGGTTGTCCCACGAAGGGGAAGAAAGTTCATTAGAGATCATCCATAACACTTTCACTTTCACTGAGTTTCAGGCAATCGGCAAGGGTCGATGTTGAACCATCGAGTGCCGATGATGAACCGATGGGCGCTTATCAGCCGAGTGCCGATTTTACACCAATTAATCGTCTCATCTCTAATTTTAAACATTTTTCTTGACATTTTTAGTTGCGTTTAGTTTTCTGTTTAGCTCGGAATTTCATGTTTAACTTAGTGTTTAGGTCAGCTGCTGTGCTCCTTTTCTTCCCATGGCACTTATATTCATCATACGTGTTCCTCAGTATCATTGTTCCATGATTAACCCCTCATACCCTGCATTTTAAACATTTTTCTTGACATTTTTAGTTGCGTTTAGTTTTCTGTTTAGCTCGGAATTTCATGTTTAACTTAGTGTTTAGGTCAGCTGCTGTGCTCCTTCTCTTCCCATGGCACTTATATTCATCATATATGTTCCTCAGTATCATTGTTCCATGATTAACCCCTCATACACTGCATTTTAAACATTTTTCTTGACATTTTTAGTTGTGTTTAGTTTTCTGTTTAGCTCAGAATTTCATGTTTAACTTAGTGTTTATGTCAGTTTCTGTGTTTTACTTTTAAGAGGTTGTGTTTAGGTCAGCTTTGTCGAGTGTTATGAGCCTGTTTGATACAGTTCTTGTGTTTGCCAAAGTTACCATCAAAGAGGAATGTTGGTGAGCTATAGGGCGTTGGCATCCTTCTTGTTTCATGTCTTGAGTAGCCACTGGGCAAAAAAGATGTGACTCTAAACACCAATAAATATAAACACAAAATATAAATATTTTTCATGGACAAAGTGACAATCCAGGTAACATGCTTCCACTGCACTTTTCTTTGTCCTGGATTCAGAATGAAAATTTCTACTTTCTGATTTGGGTTTTCTCCCCTACTTCAGTAAAGCTCTGGGCTGTTTATACAATTTCACATCAGTTGTTTCTGAAGTCATGATTTTAATTAAGCTCACCCATCAATTGTTAAAAAATCTTGTTCTCATCATCCAACAGTTGGAATTAGATGATTTTTATTATTCAGCTTCCATATCAGGTGTTCATCAAAGTTTTTTCAAGGGAAGTTTTGGGACAATATTTTCAGTTCTGTGAGGGACAAGATTTTTGGACTTGCCTATATTTTTTTGAACCCCAAACTAATTTAAATAAGATTTGGAACCAGTCATATGTGGGAATCATTGCAGTCTAACAATAGAACAAAATTTCAAACAGCCTTTTCTTCCCAAACTACACAGTACATTGATTTTTGATATGAAACATCCTGTTGAGGAGCATAATCAGAATGCTAAAAAATCCTGATAAGTTTTATTTGAGACCCAATATGGAGGTCCTCCATTTCAAGATGCATTATTTTTTAGTCCTGACCCAAGTGTCTTTCGTTACAAATGTTTAGCAGATTTGAACCAAAATTGGTATGCAGTGTTATTGGGTGACATGTACTTGACTCACAAAAAACAATTTACTGCATGACCTGTAGGAACCACACAGACAAAAAATAGAAAAACTTCAATTGTCTGTATTTTCAAAACTGTGCCGGACAAAGATATATAAATTGGTGTGAAACATCTTCAAGAGGATTTAAATTGGCAGAAACCAAAATACCATTGATTGTCCTATGGAGCACTGTAAGGGGGATCAAACTTTTAACACTGAACCCTATGGAGATTTTTACTTTTTAGCTCACCAACTTTAGTTGTGTGAGCTTATGGAATGGCTCGATCGGTCGGCGTCGGCATCAGCGTACGTGTCCAATAATGTTAAAGTTTCTGTTTAGGTCACTTATTCGCCCTATTTCCATATCATGGCTTTTATAATGCTGCTATATGATGATTATTATCATTTTACCATGATTTAACCCCTCATACCCTACATTTTAGACATTTTTCTTGACATTTTTAGTTGCGTTTAGTTTTCTGTTTAGATCAAAAATTGATGTATAACTAAGTGTTTAGGTCAGCTGCTGTGCTCCTTTTCTTCCCATGGCACTTATATTCATCATACATGTTCCTCAGTATCATTGTTCCATGATTAACCCCTCATACCCTGCATTTTAAACATTTTTCTTGACATTTTTAGTTGCGTTTAGTTTTCTGTTTAACTCGGAATATCATGTTTAACTTAGTGTTTAGATCAGCTGCTGTGCTCCTTCTCTTCCCATGGCACTTATATTCATTATACACGTTCCTCAGAATCATTGTTCCATGATTAACCCCTCATACACTGCATTTTAAACATTTTTAGTTGCGTTTAGTTTTCTGTTTAGCTCGGAATTTCATGTTTAACTTGCTGTTTAGGTCAACTGCTGTGTTCCTTCTCTTCCCATGGCACTTATATTCATCATACATGTTCCTCAGTATCATTGTTCCATGATTAACCCCTCATACCCTGCATTTTAAACATTTTTCTTGACATTTTTAGTTGTGTTTAGTTTTCTGTTTAGCTCAGAATTTCATGTTTAACTAAGTGTTTAGGTCAGCTGCTGTGCTCCTTTTCTTCCCATGGCACTTATATTCATCATACATGTTCCTCAGTATCATTGTTCCATGATTAACCCCTCATACCCTGCATTTTAAACATTTTTCTTGACATTTTTAGTTGCGTTTAGTTTTCTGTTTAACTCGGAATATCATGTTTAACTTAGTGTTTAGGTCAGCTGCTGTGCTCCTTCTCTTCCCATGGCACTTATATTCATCATACATGTTCCTCAGTATCATTGTTCCATGGTTAACCGCTCATACCCTGCATTTTAAACATTTTTCTTGACATTTTTATTTGAGTTTAGTTTTCTGTTTAGCTCAGAATTTCATGCTTAACTTAGTGTTTATGTCAGTTTCTGTGTTTTACTTTTAAGAGGTTGTGTTTAGGTAAGCGTTATCGCATGTTATGAGCCTGTTTGATACAGTTCTTGTGTTTGCCAAAGTTACTATCAAAGAGGAATGTTGGTGAGCTATAGGGCGTTGGCGTCCTTCTTGTTTGTGATCTGCGATAAACTTCAGTGACTTTTGTTAAGCCAAAAAATTCTCTTTAGATAATTTGTGAATGTAGATCATTTTCTGAACATTGAATATAGCTGGGTCATCATTGGGAGGGGTCCACAGAAGGAGGAGTCAAAATAGTACAAAATTGGGGTTAAAACAATTAAATCTTGGGGCTTAAAAGTTTAATAACATGGTACCCATGAAGATTTTTAGCTCACCTGAGCGAAGCTCAAGGGGAGCTTTACTAATCACTTTCCGTCCGTCGTCCATTGTCCGTCCGTCGTCCATTGTCCGTCCAGCATCCGGCGTTAACTTTACATTATTGACTTCTTCTCACAAACTACTCAACCAAATTGAATCAAATCTGGTGTGCATGTTCCCTATCACATGTCAATTCAAATTTGTTCAAATCAAGTTGACCCGCCCCTCAGTAGGGCCACGCTCAAAAAGTGTGCTTAAGTCTTAAAAAAATCTTCTCATGAACCAGCAGTAGCAGCTTCCTTTTGAGGTGTAGACTCAGATTTGTTCAAGAGAAGTTCGAGGAGCAATATTTGCCTTCGTTATGGGAGGGGCAAGAATTTTCGCCCCACCCAAAATTTCTATATTTTTATACTGTACCAATGACCCAGACTTAGCTGGTGCTAACTCTAACAAAACCAGGGCCAAACACAAATTTTGCCCCCCAATCCCTAAAATTTGCATCCAAAACAAAAAGAAATCATGTCCTAAAGGACCTCCATACTACGCCTCTACTGCGCATGCGCAGTGACGCAGACGTCCCGAAATTGGCGCCAATTATCATTCTCTGTTTGGCCCTTCATCAGTCAACATCTCACTGATCTTTGTGCTTGTAAATCTCAGTTTAAAGGATGCCAGACACGTAATTTTTGGAGAAAATGTGATTCTAAGGAGGATAGAAGGAGGAGAGGAAAAAGAAGTGACAAAAAATAATCAGGGCTGTACTTAAAATTTTTTGATGAAATTATGTTAAGTTGCCTATTTTCGAGGCATGGGCCTCTTGTTGTCATTCTTGCTAATTGTTGCACTGCTTATTCAGTGTTTCCTCTCCCCTAGCCTTCTAAAGTCCCCCCCTTGCAATTCTCCCATGCTTTTGGCATATTTTTGAGAAATTTCATTTCTAAAATTTCCTGGGAGAGTTGCTTGGTTACAGAATGTTTTCTGTTATTTTCCCCATAGTTACGTTTTCACCCATGGGTGTATAAAGTTTGTGTTCTGCATCTTCCATCTGATGTTCTACAGATTCTCCCCTGGGAGTCTCTGTTTTGCATCAGATAGAGTGTAATTGATGACTGATTCCGGGCCAGTTTTTTCAGTGCCTGGAGTCATGTTTTCTGGTGTTTTTACACTGTTTGTTTTCATTGGCAACAGCCTTTTTTGAGGGGGGCTGTTTGCCTTTGCTGTAGTTTATCTCACTATAAGATACATTTATATTATCCGAAAGTGTCTCATTAATTATTTAATATAAATTTAAAATTTTTGACCACACTTTGCCATCGGATCCATCGGGGCTCAACGTTACTTTTCAGCAACTTGGGCTTCGCTGAAAAAATATTTTTTCAAAATTATTTTGTTTTGCAATTGTTTTTTCATTTATTAATGGATCATGTTATTATGTATCTTTGTGTCAGGGGTTTTTGCGAGTAACTAGGACTTATTGTTGTTCTTTCACAATGAAGGGACGTTGTTCAAATTGTAATAGGAAGAAATCTTCCTATGACTTTCATGATCATTGTATTAATTGTAGTCAGTGTTCTCGCATTAATCCCTGTCCTATATGTGAACATTGGGATGAGAAACATTGGAAACGTGTGTCACGATATGTTGTTTCTGGAGAAAGAGCGATTCCGGCTCTTTCTCCGCAAGGTCACTCTACTCTCTCAGTTTCTATTTCAGAGGAACCAGAACAGGGTGATGTTTCCATGTTATCTTCTTCAAGTGTGCGTCCGTCGTCACAAATGAATTCAGAGCTAGCGGCAAAAGTGCTCATGGAGATTAGACAAATGTCGTCCGCTAGCTCGCCCGGTGTAGCGTCCATTCACCGAATGGTTCGGCAGCCGGGTTCATACGATGCGGTGCAAGAGGAAATTTTGGGTGATGCGAGCACTATAAACATAATAGATGCACACCCAGTGACGGCGGATAGTAAGCGAGAACGGAGGAAGCCTTTGAGTCCGGTTCCTAGCTCGTCCAGGTCCAGCCGGGCCGCGAGCAAGAGAGGCCCCTCTCTCGTACAACAACATCTGGGACCAGATGTTGTGGTACAAAATGTGTCTTTAGCGGAGCATACGTCCGTCGCTCGGGACGCTCCGTTGTATAAGCAGTCCGCAGAGACTGTTAAGGCTTCCTCTTCTCGTCAGCGCACACGACCGCACCTTGGCTGCGTGACCGCCGATATATTACCAGCTTCGCCGATGAAGGATTCTTCGGCGACCAGGTCACACCATCCGGCAGCCAGGGATTCGAGACCGATGGACTCTGGACGTTCGCATAGGAAAAGTATGCGGGAGCCATCTGATGCGGAGCTGCCCTCGACGAAGCAGCGAAAGACTGCGCCTCCGCAGGTCTCGACGTCGGACATTCTTGTGCAGATAGCACAGCTTATCGCAGCCTCCCAGCAGTCGACAGAAACGGTGTCGGATCGAGAATTATCCGACGGCGCTGGGTCGGTACGCTCCGCCGAAGCATCGGGGGCGGACGACCGGGAACATCATGAGGTCCGACCGGATGGTGAAAGGGATACGGATGACTTGGAGCTATCCCTTTCGGAACAACATAAAGCTGCCGTGGACTTCATCCGGCACTTTCTCCCTCGAGTTGTTCCGTCGGGCCAGACTGCTGCGCTTCCGGACAAGAGAATTATAGCGTCATTGGACTCTGAATTTTTTGAGCGGTTCAGGGACATCACTCCCGAGTTTCCGTCGCAGTCCAATAATGTTGCAAGAACATTTGAATTATTGAACGACGCTATATTTAAACTTGCTTCCAGGACGGGGAAAGCAGGTTTCTTGTCCGCTGATACTCTCAACCTGCCTTTCGTTAATGCAAGGAATAAATTCGATACGGCAGGACAGGGTATACCGAGAGTTCCTCTGCGTATGGACGACGAGGCGGAAGACTTAGAGCTATCATTACCGTCGTCAGCTTCTATTCCAACCGCGGTGTTGGAAACAGCTATTGCGTCTAACAGAGCCAATTTAGATGCCTTATCTTACGCAGATCACCTTACTAAGGCGTTATCACTGCGCCTTCAGGGGAAAGAGTTTCAGGATATACAATCCTCTTTAAGACTTCTTTCAAGGGCAGTAGCTTATTCCACGTGTAACTCCGCCCTTTCAGTGGCAAATCTGGAGTTGGTTAGACGTGACGCAGCCCTAGCTACATCCACACTAGTGGATTCTAAGGTGAAGAACTCTCTTAGAGACGCTTCGGTCTCAGGAGAACTTCTCTTTGACGGCAAGCTTTCCGCTATTTATGATAAAATTAAAAAGAAAGCTAATGATTCTCTGTTGTTCAGATCTGCTCCTAAGAAGTCGGATACAGCAGACACGAATAAGACAGGCACTTCTGGGTCTAATGTGCCCAAGAGAGGTTCCTGTAGAGGTTCCGGTGCGTCCTCTTGGTCTTATTCGAGAGACCGTCAGGATAGCGACTCTCGTTCGGGACGTCCTTCAGGCCGGGACAATCGGTCGGACGCCCCGAGGTCGACGAGGCGAGGTGCGGGTCGTGGAAGACGTGGTTTCTCCTACCGCAGGCCTCGCAGGTCCAGGAGGTGATGGCTTAAACCTCTATCGCGTTCCGGTTGGCGGAAGGTTGTCGAGCTTTTCACAAGAGTGGGCGTCGATTACGGACGACCCTTGGGTGAGAGGAGTGACTTCGGAAGGTCTAAAGATATCCTTCAAACGAAAGCCTCCATTAACTCGAAGTCCAAAGTGGACTCATCTTCCGTCAAATCCACAGAAAAGAGACGCTCTGTTATCAGAGGTGCAGTCTCTCTTTTAATGAAGAACGCGGTAGAGGTCGTAGAAAACCAGGAATCTCCGGGATTCTACAGCCATCTGTTTCTGGTTCCGAAACCAGACGGCTCGTTCCGTCCAGTCATAGATTTGAGCTGGATAAACAAGCTGATCGTCGCTCCGAAGTTTTATATGGCGACGATTCGATTGGTCAGAGCGAGTATTCGGGTGAACGATTATGCAACGAGCATAGATCTCAAAGATGCGTACTTTCACGTCATGGTACATCCGACATTCCGAAAGTATCTACGCTTCGCAGTCCTAGGAGTGGTGTATCAATTCCGGGCGATGTGCTTCGGATTGAATCTAGCACCCTGGGCTTTCACTCGGGTAATGAACTCGGTAATGATCTACTTCCGAGCTCATTCGTCTGCGGTAACGTCGGCCTACCTGGACGACATTCTTCAGAGGTACGGCAATGAGTTAACGATTCAGAACGATGTTCAGAATCTTCTTCTATTGCTCCGACGTCTCAGTTTTATAGTAAACGAGGAGAAGTCGGATCTGGTGCCGTCCAAGTCATTCACTCATCTGGGAATGAGCTTCGAGACGCACAACAATCTCGTTCGTCTGCCGTTAACCAGAGCGAAATTAGTCAGTTGTTACGCTCGCTATTGTCTGCACGCAGACAAAGTCACGACGAGAGAATTTATGAGACTGATAGGTCTGTGCGGAGCCGCCGCGGATCTCATTCCGATGGGGCGGTTATGCACACGTCCTCTTCAAATTTTCCTGACTCAGAATTGGAGTGTGAAAATTCATTCGCTCGATGTAGACGTTCTTTTGTCAGATCAAGTGAAACAAGAGATTCAGACTTGGGCAAACATTCAGTGGTTAACTCAAGGAGTTCCGCTGCAGTTGCCGGATCCGAGTTTTACCGTTATGACGGATGCCAGTCAAACAGGTTGGGGTGCATCATTAATCCCAACGGATTCGAGATGCCAGGGTCTTTGGGATCCGCAATTCCTGTGCAAGCACATAAACATCAAGGAAATGATGCCAATTTGGCTTGCGTTACGTCACTGGATGGACATTATTCACGATGCTCATGTCCAAATCCTATCCGACAATACGACAGTAGTGGCGTATATACGGAATCAGGGAGGCACTCATTCAGTTCCGTTGTTCAATCTAACGGAAAGAATCCTTCTGTTTGCGTTAGAACATCACGTTCTTCTTTCGGTCCGTCACATACCGGGTCGTCTGAATGTGCTAGCAGACTCCCTTTCACGAAAGGGTCGCTTGTTGCCGTCGGAGTGGACTCTCAACAAACAAGTATTCAATCAGATTTGCTACCAATGGGAACGGCCAATGATAGACTTATTTGCGACACATCTCAACAATCAGTTGCAGACGTATGTGTCTCCGTGTCCGGATCCAAGAGCATTTGCAGTAGACGCTCTGTCGATCCCTTGGGACGGAATGATAGGATATGCGTATCCTCCAGCGCCGTTAATTCAACAAGTATTGCTAAAGATAAAACAATCTCAATGCAAGATTCTGTTGGTAGCATCTCTGTCGCCACAGAGACCGTGGATAAATCTACTCAGGTGTCTGTTGTGGGACCTACCGCGGAAGCTTCCTCCACGGGAGGATCTTCTTTCGCAGGGGAAATCGCGCCAACTCCATCACAACCCGCAAGGTCTCAACCTTCACGTTTTTCCGTTGTGCGGTCCTTCTTGCATGGCAAGCACTTTACAGGACGAGCAGTGGACGCGATTTCTAACTGTAGGAGGACCTCCTCTTCGCTAAACCATGCGGCTAAGTGGAAGGTTTTTCGTCGTTGGTGTAGGGATCATTCTGTAGATATATTCGATCCCTCTATACCAGACATTGCAAACTTTCTAGTATACTTGTTTGACGAAATCAAACTGCAGCCTGTTACTATAAAGGGTTATAGATCTATGTTATCTGATACCTATGCACATCATGATAGTTTACAAATTGGATATAATGTCTCTTTATCGAAGTTGGTTAGAAACTTTTCGATAAATAGACCCAGAACTCTTAGATTAATTCCTAAGTGGAATCTAGCTTGGGTTCTCCTTAAATTGAAGGAAAAGCCATTTGAACCTCTTGGTACAGTAGATTTCAAATTCTTATCTTATAAGACAGCTTTTCTCTTAGCTTTCTCTTCTGCCAGAAGAGTCAGTGAGCTTCATGCACTATCGGTGGATGATTCTCATTATCGTAGTGTTGGGAACACTATCACCTTCACTACTAATGTGGGTTTTTTAGCTAAGAATCAGGCTCCTAATAAATATCCGGAACCTATTGTTATTAAGGCTCTTCCGTCTTCAGACGGGCGTAGGCCTTTACTCTGTCCTGTTAGAGCACTACGTATCTATAAACAGAGATCTCAGTTTATCAGAAAGGGACGGAAACGTTTCTTTCTGTCTTTGATGCCTAATAGAAAGGACATTTCAGTCCATTCTATTGCTAGATGGATTCAGTTAACTATCCGTACTGCTTATGAAGATTTATCTTCTTCTCAGCAGTCTGTGCTTAAGATTTCTGCTCATGAAGTAAGAGCTCTTTCTACTTCCTGGGCTTATGCTAATAGTGTTGCTATTACAGATTTAATGAAGGCTGCTTATTGGTCTCAGCCATCCACATTTATGAATTTTTATCTCAGAAATATTGAGTCCATTTCTGGAGACCTGCATTGTTTAGGTCCGTTATCTGTTGCTCAGAATGTCGTCCACTAAACAGTTGCAACTATAGTTATGCAGGCTTTCTGTTCCGGCAGTGACTCCGTCCGGCTGCCCTCTTCGCTCTGGGCTATTTGACCCAGGGCAAGGGGAAGGGGGGGGGGGGGGGGTGGGTGTTCCCTTAGGTCACCTGCTTTATAGTGAAAAGCAAGGGAATGCCTCCTCCAAGTCAGTATTTCTGAGTCGCTTCCGGGATGGTTTTAAAGTGTAATATTAATGTTTAAATTCATTCATGTCTTATTTTTAAAGTGTAGCTCGGTGTGAAGCATTTGTATATGTCAAGTGTCAAACGGGCTTTAATATACAATACTCGGACACTTTTAAATGACTATAAAGAGTCTCAATTCTCTGGACTACTTTATTTTTTGGCTGGCTTTAAAAATAATTAGTATAAGGGTTATACTGGATGTTAATAGAGAACATGAATGTTATTGTGCTCAATTATTAAGGGTAGTGTATCTTTCTAATTTAATATTAAATAAGAAAGATACATGTAAAGCCTAATACTCCTTTTCTCCTTAAGGGGTTACCTCTTTACTATATAGTTGAGCTTATTGGATTTTCCTCTATGTCCTAGGCCCTCCAGCCTGTTTACTATTCAGCTAAGTCTGGGTCATTGGTACAGTATAAAAATGTTAAAAAATTTATAGTAATTTATATATTTTTTATACTTACCAATGACCCAGACGGGGATGGCCCTCCCTGGAGTTGGGAACTCTTGCCTCCCCGCTGAGTACATAGCGCTGACCAGGCACTGCCAGTAAGAATGATGATTGGCGCCAATTTCGGGACGTCTGCGTCACTGCGCATGCGCAGTAGAGGCGTAGCATGGAGGTCCTTTAGAACATGATTTCTTTTTGTTTTGGATGCAAATTTTGGGGATTGGGGGGCAAAATTTGTGTTTGGCCCTGGTTTTGTTAGAGTTAGCACCAGCTAAGTCTGGGTCATTGGTAAGTATAAAAAATATATAAATTACTATAAATTTTTTAACTTTCCAAACCAAGAGGCAGATTTGAACCAAATTTGATATGAGGGCTTATTGGGTCATAAGTACTTAATTTATGCCCAAATTTTTTTCCTGTCCCCCATGGGAACCACAGGAGCTAAAAATAGAAAAAAATTAAAATGCCCATATCTCCAAAACTGCACGGCACTGAGAATTCTTATTTGGTGTGAAGCTTCCTTTGGACCAACAGAATGGAATGGTTAAAAAAAAATTGCTATCGTTTTTATCATGGGGTACTTTTTTGGGACTTTGAAAAAGTGCTGAGTCAGCATTTTTTAACACTGTAGGTAATGGGAAACACATTTAAGGCCACACAAAGTAGATCTTCTGTTTCTCAGGCCATTATTTGTGAAATTGCATGCTGGCGAGCGTTTTTTTTATTTTATTTTTTATTTCAGTAATTATTTCTTAGCCATCAAAAGTTCATGTTCTTGGTTTAAGTTTTAGGCCTCATAATCTACAAAATAGCATGGGTGGTGGTGTATTTCATCCCTTGAGTGCAAGAAGGCTTTGCAGTGCTAAAGCATTGTAAAGCCTTCTTGCACTCAAAGGACAAATTCATCAATTTTTTTAACTTGGGTAAAATATCGGACATAAACCATTTAATTATTCATCAGATAGTTGCATCTAAGCACTTAATTCTACGAACTGCACCTCAGAAGAAATCAGCAACAGTACTTGTCTTTTTCAAATTTCTCGGATGCCATAGAATTAAGAAAGTTTAGTTTCGCTAGGCGGTTGGTGCCGAAGGAAACTCTCTCGGCGTGGGTTCGATCCCCCGCCATGCCAATGTAAATAAACCATTTAATTTTAATTTTTTTTAAGTTTAAATTGGTTATAAAAAGAGAGCATGCGGCATCCAAGAGGACCATGCGGGAGGGCCTGAGAAACAGATTTTTTACTTTTCTCCCAAACCACTACTCCAAAAGCTTTCAAATTTCACATATAACATCTTTGGAAGATTGTTTCACATGTTTATTGAAATCAAATCCCTGGGTCCATATTTGGGCTCTCTATGGGAGCCCAAATGTTTAAATTAGTGCAGTATGAGGAATATTCTTTAAAAATCTTCTTCAGATCTACCAATCAGAATCCTTTGATATTTGGTATGCAGCATGCTTAGGGGGGTGAGATTCAAGTTTGTTCAAGCCAAGTCCCTGGGTTCATATTTGGGCTCACTGTGGGAGCCTGAATTATAACTTAGTTCAAAATGAGGAATTTTCTTTAAAAATCTTCTTCTTCAGATCCAGCAGTCGGAATGTTTTGATATTTGGTATGCAGCATCCTTAGGGGGGTGAGATTCACGTTTGTTCAAGCCATGTCCCTAGGTCCATATTTGGGCTCACTGTGGGAGCCCGAATTATAACTTAGTTCAAAATGAGGAATTTTCTTAAAAAATCTTCTTCAGATTCAGCAGTCAGAATGTTGTGATATTTGGCATGCAGCATCCTTGGGGGGGGGGGGGGGGGGGGAGGGGTGGGGGGGAGGGGGGGAGATTCAAGTTTGTTCAAGCCAAGTCCCTGGGTTCATATTTGGGCTCACTGTGGGAGCTTGAATGATAACTTAGTTCAAAATGAGGAATTTTCTTTAAAAATCTTCTTCTTCAGATCCAGCAGATGAATGCTTTTGATATTTAGTATGCAACATCCTTGGGGGGGGGGGGGGGGGGGGGGGGGGTAAGATTCAAGTTTGTTTAAGCCAGGTCCCTAGGTCCATATTTAGGCTCACTTCTTAGCTCGAATTGTAACTTACTTCAAAATGAGGAATTTTCTTAAAAAATCTTCTTCAGATCCAGCAGTCGGAATGTTTTGATATTTGGTGTGCAACATTCTTAGGGGGGGGGGGGATTCAAGTTTGTTAAAGTCAAGTCCCTGGGTTCATATTTGGGCTCCCTGTGGGAGCCCGAATTATAACTTAGTTCAATATGAGGAATATTCTTTAAAAATCCTTTTTTTTAGATCCACTGGTCGGAATCTTTGGATATTTGGTATAAGCTTTTCTTAGGAGGGGCAGATGCAACTTGTTGAAATCAATTTCCTGGGTTGATATTTAGTCTACCTTGTCAGATGAGCGCCCCCAGGCCCCCTGGGGCCTCTTGTTACATTTTGGGATCCCAGAAAACTTGCATGCCTTTTGCCAAGCCAAAATATTATTTCTAGAGAGTGAAGATCATTTCTGAAAATTAGATATGACCAGCAGATCAACAATGGACAGAGAGGGGCATGTCAGATTGTGCATAATGAGTTAAAAGGTTTAATGTTAAAGAATCTTAAGAACCACCAGGCAGAATCGATGGTGGTAATAGGACTATACTATCAGCATCAGGTGGTACCCTGAATCCCACTGGGCCTCTTGTTTTATTGTAGTTGTTGATGCTTATTAAATTTGTTTGTTCGTTTCTTCATTCATTCGTTCGTTCGTTCGTTCGTTCGTTCGACCACAAACCCATGTGCCTGAAAACAAACCCAAACCCCAGATTTCCACCTGCTGACTAGCATGATCACTTACTCAATTTGCTCAATCATTCACTCACACATTCAGTTCATTTATTTGTTTGGTGCTTCATTTGTTTGTTTTTTGGTTTGTTCATAACTAGGTAGAGTGTTAGAAGCCCATATTTGGGCTTTATTCTGAAGTGAAGTTACAACATTTCAAAGGCTTCATTCTCTGTAATGTGCTTCATGTTATCTTTGAAGTGAAATTATTTCATCTGTATGGATTTGCCTTGTAGCAATTTATGGGAAAGTGCCTTTTGGCGAAATAGCAAAGACCGTTGAATAATTTTTCATGACCAGAAATAATTTAGCACTCTACCAGTTAATTTTTTTGTCCATTCATTTTATTCCTTCACTCATTCATTCAGACCCCAGAAATGGAGTATTATATGATTACAGCAAGAGACAAGTTATGTTTTACTGCTATAATAGTAACCAAAGCATGTGGGTGTGAATCCTCTGTAGTGAGAAGCTGGATGATGGCAGAATGACCAAATCCCTGTTCATTGAAAATGCCTATTATTTGAATATTTTTTACTGGCAACATGGCTATTCAATTAACATTGTTCCACTGTATGACAATTAATCTAGCTCTTTACTACTCACCAGGTAAATTTTGTACTGATGGTGTGAAAAATGGTTTGGCAATTATATTCCTTTGAAAGGGTTGATTAATTTGGATGTATGTCAAAAGTCAATGGTAAATCAATAGAATATTATTACTGATTACGACCATGCTTGTGTCAAGTATCAATATTTTATCCCATTATTCATACTCAGTGCACCTGCATCTCCATTGGGTAATTTCACACAATATTTCTTGATGCAGCAATTATGAAATTCTATCAATAATATATGAACTGCATTGGGCATCAATGTTTTGTTCCATCATGAATTTTTCCTGATTTTGAACAGGAGACAAAGGAATCTTATGGCAGTTACTGGGCCTATTATGCTTGTCAGTCTGATTTGTATATTACAGCAAAGCATGGTGAGCAGTATAGGAACAAAATATAACCTTTTATAAGTCAGAAAATAGGTGTGATGTTATGTTTTGCTTTGAAAGTTTTTTTTATTACTTTTTGCTCTCCATTTTCTGTTGGTTGAAAGCACTGAACATCATTTTATTATCACTGTAAAGCTTTAATTTTTTCTTGATGAAGAACAATACAAGAGGATTTACTGGTAATTGATAAAAGGTGTCAACACATTGCTAAAAAACAATTATCCAAACCGTCTCACTGATTTATCCAAACCGTCTCACTGATATTCACAAAAAATTGCTATATATTTTGTTATTTTTTTCCCCTACTACAGGCTTGGAGATAAACTTGAATGATCAGATAGGTTTACATCAGTTATAAAATACATGAATGAACTACAAAATAATACAGCATAAATTAAATTCCTAATTCTACATGTTTGCCAGTCAAACTTGACAATCTTTTAGGACAACTTATTCAAGTGTTGCTCATTGCATCTACATATGGATAGAGAGGCATGCCATTTACATCTTAACAGAATTTCCACCAAAATAAACCGCAAAAACTATTACATGATCTAACCAAGCAAGATAGCGCATTCATTGTTGCTATTTTTATCCCCGCCTTTTCAAAAATGCGGGGATATAGTGATGATCTCCATCCGTATGTCCATATGATCGTACATCTCTTTTTTTAGCTATGGTATAGAGATGACAAAAATAGGTTTAGTTTGAATTTTTGTCACCACATGGTGCCAGTGGAACAACTTAAAGACTGAGCTAAAATACTGCTTTCAGACGAAAGGCACCTTGTATATGTAATTTGATTGTTGAAAGTGTGTTCATATGTTCTGGTAGGATGTCTAGATGTCCATAAAGGTTTTAAAATTTTGATTTGGCCCCATGTGGCACCCGCAGTGCCACTTTTGTCGTTAGAGCATTGGTTTCTGGCAAAAGGCTCCTTGGGGTTTTAATTTGAAACGTTGAAAGTGTGTTCATATGTTCAAGTAAGGTCTCTAGATGTGCATAAAGGTTTCAGATTTTTTATTCACCCTCATGTGGCACCCGCAGCACCACTGTCATCATTAGAGAATCAATTTCTAGTGAAAAGCTCCTTGTGGTTTTAAGTCGAAATGTTGAAAGTTTGTTCATATGTTCTGGTAGGGTATCTAGATGTGCATAAAGGTTTTGGATTTTTGAATCAGCTCCATGTGGCACCCATAGCCCCATTTTGTCATTAGAGAATTGGTTTCTGCCAAAAGGCTTCTAGGGGTTTTAATTCGAAACATAGAAAGTGTGTTTATATGTTCAGTTAGGGTCTCTAGATGTGCATAAAGATTTTGGATTTTTATTTGGCCCCATGTGGCACCCATAGCACCACTTTTGTCGTTAAAGAATCTTTTTCTGATGAAAAGCTTCTAGGGTTTTAATTTGAAACATTGAAAGTGTGTTCATATATTCAGGTAGGGTCTCTATTTATTTATTTATTTATTGATGTTTAAGGTCACATATTTATGCACAATGGCTAATCATGACCGTGACAGTT
The DNA here is from genome assembly GCA_031216915.1 of Pictodentalium vernedei. NCBI lineage: Eukaryota > Metazoa > Mollusca > Scaphopoda > Dentaliida > Dentaliidae > Pictodentalium > Pictodentalium vernedei. The sequence continues at coordinate 277,908,172 of CM062289.1, forward strand.
TTACGGGTGGAGGAAGCCGGAGTACCCGGAGAGAACCACCGAGGAATGACGAGCAGCTGCCAGCCCCCCAACATCGTAACTCCGCACTGCAGCACAGGCAGGGTTAGATTGGTTGAAGACATGCGTACCATCGACGTGCAGTACGCCTTAGTACACAGCGTCATCATGCCCCCACATGGGCAATGGGGATGAAGTGTCTTGCCCAAGGACACAACGCGGTTGCCGCAGGTAGGATTCGAACCGAGGACCTCTCAGGTAGGGTCTCTAGATGTGCATAAATGTTTCGGGATTTTTTATTCTTCCCCATGTGGCACCCACAGCACCACTATTGTCATTAGAGAATCGGTTTCTGGCAAAAGGCTCCTAGGGGTTTTCATTCAAAACGTTGGAAGTGTGTTCATATGTTCAATATGAATATCAAATATTTAATATAAGACATTAAAAAACCCTCAATATGCTGTTTCCTTTCATCTAATTTAAGGTATTTATTTTTGCCGTGGTGTAAATAATAATTAAAAAAATTATTGATACTAATAAATGACAAGGTGTGCATAGAGGTATTGGAATTTTGTATCTAGTCCTGTATAACTCCAAACACACCACTTTTGTTGTTATAGAAGTGTTTTCATATGTTAAGATAGGATTCATAGATTTGCATGGAGGATTTTAAGTGTTATAAAGCCCTATATTGCCCCAGTGATAACACTTTGGTTGTTTGTGAATTGATTTGTGACCATCGTGATGGCAAACTAAAAATGCAGGGATACCATATTGTGTCTGTCTTTCTGTTTATCACAAATATCATGTACCTCACATCCCACTCTTCTGGCCTTGTTTTCACATTGCAAGGATAACCATCCAACGGATCATTTCATACATAATTTCTTGTATAAAATTGGACAAACAATTTTGCAAACAAGCCTCACTGGTTGTTTCTTCCACAATTATTGCCCATTGTTCTCACACCAATGCCTGATGCCTTTATTCCAGACATGTCATCACATTGTAAAGAGAACTTTTCAATAAATCATTTTCAAATTTGATGACCAGTCTGATGATTGTAGCTCAATTGGGATGGAAAGTAGTCTCACTAGTTCACTTTTTACATTCTTCCCTTTTGCTCACCTAACGTAATTCCATCAGATGGCATCTATTGTCTGTTGCTCATTAGCTTTGCTTATCAGGCTCCTTCAGAACCACTGTACCAAACCTAATCAAACTTTTCTTCTCATATACCACATGTTACAGTGCTTTGAAATTTGGTATGCAACTTCCTTTTGTGCTGAATATTGAAGTGGGGGCGCGGTGGCTCAGTAGGTAGAGGTGCAGGCCGCAAGCCGTGAGGCCCTCGGTTCGAATCCCACCTGCGGCAATCGCATTGCGTCCTTGGGCAAGACACTTCACCCCCATTGCCCATGTGGGGGCACAGTGATGCTGTGTACTAAGGCATACTGCATGTCGATGGTGCAACTGTCTTCAACCAATGCCAACCCTGCTTGTGTGGAGTTAGTATGTTGGGGAGCTGACAGTTGCTCGCCGTTGCTCGGTGGTTCTCTCTGGGTACTTCGGCATCCTCCACCCGTAAAACAGTCATGGTCATGATTAGCCATTGTGCAGAAATATGTGACCTTAGACACCAATAAATAAATAAATAAATAAATAAATAAATAAATAAATAAATAAATAAATATGAATATTCAAGTTTGTTAAAAGAAAATTTCTCGGGCAATATTTGGGCTCCTCCTGGAAGGGGTAAATTATTTTGCCCTGTCCCATATTTCTATTTTCCAAACTGGTTGGCCAATTTGAACCAAATTGGTATGTAGTAGTATCAGATAATGTGTACTCAATTTATTTTGAAAAAGTTACCTGTCACCCAGTGGGAACCATAAGAGCAAGCTAAAAATAGAAAAGAATTTAAATACCCATATTTCCAAAACTCCATGGAACAGAGAATTGCTATGTGAAGCATCCTTAGGACCAGCACAATAGAATGAGCCAAAAAACTGCTGTCATTTGGGTCAAGGGGTCTCTCTTGGCAATATTCATTTTAATGCTGTTGGTAATGAGAAAACACTGAGTGATGCGCTTTCTTGTTTTCAAAATTTATCAAATCTTCTGCTTTTGAACCACCAATCTGAATAATTTGACATTTGATACACAACAACCTTTAGGGGATCAGATTCATGTTTGTTCAAATCAAGTCCCTGGGCTCTTATTTAGGCACCTTATGGGAGCCCGAATGTTAACCTAGTGCAGTATCAAGAAAATTTCGTTAAAATCTTCTTCAGATTCTTTACAATCTTCTTTAGATTCTTCCCTCAGAATCTTTTCATTTTCGGTACTGCAATTGGTATGAAAAGTTAATTTTTCTTCCTGGAGAAGACCCTGGACATTCTCCTGTGGGAAACACACAATCTTAACCCAGAATAGGGTGAAATGAAAATATTTTAATCCCCCCCCCCACCCCCCTCCTACCACTTCATTTAGCCTGGCCACCTGCTTCACATGCCATGTATGCATGCGTTGTTCATGTGTCATCAGTGACGTTCAGAATACCATCATCAGTTCTGCCAAGTAGATATAAAGGAAATACCACAATCAATTACACCAATGCTGTTGTGATCAAAAACATGGCATGGCCTATAATTAATTAAAATGCTCTATTATTTCATGTCTACAATAAATGTGTGCAATTGACGTAAAAAAAAATATTAACTAGAGGAAGTGATTGTACCTTCGGAACAATACACAGGATTTTCCTTAGTGGTTTTACTCACTGTTCTACTCAGCAAGACCTAAGGGAGCTCGATACCAAATAAAAATTTGAATTTTTTTCGATTTCGTGAAATGTTTTGGCAGAAAGGTGATAACCAACTACCATTTTGTGCCCTTGATTAATAGAGAAGTGTATTCCTGTGAAAAGTTCAAGTCAATCGCCCCTTCCAGTCCAAAGATATCGGCTCCCGCATATTTGGGCATTTTTGGATGGAAAAACATTTTCCGCAATATGCGGATAGTTTTATTTATCAGAACTAATGAATCTAGACATAATAAAGTAAAAAAAAACACAAGAAAATTTTTTTCAATTCTTGGTCAGAGTGTCCCGAAGCCATGTTTGATTGCTAGCAGAAGCCAAATGAAGAACAACTCCAATTCCAAAAGCTGATAACTGTTCATGTACTCTGTGAATTCAACATTTCTAACCTTTGAAGCTTTCAAATCCTCCCCGTTGTTGAGTACTGTAACGGCGAAGTAGCCCGGTCGTAACAAAAATAAAAATAAAATTTTTTTTTTTCGTCTCTATAGGGCCTGAAATGCATAAATAACCGAAAATAAAAATTCGATTTTTTGGCCGCCATTTTGGATTGTTGGAAATTCGAGCCGAAATTTTTTTGATGGTTTTTACAATTCGGTGATACAGTCTTCATTTCTGAGCCATTTTAGGTGGTTCAGCATATCCCTGTCCCAAGATTGAGTTAAAAAATGGTCAAATTTTGAATTTTTTTTTCGTTTTGAAAAACGTTTTGGCAGAAAGGTGTTAACTACATACATTTTTGTGTTCCACATGCTGATAGAGGGGTGTATTGCTGACATGTCTGCGTAAATTTTAAGTCAATCTCCCTTTCTAGTTGAAAGATATGAGCTGCCAAATATTTTTTGTGTTTTTTGGCATAAAGGGTTAACTAAACCATTTTCAGAAAAATGGGAATATGACGAGGGCTTACAACTTATGACCCTTTATGAGTACAGAAACTTTAAAAAAAATCGTTCAGAGCATTTTTGAGAAATAGTGAAAATAAAAGTGTGGAAGAATAATAATAATAACTGGAGGAAGTGATTGTACCTTCGGAACAATACACAGGATTTTCCTTAGTGGTTTCACTCACTGTTCTTCTCAGCAAGACCTAAGGGAGCTCGATACCAAATAAAAATTTGAATTTTTTTTCGGTTTTCGTGAAATGTTTTGGCAGAAAGGTGTTAACCAACTACCATTTTGTGCCCTTGATTAATAGAGAAGCGTATTACAGTCATTCCTGTGAAAAGTGCAAGTCAATCGCCCCTTCCAGTCCAAAGATATCGGCTCCCGCACATGTGGGTGTTTTTGGGCGGTTTTGGCTGGAAAAACATTTTCCACAATATGCGGATAGTTAAAATTTCAAAGTCCAAACCGAAAATTTTTCTGGAGGAAAAAAAATTTTTTTTTCATCTCCAAATGGCCTGAAACGCATAAATAACCGAAAATGAAAATTTGATTTTTCGGCCGCCATTTTAGATTGTCGGAAATTTGAGCCGAAATTTTTTCGATGGTTTTTACAATTCGGTGAAACAGTCATCATTTCTGAGCCATTTTAGATGGTTCAGCATATCCCTGTCCCGAGATTGAGTTAAAAAATGGTCAAATTTTGAACTTTTTTTTCGTTTCGAAAAACGTTTTGGCAGAAAGGTGTTAACTACATACATTTTTGTACCACATGCTGATAGAGGGGTGTATTGCTGACATGTCTGCGAAAATTTCAAGTCAATCTCCCTTTCTAGTTGGAAGATATGAGCTGCCGAATATTTTTGTGTTTTTTGGCATAAAGGGTTAACTAAACCATTTTCAGAAAAATGGGAATATGATGAGGGCTTTCAACTTATGACCCCTTATGAGTACAGAAACGTTAAAAAAATCGTTCAGAGCGTTTTCGAGAAATGGTGAAAAAAAAAAAATCATTGCAATAACAAAATAGATTTTCCATTTAGGAAAATCCAAATAATAGTAAAAAAAAAAAAAAAAAAAAAAATAATCGAATAATCATTTCAATAACAAATAGATTTTCCCTTTAGGAAAATCCAAATTATCAGAGGCCTAATTGAAAAATTTTCACTGGCAAAGTGACAAATCAATTAACTGCATATTGCTATATTTCTTATCAACCTACCTTACAATTGTTTACTGCAGGCTTGCACTACAGTGGAAGAACCTAACTCAGATAAAATACTCTCTATTGCCACAGGTGGGATAATGGTTTTCCTTTCCCAAGAGATTTGGGAAAGAAAAGTGGTGTAAAAACACCACGAAAAAAGAAGGCAAAACTGGGTCGAGCGCCACCGGCGCACACCCAGGAAGGTACACTCTTCTCTTAGTAAAATTCCACAACTTCCGTTAACCAGTGTGCAAGCAGTAATCAAAACCATTTTTCTTTTGTCCGTGCAATGTGGTAGATTTGTTACACCATCTTTGCATTATGGTACAGTGTTAATTCAACTCTTCGATAATGGTTTTCCTGTGACTGGATTATGGATCTGAAGATCGTATAATAACAGGACTGTGTTTTATATATTCTCGTTAATATTTTCAACCACATTCTCATTGTATATTATTATTATATTCCGTTTTCGTGCATGTTTTTTCGACATTTTGTCAACGCGGTTCGACAATGAAATTTTTAGGTTGATAAATTTAAATTGTTATTGGAGTTAGGTGTCAATGAGGGACTGTCTGGACAGGATTTCTTCACTCTGTTCAGGGCTGAATTTCTGTTTTTTCGGTCCCTGTTGACCGTCTGGGTTCTGTCGTGTACCCACCGTTTTTTTTTCTGCCACCTTCTCTCGTAGTTGAGGGTGTTCTTCTACTTTCTGTATCTGTTGAGTTCACCTTTTTCTTCTACTGCTCTCACCTCTGTTATTTCCAGTTCGGTTCCTTTAGGGCAATTCCTTTTGCCCTTGCCCTGGTGCATTCTCGAGGCTGTTCCAACTGCACCCACGGTGGGTGTGGAACGCTGTCGTTTCAGGTCTCCTGACTCGACCACGTCTGGTGTGAGTTATACCCCCCATGGGGATGTGCAGCTCCTCCTGCACCCGCAGGGGGGGGGGGGGAATGCTGTTGTTTTGGGGCCTCCTGACTTGACCATGTCTGGTGTGAGTTATACCCCCTCCGTGGGGGATGTGCAGCTCCTCCTGCACTAGCAGGGGGGGGGGGGAATGCTGTCATTTTTGGGCCTCCCGACTCGACCACGTCTGGTGAGAGTTACTCCCCCTCTGTGGGGAATGTGCAGTTTTTTTTTTTTTTACCGTGGTGGATACTGCGGGAGCTGTTGGATTTCTGGTGAAGAGATGCCTGGTTCCGGGACTATGCACCCTCTCCAGTCGACATCTGAGGCTGTCACTAGGGTTGTGACTCCTCCTTTTGGAGGCCGAGCTAGGTGGCTCTCTCGCCTTTTCCGCCAGTTCCAGCAGCCCCCGTCGTATCTGCTGCTACTGCTGTTCCGTCTACAACGTCATCGGGCACCGTTTTTAAGCCAGCCTCGGCTTATCCCTGCAAGGGTCTGCAGGGATGTCTGTAGTGTGGTTGTGGGGTATCGGCCTCAGCCTTCCCCGACTTCAACTCAGTGAAGTCGGAAGTGGCTGCCGAGTGAACCCCCTGCTTTGTCCTCTCAGCCGTTGAGTACAGCAGTTTTATACCTGCAGTGGTCTGCAGCGGTGTCTGGTAGTGTAGACGTGGGGGTATCGGCCTCAGCCTTCCCTGACTTCAACTCGGCGAAGTTGGAAGTGGCTGCCGGCCGAACCCTCTACTGTTGGCATTTTCCATCCACTCATTCTGGTCACACGGCCAGTTTTACAGGACCAACGCCTTCTGTGCAGCCTGAACCTTCTGCCCCGCAGAGGTCCGCGGCAACTCTCCTGAGTTCCCGCTATGTTAATCCTTGGGGTGTGTCGTACCCCTATACACGTCTGCCCTCAGATGTTTTGGCTGCTGCCCATCGCCCTGCTTCAGGTGTATTGGAGGATCGTGACCCTTTGCTGGTTAAGAGGGTCAGGTGTGAAGCCACTTTGCTGGTTCGTCCCCATGTCGAACCGGCCGGTACGGGCAGTGAGCTTAGGGAGGTCCTCTCCTTACTCACTCCGGTTCTGTCCAAGAGCCTTCCCGTTGCTTCCAGCGAGGCAGCGAGTGGTTGCCAGGCACCCCCTATGGCACCGCCTCCCGGGATTGGAAACAGGCCGCTTTCTGAGGCGTCGGCTGGTTTGCCCACGATGGGCTATGTGTCTTCCGACCTGGGGAGCAGTCAGACATCCTTGTTGTCGAGAGCCAGCAGTCTTCTGACTTGGGGGCAGCTCTTGACTTTGTGTTTGGGTTCCTTCCGGATCCCAAACCATCAAATCAGCCGACAGTGTCAGCCAGGCTGCGATCATCAGCCGCGCACCTACAGCCTGTGGAGCAACCAGCTTCTGGACGTCTTCAACCATTCCAGTCAGTACAGGTGGTTGAAGCATTGTCAGCCTTGGACTCTAAGCTGAGTTCCAAGGCTATGAAGGCTCCATTCTTCACGAGAGTTGACACCTTTTTGCCTCCATTATCGTTACTACGATTTCGCCAATCCGTCAGTCTGCCAGACTTTGACGGTTTGGGATCAGGACAGCTGCCTATCTGCCTCCAGATAGGTTTGACGATGTACAGGCTCCTTTGCGTGTGCTGGCCAAGGCGCTCATGCATCTTACTCTCACTCATGCCTGTGACACGGCTATTTTGGAACTAGTTCGAAGGGACTGTGTGCTGGACACAGGCCGATCCCTTCCTGGGGGCAGCGCGCTGCTCTTCGCTCTGATTCTTTGGCTGGTCCGCTACTGTTCCATGGGTTCTGTGTTGATGGTCTGGGATGACGTCCTACGTCATTCCAAGGATCAGCTGCTGCTTCATCAGCTTGATCAGCCTTCTAGGGGAGGCAGGAACTGTTCAAAGCCTTACAAGTACCCTTCTGCTTCCTCTGCGAAGCAAAGGGCTGATCCTTCTGCCACCGCTTCTACTTCTTACTCATGGGGTAAGGGTAAGCGTCAGCAGGCTAGAGGGAAGTCTTAGGATTCTTCATTCAGGAGAGGAGGTGGTTTCTCCTCTCGCGGGCCTCGTTGGGGCTCGACCTGAAGTTCCTCACCTCGATTTGTCCAGGTTGGAGGAAAGATAGCAGATTTCGCAGACCGTTGGGCCACCATCACATCCGATCCTTGGGTGTTAGATGTTGTTCGGTCCGGGCTGCAAATATCCTTCCGAAGGCACCTCACTCTGTCCAGAGTGCCTCTTCCAACCACAGTTCCTTCAGACGTTTTACATCAGGAGCTTTTGTCCACGGAGGTAGACAATCTTCTGGCCAAGGGGGCAATCGAGGTCGTCAAGAACATTCAGTCAGTGGGGTTTTATTCCTGCCTGTTCTTGGTGCCGAAGAAGGACGGCTGACTCCGACCGGTTATCGATCTGAGTATCCTGAACCAGTCTATCATTGCTCCCAAGTTCAACATGGAGACTTTCAGGTCGGTCCGCCATTCCATTCACCAGGGAGATTTCGCTTCCAGCATCGATCTGCGAGGCGCTTATTTTCACGTTCTGATTTATCGGGTGTCGTGGAAGTTTCTCAGGTTCGCTTTTCTGGGGCGAGTTTACCAGTTGAAGGCCATGCCTTTCGGCCTCAACCTGGCTCCTTGGGCCTTCACCCGACTGATGTCGCATGTGTTAGCCTTCCATCGCACACAGTCCAGGGTGACTACTTCGGCATATCTAGATGATATCATCCAGAGGCATTCCAATGCTGCCTTACTGGAGTTGGATGTCGACACTCTGTTGAGCTTGCTCACGTCGTTAGGATTCAGAGTCAACGAGGAGAAGTTGAATCTGGTCCCTTTTCAGTCGTTTTGTCATCTGGGGATGGCCTTCCGCACTCAGTTCAATACGGTGGCCGTCCCCCAGGCCAGGGCTGTGATTCTCTCCGTTCTTGTTCCGACTCTGTCCCAGTCCACATCCGCGACAGCATGGGGTATTCTTCTTCGGCTGCTCGGTCTCTGCAGTTCGGTAACGGATCTCATTCCTCCAGGTCGGCTGCATGTCAGACCTCTCCAACACTTTCTGCTCATTCGTTGGAGGCCGAATGTCGATCCTCTGGATCTGGTGCTTCAGTTACCAGAATCTCTTCATCCTCACCTTCTAATCTCCACTGGACGAATGCCCAGTGGATCACGCAGGGTGTCCTGTTGGACTTACCCACATCCGATCGTGTTCTGACGGCAGATGCCAGCGATCTCAGATGGGGTGCGATGTTGGATCCTCTAGGTCTTTCCCTTCACGGGATGTGGGATCAGGATCGGGTATCTCTACACATCAACCAGAAGGAGCTTCTTGCTCTTCTTCTGAGTTTCAGGCAGTGGATCCCTCACCTGTCGAATTGTCAGGTCCTTCTGTCGCCCGACAATTCGACAGTGGTTGCTTACATTTGGAACCAGGGCGGCACGCACTCGGTTCCAATGTACGAATTGGCTCGGGATCTTCTACTGCTTGCTCAGGATGTCAACGCCGAGGGTGGTTGTTCGTCACATTCCCGGTCGTCTGAACGTCCTAGCCGACTCCCTGTCCTGACGGGGCAGGTTCTTTTCCACCGAGTGGATGCTCCACATGACGGTGTTCCATCGATCTCTTTGCGACTCGTTGAAACCATCAGGTGGACACTTTCGTGTCCCCATGTCCAGATGCTCTGGCTTTCGTCATGGATGCTCTGGCCCTCCTTTGGGACAGTCTTATCGGCTACGCCTTCCTGCCGGTTCCGATTCCACCTCAGGTTCTAGCCCAGATATGAACCTGCAGTAGTTGAATCCTTTCGATCACACCCCTGTCACCTTGGTGGGTGTGGATCAATCTTCTCCGTTCTCTGTTAGCGGCAGTTCCAGCATGTCTCCCTCTACATCGTGACTTTTTTTGCCAAAGTCGTCCGAGGAGGTTTCAAGTTGACCCAACTTCATTGTGCCTTTGCGCACGTCTTTTATTGGGTCCTGTCTCCTCCGTAGTGGTTTTTAAAGACAAGCAGTGGAGTTGCTTTTCTTCTTCAAGGAGGCACTCACTCCACTGGTTTAGCCTCTGTGGCTAAGTAGAAGGTTCTTCTGTCGATGGTGTGCGATCACTCTGTTGCTTCTATCACTCCTTCGATAACACCGATTGCGGAGTTTCTGGTATATGTTTGTTTCTAGGGGTCTCCAGCAATGGGTACAAGTCCATGCTTTGGAGACCTTTTTCATATGTGGTACTGCATTGTTTCGACACTCATCCTTGCCTCTCCAAGCTTGTTCAGCTCTTTTCCTTAAAAAGGCATAGGACTTTGCAGTTTTTACTCCAAGATGGACACTTTCTTGGGCGCTGCTCTGCTTGGGGGGGGGGGGGGGCTTTCGTGCCTTTATCCTGGATGGATATGCATTTTCTCACAGTCCAGATCTTTCCTGCATCCATTTCTCGATGGATTTGTCTTGCTATTCGTGCAGCTTCCGCTCGTCTATCTACTGGTGATTGTATTACCAATTGTTTTTTCTGCCACAAGGTACATGCATTGTCTTCCTCTCGGGGCTTTTACTAACTCCGTCATGTTGTCGGATGTTATACTGGCAGCCTACTGGAGAAATGCTACCTTCTCCATTTATCTGCGACAGTTGCAGGAGCCGACAGAAGACCTTTATCCTACGGGCCCTCTTTCTTCGGCTCAGGCTGTTGCCTATCCCAGCCATTCAGCTTTTTACGGGGTCAGTTCCAGTTCCATGCTGTTACTACCCTTTCTGTCTGTGCGTCACACTTCACCATATGCCTCATCTTTCATTGTCTTTTACTAATGTTTGTGATGCTATGGTTTGATAGGCCTAGGGATCTCTTCCTCTGTCTACGGTTCCAGAGCAATTGAGTTATGTGTGGGTTGGTTATGTGATTCCCTCCATCCTTTTGTCTATTCAGCCTGTAGTAAACAATTGTAAGGTAGGTTGAGAAGAAATATAAATTTTATAGTAAATTTCCTTTCTTATTATACCTACAGCAATTGTTTACATGGAGGCCCTCCCGTCTTCTTAGTCGGGTAAAAATCCTTCCTCCCCGCTGATCACATACCTCCTATGTTGGCAGACTCAGAAGAATGGTTTTGAGGACTGCTTGCGCACTGGTTAACGGAAGTCATGGAATTGTACTAAGAGAAGAGCATTCCTTACTGGGTGTGCACCGATGGTGCTCGACCCAGTTTTGGCTTATTTTTTCGTGGTGTTTTTACACCACTTTTCTTTCCCAAATCTCTTGGGAAAGTTTAAAATAGAGAGTAGTTAATCCGAGTTAGGTTTTTCCACTGTAGTGCAAGCCTGTAGTAAACAATTGCAGTAGGTATAATAAGAAAGGACATTTACTATAAAATTTATATTTTTATACTATAACCCAATGGTCCAGACTAGCTGGTGCAAACTCTAAGTTATCAAGGGCCAAACACAAATTTTGACCCCCCCCCAATCCCCAAAATTTGCTTGCAAAACCGAAAATTAAACGTCCTATCTGGTCCTCCATACTTTTACTCTCCGCACATGTGCAGCCTTCAGGAAGTAATCGGAATTGATGCAAACATCATTCTTTGTTTGGCCCTAAAGTCAGCAACAATGAACTGACATCTGTGCTTGAAAATCTCCTTTTTTGAGGATGCCAGACACAAATCAATGCAAGAATTGGTGGATCCAAGTCTGTTATTGGATGATGGAAGTGTTCAATGATGGTTTTAGACGTTCAGGGCTGTAACTTTATAATATTTATAAAATTATTTCATGTTTCCCAATTTCGGGACATTCGCCTGACGTCATCATTTTTGATAATGATTATTCCACTGTTTGTTAAGTATTCCTTTCATATCCTTCCATGAACCCTTCCTGTTAAACTCTTAAGCTTTTTGGCTATATTTTTATACTGTACCAATGACCCAGACATAGCTGGTGCTAACTCTTAAAATATAGGGCCAAACACAAATTTTGCCCCCCAATCCCCAAAATTTGCATCTAAAACTAAAGAAAACATGTCCTGAAAGGCCCTCCACACTTCGCCCCTACTGCGCATGCGCAGTGTCAAGGACGTTCCGAAATTGGCGCCATTTATCATTCTAAGTTTGGCCCTTCATCAGTTAACATCTGACTGATCTTTGTGCTTTTAAATCTCAGTTTAAATGATGCCAGACACATAAATATTAGTGAAATGGTGATTCTAAGGAGGATAGAAAAGGAGGAGAGGAAAAGAATGTGTGACAGAATATTATCAGGGCTGTAACTTAAAATTTTTTAATGAAATTATGTTAAGTTACCTATTTTCAAGGCAGCAGCCATTTTGTTGTCATTCTGATTATTTAGTTACACTGTTTTTTCAAGTGTTTTTCCTCTCTCCCTGTCCTTTAAGTTCCCCCTTGCTATTCTCCCATGCTTTTGGCATAGTTTCTGTAATTATTATTACTAAAATTTCTTGGGAGTTTTAGCTGAATAACAGAATGAATTCTGTTCTTTCCCCATGTTTACGTCTTCACCTACGGGTGGTTAGGCGTTGTGTTCTGCATCTACCATCTGATGTTCTGCAGTTTCTTCCCTGGAAGTCTCTGTTTTGCATCAGATGGTGTATTTTTGGTAACTGATTTCGGGCCTGGGTGCCTGGAGTCTTATTTTAGTGTTTTTACACTCATTGTTTACATTTACAACAGCCCTCTGTGTGAGGGGGGGATTTCTAAATAATAATATCTTTATGTTATTTTAATCATAACTAGATACATTATTATTGTTCGTAAGTGTTGAATAAATTGTTTAAAATATTTTTAAAATTTTTGTCCACACTTAGGCTTGGGATCCATTGGGGCTCAACGTTACTTTTCAGAAACTTGGGCTGTTCTGAAAAAATATTTTTTCAAAATATTTTGATTTCAATTATTTTTTCTATATTAATGGATCATATTATTATTATGTATTTTGATTGCCAGGGGTTAGTGCGAGTACCAGGACTTGTTTTCTTTTCACATTGAAAGGATATTGATCAATTGTTTTAAGAGGAAGTCTTCCTCTGACCTTATTATCATTCTATATGTGGTCAGTGTACTCGCATTAACTCCTGTTCTGTATCGTATGATTTCGATGACAATATGGGAAGCGTATGTCACGGTATGTTGTTGGGGATTTGGACACTCCGGTCCTTTCCCCGCAGGGTCACTCTACTTTATCAATTTCTATTTCAGACGATCAAGATTAGGGTGATGTATCTGTGATGTCTTCCAACAGTGTGCCTCCGTCGTCACAATTAATGAAGGGCTAGTGGAAAAGTGTTCATGTAATACGCCAATTGCCTAAGAGGACCCTAGTAGGTTCGACGGCCTTTGACGTCCGCTAGCTCGCCCGGTGTAGCGTCCATTCACCGAATGGTTCGGCAGTCAGGTTCGTCCGTTGCGGTCTAGAAGGAATTTTGGGGTTATGCGAGCACTATAAAATTAACTTAATGCACACCCAGTGACGGCGGATCGGAGGGAGAACGGAGGAAGCCTTTTAGTCCGGTTCATAGCTCGTTCTGGTCCATCCGGACGGCAAGCGAGAGAGGCCCCTCTCTCGTTCAACAACATCTGGCCCCAGATGTTGTGGTACAAATGTGTCGCTAGCGGAGCATACGTCCGTCGCTCGGGACGCTCCGTTGTATAGGCAGTCCGCTGAGACTGCTAAGGCTTCCTCTTCTCGTCAGCGCACACGACCGCACCTTGGCTGCGTGACCGCCGATATATTACCAGCTTCGCCGATCAAGGATTCTTCGGCGACCAGGTCACACCATCCGGCAGCCAGGGATTCGAGACTGATGGACTCCGGACGTTCGCATAGGAAAAGTATGCGGGAGCCATCTGATGCGGAGCTGCCCTCGGCGAAGCAGCGATAGACTGCGCCTCCGCAGGTCTCGACGCCGGACATTCTTGTGCACATAGCACAGCTTATCGCAGCATCCCAGCAGCCGACAGAAACGGTGTCGGATCGAGAATTATCCGACAGCGCTGGGTCGGTAGCCGGGGACTCGAGGCCTGCAGACTCCGGACGTTCGCATAGGAAGTGTGTGGGAGTCAACGTACACGGAGCTTCCAGCGGCAATGCATCGTAAGTCCGCTACTGCACAGGCCTCGGGAACGGACGTGCTTTCCTTAATAGCACAGTTTATCGCAGCATCCCAGCATCAACTGAATCTGTCGCATATATTTTATCCGACGATGCTGGGTCGGGACGCTCCGCGGAAGCGGGTACGGACGTCCGAAAGTTTCATCCGGTCCGACGGGATACCGAAAGGGATTCGGAGGATTTCAAGCTTTCCCTTTCGGAACAACATATGCTGCGATGCCGGATAAGAAACTGATAGCGTCGGTGGACTTAGAAATTTTTGGTTCGGTTCAGGGACATCGTCCCTCAGTTCCGACATAGTCCAATAATGTCACACAAACTTTCGAATTATTGAACGACGCTATATATATTATTATTTTATGCTTGCTATCCAAGCATTTCTGGTTTCTTGTTCGAAGAGTTATGGAGATGTCTTTCAAAGTGTGCCTCTGTCGTCATAGTTAATGAAGAGTTAGCGGCAATAAGTGCTCATGGAATATGTCTATCGCTTACGGAGTGACATTCGCTAGCTCACCCGGTGTAGCGTACATTCATCGAATGGTTCGGCTGCCGGGTTCGTCCGTTGCGGTCTAGGAAGGAGATTTGGGTGATGCGAGCACTTTAATTACTTTAGTACTCACCCAGTGACGGCAGATTGAGGACAGATCGGAGGAAGCCAACAACATAGGGGACCGCATGTTGTGGTTCAGATATTTTACATTCGGAGCATATGTCCGTTGCTCGGGACGCTCCGTTATATTGACAGTCCGAGAGACTGTCTTTAATGCTTCCTCATCCTCACAGCAGGGCACACGACCGCACATTGGCTACGTGACCTCGAGTATCCGATCAGTTCGGCATTCAGTGATTCCACAGCGAATAGGTCGCGCCATCCGGTAGCCAAGGGACACGAGGCCTATACACTCCGTTCGCTCGCATATTGGAAGTATGCACGGGGTAACGATCTCGGAGCTTCCTGCGGCAATGCATCGTAAGACCGCTGCTCCTCAGGCCTCAGTGACGGACGTGCTATCCGAGTTAGCACAGTTGTTTCGCAGCATCCCAGCAATTGACAGTTTCTCGGTCGAATCAGGAATTATCCGACGGCGCTGGGTCGGTGCGGTCCGCGGTTGCATCAAGCTACGGACGACCGAACGCTTTATAGGGTCCGACAGGATGGCGAAAGGGATTCGAAAGATTTCGAGTTTTCCCTTTAGTAGTATCGGAAGATGCCTTTCATATCTTCTGGCATTTCTTCCAGTGATTATTTTTCGGACTTCATTGCTGCGATCTTGGATAAGAGACTTATAGCGTCATTGGACTCGGATTTTTCGATCGGTACAGGGACTTTGTCCCTGACTTACCGACGCAGTCCAATATTGTCATTACAACATGTGTTTTATTTTTCGACGCTATATATTTATATATATATACAAGCCTGCTACTAAGCATGATAGTTTAGTTTCTTGTCCGCGTGGCTCATTTCTGCCATTTTATCTTTTTTACATATAGTTTATTTTGGCAGAGCAGGGCATATCGAGAGTTCATATGCGTCTAGACGGTGTGATTAAAGACTGCATATATTCTTTTTCGCCGTTTATGTCTTTTCCAATTTCAATGTTGGGAACGACATTATGTATAGTAGACTTAACTTAGACGCTTTATTATACGTAATCCGCCTTACTGAGGCGTTATCATTACGTCTTCAAGAAAAGATTTACGGGATATTATTCTCAATGTAATTTCTTTTGAGGGCAGTAGTTTGTTCACGTATAACTCCGCCCTTCAGTGCCTGATTGGAGTTGGTTAGACGTGATGCAGCCCTAGCTACATCCACGCGTGGATAGTAGGTTAAGAACTCTCTCAGAGTCGCTTCGTTCTCGGAGGAGCTTCTCTTCGACGGCAACTTTCCGGCAATCCATGAATTGCTTGATTTATACATTCTCTTGTCTATCTAGTGTTACAAGAGATTCAGACTGGGGCAAACATTTGGTGGTTGACTCAGAGAGTGCCGCCGCAGTTGCCGGACCCGAGTGTGGCTGTTATGACGGTTGCCAGTCAAACAGATTGGGATATATACTGATCCCTACGGATTCGAAGTGCCAGGGTCTTTGGGTTCTGCAGTCTTTTAGCTATCAGTTTAACTTCCGCGGAATAATGTTTTTTAGGCTTGCCTTATGTCATTGCATGAACATTATTCAGAAACGCATGCCCAAATTCCTGTCCTTTAATTCGACAGTAGTGGCGTATCTCCGGAACCAGGGAGGCACTCTTTCGTTTCCGTTATTCAATTTAATGGAAAGAATCCGTCTGTTGGTTATAGTACACCAAGTTCAGTTTTGGTCCGTCATATTCTGGGTCGTCTGATTGTTTTATCGCACTCCCGTTCTCTTACGGGTCGCTTGTTGCTGTCAGAATGGACTCTCAACAAACAAGTATTCAATCAGATTTGCTATCTATGGGAGCGCCCAATGATGTTTTATTTATGACACAGCTTGCTAATCAATTGCAGACGTATGTGTTGGCTTGTCCAGATCTCTGAGCTAATACTGTTAACGCTCTATTGATCTATAGGACAGAATGATAGGATACGCGTATCCTCCGGCGCTGTTGTTTTAGCAGGTATTGCTAAGATAAACAACCACAATACATTTCTGTTGATAGCATCTCTATCTTCACAGAGATCATGAGTAATTTACTCTCTTGTCTACTGTGGATCTTAACGTGAAATCTTCCTCTATGTGAGGATCTTTTTTCACTGGGTAAATCGTGTCATCTTTATCACAACCAGCAAGGTCGCAACCTTCATGTATTCCGTTGTGTGGTCCGTATTGCATTGTAAGCACTGTACTGGACGAGCTTTGGACGCGATTTCTTACTATAGGAGGTCCTCTTCTTCGCTATTCTATGCGACTAAAGTGGAGGCTCTTCCGTCGTGGTGTAGGGATCATTATGTTCATATGGTTGATCCCTCCATACTACTCATTGCTATTTTTTAGTATACTTGTTTCACAAGATCTACTGCAGCCTGTTGTTATTTAGGTTATAGGTTTATGTTACCTCATACCTATGCACTCTACGATAGTTTACAATTGAGTCTTTTGTCTCTTTATCTAAGTCAGTTAGTAACTTTTTGATAAATAGACTTAGAATCTTTAGATTAAATTCCTATACGGATTTTAACTTCGGTTCTTATTTAGCTAAGTAATCATTTGAGCCTCTGGAAACAGTAGTTTTCAAATTCTGACCTTTTAGACAGTAATTCTGTTGGTTTCTCTTTTACTGTAGAGTCAGTGAGTTTCATGCACTATCGATGGATGATTTTCACTTTCATAGTTTCGGAATCAATACTTCCGTTACTATTTAGGTTGGATTGTTGCATAAGAGTTAGGCTCCTATTATCCGGAACCTATTATTTTAAGGTCCTTCCGTCTTCGTATGGGCATAGGCCTTTACTCTTTCCGGGTACAGTTTATGTATTTATAAACAGATATCTGTTTATTTCAAGGGCGTAAGCTTCTTCTGTCTTTGATGTCTAGTAGAAGGACGTTACGCTCCATTTTATTGTTAATGGATTCTATTAACTAGCGTACTGCTTATGGTATATCATTGGCTTAGCAGTTGTGCTTAAGATTTCGGCTCATGAAGTAAGAGTTCTTCTACTTCTTGGGCTTACATTAATAGTGTTGCTATTATAGATTTTTGAAGGCTGCTCATTGCGCTCAGCCATCCATTCATGAATTTTATCTCAGAAATATCGAGTCCATTTCTGGAGGCCTCTATTGTTAGGTCTATTATCTACTGCTCAGAATGTCATTCACTTAACAGTTGCTACTATAGCTACGTAGGCTGTCTGTTTCGGCAGTGTCTCCGTTCGGCTGCCCTCTTCGCTCTGGGCTATTTAACCCAGGGCAAGAAAAAGGGGGGGGGGAGGGTGTTCCCTTGGGTCACCTGTTTTTACTATGAAAACAAGGGGATACCTCCTCCGGAGTTAGTAATTCTGAGCTGTTATTGGGATGGTTGTTTAGTGAGAAGTTTAAGTTTATAAAATTCATTCAAGTCTTAGTTTTTAAAGTATAGCTTTTGAATATTGCATATGTCAACGGACATGATTATGCAATTCTCACACACTTTTAGGAGTATAAGAGTCTCTATTCTCTAGACTTACTTTATTATTGGCTTACTTTAAAAATTATTAGTATAAGGATTATTGGATATTAATAGAGTACATGGATGTATGAAGCTCAATTTTTGGAAGGTGTTGTATCTTTCTAATTTATCATAAATAAGAAAGATACATGTAAGGCCTATTACTTCTTTTCCCTACAGGGGATGACTCTATTTTATTTTATTGAGCGTATTCCATTTTGCTCTATGTCCTTGGCCCTCCAGCCTTTTTACTATTCAGCTATGTCTGGGTCATTGGTACAGTATAAAAATGTTAAAAAATTTATAGTAATTTATATATTTTTTATACTTACCAATGACCCAGACGGGGATGGCCCTCCCAGGAGTTGGGAACTCTTGCCTCCCCGCTGAGTACATAGCGCTTACCAGGCACTGGTTATTAGAATGATAAATGGCGCCAATTTCGGAACGTCCTTGACACTGCGCATGCGCAGTAGGGGCGAAGTGTGGAGGGCCTTTCAGGACATGTTTTCTTTAGTTTTAGATGCAAATTTTGGGGATTGGGGGGCAAAATTTGTGTTTGGCCCTATATTTTAAGAGTTAGCACCAGCTATGTCTGGGTCATTGGTAAGTATAAAAAATATATAAATTACTATAAATTTTTTAACTTTTTATTGAAAACCTTTTATCAAATTTCTTTGGAGTTTAACATGTATTACAGAATATTATTCTATTTTTCCCCATGGTTACGTCCTCACCCTAGGGGTGTTAGGTCGTTTAGTCTTGCATCCTCTATCCGATGTATCATTTTTTCTTCATATGAAGATCTAGCTTTGCATCTGGTAGCATTTAAATTGGTTTCTGACTTTGGGCCTTTTTGTGTGCCTGATGTCTTGTTTCTGGTTTTTTCATTGACGTTTAATTGACAACGTCCTCTTATATAGGTAGTATTTTATATTCTATTACTGCAGAATTACTGTAGGATACATGGATTATTATTCCGGTAGAGTAGTTCAATAGATTTGGATTTTGTCCACTCTTAGTCTCTATCGGGATGCCTTTGGGCTCTCAATGCTTCCTTTGGGAGCTTAGGCATTTTTTCAAAAAAAAATTTTCAAAAATTATTTTGAATTTAATTTGATTGCTATTATTCATGTATCTTAATTATATATTTTGTTGTGGAGTTTGGAGGACTGACATCGACCTTAGTCGAGGCACTCCTGCGGACTCTTGTCATTCTTGTGTTCACTGGGATGACTGATGTTATAGACGGCTGTCGCGGTATGTTGTACATGGTGAGGTTCTGAGGCCAGGCCTCTCACTGCATTATAATTCATTTTGTCAGTTTCTATTTCAGATGAACATGAACATGGTGATGATATTCTGACACCCATCCAAGTGTGCTACTGTCGTCGCACTCCATTGAGCATATAGAGCTAGCTGCAGTGCTCATTATTGCAAGAGTTATGGCCTTTTGTTAAGGGTTTTAATCTCTTACAAGCAGCTAGCTCGACCGGTGAAGCGGTTACTCCGTCCGTGAAAGCCGTGACACCGGGTAAGTCCATTGTGGTCGAAGGAAGTGTAGATGTGGGTAGGGCGAGCACTTTAATATAAATAAGCTCACCCAGCAACGATGGAAATAGGGAGGAAGTCAGCAAGTTTCTTGTACTCGGCGAGGTCTTATAGACCGCGAGCGGGAGAGGCCCCTCTCTAACCTAACAACATATGGGGCCAAATGTTGTTATGAAAAACTTGCGCAAGCCGGAACATATGTGCGCCCTCCGCTCGGGATGCTCTGTTTAGTCTGCAGCCAGGGCCGGCTTCAGTCATGGCTTCCTCCGCTACGTTTCACAAGCCAAAATGAAGTTTTCTGGTTGGAAACTTGCACAAGACTGAGCATACATCCGCCCACCGCTCGGGACACTCCGTCTAGTCTGCTGCCGGGGTCAGCTTCAGTCACGGCTTCCTCCACTACATTATTAAAGCACACACGATAGCATCCTAGCTACCTGACTTCGAATATCCAGCCTGCTGCACGAAGAAGGGACCACTGTTCGCCCGTGAAGTCGGACCATGAGGTAGCTAGGGAGAGGAGGCCTCGTTCATCAGGACATTTTCGGAGAAGAGATCCATCTCCGACACACTGTCCCAGGAGCAGCAAGTGGCTAAGAAACAAGACCGCTGCTCCTCAGGCCTCGATGATGGACTTGCAGTTGCAGATTGCGCAGCTGATAGCAGCTTCCCAGCAAGTGCAGGTGGAGCCTCCCTCAGACTCAAAACCTGAGCTGTCAGACGGTTCTGGGTCGGTCCATTTGTCTGTTCATGCAGATGCAGTGGACCGAGATTCACAACTGATTCTCTCAGAAGGTGAAAGGGATAAGGAAGAGGATTACCCTTCCCTTTGGGAACAGCACATGGTTGCGATGGATTTCATCCATCAATACTACCCTGAATTTCTTCCGACGAATCAGAACGCAGACTTTATACGGACAAAGGAAGAAGTTCTTTCTTTTCTGGTTCAGTCTAGGCAGGAGTCGCAGGCCTTTTGGCCATGTAGACGATGCCGTATTCACCTCTCGAGAGCGAGGAAAAAAGGTGGTTTCTGAACTACATCTTCCATAAACATACCATTTCTTGGACCACATTCATTTGAAACAGTTGGAGAAGATGTTCAGACAGCTCCTCTGCGTTTGGATGAGCATCATTCAATTTTCGCACAGACACTATTAAAACGGCAATTTCATCAAGTAGAGCGAATTTGGACGCAATGTCTTACGCAGATCACCTTACCAGAACTAGGGCGCATCGCAGATTTGGGCAGATCTTCAGGGAGTTCCACTACAACTGCCAGATCCGGCTTTCACGATTATGATGGATGTGAGTCAGACGGGTTGGGGCACCACCCTAGGTCCCGCAGACTTGAAGTGTCAGGGTCTTTGGGACCCTCGGTTCCTAGAGAAGCACATAAACATCAAAGAGATGATGTCAATATGGCTAGCTCTTCAACATTGGATTCACATAATAGCAAACGTCCATGATCAGATTTTTTCGGACAATTCAACAGTAGTAGCTTACATCAGGAACCAAGGCGACACTCATTCAATGCCATTATGTGAATTAATGGATTCTCCTATACATCATGAATCATCATGTTCATCTTTCTGTCCGTCATATACAAGCTTTCTGAATGTACTAGCAGACTTGCACTCTCGGAAAGGTCGCCTGTTGCCATCGGAGTGGACTCTCAACAAGTGAATATTCAGGCAGATTTGCTACCAGTGGGATCGTCCCATGATATATCTATTTGCGACACTCCGGAACAATCAGTCACTGACGTTTGTGTTGCCATGCCCAGTCCTTCGTGTGAGTAAATTTTATGGGTGCAAAAAAGTGCATTGTGAGTGCAAATCACACTCGCAAAATTGTGTCACAAACGTTTTCCCACTTTCATTTTTTATTTCACTTTCGAAGCCAATAAGATCCTTGAAGGACCACTTCTGTAACGTTGATAGAGTCACCATTGGCATCTGGAAAATGTAATCAATTCAGAAAAGACAAACAGCAAAAACACCGACGATAAAATTTCTCGCTTGTACACAAATCTTTGAAGAAAGGGAAACAAGGTGAAATTATTTGGTACAAACGATTAGGTGTAGCAGATGATTTCACTACTGGCTGGCTAATCACAGTTGGACTATCTGTTTGTTCTGATTAAATTAGCATTGTACTTTCGGTTTCGTTTGCTGGATGAATTGGGATGTGGAATGACATGCACTGTGAATAAAGGAAACTGGAAATGTTTCAGTTTTCACTGACAATATCGATTCGGACCTCTTGCGAAGCGGATGGTGATATGGAGGGGGGGGGGGGGGGGGCATATAACAGCAGTTTTGTTTTTGTTTTTGTTTTCCCATTAACCAATGGACAGTAACGAAATAGATGTCCATTCTGACTTGAAGTGTGGCAATGCTAGTGAGTTGGGTGCAATTTAATTGAAGTTGAACTGTTTGATGACGGGCGCAGTTTTTTGCACTCGTCTTTTTTAAATTACAGGCGCTTGCGAGCGCAATAGCACCCATCTCACTCGAAGGACTGCATGCCCAGATCATCGAGTGTTCGCAGTAGACATGTCGATCTCATGGGACAAAATGATAGGATATGCGTATCCTCCAACTCCATTGATTCAGCAGATTCTCTTAAGATCAAACAGTCTTATTGCAAAATCCTGCTAGTAGCACCTCTTTTGTTACAGAAACCTTGGATCAATCTTCTCAGGTGTCTATTATGGGACATTCCCCGGAAGCTTCCTCCACGAGAGGACCTTCTTTATCAGGGGAAGTATTTGTTCTTCATGTCCTTTTCCGCTCTCAGTGGCATTATGGAGTCGGTCAGACTTGAGGGAGCCTTGCGATTGCTCTACTGTTTGATGACTAACACAAGAACGATTCAAGTAATGTGAGTGAGGGGGGTTCGATATGATTTTGACTTGTCACGGACCGCCCCCGAAATAATTCATTGTTTCTAAGGTCCATAACATACAATAATGCATCTGCCTAATAATGCATTTATTATGCGCGTGAGCATTAAAATCTTGCATGTAATTATCTGAATACCAGTTAACTGACTAGACAGCCTCCCAGGTACCCAAAGGCTAGCAATTTATTGACAATGAATCATGCTTGTATATGACATAAAGACGAACAACCACAGGAAACCAACCAACTAGAATGTGGATGTGCCCATGAGGTCCCCATAGAACATGACCCAGCCGCTAATCGAGAAGCCATGAAATGCATGTATGTACTTAAATGCATACGAGGCTTACAGGAAGAAAACTATGTCTTGCCCGGTAATCGCCTCTTAACACATTGGCGGTGTGTAGAGGGGGGGGGGGGGGGGATTCAAAATCTTATCAAACCCCTTCACCTACATTACTTGAATCATTCTTGTGTTAGTCATCAAATAGTATAGGAACCGCAAGGCTCCCTCATGTCTGACCGACTCCATAATGCCACTAAGGGTGAAGGACATAAAGAAGCTCCTTTCGTCCGTCATCGAGGTCCGACTTCACGGGCGAAGAGTGGTCCCTTCTTCATGCAGCAGTCTGGATATCCAAAGTCGGATAGCTAGGATGTGGTTGTGTGTGCTTTAATAACGTAGTGGAGGAAGCCATGACTGAAGCCAATCCTGGCTGCAGACTAGACAGAGCGTCCTGAGCGGTGTGCGGACGTATGCTCCATCTCGTGCAAGTTTCCAACCAGAAAACTTCATTTTGACTTGTGAAACGTAGCGGAGGAAGCCATGACTGAAGCCGACCCCGGCAGCAGACTAAACAGAGCGCCCTGAGTGGAGGGCAGACATATGCTCTGGCTTGTGCATGTTTCTCATAACAACATTTGGTCCCAATGTTAGAGAGGGGCCTCTCCTGCTCACGGTCTATTAGACCTTGCCGAGTACAAGAAACTTGCTGACTTCCTCTCTATTTCCATCGTCGCTGGGTGAGCATATTAATATTAAAGTGCTCTCTCTACCCACATCTACACTTCCTTCGACCTCAATGGACTTACCTGGCGTCATGGCACCCACGGACGGAGTACCGCTTCACTGGTCGAGCTAGCTGCTTGCAAGAGATTAAAACCCTTAACAAAAGGCCCTAACTCTTGCAATCATAAGCACTGCAGCTAGCTCTATATGTTCAGTGGAGTGTGATGACTGTAGCACACTTGGATGGATGTCAGAATATCATCACCATGTTCATGTTCCTCTGAAATAGAAACTGACAAAATGAATTATAACGTGGTGAGTGGCCTGGCCTCAGAACCTCACCGCCAACAACGTACCGTGACACCAGTCTCCAACATTAGTCATTCCAGTGAACACAAGCATGACAAGAGTCCGCAGGAGTGCTTTGACTAAAGTCGAAATCAGACTCCAAACTCCACAACATAATAATATATATATAATTAAGATACATGAATAATAACAATCAAAATTAAATTCTAAATATTTTTGGGAACATTAAGAGCCCAAAGGCATCCCGATAGAGCCTAAGTGTGGACAAAATCCAAATTGTTTGAGCTACACTACTGGAATAATAATCTATGTATCCTACAGTAATTCTACAGAAATAGAATATAAAAAAACTACCTATATATGAGGATGTTGTCAATGTAAACAACGTCAATGTAAACAAGATATCAGGCACACAAAAAGGCCCAAAGTCAGAAACCAATTTAAATGCTACCAGATGCAAAGCTAGATCTTCATATGAAGAAGAAACGATACATCAGATAGAAGATGCAAGACTAAACGACCTAACACCCCTAGGGTGAGGACGTAACCATGGGGAAAAACAAAATAATATTCTGTAATACAAGTTAAACGCCCAAGAAATTTAATAAAAAATTTCAATAAAAAATAGCCAAAAAGCTTAAGAGTTTAACAGGAAGGGTTCATGGAAGGGTAGAAAAGGAAGGAATACTTGACAAACAGTGGAATAATCATTAACAAAAATGATAATGTCAGGCGTATGTCCCGAAATTGGGAAACATAAAATAACTTTCTAATTATTATAAAGTTACAGCTCTGAGTCTAAAACCACCGTTGAACATTTCCATCATCCAGTAACAGCCTTGTATCCACCAATTCTTGCATTGATTTGTGTCTGGCATCCTCAAAAAAGGAGAGTTTAAAGCACAGATGTCAGTTCATTGTTGCTGACTTTAGGGCCAAACAAAGAATGATGTTTGCGCTAATTTCAGTCACTTCCTGGCGACTGCGCATGCACGGAGAGTAGAAGTATGGAGGACCAGATAGGACTTTTAATTTTTGGTTTTGCAAGCAAATTTTGGGGATTGGGGCAGGTTCAAAATTTGTGTTTGGCCCTTGATAACTTTAAGTTTTCACCAGCTAAGTCTGGGCCATTGGGTTATAGTATAAAAATATATATTGTTTGACGAAATATCACAATGATAAAC
Organism: Pictodentalium vernedei; assembly: GCA_031216915.1. NCBI lineage: Eukaryota > Metazoa > Mollusca > Scaphopoda > Dentaliida > Dentaliidae > Pictodentalium > Pictodentalium vernedei. The sequence goes on from CM062289.1 coordinate 277,933,185, forward strand.
TGCGATCTTTTGTGGACAGCCTTCCCTTCTATTTTGAAATTGATATTTTGTGTTTTAGACCACCACTCCATGACAGAACACAACGCTCAAGACATCAGGATCTACAGGTAAGTGTAATACCCTTCTGAGCCCCCAGTCACCAGCACAAGCCTTTCCCATTAACTCTTCACCTAATTAATCATCCGATCTGCCAAGTGTTATATCCACAGTAGCAATTCAAATTTTTTAAATGTTTTTAAATGTTTTTTCTGTCCAAACAATATCTTTTGTCATGTTATTGGAATGAGCTCAGTGTACACATTCTAGTGAGTGATCATCAGGTATGGCTTAAGAATAAATAATACCAACAAGCTCACTCATTTATGAAGTTTGGTTGTGTTTGCTTTAACCTTTTACCTAACATGAAAGGCAGATGACACTTGTGAACAAAATTCTTGAATAACTAATTTTTCTTCATTTTTTTGTGTCAGTACATAGCTTATGACCCCTCTTTGGAATGAGCTGATTGAGCTTGTTCCAATGAGGGGCCATAAACTATGTTTTTGAGACAAAAAATAATGAAAATTGAATGGTAATATTTGTGAATAGAGCTGGCCAGTTTTGGCTGTTACATTGAGTAAAGGGTTAAATGACAGTGAAAATTTCACATTCAGTGTCTTGGTACCATAGGAGCTTATGAAAATAGGGGAGGGGTGGGTTGTGATGCCATTTATTATATACTCTCCCAAAAAAGAAAGTTTGCATGCTAAAAAATAACACTAAAAAAAGATATATATCATTTTCATTCATGGAAATTTTATTCGATCACAGATGAATCAATTTGTGATCAACACGAGAAATTTCATTACACTACGACGAATACTCTTGGTGCCATTCAGAGTCAAAGACACTAAAGGTCAAACACAAAAGTCACACACTCAATATCTGGTATGACCTCCGTCTGCATCGACTACTGCTGTGCATCTACGCCTCATGGAAGCGAACAAGTTAGCATGGAAGTGTTGTGGGATGTTGTTCCATATTCTGATGAGGTGTCTTTGGAGTTCCACAAGCGTTGACGGTGCATGGGGAAGCCGGCGTAGCTGACGTTTCATTTCGTCCCATAAGTGCTCAGTGGGTGAGATATCGGGTGAATTTGCGGGCCAGGGTAGAACATCCACTTGTTGTTGCTGCAGATACTGTTGAACAACACGAGCTGCGTGGGGTCGGGCGTTGTCCTGCTGTAGAATGACGCCGGGGCCGTGACGTTGCAGAAATGGGACAACAGGTGTAAGCACTTCATCATGATATCTGGCTGCATTGAGATTGCCTTCAATAATGACCAGCTCAGTTCTGTTATGGGCAGTGATGCATCCCCACACCATGAGAGACCCTCCCCCATAACGGTTTTGCTCCACGACACATGGATCTGCGTAGCGTTCGTTTCGACGTCTGTACACTCTCTGGCGGTCATCTGATGATGAAAGATGGAAACGACATTCATCTGTGAATGAAACACGTTGCCACCAGTGTAAGAGATGCCTGAGATGTTGTCTACACCACTGCAGTCGAGCACGACGATGACGTAACGTCAAAATCGGACCAATTCCAGGTCTTTGAGGACGTAAGCTGTATTCTCTCAGCCGGTTGATTACTGTTTCAGGATGTATCCGTCTCAGGTTAGGGATGTTCCTGGCTGTCGTCGTTGCCGTTTGTTGCCGGTTCCGGAGATGGACGACACGGATATACCGATCTTGTGCAGGGTTGGTAACTCGGGGTCTCCCGGAGCGGGGTCGGTCTCGAACGTCATCATGTTGTGCATGTCGATGGACTAGCCTGTCTACAGTGTTACGGTGGCAGTTCAAATGCTGGGCAACCTCTCTGTGTGTTCTGCCAGCTCTAATCATACCCAGGGCAAGGAGACGTTGATTCATTGTCAATCTTGGCATGCTAATGTGGAGTCATTTTAACAGCAGCGCAAGTTTGAATGTGAACGATAGGAAGGCCTTACTTTAGTGTTTAAATACCCAAGGATTCACACTGCTGCATGAATTTTCAGACTCTCCACGTGCAAAACATGCCTTTTAACAAACGTGCAGCACGTCATTTAACGTTAATGCAATTTTAACGGGGAAAGCTGTTTTTGTGTTCAATATAACTTATTCATGAACAGGTTAACACTCTTTACACCTACAAAATTATTTTTTTGGAGTTTGATCAATTTCTGCAATGCACACTTTCTTTTTTGGGCGAGTATAATTGGAAAACAGCTTGAATTAAAATTTTTAGTTACTCGAGAATTTTTTTTGTGAGTGTCGTCTGCTACTAGCTATGGGTCAACTGGAAACAAATCTCCTGAATGTCCCAAACTTTAGAGCATAAAAAAAATATAGTTTTCTGGAAAAAATGTGTGTCCCAAATAATAGAGTGTCCCAATACATAGAGTAAATACGGTACCATGCAGTGGTTTCTAATCAAGTTGTGGCTGCCTTGAAATACAGCCAAGTATTGACTAGAAACCACTGCAAAGCCCCAGGACAGAGCTTGTGGTACAGAAATTTTCAAAAATTATCTGTGTCTTAACCCTTTGAACCCTGGTGGTATCTTCCTTGTCAGTTGAATGGCAGCAGTTGGAAGAGTTCATATTCATTATTTGGAGATAGACCAATTAATATTTTCAACGTGAAATATTGATTGTTCTACCACACACATTCACTTAGCAGCTAGCATTTTTAATAAAATTATAATGTATCATATTCCTGGGCTAAAAAAGTTTACAAATTCTTACTGATGTTTCTGATTTGGTATGTAAAGTGTTTCAGTTCTGGGACCATTCCTAGAAATTATTTTTTTTCTCTGAAATCAAATTATATCTTACTTGTTGGATACATATCAAAGTGTGCATGCCTCTAAGGTATATGTGATTTGCCTTATTTATTATTTTCAAAATGTCAGAGTTCTAATATAACCGTTTTATTGATACAGGCATGCCTAAAGAAGCTCTAGATAGAAAATTGATAGAAACATAGTATTCCAACAAGTTGTATTATCAGTTATTTGAGGCGTTTTATTGTCAGTCAAGTTGTGATGAAGTTTGATAAAGGCAAGTGGGTAGGCAGCGGTAAACAATTGGTTTCTGGGCAGTACCTTCATTGCTCTTTAATGTAGGTTTTACTATTTTATTGATTTTGATGTCTGCAATCTGTAGGCGAAAAAAATAGGCCTCCACTCTTAATTTAACCCTAAGCACTCTGGTAGTGCAACAGAAATTTCTCCAACAACTCTGTTTTCCCTTGTTTAACTATGAATTTAACCAATTATGTCTTGTTTGACATAGCTCACTGAGCTCTGTCAAACCAGGTATATTCGGTTAAATTTCAAACTGCATTATGGGAAATATTTGCTGTTGAAAACCTTGCCATTTTGACATCAGGGAGTAGAGGGTTAATATTCTGCTTGATTCGATCAAAAATAAACTTGGTTTGTTGATTTGGCATAGTGAGAGGAAAAACCCAATCATTCATCAGTGACCTTGAACTTGAAATTGTGTTTTGCTCCATCAGTTAAGATCTATTTAAGCAAACTGAAGCACAGTTGATATATAGGTTGGACATGATGAAAGAAAGAACCTCATTCAATTTGATGTAGTTGTGCCAAAGGTGATGGGTACAGTGACGTTGAAATTGATTTCCATTCCTTAACTAGAATTTCTGCTATTTAAAATTTTCCTTCACCAATCGAAACCAAACTTAACAGTTGATTGGGCATAATGAGTAGAACACAATTCATTTTGGAGTCATTGAGCCAAAGGTCAAGGGCACAGTGACCTTGAACTTTAATTTGGTTACGGCTCCACAATTGGAGATGTTTTTAACTAATATGGGGCACCTGTGATATAAAGTTTGAATGTGATGGAAGAAACAGCCCAATTCACTTTGAAGTTTTTGTAGCTAAAGGTCTACTGGTAAGTCACAGAGACCTTGAAATTCATTTCTATTCTGTAATTAGAATTACCCCAAAATTTAGATTGGTCTTCATTTCAAAAGAAGTCCATGAAATGTGAATTTAATCTTGTCAAGGTGAAATACAACATTACACTTATAACTGCATATGTATGACAGGGGAGATTTCAATTTTCCCCTGCCAAAAAATTCAATATTTCTGTTGTTATCAAAACGTTTGTATAAATTTTAAATCATTTTATTATTATTATTTATTTATTGGTGTTTAAGGTCACATATTTATGCACAATGGCTAATCATGACTGTGATAGTGTTATGTGTGGAGGAAGCTGGAGTACCCTGGAGAGAACCACCGAGCAACGGCGAGCAACTGTCAGCTCCCCAACATACTAACTCCACACAAGCAGGGTTAGCATTGGTTGAAGACAAGTGTACCATCATCGTGCAGTACGCCTTAGTACACAACACCAGCATGCCCCCACGTGGGCAATGAAGATGAAGTGTCTTGCCCAAGAACACAAACGTGGTTGCCGCAGGTGGGATTCGAATCGAGGACCTCTCGGCTTGCAGCCTGCACCTCTACCTACTGAGCCAGCACGCTCCCAAATCATTTTATTCCACATCTTAACTCGAACACCTCATCTACTAGTACCAACTAGTTTTTTTCCCCTGTGTTGATGATAGCACATGAATAGAGGACCTTTAACCCTTTACCCAATGCGGATGATTTCAAAATTTATTACTTTAAATATCATTTTTTTAATTTTTTCAAAAAATTTCAACAAAACCATATCATGTGACCCCTCTTTGGAATGAACTCGACGATCTCATTCCAAAGAGGGGTCACATGATATGGTTTTGTTGAAATTTTTCGAAAAATAATATTTTTTAGCTACTGAATTTGCATTTTACGCGGGCAGATGCGGGCGATTCGTTGGGTAAAGGGTTAATGAGGTGCGATGTGATATGAAAATTCTCTACTGAGTTCACTAAAATCAATCTGAGCCAAGGTTTGCCGAAGGCTCAAATCGATTTTAAGGAACAAGGCTAAGAAATTTCATGTCAGATCATGATGAATTTAAGATTCTTTTTATCACATATTGTGTAATTCAGCTTTTTACCTAATGTAATGACTAAAACTGACCAGCGCTGTTCACAAAAATCTCCAACAAAATTGTATTATTTTTTAAAATTTTTGGTTCCAAAACATAGCTTTTGGCCCCTCATAAATGGAACATGTTCGTCAAGCATGTTCCAGTGAGGTGTTATAAGGTATGTTTTCGAGACAAAAAATGAAAATATTTAGTTATTCTGGAAATGTTTTCTGATAATGCCATATGCTATTTGTATTAGATAGAAAGTTAAAGAAAAATAAGAGAAGATCAATTGAATTCTCCTTCTGAAACCAACTCACTCACAACATTACCACGTCAACATTGACTGCTAATGTTACTCCTGTATTAGACATGTTGTGAATGATATTTTCTGTAATGAGCAATTTGATGGTGATTAAATTTTAGTTCTTGATTGTGTTATTCTGTTGTAATTTATAGACGTAGTTACTGTATCAAGGTGCCCTCATGGAAGGAGAACCATATGGATTTAATGGCTTGTCTAAAGGGCAAGGTCACTGAAACTAAACTTCACAGAGAGTAGGTTTTGTGATGCTACCCTGCAGGGTTGAAACCCAAATTCACCCTCTGGGGACCTCATTTTGCAGATGACAGTCTGCTTATATTCAGGCTTGTCGCTTATATTTTTCAAGAATTGTGCAAGATGAAGGATTAAAGAATGCCACATAATTAGGATAAAACAGCATAAGAAATATATTTGAAAAACTCAAGCTGTTTTCCAATTTTTTTTAACAAAACAAAAGTTGCAATCTCTTCTTGGAATGAAGTAAATGAACACATTTCGTAGAGTGACCATAAAGTTTATTTTAGAGAAAGTGACATTGAATTTAGATTTGATTTGGGAATTTTTTTTCCTGTTGCAAGTTATATAGCTAACCCATTACTCAGGAATATCTACCTTGTACTACAAACAAACATTGAGATTTTGTTATTTTAAAAAAAACAATTTGTTCAAATAGGCAACATTACTGGTGATAGGGCAGATTGGACTAATAATAATGCCCTACCCTGCCCTACCAATAATTTTCCAAATGAAAAAAGCATTTTGTTTCCTTTTGCCTTCAATATATCCTACCAATAATAAGGTCAAATCCCCACATTCCTTCAGCAAGCATTCCATGTTAAGCCTGACTGTTTACAGTTTGGGGCTATATTCATGACTTTCGTCTGTCTGTCCGTCCATCTGTCTATCTGTCTGTCCATCTGTTAACATTTAGAGTTTTGGTTAAAGTTTGTGGTTAAAGTTTTTTAGTCAAGGTTAAAGTTTTTTTTCTTTTAAATTAATATTAATTACTATTGATTGTATCATTCTCATTATGTTTCATGTTATTTTGGGATACATTTAACCATTTTATGCATGGCAAATTAACTTGCAACTTCCAGGTTAAAAAGTTTTTGATTAAAGTTTATTGTTTACAAAGTTACACCTTTAATTCTTCAAACAGTTCAGTGCAATGTCCCTGTTTCTCATTTGGGACAATGTCTACTGTCTACTGAACCTTTCTACAGTGATTTTCATTAATATTGGCATGATTTTAACTCCTCTTAAACATGTTTTCAGACTTAGTTTCTTTGTATTTGAAATTAGACTTTGCCACATACTTTCTTACTTTAATTCTTATATAGTCAATACAACTTAATGATTGCATTTACATCAATGATTACATCAATAATTTCTTTTATTGGTTTTAGGAAATATTTAAACCTTTTTTTGGCAGTCAGTTTTACTTAGTATTCCCAGCTTAAAGTTTCGGATTAAAGTTTTGCTTTTCAAGGTTGTACCTTTCATTCTTCAAACACTGTTTTACAGCGACATTGATTTTCATTTGGGGCAAGGTCTACTGAACCTGTATACAGTGGTTTCAAATAATATTGGCATTAATTTAACCCTTTTCAAAACGGTTTTCGAACTTAATTTCTCAAAATTTGAAATTAGGCTTTTACTACATACTTTGTTAATTTATATCCCCCCCCCCCCCCACAAGTGAGGGATATAGCATACAGCTCTGTCCATTCGTCCTTCCATCTGTCTCCGTCTGTGAGTCCATCCATCCATTTGTCCGAACCTTGTTTATGGCATAACTTGAACAAAAGTTAACAGATTTCAATTCTTGTCAGTACATGTCTCTACAGCAGCAATGTCTATGTCAAGTTTGATGACCACCAATATCAAATGAAAATTGTTTTAAGTTATTGCTCTGCCCCTCCCCCCCCCCCCCCCTCCCGCCAGTTAGGCATTTTTTTCTTTGCTTCAAAATGCATTTTGAAGTATTTAGAGTGATTACATGCAGAACTTTTTTTTAACTCCTATACTCCCCCCCCCACCCCGATGCCAATTAGACACTTTTTTTCCTTGGTCCAAAATGCATTTTTAAGGATTTAGAGTGACTACATGCAGAAAAAAGTTTACTCCTATAACCCCCCCCCCCCCTTCCCCTCCTACCACCCCCTCCCCTCCTCCTCCTCCCCAGGGCCATTTAAGCAATATTGTTTCTTTGGTCCAAAATGCATTTTGAAGGATTTAGAGTGACTACATGCAGAAAAAATTTGACTCCTATGACCTCCCCCTCCCTCTCCCCTCACCCCCTCCAGTTAGGGTGCCAATTAGGCATTTTTAGCCTGACTGTTTACAGTCAGGGCTATAGTTATGAAGTCTGTCTGTCCATCGTCAGTTCATCCATCTGTCCATCCATCCGTCCATCCATCCGTCCATTTGTTAACATTTGGAATTTCGGATAAAGTTTGTGGTTAAAGTTTTTTAGTGAAGGTTACAGTTTCTTTTCTTTTTAATTAATATTAATTACTATTGATTGTATCATTCTCATTATGTTTTATGTTATTTTGGGACATATTTAGCCCTTTTTTGCAGTCAGTTTGACTTAGAACTTCCAGGTTAAAGTTTTTGGTTTAAGTTTTTTATTTACAGACTTACATCTTTAATTCTTCATCAATCTTGTTCCATTAATAGGTCATGAGGTATGTTTTGGGGTAGAGAAATGAAAAAATAAAATTTGAATAGCAATTTTTGTATATCACAAGTGCAGATATGGCAGATTCGTTACGTAAATGGTTACCAAAAAATGGCTCAGACTATTTTGTGTCTAAGTATTGCCATTGCTGGGACAGTCGGGCTGTATGCTTGACATCACTCTAGTATTTTATAACTACCAAAAATAGCTCTTCAGTACTGGTGACAGAATTTTATTTTGGCTAGTGGTAGGTTGAACTGAATGACAGACAAGAGGATGGCACATCCCAACATGATGAAAAGTATGCCTTCGATTAGGTGGTGTGTAGCATCCCACCCCCCTTCTGGTTAGGCTACAACTGGTCTGGACATGGATGAACCTCTCTTCTGCATGGTGATGTACAATATGTAGGGTATGGGTCAAAGCCTGTGTGCTTTGCCTCCAGGTGATTCGGTCGACAGCAGTCAATTCTGTAAAATTACCAGCCAATTAGTGACCACAAAATGGCTTACACCAAACATGTTTTTCTAATTTTGAGAGATTATATTGGATGTGGTGTGAGGGTCCTGCATGATGAGATAAAGGACAGTTCTGCATTTTTGCCAATGCAAGTGACTCTTACATCGCATCCACTGCATAATACCCAAAATTTCCTAGGATTGTTCACACGCATGCTACTGTATTCTGGAATCGGTTGGGTTGGATTTTGGCATGGGTTAGATGAGTATGAGCCTGACTGGGCTCATGTTCACTTGAACCAGCTGGTTTCAACTGGTTTTCGGTCTAGCTGCACATTGAAATCAGTTGGGTTGGGGCATGGCCCAGGTTGGCTGGGTTGAGTCAAGGCGAGCCTGACTGGGTTCGTGTTCGCTCAACCCAGTTGGTTTGGGTTGGTATTTGGGCGGGCTGATTGTGGAGTGTGGTGTTACGTTTTATGATATGATTGCCCATGAAATTGTAGGATGTCACCGAGAGGGAGGTCGCGGTTATGTCTTTGCTGATACAGGACAATGAATCTGTTAAAATCAGTACTTGTAATTGGATTTGAATGCTGACCTAGGTATTTATATATCCCCAAACTCGGAAAGTGGCACGCTTTGTGGACAATCCATCCACCACCATTACTTCAATGCGGGCTACTTAAACTAGTACAACTGTCATATATCTTTGTTGGTTTTGTATTTCTTTTCTTTTCTTTGCACATTTATCATTAACAAATACTTTCTCTCTCTCTCTCTTAAACCTATATTTACAATATATACTTGAACAAACACATAGTGACCCAGCTCCTTGACAAACTTAATGATTAGTATACACTTGCTATCTATCATATCTGATATAATCTGTTTATAATATTATTATATATATGGAAACGACAACAATAATCCTGCGGCTTACTGTCGAATCCAATCCACATACTGTTGTACATTACTACCAGACAAATACTATTGGAAATAAATATTGTTTAAACTGATCTACATGCAGTTTTCTCATCAATTGTTGTTTGCCCAAAAATGAGAGTCTCTCTGCACAAATATTCCATAAATATAAAGATCGTCATGAAGTGTGAATGCATTTGTCAGTACGGCTGAAGTGCCAGTATGGTAGGATAGAATGAGATGCACCTGTATTGGATATACTGATGCCAAATAAGTCCATAAACAATTTTTTTTATACCATTCACAGGTGTTTACTCTATAATCTTCATGCAATTAACATGTCAAATTGGTACCTAAGGTACGAGAAAAGATTTTGGGTTTGGAATTTATATTCGATTACCAAGGATATTCTCTGAAGAGATATCCCAAATATGTGGGTGCCACTGTATTCTGTATTTATCAATAGCATAATAGATGCAACTGTTCTTAAAATTGCATAACATCAAGTTGATGTTTATATAACTGTTGTTCCATTCATCTAAGTACACACTGCTTAAAGGTCAGGTGATTACACAGGAAGTGAAGGTTGGCTCCCCTGCTCCCCAGTGCCAAAACCAAAGTACAGCCCCTGTTAAAACTTAGCTCAGGACACCTCCTCATTGGAATAAGCTCGGCAAGCTCATTCCAATAAGCAATCATAAGCTAAGCTGTGTTTCTTGAGTAGAAAATGAAAATTTTTATTTGCTTATGTTTGGTAAAGGGCTAACCCAAGAGACGGGAGATTTTTTAGATGTTTTTGTGCCTCCGAAAATTTTTTTTTTTTTTGGGGGGGGGGCATATAGTGTTTGTCCATCCATCCATCCATCCATCCATCCATCCATCCATCCATCCATCCATCCATCCATCCATCTATCCATCCGTCCATCCATCTGTCCATCCATCCATCCATCCGTCTGTCTGTCTGTCTGTCTGTCTGTCTGTCTGTCTGTCTGTCTGTCTGTCTCTACGTCCATCCATCCATCCGTCCGTCCATCCATCCGTCCGCCCGTCAGGAAGGAAGGAAGGTTTTCATGTCTGCTCCATAGCTCTGAGATGCTTCGTAGGATTTTGTTGAAACTTGGTATATATGTTGCTTATGGGGAGACGATATGTCATGCACAAAAATTTTGTTGTTCAATGGAGGTCAAGGTCACAGATCAAGGTCATTGCCACACCAGGGGCATAGTCACTTCTGAGTGACAATCTCTTGTTTTGATTTGCAGTTGTTTCTAGGCAAATCTTGGCTGCCTTTTTAGGCAGCCAAGACATGCCTAGAAACATCTGCCAAGGCACGTAAAATGAAGCTTACAAGTTTGTTTTGGGCCACCTGTTTTGTTGCAGAAAAAATTATCAAATTGCAGTTAGGCCTTCAATTATCAAGTTGGAATACCACACTTCAAGGGTTAAAGTTCCGGAAGATTCCTTAAAAAAAAGATAGAGAGTAATTAGCAATTTATTGATTTTAAGATTTGATACCACCTGATTGCTGCTGAACTGTGACCCAGAGTTATTGAACAAGATAATAAATAAAATTTTATTAGATAGGAACGAAATATCATGCTCCCTTTGATGTGAAGTCAGTGTTATATACTATCTGACCTTTGCCATGCCAAGGAATCATGTTTTAGTCTTTATATAGATTTATTTTTCCCGTGTCTCATCAAAAACATTACTGATGTGACAGTGGCCAATAATGTTGGTGGTTACTATAGTGGTTATACATCCAGCAAGCTAACACTGTGATCAGCTCTAACAATTGAATTGCCAGTTCTTTACAAAAAGAAAATGCAGGTGGAGTGATATTTTGCTCCTTTGATTTGAGTTTAGTTGAGTCAGTTGCACCCATTATCCCTCCAACTCAACTAACCAAATTAATATATATCTCCCACGACTTTCCCTTCCTCTGATGGGAAGAGAGGTACAATAGTGTTCCAATAGTTTTACCTATTGAGTTTTCTATAAATAATCATACACTATTCCTGTGCACTATAAACTCTCAGAAAATAGCCGTGGAATATTCTAGGATGAACAGAACACAATTTTTTTTCTGGAATCAGCTTTTGTTATTTCTAAGTTGAAGAATGAAAATGAATGTCTTCAGCAAGGTCCTTGACAATAGACAGTGTACTTTAGGATTGGAATCCTGATGGGTAGCATTATTCTTCCTTGGTTTGTTGGATATAACATAATAATTATTGCATGGCATGTCGCTGACTGTACCAACATATTGGTTATTGAGGAAGAATAGTCCACTTGCCTCTGTAGACAATTATTCCTTGAGGACCAAGCCTGAATATAAGCAGACTGTTATATGCAAAATGAGGTTCCCAGAGGGTGAACTTGGTGATGCTACCCTGCACAGCAGGGTAGCATAACAAAATTTACCCCTGTGAACCTCAGTCTGAATCAAGGTCTCAAGCTAAAACAGAAAGATGTACCTAGAGGATAAATTGGCCCACTGTCAGGGATAGCATCAGCAAATTCACCCTCTGGGAACCTCATTTTGCAAATGACAGGTTGCTTATATTCAGGCTTGCTCATTGAGGACCATTATGTTGGCATAGTCATCTCCAAACCATGCAATATCTTTAATGTTGTTCACATTTGCAAAATATGAATTTACAGACTGATTGACAAGGATTTAGAAACTGAAGAGGCAGAAGGAGCACATGCCTCGAACCCAACATTTCTTTCAAAAGTTGTTGAAAGAAATTTTACATCATAACACTACTACCCCTCATGACTTGAGTGCAGCAGTTTCCTGAAACCTGAATTTTTCTTTTGGTTTCCCGACATTTCAATCTTATTGTGAACTTGCAGGCCCCCATGTTCCAGAATAGTATATCTTTTAATTGAATAAATTTTAAATGTATATAACTTACAAACACCAAACCATTTACCATGCCTTCAGTACAAATATGGGGGCGCGGTGGCTCAGTAGGTAGAGGTGCAGGCTGCAAGCCGAGAGGTCCTCGGTTCGAATCCCACCTGCGGCAACCGCGTTGTGTCCTTGGGCAAGACACTTCACCCCCATTGCCCATGTGGAGGCACGATGACGACGTGTACTAGGCGTACTGCACGTCGATGGTACGCATGTCTTCAACCAATCTAACCCTGCCTGTGCTGCAGTGCGGAGTTACGATGTTGGGGAGCTGGCAGCTGCTCGTCGTTGCTCGGTGGTTCTCTCCGGGTACTCCGGCTTCCTCCACCCGTAAAACTGTCACGGTCATGATTAGCCATTGTGCATAAATATGTGACCTTAAACATCAATAAATAAATAAATAAGTACAAATATGACCTGTTAATTGCATATAGATTATAGATCATGTTAATTGAATACAAAAATTTTGTAATCTGTTGAAGAATTACTCCAGCATCCACTGAATTCCCCATATTTATTGACATTTTTGGCCTCACTACATCCAGTGCAGGCATTTAATCTATTATACCTTGTTTGACAGAGCTCAATGATAATAGAATAAATGCTTAGTGTATAACAAGATAATGGGAAAATGATCGTTTCCTGCTTCATGAGACGTGTTTTTCAGACAAAAATGAAATTTTATTTGTTATTAAGGACATTTTTTTTTTTAAAGTGTCTTCCACTATTTGTCATAGGGAAAAGGTTAACCTGCTGCACACTAATTTCAAAATACTGAAATTACGAGCAGCAAATTTTACCCACAATGCAACTAGGAATTTGTCTGCTTCAGTCTTGTTCAACAGAACTCAGTGAGCTCTTTCAAATAAGATTTAATTGGTTAATTTCTTATGTGCATTATGAGAAAAATTTGCAGGTAGAAATTTTGATATTTTGATATCAGTGTGCAGAGAGTTAAATATGAGGGAAAGTGTTGAACATTCAGTCTCTCACCTATCTATCAACTCATTTAAATCTACATTTATGTCATGAGCATAAATGTCTTTATGGGAGATACGCAAAGTTCAATCAAAGGTAAAGAAGATAAGAAAGTTCAACAGTTCGAGTTACAGATGGGACAGAAATCAAGTCACGGAAAATTCCCCTTTTGAATATTTAAATTTTGGCATCTGATTGACGTATAATGTACTTCAATATCCCTGGCAATTGTCTAATTCCAGGCATTTCCCTTACCAATGTTGGCACCTCCACAAAACTAGAACAAACTATACCCCCCATTGTTTCGGCTAATTGAGTCCCGCGAAATTTCAGGAATGCCCATTGGTCAATTCTTGGACCCGTCTGAATATCGCAACACTGCGGCAGCATTCTCCAGCTTTCTGTGGAAGGGACAAGTTGCCATTTTTTCCCACCACCTCCCCATCGCCACCAGAACCTGGTCTCCTCTGCTTTTGTTTTCTCACTGCCAGTCACGCTTACTGCCTTTTCCCCTGTGCTTCACCAGTCTTCCCAGAATATGATGCCTGCCAGTTCGGTGGGGAGGTTGGCTACATACTCAACTGTGCGAGCCCTGAAGATTGTATTCCTGCAGTTTCCTGAACAACGTGGGCAAGACTACAGATTCCTCTGATGCATGCCACTGGATACATGGGTCGCCGTTTTGATCGTCACTTCTACTTCTAACCCCCTCGCCTTAGAAGCTTCAGGCGGCACAGTGATTGCGGCTTTTGCAGATGGGTGTTCAACACGGTGCCTTTGGAACTCAGCTCCCTGTATTTTGGGCGGGGATGCATATATATGTGTATCTCGGTTCGCGGCTACCCAGCTGAGTGCTTCAAGGATATTCCACTTACTGTGGGTTTGGTGTACCTCTGTAAGGCATTTGACTCAACTCCCTGCATTTTGGGCAGGGATGTATATATTCACAGGTATCTGTAATGTGCTATTCCATGTGTTTCAGTAGAACCCTGCATGCTGGGTGGGGATTCTTTAGGACATTCAGGTGTGTAGCTGTAGTTGTGTTTTTGACTATATCTTCTGAACCTTGTGACTCTCTCACCCTGCATTCTGGGCAGGGATATATATATGCACAGGTAATGACGTTTATTATGCTTCTACCTTATACTTGTTGCTGTAGTACCCTGCATGCTGGGCGGGGATTTTTCAAACTTTCATTTTTTCTTTTTCTATTCATTACCCATATTCTCTCTGTTTCCCTGCATCCTGGGCAGGGCCATTGACTATGTGTACATGTAGCATTAATGTTAATTTTCACAACTTTGTACTCTTTGTTTCCAATGTTCATCATTGTGAGCTTATAAATCGATATATGTCCATGCATGGCATGTATTTGCTCCACCTTTGACAAAATTGGACATATGTATATATATAAGCTCACATCAGTAAGGGGCGGAGCATTTTGGGCTCCAACATTGTAATTGTTCTGGGTCAAGCCTTGGTGGGCATCCTGGGCCCGTAAGCTGACCTGCTTGGAAAAATTCTAAATAAAAGTTTGGCCACCGCACCCGGTGGCCCTGATCAAACATCACCCACGTGTTCTGTGCTTTTTGTCAAACAAGCTTAACCCCAGAGGACATCATGTATGGTGTTGTGTATCCTACCATAAATTCTGTTGTTATTTTGTTTAATATTCATGATGGGGTTTGGCATCAAACCTCAACTTTGTGATCATTTCTATTTTCAATTTTTGTCAAATAAATCCTTTCCTGTTACTTGTATACACCTGTCAATTGCATATTTTCCGCTGGCAAATTGGCTGTTCAATTAAGAGGGTTTCACTGTACTAATTTCTTCAGATCACAAAGTGTAGTTTGAATTGTTTATTGAATTTTTCTTCCCCTTGCAAACATTTTAGACTTTACTGAATCACTAATGTATCACAGACATATAATTTTTGAGAAAGTGTCATTGGAGAGTTTTTCAGTTAAATTGAAATCTCAGAGATTCCAAAGTTTCATTATTGATTTTTTGTTCTGCAAACAAGCTAATTTCCCTTCTTTGTAATTAAATACCTTGAAGATAAAAACACTTTCTACCCAATAATCTGCAATGGGAAGATACAAGATTCAACATCTTTGTGAAAACCATTTTCAAAGAATTCCAAAGGAAGAACCCTTAATTTGTATGCCTTGCGTTATTGGAATTTTTCCCTGATGGATTACAAATTTATGAAGAGACAAGTTTTTTTTGTATAATATCTTTGCAAGACTTAATAGAAAGGAATAATTTGTTTGCCAAACTAAAAAATATGTATGCCCAGTTGAAGTTTTTTTTAAATATTATTCTACAACTTTGCCATAGCAACACTGCTTATAGGTAATAAAATCCATCCACTCAGTTTTTCATGGAAATATTTCCTGGAAGACTGCATGGAACAAAATATATATTTCGAAATCATCGCAAGGAATAGGCATACCATTGGCTATCTGCATGATGTTTGGGACCAGTGTTGGGCAGAGCAGTTGATTAATAGTTAATTTAATTCCTAGAGAACAAATCTTTAACCCCTTACCTAACATAATGTCCATAACCAGCCAGCTCTTTTCACAAACATACAAAATTTTCAAATTTTCAAAGTTTAATATTTTAAAAAAATGTTTGCCCCTTAAAATGTAGCTTATGACCTCTAACTGAAACAAGTTCATTAAGCTCATTCCATTGAGGGACCATGAGCTGTGTTTTTCACACAAAAATGAAATTTTATTTGTTATTTATGAAATTTCTTTTGCAAGTGTCTTCCACTATTTGTCATAGGGAAAAGATTAACCTGCTGCACACTAATGTCAAAGTACTGAAATTACAATTAGTAAATTTTACCCACAATGCAACTAGGAATTTGTCTACTTCAGTCTTGTTCAACAGAATTCAGTGAGTTCTGTCAAATAAAATTTAATTGGTTAATTTCCCATGTGCATTATGAGAAAAATTTGCAGGTTGAAATTTTGATATTTTGACATCAGTATGCAGAGAGTTAAATATGAGTGAACGTGTTGAACATTCAGTCTCTCACTTATCAATCAACTCATTTAAATTCTGATGTTAGTTTTTATTATTATTCATGATGGATTTTGTCATCAAACCTCAACTCCTCAACTTTGAGATCATTTCTGTTTTCAGTTTTTGTCAAATAAATCCCGACAGAGCATCTCAAAATTGTTATTTAACTCTTATTCCATTGAGTATTTTCAAAATATTTTTCATCAAATCTAGTCATGGCTGCTGTGAAGCAGCCATGACTAGATTTGAGGAAAAATTCAACTAAATTTAACCCGAGAAATCATGTTGAAAAAATCCATGCCATTTACAGGGGAATAATTTAATCAAATGTGCCCAAATTATACTTATTTCAGTGGCAAGAGAAATCCTGTCCTCGGCAGAAATATCTGTCAGCAGCATGTAAGGAGTTAATCAAGAAAACATTTTTCAAATGTTGTCATCTTATGTTAGGTGAAAGGTTAAAACATGAGGTAGAATCATATTCATGTCACAGGCCTAAATGATATTGAAAGTGTGCATGTGCCATTTTTTATTTTGTTTGCTTGATGAAGTTGTACAGGTCTTGGTTTGTTTCATTTGTTCGAATTCCATGTGGGATTTTCTGGTAATCGATGCTCATGATAAATTAGTAATTAGTGTAATGGAATTTGTCATGTCTACAATCAGTTGAAATTACATTCTTTATATATTGTCAAATTCATGTGTAAATTTTAGACAAATTCTATTTAAAAATTTCACATGGAACCGCAAGATTTTTAACAGAGTGTAAACCTACATGCTCCATATACAGTCTTGCAAATATAGGTACATGTGTTTCAATATGCTGACCTGTACATGGGTATGACTTAGATGCTGAAACAATTCACTGGTTGAGTGCTAAAAGCCACTATCATGGCTCCAGTGAAAAGTACTGAAAGCCACTTTAGCTGCTTTGCACCAAATGAATAAGCTTGCTGTTTTCAGAGTGGTGGAAGAACATTTTTATGCTCCTGATAGGGAGGCACCTTAATTCTGGGTTGTCCATCTGTCAGTCCATCCATCCATCCAACTTTATTTGTCTATCTGGAGCCATAACTCTATCATGCTTTGGTAGATTTCCATGAAACATTACACAAGGGTAAAGACCAATGGAAGGTCTTTTGCGCAGCAACACCATGCCGGAGTGACAAAGGTCAAGGTCACAGGAATGGGAAAACTTAATTCTCCCGCAGACTGTATTTGTCCTCCCGGAGCCATAATTCTATAATGCTTGGCTGATGAAGTTGTTGTCTGCTTACACACTTTCATCATTTACATTCCCCATGTTCAGGGTTTCATTGTTTAAAAGGTTAATTTATATCAGTTAACCCTTTACCCAAGAAAGTTTAAAAAAACAAAACAAACTAAATTCCACTCATACAAATATGACTACCCTGTGTGATTTGCACAGAAAAGGTACATTAGTTTCTCCAGGTGGTGTATTGCAAGTGTTGCTAATGACAATGGGATTTTGTAAGCCATTGTCTGGGTTAATCTCATAATCCCCACAAAATGTGATCATTGACTGAGGCGATATAAACCTATCGTGTCTTTGTAGCCTCTAGCATGGCCTCACATTTCTTGCATACAAAAAACATCTTGTGCTATTATGAAAAAGTCTAAATATACATGCCAGCACTCACATTAGGTTTTTGGGAACGTCATCATTATTGTGATATTGGCTTGACATTCACAATACTCTTTGCCTCATATCGAGCATTTGACATATGAACAGAAAGTTGAAAAGAGGGATACCAGAAGAAATTAATAAAAGTCCTTCTATTCTAAGAACAGAATGGATTTTTATTATATTTTTATGGTACCTCTCTTTCAAGCCTTGGCAAAAAGAAATCCACACATTATTTTAGCATCACAGCATGACACAAGTGTGTCTTTTACCCCTCCACACTAATGTAAAAGTAGCAACATTTTCAAAAACAAATTTTTCCCATTGCTCAGTGATCTCTGTCAAATAAGATTAATTTGCTTAAATTCCTAGTTGTATTATGAGAAATATCTGTAAGTTGAAATTTTGATATTTTGACCTCAGTGTTCATGCTGTTAAACAGATTTGGAATTACTTAAATTAGAAAAAAATATTGTTTGTGTCAATGAAGAAAAGTTATGAAAAATTATTCTTCATGAGTATTAAGACATGTCAATCTTTCAGTGTGACATTGTATTTGCAAAGCAGAGTGTTAAAACAACCCAAGAGTTGTCAGCATTGGTGATTCGATCTTACTCAGTTGGTACATTGAGTGGTCTGAAAGTTGCTCACAGCTACTCGATGGTCTCTCCGGGTACTCAGGCTTTTTCGACCCATAAAAATGTCCGATATGAGGTGACCCTGGCTTTTTGAAAGTGCTGTTAAACTCAAATAAATAAAAAAAGTCACCTACTGGACTATCATTTTTATGAAAATTAAACATTCCATCCATCACACAGGACAGTGATAGACTGGCTCAATGGTAGACTGTTGGATTTCCTTGCTAGAGGTCCCGAGTTCGATCCCCATCCGGTACGACCCACGTTGTGTCCTTGGGCAAGGCACTTTATCCCAGTTGCCTACATGGGGGCATGATGACGCTGTGTGCTAAGGCGTACTACACGTCGATGGTGCACATGTCTTCAGCCACTGTAATCCTGCTTGAGTGGAGCTTGAACAGAGTTAGAATGTTGAGGAGCTGACAGTTGCTCATCGATGCTCGGTAGTTTTCTCAGGGTACTCCGATTTCCTCCACCTGTAAAACTGTCACAGTCACAATTAGCCATTGTGCATAAGTATGTGACCTTAAACACCAATAAATAAATAAATAAATCACACAATTCAATTCAATATTTATTTTGAAATAAATGTACCTTAATAGCATACAATAAATTGGAAAGCATATGCGAGTTACAAATAGTGATACAAATTATGAACAATATGTATTGATTATGTGGTACAAAAATTACAAGGAGAGGGCATAGCCAGATTGGCTCTCTACCTGCCATCTCCTTAATGCAAATCAGATTTATCTCTTGGAGATCTGCAGATCACACATGACTTCAGCATTAACTGAACAATTTTTTTTTAGAAATTGAGTGTGTGACAAAAATCACACCAAATGAATTTTTGCATCATGTTTTACCACACAAATGCTTTTTAGCTCACCTACTACAAAGTAGGGTGAGGTAATGTCATGACCCCAAGGACGGCGGCATTGGAATCGGCATCATGTCCCATTTTGTAAGAGTTTGTGTTAAAGTAAATTTCTTTTTAACTCAGTGGCCCCAGGGCTGTCAAATTGCAGTTGTGGGTTATTTTGGACAATGACTACAGTAGTTAACCCTCATTTGCTGGAAGTTTTTCTAAGATGTTTTTTTTAGGTGAAAACTTTGTCAATTTTTTGTTGTAAGAAGTTGTGTTAAAGTAAATTTCATTGCATATTATAGTGATATATATTGCTTATAGGTGTGGTTTATTGTGAGTGTAGTTTCTCCAACCCTTATACTAAGTATATGCGCTGTTATTATACCCCTGACTTGGTCAGAGGGGGTATCTAGTGGAGAGCTGTGTATGTTCGTATGTAATGCAAATGTGTCCGTCGAACATATTTGATGCTCTAGCATGGTCATTATTTCTCAGATTCAAATAATTTTTGCCTCGTACGTTCGTGCGTAATGCAAATGTGTCCATCAAACATATTTGCTGCTCTAGCTCTTTTTCTTCAATTTTTTTTTAGTTGAAAACTTTTGTAGTAGATATAGTAGACTTGCATTACTGAAAACCTTTGCAGTACAGTGGAGCACACTTAATTGTATATTTCTTAACTGAATAACCTTGTTAATTGAATATAATTTCCCAACACAAAACAATTTACCTCCATCACAAATTCGACCTGTTAATTGAAGATAGGTTACAGAGTAAACTCGTGTTTATTGAATAAAAAATTGTGTAACCTGTCTTTGAAATTACCCTGACTCTCCCCAGTTTCCTTTGTTTATAGACCTATTTGGCCTCAGTACATCCAATACAGGTATTTAATCCATTAGATCTGTCAAACAAGATATAATAGAATAAATGCTAAGTTTATCTCTAGAATACAGGAAAGTGACACAGTCCATGTTAATTGCATACTGTTAATTGAATAATTTTCATTGGCAAAGTGGTTATTCAATTAACAGGGTTCAACTGTAATATTACCTTTTGATAATCACGATATATCCCATTAAAAATTAAAAATATCCATTATTTGGAGTGATATAAATAATAAAAATTCAGCTTCAAGGAGCTTTCTTGTCACTGGATCGACTGTATCAAGCATGAATTTAGGTGAGCGGCAGGATGTAACATCTTTCTTGTTGAAAACTCAGTCATTCCAACAGTATGTTCATAACAGTAGCATATCAACAAACATTAGAAATGATCAGTTTGGCAAAATTGGTGACAAATGCTTGCAGTGCATGGGAGATCAAGGTGACAGAATTGTAAATCCTATCATTCCTCTGCTAACTTTCTTCTTGTAACAACTTCTACGACTATTATTACTCCTACTGAGATGTGGTGTCTTATTGACAAGTATGTTAGAATTGTAATAGGGAGATTGTAAGTTCTAATTTAGCTAGAATGACATGCATTGGGTTCTTGAGCCAGACTCTTGACCTCACTTACTCCTGTGGGGGTGACTGCTGCAGTGTACAAAGGCATTTACCTACATTAATAGTATATATTACTTAACTGGTGACGTACTGGATGCAGGTTTCATAAAGTAAAGACTTCATTTTCTGTGGATGTGCTTCTAGTTATCACATTAGTAAAATTATATAATCTCCATGGAATTTTTTGTGTTACAATTTATCATTGAGTGCCTATAGTGCCCATAAATTGTAACAAGGCAAAGAGATGTGAACAAAGTTTGACAACCGAAATAACTTAGTACACTAGTAGTTAAGCCAGCGCTAATCAAGATCAAGGTTTGCATTTGATAAATTTGAGGCATTTGAATGTCTGACACTTACTTGCAGCTGCTTGCTGGTTGTTCTCATACATTCTGGCTTCTGCCACTCTTAAACTTTCTGATCTGATATTACCATGGCTGATTTCAGTGTGGTTAAGTCCCTTGAAGCAAGCAAACAACTTCAGCTGAAACCGAATTTGTAAACATAATTTTCCAGAGTGTAACACTTGAAGTTGAACATTCACACCATCAATAATCTTTGTAAAATTATATTTGCTTGTGTGGTAAAAAACATTTTTTGTGAGAAAGTCCAAGGATTATCTGTAGTAGTTAACTGGTAGAGTGCTGGAAGCCCATATTTGGGGTTTATTCTTAACCCTTTACCTAACATGAAAAGCAGACGACACTTGCAAACAAAATTCTTGAATAACTATTGTTTTTCATTTTTTGTCTCAAACACATAGGTTATGACCCCTCTCGCCGAGCTTGTTCAAAAGAGGGGTCATAACCTTTGTTTTTGAGACAAAAAATGAAAAAATAATGAAAATTAATTGGCGATTTTTGTGAATAGTTCTGGCCTTTTTTGGCCGTTTCGTTGGGTAAAGGGTTAAGAGCAGGTACCTCAGTTTAAAGACTTCATATTCAGTGGATGTGCTGTATATCATGTATGAAGAGAAAATAGTCTGTAAGGATTTTCCATGTTACAATTTATTGGAGACTGCCTGTAGGCACTCTGCTTTAACTTATAACAAGGCAAAGACATGTGAACAAATGTTGATGACCAAAAATAATTCAGCACTCCACCAGTTAAGGTCCATCAAATTAATCATGGCATTGGACCAGTTAACTTGTGTATGTATATGTGTGAAGGTGAGTGTTGCAGAAAGTGATTTTGGCTTGTTTAAATGTTATAATATTTGTTCAATATTCTCAATAATGGCTTTACAAAGTGGAGATTGCTGATGGTCATTCATATGCTTGGGTTTTTGGGTTTTTTTTTTACTATTTTGATCTGTCCTCACATTTAACTCACTAGCTTTATTGCCATTATTTAGTCATAAATGATATCAGGTGATAATTAGAGCACCATGTGTGGTTTTAATGATATAAAAATATTATTATTATTATGAGAATCACACTGCAAAATCACACACATTTACATACCTTTTGACAACAACGACTCAGAACAGCTACAAACACACACATGCAGCCCTGCTAGAGTGATAATTTACATAAACTCTGTTCACCACCCCTCACCCCCTGAACAGATGCCAGCCAGGCTTCTAGGTGCAGCTCGTGACATGACTATGACCCGAGTGTCTCATAAGAATCATACCCCAACCCTATTGAATCAAGAATACCTGTAAACACACATGCAGTCACACCAGAGTGGATATAAATATGCAAATGGATAGGCATAAACTCTGTTCATGGCTGCCAATGCCCCTTCACTGCCTCCCAGAACAGCTGCCAGCATTGCAGCTGGGTGCTGCTCATGGCTTGACCCTGCCCTGACTGACTTTCAAGAGATTTATAATCACATCAGCATACTAGAGGAAGTGATTGTACCTTCGGAACAATACACAGGATTTTCCTAAGTGGTTTTACTCACTGTTCTACTCAGCAAGTCCTGAGGGAGCTCAATACCAAATAAAAATTTGAATTTTTTTGGTTTCGTGAAATGTTTTGGCAGAAAGGTGTTAACCAACTACCATTTTGTGCCCTTGATTAATAGAGAAGTGTATTACAGTCATTCCTGTGAAAAGTTCAAGTCAATCGCCCCCTTCCAGTCCAAAGATATCGGCTCCCGCATATTTGGGCAGTTTTGGCAGGAAAAACATTTTCCGCAATATGCAGATAGTTTTATTTATGAGAACTAATGAATCTAGACATAATAAAGTAAAAAAAAAAAACAAATTTTTTTCCAGTTTTTGGTCACAGTGTCCCGAAGCCATGTTTGACTGCTAGCAGAAGCCAAATGAAGAACAACTCCAATTCCAAAAGATGATAACTGTTCACGTACACTGTGAATTCAACATTTCTAAACCTTAGAAGCTTTCAAATCATCCCTGTTGTTGAGTACTGTGACGGCAAAGTAGCCCGGTCGTAACAAAAATTTCCGACTTTTGATTGAAAATTTCAAAGTCCAAACCGAAAATTTTACTGGTGCCAAAATTTTTTTTTTCGTCTCCAAATGGCCTGAAACGCATAAATAACCGAAAATATAAATTTGATTTTTCGGCCGCCATTTTGGATTGTCGGAAATTCGAATCAAAGATTTTTCGATGGTTTTTACAATTCGTAGAGTCTTCATTTCTAAGCCATTTTAGATGGTTCAGCATATCCCTGTCCCGAGATTGAGTTAAAAAATGGTCAAATTTTGAATTTTTTGTTCGTTTCGAAAAATGTTTTGGCAGAAAGGTGTTAACTACATACATTTTTGTACCATATGCTGATAGAGGGTTGTATGGCTGACATGTCTGCGAAAATTTCAAGTCAATTGCCCTTTCCAGTCCAAAGATATGAGCTGCCGACTATTTTTGTTAAAGGGTTAACTAAAACATTTTCAGAAAAATGGGAATATGACGTTTAGTTAGAACTTAGGACCCTTTATGAGTACCGAAACTTTAAAAAACATTGTTAAGAGCGTTTTCGTGAAATAGTGAAAATAAAAGTGTGGAAGAATAATAAAAAAAAACAAAACAAAATAATCAATGCAATAACAAATAGATTTTCCCTTTAGGAAAATCCAAACTACTTTGAATTTCTTCTTTTCTATAAGGCATTTGGCAATTCTGTACAGCCATAAAGTACCATGTGTGGATTTCAGGCTATAAAATTATTATTATTATTATTATTATTATTATTATTATTATTATTATTATTATTATTATTATTATTATTATTAGTAGTAGTAGTAATTATAATGCCACAATGTCTAGTGAGATTGATTCAGTTTGTGACAGCACATTCAAATCGGTAATAAGGACAGAAAAAGTTCTTTTCAAATTGCCTGTTAAATCTGATTTCTTGGAGACTTTATTTTGAAGATCAGGTTGGATAATTTAAATGAAAAAAATGTTGACATTATTTCAGGACATTAGGAATCATTTTCTCTTCCAGACTTTTTGTTCTTGTTCCAATGAGACTAAATGTTTGTGGATCTACCAGCATTGTACACAGTACACCAATCAATATTTTCCAGTCATTTTTTTTTTCAGTCTTAAATTTTTTCAACAAATGTCATTTTGGGAAAAGAAAGAGTATATGGGAAAACAATAAAAGAAGAAAGAATGATGTGTATATGTCATGTTCATATCTCAGGATTCGTGTCTCAGACTTTGTTATGACACAGCCATGTGTCATGAAAAATTTTCATTCACAGCAATATTGATGAAGGTTATTGTATTAAATTGAATAGCCACTTTTCTGATGAAAATTATTCTGTTAACACTTTACCCAAAAAATCAGCCACATCTGCCCACGTAATATGCAAATTCAGCAGCTGAAAAAATATTATTTAAAAAAAATTTTCAACAAAATTATATCATGTGACCCCTCTTTGGAATGAGCTCATCGAGTTGGTTCCAATGAGGGGTCACTTGATATGGTTTTGTTGAAATTCTTTGAAAAATTAAAAAAAATGATATTTAAAATAATAAATTTTGATATCATCTGCATTGGGTAAAGGGTTAACAGGAGTATTCAGTTAACAGGGATTCTATCACTTTCTTGTATTCCAGTAATTAACTGAGCATTTATTCTAATATCTTGTTTTGCAGAGTTCATGAAGCTCTTTCAAACAAGATATACTGGATGTACTAACACTGGATAGGTCAATAAACATGGGGAATTTAGTGGTTGTTAGAGTAAATCTTTGATAGATCACAAGATTTGTTATTCAATTATCAGGGGTTTATTCTATAGCCTATTTGCAATTAGCAGGTCAAATTTGTACTGAAGGTGAGGTAAATAGTTTTGTGTTTGGAAGTTATATTCAGTTAACAAGATTATTCAGTTAAGAGAAATCATGTCAGTTACACATTGCATTATGTTTCCTTTTTAACAGTAGAATCTTATTCACACTTATAGTTTTTTGGAAATGAATGTTGATTCATTCCTTTATTCCTTTATTTAATCAAGTTGAAGGCTTCATTTGCACCAATAGGGAGCACAGTGGCTCAGTGGACTTCAAACCGAGAAGTCCATGATTTGATCACCACCAGGGGTAATTATGCTGTGTCCTTGGACAAGGCACTTAATCCTGATTGCTCATGTGGGGGCACTGTAGCACTGTTTACTAAGGTGTACTGCATGTCAGTGGTGCATTTGTGTTCAACCAATGCTAATTCTACTTGCGTAGAGTTAAGAGCTAACATAACTAAAGCTGAACAGTCTTGTTCACAAAAATTGCCATAAAAATTTTATTTTTTTTTATTTTTTATTTTTGCCTCCAAAACACAGCTTAAGATGTATCAGAACAAGCTCAGCGAGCTCATTCCAATAAGGGGTCAAAAGCTATGTTTTTGAGACAAAAAAGAACCTATTTAGTTATTCAGGAAATGTTTTCTGCAAATGTCTGATATTTTTTTTATTTATTTTATTTATTTATTTATTTTATTATCATTTAACAACACTTTCAACAGCCAGGGTTACCTCGTGTCAGACAATTTTACAGAAGGAAGCCGGAGTACCCAGTGAGAACCACTGAGCAACAGCGAGCAACTGTCAGACTCCCCAACATACTAACTCCACACAAGCAGGGTCAGCAGTGGTTGAAGACAGGTGCACCATCGACGTGCAGTACGCTTTACTACACAACGCCATCATGTCTCCCCTGGGCAATCACAATTAAGTGCCTTGCCCAAGGACACAACTTAGTTAACCCTGGTGGGGATCGAACGATGGACCTCTCGGTTTGAAGTTCAATGCTGTTACCACTGAGCAACCATGCTCCCATGTTGTCTGCTATTTGTTAGGTTGACAGTTAATGAAAAATAAAAGGTAGATTAATTCAGTTCTACTTCCAAAACCAACTCACTCACAATGTTACCACACCGACTTTGATTTCTGACATCATTCCCATTATTTATTAAGGTTTAATGACACTTTAACAGCCAAGGTGTTGGTCATATCGTATCAGTGACAGTTTTACGGGTGGAGGAAGCCGGAGTACCCGGAGAGGACCACTTAGCAACAACGAGCAGCTGCCAGCTCCCCAACATCGTAACTCCACACTGCAGCACAGGCAGGGTTAGATTGGTTGAAGACATGTGCACCATCGACTTGCAGTATGCCTTAGTACACAGCGTCATCATGCCCCCATGTGGACCATCAGGGTTAAGTACCTTGCCCTAGGACACAACGCGGGAGTCCGAATCGATCGCTCAGATTGTCACCCATTCAAGGACTAACCAGGCTCTACGTTGCTTAACTTCAGTGACCTGATGAGAATCGGTTACCGTAACACCACCACTCCCACTGACAACATTCCCATATTAGATGTCTTGTGAAGAATATTTTCTGCAATGAGCTATTTGATGGTGATTATGTGATAAAAATAGCTGTCAAATTTTCCTAAAAAGTTCCTTTCAGTTTAACTCTTAGCCTCTTGTATAAATATTTTTCATCAAATCTTGTCATGGCTGCTCTGAGCAGCCATGACTAGATTTGATGAAAAATTTATCTAAATTTAACTCCAACAATCATTGGTGAAAAAGCTATACAATTGACAGGGGTAAAATTTGTTTAAATATGCCCAACTGCTAGTTATTTCAGCAGCAAGAAAAATCCTGTCCTGGGCAGGAATATCTGCCAGCAGCATGCAAAGAGTTAATTGTTGTAGCCTTGAAATTTATGATTCATTATTGCAGTGGAATTCTGTGGAAATGAATTGCCATGTAGTCAGTAAAAAGAGTTCAAATAAATGGCGTATATGTATCTTTCATGAGTAGATAATCATATGGGGATTCAGTTAAGGGTTTTTTCTGTGATATGCGCAGCTCCGTCTTATGTAATGCCATTGATAATAATAACAGTGATCAAAATGACCAAAAATGGCCATGATGAAAAGGGCGAAAAGGCAAGGATAGGATATTAAAATGGCAGTATCAAAAGATTGCATCTGATGCTCTTGCAGGGTTAATTTGGCCTCTTCCTACAAAGCAATAACTTATATAAAGTTTTCACAATGTATCAACAGCTCTTTCCTGCCAAACAGTTCTAGCACAAAATCCCTATCTCACATACTCAACCAGCTCGCATAGCTCTTGGCTATTTACAACTTATGGCTTGTGCTCTTGAACCCTCCACGGTTCATGGCTGTCCTCTGACATGACTTGGTAGACCTTCACAGTGCGCTCCCATGGAGCATGAGAGATTGCCTTCCTTGGGTCTATCCCACAAATATATATTGTCCGGAAGCCATGAAAACAATCAATTTTGTTTTCATGGCTTCTAAACTAGATTTACTAAACTTGACTTTATCTCCATGTTGTGGTCATGATTAGCCATTGTGCAGAAATATGTGACCTCAAACACTAATAAATAAATAAATAAATAAATAAATAAATATGGTTAACTGGTACAGTGCTGAATTATTTTTGGTCATCAAAATTTTTTTCACATATCTTTGACTTGTTACAATTTATGGGAGAGTGCCAACAGGCACTCTCCCATAAATTGTGACAAGGCAAGTCCTAACAGACTAAATAATTTCACTTCAAAGGTGATATGAACAACATCTACAGAATATAAAGCCTTTTTAGTTGAGTTACCAACACGAGTAAAGCTCAAATAAGGGCCTGGAGCACTCTACCAGTTAAAACCTTCAGATGTAATAACAACAAAAAGTCAAATAATCATATTTCCGCTCTTCTGGATTTGATTTATTTGATATTCATGGCAAAAACTTGAAATAAGGTGGGGAGCACTGGCGAAGCGAGACCGGTTCTTGTAAGACCACTAAAGTTAAGCAATGTCGAGCCCAGTCAATCCTTGGATTGGTGACCATTCGGCGATTGATTCGCATGCTTCCCATAGTAGTGGCTAGTGTGCAATTGGCGAAGTTTGAGTGTGTGATTCTGTGACATTGCATCACATGCCAGCTGTGGATGTTGGGAATGTTCACCTGTACTACCCAATCCTCACTGTACCTAGGTGTAAAATAGGGACCTGTTGAGGTGCTTGCCTTGGGTGCACATCTGTGGAGCACTGGCAGTATGCTCCGTTGAGTTGAGCTGAGAATGTCATAAAATGAATAAAGGGTGTGAACACCTGTGATACAGGGTAATAATGTAAGTCAGAGAGCAGCACTGCTGTGGAATCTGGACGTTAACATTGCATTATTATTATTTTAAGGTTATCTGCCTGATATTATGTGATAAACTGTTGTAACGATTTTGTGAGCCATTTTCACTAGTGTGTTTCATTTCTTTGTTTACATGATAGTTCAGGTCTCCAAAGCCGCATCCAATGGGGGACATATGGAACATTGTCCAAGCAAAAATCGAAGAGAAAAAAAAACAATTTAAATGGTAGATTTTGAAAATACCACTTTCCGGATATGGCCATAATGTTAGATAAAGGTTTAATGTTGTGAGCTTTCTAGTATGAGAACTTTTCCAGAATGAGAAATTGTGTCAAACAATTTTTCTTTGGATGATGAAATTTTATTATGTAACACAATTTGTTTGTTAGAGTTTCTCAAAACTTCCTACAGCCCATGTCATATTGAATAGACAGTCTTACCGATTGAGTAAACCAGATTACCTAAAGAAAACCACTAAGTAGTGACAAGTAACTCACAAACTCTCACTTTTTCCCAGCACAAACTGAGTTAGCATTGGTTGAAAATATGTACACTGTGCCACCATGCTTCCACTTGGGCAGGCATGATTAGGTGTATAGCCTAAGGACACAATCAAGCCTGAAAATAAGCAGACTGTCATCAGCAAAATGAGGTCGCCAGAGGGTGAATTTGGTGATGCTACCCTCCACAGCAGGGTAGCATCACCAAATTTACCCTCTGTGAACCTCAGTCTGAATCAAGGTCTCAAGCCAAAACAGAAAGATGTACCTGAAGGATAAATTGGCCCACTGTATGGGATAGCATCAGCAAATTCACCCTCTGGGGACTCCATTTTGCAAATGACAGGTTGCTTATATTCAGGCTTGGACACAACATAGGTGACATGGATCAGGCTCAGATATATCCTGTGATCTAGGGACTGCAGTGGCTACGGCATTGGACTTCAAACTAAAAGATCCACAGTTCGATCCCCACCAAGGTAACCATATTGTGTCTATGGGCAAGGCACTTTATACTGATTGAGGCATGGTAGCACTGTGTACTAAGGTGTACTGCACGTCGATGGTGCACTTGTCATCAACCATTTTCAACCTTGCTAGAGTGGAGTTAGTATGTCGTGGAGTTTGACAGTTGCTCACCACTGCTCAGTGGTTCTCTCCATGCACTTTGGTTTCCTCTGCCGCAAAACTGTCTGTGACCCTGGTGGTTGTCAAAAGTGTCATTAAACCCCAATAAATAAATAATGTCATCTGAAGTCAAATATGTTAACCAGGTGAGCTGCAGCACTCCCATTACATAGACGTGATTTGCAAGATATTATCAGCATCCCTGGTTGAAAGCTAGAGGTCACTATCACAGCTGTGTTGAAAAGTTCTGAAAGCCACTTTAGTGGCTTCACATGGTATGCATTAGCTTGTTGTTTTTTCAGCAGTTAAAAAAAAGTATTTGAATTGTAACAATGCAACCATTTTTAAATAGAATCTTCTAAATTAGAGTTCCACTTGCTGGTAGAATGGTATCTTTGAAACAGAAAAATACTTTTGTACCATGCTCGCATATGTTACTACCTTTGAAAAGCCTGTATGTTAAATTTTAGCTTTCAACTCCAGTACCGATGTTAAAAAACATTTACACCTAAAGTAGGAAGTTCATCCAATTTGACCTTTGACAGGACACAATTTTCCTCTCTCGATACATTACACTTTGTCATGTTTCATACTTACATACGACGTTTTGCAGTACTATCTACTATGTGAAATGACTTGAGTTTAAAACACCTACAATTGAATATTTAAATTAAATTTAAGAATTGTTGATAATAATTTGACTGAAAAATCAAGGTAAATTCAATCAACTTTGACAATGTGCCTAGCTGTCAATCAACCATTCACGTGCAGCCGGTAGTACTGCCCACCAGCACAGATGTAAACAAAACAAATCCATGCATTAGTGATTAAAACCCTTATCCTACTTGTGGTTTCAATCTAATTATGGGCCATAGTACCTATTTATTCTGTATGTTACAAACCACCTTTAAAAAAAAAATCAGCTCTCTACCAATTAATAGGAGGAACTACAAAGAATGATCTAAACACTATAATTGTCAAATTGTAGTTACACAACTGTTGATTTTTTTTTATTGAACTTGTAATTTTGCAATCTGTGAGTAATAAATTGACAGACATTTGAAGAAATGGGCAGCACTCAATAACAATACCATCAGGGACTTAGGTCAGTAGCTAATTTTTTCATGTTCACTGTCTTTTTTTTTTCTTTACATGGACTCTTCACGTTTAAAACTAGCTTGTCTACCAGTGTTTTATAAATCCACTGCAAAAACCCAGTATGTTTGCATGTGTTAATGCATACATGTATTTCCATCTGTAAGATCCACGTGTGTATGAGGATGAATGTGTTTGTAAAGTAACTGTTTGGGCAGGGTGGAGGGGAAGAAGATGCCAGAGTTATTCCTGTCACAACCATATTTTTTCCATGCACTAAGAACCAATCATGTTGAGCTGGTGAATTGCAAATGACAGACATTTCTGAGCCAAAATTGTGACTTTTATATGGCTCAAAGAGGAAACTTTATTGAATATTTAATTGTGAGTTGAAATCACCAAATTTCTGGCTCATTTAATAAAAATTTATAATCTAAATATAGTGAGTGGTCTTACTAGCCTGAAACTGGTGCCAGATTTTCGGCCCACCTTGATATTTTTTGTGCCAAGCAAAATGTTTTGATGTCCAAACTCTGATAGAGGTGTGGGTGGGTGTGGTAATACTCTGTGAGGTGTGGGTGGATGTGGGTGGGTGTGGTCATAAGCTATGTATTTAAGTCAAAAAATGAAAAAAAATTTCAAGTTTAACTCAAATTTTTTTGCAAGTGTTATCTTCTAGTCATGTTCAGTAAAGAGTTAATTATACAATTTCCATTGACTCACTGGACTTAACTGGTTGAGGGCTAGATTATTTTTGATGGTCTTAATTTGTTATTCAAGATTTGGTTTATTACAAATTATTGGAAAATGCCCACTGGCAGTCTCCAATAATTTGTAATAAAACAAATTTATTTGAACAAAATATTTGCATTTGACCAAATATGAAACATGGGCAAGGAAAATGTTGGCTTTTGCTCTGGTACCCTCATTTTATGAAAGCCCTGATAGTGGCTTGTAACACTCAACCAGTCAACAGGCTGATGGTTGGAAGAATTTATCTTAACCCTTTCTGAGGGAGCTAACTGTCTTCACTACATTGGAAAGTTTACACAAGAAACAAATGAACACTTTTTATTACTGCATGTATTAAAATGTTTATCATGACAATATCATATTGGTGGGTTGTTATAGCCACAGAATACAAATTCACGGATCTTGATGAAGTGGTAGAGGCAATTTAGGATAACATTCAGGAATTTGCTTGTGATTTAGCAGGTGGTGCATGGCCCGAAATCTTATATTTTGGATCCCAGCTTAATATACACTCGAAATGTAATGGTGACCTGTGTGGGGTAGAGTATGGACGAGAGTGTGCCACTAACTTTGGTGAATGAAAAATATGCCCCAAATATGATGGTATCTTTCGATGTTCGATAGAAAGTCAGTTCACATAAAATGTGATTTGTTTTCTAGCATTATATTAGTTGCCACTCCACACTTCACATAGATCATATTTGAATTTAATTTTTGGGGGTTTTGTTTTGGGGTGGGGGGGAGGGGGTGATGGTTTTTTGAGGGAGGGGAGACAGGTGCATTCTTTTAGAATTCTTTTGAAAAATATTTCACAAATGATGGTATCTGGGGCATTTTGTCCCACTCTCTGGGCAGTTACACTGCTAATTAGAAGGCTTCATGATAATGGGTAGGTTATATCCTGTCTATACTTACACCAAACATGATTGCCAGATGTGCCCCAAAAAATGTTTAGGAGTGAGAGTTCTTGTACAATGGCAGTATTTGAGAGCATTTGTTCACATTTATGATTGACTATCATGTGACTGTGGGATAGAAAATAGTCATCAAAGATGTTTGCATGAAATTAAAATTTATTCCATCTGGAAAGTGATAATGTTGCCTTTTGAAGAGCTGAAGGTTTTCCCATGTTTTTTTTTTTTTAAAAAAAAGCCTACTTTCCTCTCAATGACAAATGCTGTGGCACACCTCATTCTTTTTCTGTAAATTATGCCAACCAGCTTTACTTTATGAACACATATATAAGGCAACGGTGAGGTTTGTGAAAATCACTGCCCAATGGTACATTTCATCACAGGCAGTACTACACTTCACCCTTAAAGTATTTACACTGAATCCCATGTCATCTGAAAGTGACACACCGATATCTTCCTGTGGGAACCCTGGGAAGTGAAACAGTGCTTTTTTACAATGGTAAACAAGCTCTGTTTTACTGGTAAAATAGGCCCCAGTCACCAATGCTTGGGGTGGAAGTCCTCTAAATTGGGCAACATGGGTATAAACGATTAACTGGACCTGACTTTATCTCCATGTTGCGATCACGTTTAGCCATTGTGCAGAAGTATGTGACCTTAAACACCAATAAATAAATACATACCGATATTGATATTTCAAGAGAACTACACAACTTTCTGTTGAATACATGTGCACCTCCTCATTCTTACCATAAAAGCAGCCATTTATAGACAATAAAAACTATATAAGTTCCTGTTATTTTTATCTTTCTTTTGTTCCTCTTTTGTTCCTCTGCTTATTCAAGACTTTCAATACTGCACTGGATTGACATCAGTCTAGCAGAAATTTTGTGATATTTTACTTCTGAAGGCTTTAGGTTTCTTATCACTTGGACTGAATGTCGCTTGGGCTACTTTGAGCCAGGACAACTTGGTGGACTTATCTGGAACAATGGCGGAAAACATCCTGATTGACAGGATCCAGACTAAGGAAGAGTATGATTTTAGGTACATTTATAATCACGAGCTATGTGGCACGAATGCTGAGGTGTAGTCTCTGATTATTGAATTTCAGAGTGAATGCTCATATTATTTACCAAAAGATGTATCCCAAACAGTTAACAATTTGCAAGGAGGATGTGCATCTTAATTGTCACAGTCTTAAAGCCCATTGGGATTCCTTTTATGATCTCTTGTATGGGATCCAAGACTCTCAAAATATTTTGACGTGATAGGGTTAACAGATATATTCCAAATTCCTCCAAATACATGTCATACACTAAATGGTTATCACCCCTTTATTAAGAATACAAGACCTGACAAGGATGATGGACTTGGTGGGATCTTCATTAAGGAGGACATATCTTTTAAGATACGTCAAGACCTCTCTGTGTTTATTCCGTATCTTTTTTAATCCCTCTTTATTAAAATTAAATGAAAAAAACGTTAAATTATTTTGA
Source organism: Pictodentalium vernedei (assembly GCA_031216915.1). Lineage (NCBI taxonomy): Eukaryota > Metazoa > Mollusca > Scaphopoda > Dentaliida > Dentaliidae > Pictodentalium > Pictodentalium vernedei. The sequence continues at coordinate 277,967,199 of CM062289.1, forward strand.
GTAATATACACAGAGGAGGCAGAGCCAGGGGGCACAGGAGGCATGTGCCCCTCCACTTTTTCTACAGAAATGTTTCGTTGTTTCATAGTGACTTAAAATGGGCGCATGCAAACCTGTCAATATACAGGTATTCTTGTAACATTATTTGCAAATGCAAACAATATTTAGCTAAAGAATCCCACTTTCGGTTGCTCCAGTCCATTTCTTCTACTGCAGCTATCTTCCAACTCGAAGGCTGGCCTTCAGGTTGGAAGATGGTGGAAGAAGAAGAAACGGACAGGACAGTGACCACACCACGGCATATTCATCCTACCGAGAGACTGCAGCGAGTCAAGGTTCATTTACCGATATATGATTGTAACCTTTCTCACAATGGGTTGAACCATGGTACCATTGTAAATTTGTGCCCCTCCACTTTTATTGAGCTTCTGCCGCCCCTGAATATACAGACCCAATACACAGCCAAAAACAGATGTCAACCTTTTTCTGTTAAAACTCAGTAAATTAACAGATAAAATAAACAATGAAAATAAAAAATTCTACATTATGGGAGATTTCAACATTGATGTTCTGAAATCAGGTGTGCACTTTAAAACTGATAACATCAAAGATATTATGTTTAGCCAGGGCATCCAACTGTATATCACCAAAACAACTAGAGTAACTATTCACTCTGCCACATTAATTGACCACATCTTCTGTAATAATATATCACCCATACCATTATCATGTATAATTATTACAAATGTTTCTGATCATTTCGGAACTTTTTTTCGGAACTTATTTCCAGAGCCAATTATGAAACTGAAGACAATACAATACACATTTTCTATGTAAGATAGACGAACAAAGTTTTGAAAATTTTAGAGCACATATGTCCCAGATCATCTTTTCACTAGTCCTAGAAACAAACTGTCTTGATTAAGCAATATCTTTTAACTAACTTTTCAAGAGCTTTTCAAATAGCCTTTCCATTGAAACAAATCGTATTGAGAAAAAAGTTTATGAAACAAAATCCACTGATGACTAAGGGGCTCTTGATTTCATCATGTAACAAATCAAAATTCTGTAATAAAAAGTCCTACAGAACAAATTATTATAAATCACAAAAACTATTATAGAGTTTTTATAAAATAAAAAGATGAAGTAAAGCAAAGTATTTGAAAAATATACTAATTGAAAATAAAAATCTTCCAGAAACATGGCAAATTTTAAGTGATACCATAAATAAGAAAAAAACAAACCACTAATTTGCCATCTTTTATAAAAGAAAAAAAAAAGGAATTAGCTGAACCCAGTGAAATAGCCGAAGAGTTCAATAATTGCTGCACTCCCAGTGGAGAATGCACGAGGAAACAAACCCCGAAAACATTTTTTGGACTACATGAAAACTAATTCTCTATTTAACTTCTTTATAACGCAATAAAAAGTGACTAGAAGTCCTTTCTGTTCAAGCCGAGTGGTATGAGCATTTTCAGTGTGTATATCTATTCTATTTCGCGTTTACGCCTTTGTTTCACAGTATTAGGCACTTCCGAGTCGGAGTTAAGTAGCTGTATAATGCGGAAACCAAGATCCTCAATGGTGTGGTCATGTTGGTGTCCCTTATGTGTTGGATATCGGTTAAATGTTCGTGTAAACGGACATACAAATTTCTTTTGTTCTTCATCTCATCCCACCACATCAGCCCGTCAGATCTACCCACTTTTCCGACCTGCCAAAAAACCTTTTGCTGTAACAATCGAGCAGTTCTACCCGCCACCTCTATCCGGCAGTTCTACCCACCAGGCTGTGTATATAAATATGTGAGAGCTACCACATCTCTGACAAAGCTCAAATCGAGTGAAACCGGTTAGACAGTTAACTAATCATTATATTCAGTTATCAAATTCATACAGGATATCCAGCTTTGGAGTCCTCTCACACTTTCGAGTGACTTTTCCTAACTTCTTTATAACCCCAACAATACCACAGGAGGTAATGGATGTTACAAATGTAATGAAGTCTAAAAACAGTGAGGATTGCAATGGAATAGCAACCAGGCTTCTTAAAGGAATAATCAATATAATAGCAGTACATTTATCCCATTTCATAAACAATTCATTTATTCATGGTGTAGTCCTAAATAGCATGAAAAAGGCACAAGAAATCCAATTTTTAAAAATGGTGATGAACAAAAATTTAATAATTATGGGGCCATCAGTATTTTATTACATGCCTGTTCTATGAAATACCCATCTGCAGCAACACTAAACCATGCGGAAAATGAAAATCTGTTCTGCACATATGTACGGAACGGAAATCGTTGAAGGACTATTTTTAAATAGAATTGAAATTTCACTGGAATTTTCTACAAATCGTGTGCTGCAGTTACAGTTTGAATCGCTAGCGATAGCTAAAAATCGTCCCCTGAGTTCCAATGTGTTCTGTGTGCCAGTTGGCACATAGAACACATTGGAACTCAATGGATGAAATAGTTACATGGATTCCCCTCAAAAGAATTGCTGAGTGTCCTTCTAATAATGTTTTTCATAGACTTGAAGGCATGTAATAAACACAGAATGACACGCATGTGTGAATGGGTTAATTGATGTGGCATGAGTGCCAGCGTGGAAGGATAGAATGAGAGGCCACAGTGCCATTGCGGAAGGATAAAACTTTCGCCTGCAACCTCTTGTTCTATCCTTCCATGCTGGCACTCGTACCATATCGATTAACCCATTCACACATGTTTGTCGTTTTGTGTATTTACCAACTTTTTCTAAAGTGTTAAAATACTCCTGTCTAATAGAATTATAAACTATCCCAATAAATTTGACATTCTAGACCATCATCAATATGGATTCAGAAAGTGTCATTCTATCATCCTTCCAATGATGCAACTTCTTAAACACAAAGGACTAGAAAATAATAGAGGAAGTAATATTAAAACATTTTGATGTTTTTCTCGATCTTTCTAAGGCATTTGATACAATTATTCACAATATTTTGTTAACTAAGCTGGAAACTTATAACTTTAGCATAAGCAACAATTGGTTTAAAAGCTACCTTTCAAACAGAGTTCAGTATGTTAAATATGCTGATCAAAAATCTGATTTTTTGAGAGTAAAGTGTAGTATTCCACAAGGCTCAATACTTGGATCCATGCTATTTCTGTTATGTATCAATGATGTTTAGTCTTCAACAATATTAAATCTGTCATCTTTTGCAGTTGACACAACAGATTATGACTCAGATTCTAATATTGATCTCCTCGGTGCACATGTTAATAAATGAACTTAATAATTTGTTTGACTCGTGCTCGGCAATCCAGTTAGTTCTAAATGCAAGTAAAATAAAGTACATTTTCATTAATCAAACTCTTAATCAGAAAAGGTGTAAGTAACCGGATATCTTATAAACAATAAAAAAATTATTTGAGTGGTATCAACTGATGAAGAAAAATTCTTGATATTTTTAGGTATAGATATTGAGGAGAATCTGTCATATCAAACTCATTTGGCGATAATTTTTTTAAAGATATAATAGGCAAATTATGTATTGAACAAGGGTTAAAAAGGTACTATCTGAAAAAGGCTGTGAAAACATATTACTGCTATCTGGTATATGATATTCACATATGGGACAATTCAAGAGCAATAAATAAAGTGTTGATAAATCAAAAATGCTCATTATAAATAATTACCAATTATAACTCTCACTCTGACCCAGTCTTCTTAAAGGATAAGATTCTCAAAGTTACTGATTTATGTAAATTTCAAACATGCCTTTTCTTGTGTGACTGGAAACATGGCAAACATGCTTGGTCTTTTAACAATTATTTTAGTATCCAACCAAACGCTGTCAGCATGAACACCAGGCAATCGGGACAGGGTTAATTATGCCCTGTCACCCACCATTGGGACCACCAGAAGTGTACACTTGCCTTTTTATGTGTACTCATACTATGTATGGTACACATAATGCTGGCATCCGGGGTGGTCATCCGTCGTTCGTCCATCCTGTGTCGGTCCGTCTGTCCATCCATCCATCCATCTGTCCATCCGGCATCCATATCCATTTCTTTGGCATTCGATAACTTTAAAAATATTGTTTGGATTGTCAAGTTACTTTATATTTGTATTCAGGTTACTGATGTGCCGAGCTGTATAGTTTTTGGTGTAAATCTGATAATTTGATCCTAAGATATTAACTCTTTATCCTTCAAATTGAGAATTCTTCCAATCCCTTTGGCATGAGATAACTCAAAAAATATCAATCCAATTGTCATGTTACGTTATATATATCTTCAGGTTACTGATGTTCCGAGCTGTATAGTTTTTGGTGTAAATCTGTTATTTTGATCCTGAGATATTAACCCCTTATCCATCAAATTGAAAATTTCTCCAATCCCTTTGGCATTCGATAACTTGAAAAATATTGGTTGGATTGTCAAGTTACTTTGTATTTGTGTTCAGGTTACTGATGTGCCGAGCTGTATAGTTTTTGGTGTAAATCTGATAATTTGGTGAAAATCTGATGATTTGATCCCGAGATATTAACCCTTTATCCTTCAAATTGAAAATTCCTCCAATCCCTTTGGCATTGATAACTTGAAAAATATTGGTTGGATTGTCAAGGTACTTTGTATTTGTGTTCAGGTTACTGATGTGCCAAGCTGTATAGTTTTTGGTGTAAATCTGATAATTTGATCCTGAGATATTAACCCTTTATCCTTCAAATTGAAAATTTCTCCAATCCCTTTGGCATTCGATAACTTGAAAAATATTGCTTGGATTGTCAAGTTACTTTATATTTGTGTTCAGGTTACTGATGTGCTGAGCTGTATAGTTTTTGGTGTAAATCTGATAATTTGATCCTGAGATATTAACCCTTTATTCTTCAAATTGAAAATTCCTCCAATCCCTTTGGCATGCGATAACTAAAAAAATATCAGTCCGATTGTCATGTTACTTCATATATGTGTTCAGGTTATTGATGTGCCGAGCTGTATAGTTTTTGGTGTAAATCTGATAATTTGACCCTGTGATATTAACCCTTTATCCTTCAAATTGAGAACTCCTCCAGTCCATTTCTTCGGCATGCGATAACTCAAAAAATATTAATCCGATTATCAGGTTACTTTATATATGTAATCAGGTTACTGATGTGCTGTGCTGTATAGTTTTTTATGTAAATCTAATAATTTGATCTGGATATATTAACCCTTTATCCATCAAATTAGGAAATCCTCCAATCCATTTCTATATGTACCCATACCATGTATGGTGTACATAATGTTGGCATCCGGGTGGCCCTCCGTCATACAGCTTTCTACTAGTTGCGCGTATGGGTACACATCTGACGATTTCATCGGTCTATTTTTAGCTCATCTTGACAAAGTCAAGCTGAGCTAATCTCATTGCTCTCCGTCCGTCGTCCGTCAACACCATGTTTTGGTCTTCTCCTCCAAAGCCACTGGGTCAATTCAAATGAAAGTTTGTGTGAGTGATGGTCCCCAAGGTCGCATTTCATTTTTGTTCAACTCAACTTGCCCGGCCCCATAAGGAGGGAGTAGGGGAAAATGCTCCAAAATATTTTTAAAAACTTCTTCAAGAACCAGTGTGTACAATGACTTGATATTTGCTATGGAGCTTCCATATGAGGTGTAGAAGCAAGTTTGTTCAAACGAAGTTCGTGAATTAATATTTGGCTTTGTAATAGGAGGGGTAAACTTTTGTGGTATTATTGGGTCATAAGTACTTGACCCATGCAAAAAAAAAATTCTCACATCCCCATGGGAACCCTGGGAGCTAAAAATAGAAATACTTTCAAATGCCCATATTTCCCAAACCACACGGAACAGAGAGCTGTTATATGGTATGAAGTATCCTTAGGACCAGTAGAATTGAATGGTAAAAAAAATTGCCATCGGTTATGTTAGGGTGTTCTGTAATGGGCATCGAAAAAATGCTGAGTCAGCATATTTGCAAAAATTAAAAAAAATCTTTTCTCCAGAACCAAAAATCAGAATCTTTTGATATTTGGTATACAGCATTCATAGGGGGGTCAGATAAAAGTTTGTTGAAATAAAGCTCATTGGTTCATATTTGGGCTCTCTACAGGAGCCCGAAGTTTTAACATAGGGTAATATGGGGAATATTCTTTAATAATCTTCTTCTTCAGAACCACCTGTCAGAATCTTTTAATGTTTGGTATACATCATTGTTATGAGGGTCAGATTATTCAAGATTGTTCAAACCATGTCCCTAGGTTAATGTTTGGGCTTCATACTACATATTTGCAAAAATTAAAAAAAATCTTTTCTCCAGAACCAAAAATCAGAATCTTTTGATATTTGGTATACAGCATTCATAGGGGGGTCAGATAAAAGTTTGTTGAAATAAAGCTCATTGGTTCATATTTGGGCTCTCTACAGGAGCCCGAAGTTTTAACATAGGGTAATATGGGGAATATTCTTTAATAATCTTCTTCTTCAGAACCACCTGTCAGAATCTTTTAATGTTTGGTATACATCATTGTTATGAGGGTCAGATTATTCAAGATTGTTCAAACCATGTCCCTAGGTTAATGTTTGGGCTTCCTACTGAAGCCCAAATTTGATCTTTGTTCAATATGGAAGATAATTTAAAAAAATTTTCTTCTTCAGATCCACGAGTCAGAATGCTTTGATATTTGGTATGCAACATCTCTAAGGGGGTCCGATTCAAGTTTGTTCAAATCAGATCCCTAGGTATATATTTGGGCTCACTATGGTAGCCCAAATTTTTACTTAGTGCAATATGAGGAAATTTCTTTTAAAATATTCTTCTTCAGATCCACCAGTCGGAATGCTTTCATATTTGGTATAAACATCTCTAGGGGGGTCAGATTCCAAGTTGTTCAGTTCGAGTGCCTAGGTTAATATTTGGGCTCCATATGGGAACATGAAATTTAACTTAGTACAATATGAGGGAATTTCTTCAAAAATCTTCTTTTTCAGATCCACTCGTCAGAATACTTTCACATTTGGTGTACAACATCTCTAGGGGGGTCAGATTAAAGTTTGTTCAAATCGGATCCATAGGTTAATATTTGTGTTTGCTATGGTAGCCCAAATTTGAACTTAGTGCAATTCGAAGAAATTCCTTTACAAATTCTCTTCTTCAGATCCAACAGTCAAAATGCTTTCATATTCGGTACACAACATCTCTGGGGAAGTCAGATTCAACTGTGTTCAAATCAAGAGCCTGGGTTAATGTTTGGGATCTCTATGGGAGCCGGAATTGGCCATTTTGCTGAAGAATTAAAAATTTTGTATTCAGTACCCTCTAGAGGTGTGTAACTAAGATTAATTCACATAGGTTGTATCAAGGGGCTTCATAGGGGAGCTCTACATTTTACTTTATGATCAACTGAAGAAAAGGCATAATGCCCAGATTATTTTTGTCACTCCTGAGGGACTCAAGGATTGACAGCGTAGCCTATGAAAATGGCTTGCTTAATGTAGACTCATTCTTGGACTCTGTTTAAATTGTGTTCTGTTCAAGATGAGCGCTTAAGGCCCCGTGGGGCCTCTTGTTTTCTTTTGTAGTGAGTTTTGTGTTTATTTAGTGCATGTGTATATTGAGATAATAATTGCTCCAGATCATCCGGTACTGTTTTCTCAGATTGATTCAATTGACTTGGAAAACAATGAAAAATGTAACCATACGTAATCTGGATCCACGAATATGTGGAATTTGTAATTTAACTAAGATTCACTGTATTCAGTATTATCAATATTTGTGTTGTGTTTTGCCACCTCCAAACTTAATTAAAAGTACTTTTTAAAACAATTTTTGTTATGATACATTCACTCACGATTATACTAGATGAGATGTCTGTGAGAATTTTTCCCCCAATTTGCGATATGTCTGTATCCTACATTCAAGCATTCTGCCTTGTTTATTGTGTCCCTGACCTCTGAAGGAGGATTCGGGGGTATCTAGTGAAGCCCTCCATCCATCCGTCCTCCCATCCGTCTCCATCCGTCCGTCCATCTGTCTGTACAAACATTTTGCATTGTAATTCCAAAGTCATTGGTCAGATTTGGATCTCCTTTGGTATGCTGATAGACCTGCATGGGAGAACGGATATGCACAAGGAACGGGTTCCGTCCAATAATTTTACCCAGAGTTATGGCCCGTTTTTCCCTTCTGTCCATCTGTCCATACAAACATTTTACATTGTAACTTCAAAGTCATCAGTCAGATTTGGATCTTTGATATGGTGATAGACCTGCTTGGGGGAACAAATATGCATAAGGAACGGGTTCCATCCAATGATTTTTCCCAGAGTTATGGCCCTTTGTCCCTTCTGTCTGTCTTTCCATACAAATGTTTTGCATTGTAATTTCAAAGCCATCGGACGGATTAGGATCTCCTTTAGTATTCTGATAGACCTGCATGGGGGAACTCATATGTAAAGGAACAGGTTCTGTCAATAATTTTTCCCAGAGTTATGGCCCTTTTCTACTCTTTCCACTTAGAAAATTTTTATGGCCCACAGTACCTTTAAGTCTACTTCAAATATGCCTGTGGTCTGGGGCAGTGACCCACGCTTTGTGTTGCCCTTGTTTTGTGTGGAAGGGTGGGGTAGTTTTCCAAGTTTTTTAATGGAGTTCTTAACCCCCGAAGTGTAGCATCCCCCCTTGTCTAATAAGTTTGAAATTCTTTAAAAAAGAATTTTTGAGAACCACCACTGACCATACTTGGAGACTGCACTTGGGCAATTCCTCTCAAAAATGCCTTGGCTTGGACATTTTGTCCCAAATCAAGTTTCGTACCAGGATGATGCATCCCAACATGCTGATTTTTTTGGCGGGAGGGGTGTTTGTGTGTGGGAGGGATGTCCTTTCAAGTGTTTTCAACTATTAACCCCCCATAGTCTGGAACTTTGTCCAATAAAAAAAAATATTTTAAACCAATTTCTTGTGAATCAGCAGTTGCAATACTTTGAGATGTGGTATTCACCTTCTTTTAGTGAGAGAAACTAAACTTTGTTCACAGAATGTTTCTTGTTTATGTGTCTAATACAAAGAGATTGCATGATAAATGCACAAAATAAGAGTGTTTCATGGGCATTTTCTCACAGGCTTGTGCTTGCACAAAAAATTTTCTTGTTAATCAGACGGAGGGCCAATATACTGAGCCACACTATTTTTTAAAGGATTGGCTAAACATGACTTTGTACTTGTTATGGTCAAGAAAAAGCAAAAAAAAGAAAATTGTCAAAATAAATAAATATTTTATTTTCAACAGTAGATGCATTAGAATGCTCCAAATTGTTTACCAAGTTGTTGCTTCAGTTTGGGAAATCTTTAGCATATCTTTCTTGACGTCCCTGTTATTTTCTGTCAACAATTTTTATCCCCGCATTTTAAAAAATGCGGGGATATTGTCATGATCTCTGTCCGTCCGTACGTCCGTACTTCCGTACGTCCGGTTTTGTAATTCGAAACGCTGTAACTTTCTACAGTTGTTCGATAGGGTCTGTGCAACCCAAAAATACAACTTTTAAATTTTTGTGCCACCAGGTGGCTTCTGTGGAGCCACTTAAAAAATGCGTTATTTTTTCACTTTTTTGCTGAATAGTCCCAACCTATGTAATTCGGAGTTCTAAAATTACACTAGGGTGTTGCTAAATGATCTGTAGATATGTAGGAAGGTTTTGGATTTTTCGGGTGCCACATGGCTGTGCCACCGTAGCCACTTTTGTGTTTTCTTAGACTGTTTCCGGCAAAAGGCTCGTAGGATATGTAATTCGAAATGCTAAATCCATGCTCAGATGTTGCAGTAGGGTCTATAGATGCGCACGAAGGTTTCGGATTTTTCGGGTGCCACGTGGCTGTGCCACCGTAGCCACTTTTGTGTTTTCTTAGACCGTTTCCGGCAAAAGGCTCGTAGGATATGTAATTCGAAACGCTAAATCTATGCTCAGAAGTTGCAGTAGGGGCTATAGATGCACAGGAAGGTTTCGGATTTTTCGGGTGCCACGTAGCTGTGCCACCGTAGCCACTTTTGTGTTTTCTTGAACCGTTTCCGGCGAAAGGCTCGTAGGGTATGTAATTCGAAATGCTAAAACCATGCTCATATGTTGCAGTAGGGTCTATAGATGCACACGAAGGTTTCAGATTTTTTGGGTGCCACATGGCTGTGCCACCCTAGCCACTTTCGTGTTTTCTTAGATCGTTTCCGACGAAAGGCTCGTAGGGAATGTAATTCAAAATGCTAAAACCATGCTCATATCTTGCAGTAGGGACTATAGATGTGCACAAAGGTTTCGGATTTTTTGGGTGCCACGTGGCTGTGCCACCGTAGCCACTTTTGTGTTTTCTTAGACCGTTTCCGGCAAAAGGCTCGTAGGATATGTAATTCGAAAAGCTAAATCCATGCTCAGATGTTGCAGTAGGTGCTATAGATGCGCAGGAAGGTTTTGGATTTTTCGGGTGCCATGTGGCTGTGCCACCGTAGCCACTTTTGTGGTTTCTTGAACCATTTCCGGCGAAAGGCTCGTAGGGTATGTAATTCGAAATGCTAAAACCATGCTCATATGTTGCAGTAGGGTCTATAGATGCACACAAAGGTTTCGGGTGCCACGTGGCTGTGCCACCGTAGCCACTTTTATGTTTTCTTAGACCATTTCCGCCGAAAGTCTCGTAGGGTATGTAATTCGAAATGCTAAAACTATTCTCAGATGTTGCAGTATGGTCTATAGATGCGTACAAAGGTTTTGGATTTTTTGGGTGCCACGTGGCTGTGCCACCGTTGCCACTTTTGTGTTTTCTTAGACCTTTTCCGGTGAAAGGCTCGTAGGGTATGTAATTCGAAATGCTAAATCCATGCTCAGATGTTGCAGTATGGTCTATAGATGCGTACGAAGGTTTCGGATTTTTCGGGTGCCACGTGGCTGTGCCACCGTAGCCACTTTCATGTTTTTCTTAGATCGTTTCCGGCGAAAGGCTCGTAGGGAAAGTAATTCGAAATGCTAAAACCATGCTCATATGTTGCAGTAGGGACTATAGATGTGCACAAAGGTTTCGGATTTTTCGGGTGCCACGTGGCTGTGCCACCGTAGCCACTTTTGTGTTTTCTTACACCGTTTCCGGCAAAAGGCTCGTAGGATATGTAATTTGAAATGCTAAAACTATTCTCAGATGTTGCAGTATGGTCTATAGATGCGTACGAAGGTTTCGGATTTTTTGGGTGCCACAGGCTGTGCCACCGTTGCCACTTTTGTGTTTTCTTAGACCTTTTCCGGCGAAAGGCTTGTAGAGTATGTAATTCGGAATGCTAAATCGATGCTCAGTTGTTGCAGTACGCTCTATAGATGCGTACGAAGGTTTTGGATTTTCCGGGTGCCACGTGGCTATGCCACCGTAGCCACTTTTGTGTTTTCTTAGACCGTTTCCGGCGAAAGGCTCGTACGGTATGTAATTCAAAATGCTAAAACCATGCTCAGATGTTGCAGTACGGTCTATAGATGCGTACGAAGGTTTTGGATTTTCCGGGTGCCACGTGGCTATGCCACCGTAGCCACTTTTGTGTTTTCTTAGACCGTTTCCAGCGAAAGGCTCCTAGGGTATGTAATTCGAAATGCTAAAAGTATGCTCAAGTGTTGCAGTAGGGTCTGTAGAGGCGCACGAAGGTTTCGGATTTTTCAGGTGCCACGTGGCTGTGCCACTGTTGCCACTTTCATGTTTTCTTAGACCGTTTCTGACGAAAGGCTCCTAGAGTATGTAATTTGAAATGCTAAAAGCATGCTCAGATGTTGCAGTAGGGTCTGTAGATGTGCAGGAAGGTTCGGATTTTTTGGGTGCCATGTGGCTGTACCACTGTCGCCACTTTCGTGTTTTCTTAGACCGTTTCCAGCGAAAGGCTCCTAGGGAATGTAATTCGAAATGCTAAAACCATGCTCAAATGTTGCAGTGGGGTCTGTAGATGCGCACGAAGGTTTCGGATTTTTCAGCTGCCACGTGGCTGTGCCTCCGTTGCCACTTTCGTGTTTTCTGAGACCCTTTCCGGTGAAAGGCTCCTAGGGTATGTAATTCGAAATGCTAAAACCATGCTCAAATGTTTCAGTGGGGTCTGTAGATGCGCTCGAAGGTTTCGGATTTTTCTGCTGCCTAGTGGCTGTGCTGTTGCCACTTTCGCGTTTTCTTAGACCGTTTCCGGCGAAAGGCTCCTAGGGTATGTAATTCGAAATGCTAAAGCCATGCTCAAATGTTGGAGTGGAGTCTGTAGGTGCGCACGAAGCTGTGTCACCTGTGCCACTCAATATGATTTTAGTGTGTCATATTATACATTTCATCTTTGTATCAGGCATTCGTACAAAGTCAAGGATGCAAATGCGGGGATACACTATATTGTGCTTTGCACACAAGTGACACCATCTAGTAATACATCTGGTTATCTCATCCTCAATAAAACCATTGTAATGAGGCACCAAGTCTTCAAAGCCTGCGCATGCCTTGAAGCTCCCAGAGACTGAGTTGCTAAACCCATAGTCCAAGTTTACTGTTGAAGCAAACATACTTCATTGGGAGGTGACAGATGGACTGGCTGTCTTCTCCCTAAGGTATATGCATTCAGGTTTTTTTTTTAAAACAATTTTGTTGTTCAGAAAAGTTTACTTTGCAGAATGTTTATATTGTAAAATAAAGAATCTATCTATCCATCTATCTATGACAGTTATTGTCTCCACCTCATGTAATTACCAGTTGTTGAATTAATTTTATGGCAAGAGATGAAATAATTCTTTTGTATTTTTTTTTCATCAGCTGACATCTTCACTACTGCAATGGTTTTTCCTCATAACTGCACAGGAATTTTTTTCAGGCAAAATTTTAGCCAATCTGAGACTTTTTAGTGGCACATAAAATTTTGTGAGTGCAATTGATGGGAACATAGTGGATCATTGGTAGCACATTGGACTTCAAATTAAAAGTTGAAGGTTTGATCATGACCTGCATTGTGTGGTTGGACAACACACAATCCTAATTGCCTGAGTAGTTGTAGTTGTAAACTCAGACTTTTCTTCCTTGCAGCAAATAAACTCAGGTGTTCCACAGGGGTCTATTTTGGGGCCCCTCTTATTCCTTGTTTACATAAAAAATATAACATTAAACCTCACCAGCAGTATTCGATTATTTGCTGACGACACTTCCCTTTACCTAATCATCGAAAACCTCAAACAAGCCGCTTTAATTTTAAACAAAGACTTAAGCACAATTGAGCAGTGGGCTCAGCAGTGGCTTGTCGAATTTAATCCACAAAAAACACAAACAATGCTAATTTCATGAAAAGCAGAAACCACCAATCATCCCCCACTTCGTATGTCCAATGTACAAATTACTAAGGTTAATCAGCATAAACATTTGAGTGTAATTCTTAATAGTGACTGTACGTGGAATAGTCATATATTGTTTACATATGTCCTAAAGCACGGTCCCGACATGACATGAGAAAACTGAAGTTCACCCTTGACCGAAAAAGCTTAGAAAAGATTTATTTCGCATTCGTGAGATCTTTATTGGAATATGCAGACACTGTATGGGCCAATTGTACTGTCAGCAACACAGACAAACTTGAAAAAATTCAAATAGAAGCTTCCCAAATTTTTACTGGAGCAACAGCAAGTGCAATTAAAAGTCGTCTGTATACTGAAATGGGTTGGGAGTTGCTTAGCTCCAGGCATGACAAACATAAATTGATTGAGTTTTTCAAAATGTATCATAACCTGGTACCACTTTATATTGGAAGTAAAATACCCTCCTTAGTGTCAGCCAATCAGCAGTACAACTTGCAGACAAGAAACAACCTTTGTGTTCCAAGGTGTCGCACCCTGAACTACCAATCATCATTTATACCATCAACAACAAAAATGTGGAATGACATCCCTAATCATATCAGAGAAGATCCTAACCTTTATATTTTCAAAGTGTACCTCAATAAGGACAAGTGTCGCCCTCCATCTTTTTATCAGTAATCCAAATCTCGTTTTGGCCAAATCTACCACTGTCGATTGCAGCTTAACTGTAGTAATCTTAATGCACACTTATGTGACAATCATTTGAAATCCTCTCCCAATTGCTCCTGGGGTGCAATTAAAACAAATAATCATTTCTTTCTTACTCAATTGTCCACTTTACACTGATGAATGTTATGAATATTTTGGAATGCTCCCTGATGATCTTGATGCAGACGTTCTAGTATTTGGATCTGAATCTTTAACAACCGAGGAAAACCGTCTTGTTTTCAACTGAGTTGAACAGTTCTTTCTAGCTATGAAAAGATTTTGTTCTTCCACCTAGATCATAACCTTCACCCCACTTCAGACATGTTAACCCCCACTTCAGACATGTTAACCCCCAGAATAATTTTTCCAGGAACCTGAGGGTGATTTTCAGGGAAATGGGAAGGATTTCAGGGAAAAGTTGGCACAGGGACAAAACAAAAGAAAAAACTTGCAAATTTTCAGCTCATGGACCACCATTAATACCAGGTTATAACCAGATCTAGTTGTCAATTATGCTGATGCATTTATGATATGTTAAAAAATCATAAAATAATTGTTGATTTGACCCCCGCCACCCTCTTCCATAAGGACCCCCCCCCCCCCCCTCACACCCACAGAGCACAACCACATGTGGTTGGCTTTTATCACTAGTAATTTCCCAAGTCTGGAAGTGTTATAAACAGGAAAAGATTTCCTAATGTTCAGTTACTTCAAGAAGATTAGTACTTGGAAAGTATCTTTTATCGAAATCCTTCATGCATGTGTGGACATTTGTGCCCTGCACAAAACTTTTCTTTTCATTATTGCAGCATTTTTTTGTTTATGGTTTGATTTGGAAAAGGGATGAGAATTAAAGCCCTTCTATGAATAAATAAATATATATTATTTAATTCCTTTTCATATATTTTATTTACCAAAAAACTGCATTTAAATGAAGGTGGAGTTTTCAATTTTTTTTAAAGTAAGTCACCTATTTTCACTTCGACACTCGCACATTGATCACGAATCTCTGATTATGAAGAAAAAAACATGAACACAGTTGAAATATATATCATAAAATACCCTTTTCTTAAAAAAATTTAACTTGAATCCACATTTTAATACTTGGAGACTTTTTACCAGAGTTTGAAATGCATGTGATTTGACTCTGAACATTTTACATAAGTTACAACGGGAAAGAAATATTCGACTGTTGTTTTCCGGAATTTTGGTCCAAAACTGATTCCCGTCCGGGAGGCCCGGAACTTAATTGAAATTTCGTGATTTTCCCGGGCATTCCAGGAGAATTAACATGCCTGCCCCACTTCTTGACTTGTCCCCCTGTCCAGGTTGAAGCCGATGAATCATAGAATCTTCTATATAGCTCATCAGAGTACAATACCTGTCCACAATTCTTGACAATGTGTACGCGTAATGTGTAATTACACCTGATTTTAGTAGTGTCGCCAACGGGTTACAGTCCTTGGGTTGGGGTCAATGATCATTGCTTCCATGACATAACACAGCTCCATTTCCAAAATCATTTCATCGTTTGTGTTTCTCCCATCCTCTTGATGCATGTTCATTTGCTTGTAATATGTTCATCAAGTGGAAACGGCTAAATATAAGCTTGCATGCTTACTGCCAAATCCATATATTCTGTAATTTTTTTACATTTTGAGTTTACGAAACAAAATATTGTTTAAACTAATTGTGTGAGTGTTAGCTGAATGATGCAGTGTATCAAGGTTGTACTGTATACAGATGGTATGCATGCATTCAACCAATGCTAACCCAGCATGTGCCAGATTGGTGAGTTGGAGAGTTTGACAATTACTTGCCACTGCTCAGTGGTTCTCTCTAGGTACATCGGCTTCCTCCATCGTAAAAACTGTCTGACATATGGCTCTGGTTGTTGCAAGTGTTGCTAAACATGAATTATTATTATTATTTATTGGGGTTTAAGGTCACATATTTATGCACAATGGCTAATCATGACTGTGACAGTTTTACAGGTGGAGGAAGCCGGAGTACCCGGAGAAAACCACTGAGCAACGGCGAGCAACTGTCAGCTCCCCAACATACTAACTCCCCACAAGCAGGGTTAGCATTGGTTGAAGACAAGTGCACCATCGGCGTGCAGTATGCCTTAGTACACAACACCACCGTGCCCCCACGCGGGCAATGGAGATGAAGTGGCTAAACATGAATAAATAAATAAATAAATAAATAAATAAATAAATAAATAAATAAATAAATGAATGAATGAATGAATGAATGAATGAATGAATGAATGAATAAATAAATAAATAAGAGTGCAATTGGTGTTCAGAAATAAATAAATAAATAAAAAAAAAATAAATGAATAAGAGTGCAATTGGTATTAAAAAATGCGAACACTGCTTGGATGGATGGGAGACAAGTAATTGTATTGTATCTACCTCATTTAATTGTAAGTATGGTACAGATAAGTTGTTTCAGGTAGCTGAAGGGGATGATTGAAACTAGCAACATAATAATATGTTGAGTCAGTGAGCTGGGGGAGGTTAAGCAGGTTCAGAAATTCCATCCAGAAAACAAATGACTATACTAAGTTAATTACCATGGCCCATTAGTTTTGGTCTGAAGAAAATTAGTAGAGAAAATTGTTGCTTGTAACAGGCAACTTCATTCCCAAAAGGGGTGTCTGTTTACTGTAGACTTTATTATTGGATTGATGGAAAGTTATTTTTATTGATAGGGAAAGTGAGTAAACACTACAAAGTAATTTAGAAGAATGGTTATCAGTCCCTGTCTGACTTATCTTAAAGACATTAGAACTGGGATTAGTTGGAGAGGAAAAAAATATCATTGATTTTGGAAGGTAATTAAGGGTAAATATCCAAATGGTGACATATTGACAGTTTGTTATTGATAGACATTCAAACACATTTTTTTTTGTTTTTCGCCCACCTAGAATTATTAAAATCATATTCTACTGCAGGTGTCAGCAGGAGAGAAAGGAGGGTATTTTATATGAACCCATATTCTCTATCTTCTACAGAATTATTACTACAGTCAGTGTTTCTTAACCCACTGCACTCTGCTCTGTTGTCAAAATGACAAAATTTCAAGCAGAAAATTTTTCCCTCAGTGCAACTAGGAATTTAAATATTCTGTCTTGTTTGACAGAGCTCGGTGAACTCTGTCAAACAAGACTGAATTGGTTCAATTCCCAGTTGCATTTTGGTGAAGAGTTGTTGGTAGAAATTTTGTTATTTTGACCTCTGTGCCATAGGGGTTAATTAAATTTTGTCTTATGGAATAACCCTCATAATTATATATAAAACCAAACCTTTTACCATTCCTCTTGTGCAAATTTGCTCTGTTAATTGCTTTAGGGTGTAGAGTAAAACCCTAAAAACTGAATGAAAAAGAATGGGTTTCAAACTGACCTATTAAGAAATGAATGAATGAATAAAATCCTTCAAATGCTCATGTTTGTCTGGTGGCAGATTTGCCATCTTAAAATGAATCATGGGTTGTCACATGATATTTACAAAACAATGGAATCATTCAGGATATTTCTGCAAATTTCATCCTTACAATTCTTTAAAATGATAAAGATTCTATTCAGAAAACGTGCACTTCATATCTTCGTAAACTATAAGTTAACATTGCAGAAGACGATTCAGCTCACAATTTCTTATTTTGATCTTTGAACAAACAGACTTCTCATGTGCATAGATTTTTGTCGCTATAAAAATGCAATACTCTTGACCGCCAGATATTAAGTTGGACTGAAACTGGCCACATCAGAATGTTTTCACCAAAACTGGCCTTTGAAAAGTTCTCATATGTATATTTTCATAAAATGTTTTCTTTATTACATGCTAAAGTGCGTTTTTAAATAAAAGGGTAAAGTTTGATGAAATTAAACTCATAAAAATCAGTTCATTGAATTTGTTACCATCATGACACTGAATCCCAGAGAAAGGAATCCAGGGCCTGATTCAGAGTTTAGAAAACAATAATTAACCCAATGACTACTATAATCTATACATATTGTTATAACAGTGTATTGATCCATGTCGTAGTATCACGTCTCGTTGAGGCAACGAGTGTGATCCAACAATCTGGTCAACTCAACGAGATGTGATACTATGACACGGATCAACACACGGTTATGATGATAGGTTTATTATATGACTGACACACAAACAGTAACTTAATTTGCTTACCTCGATTTACTTATTCCCTTGAAAGCCGAACATAAAAATAGCAGACAAAACTTTGTAAACAACGGCAACAGCTTCCCTATTTACGAAGTCTATTTTTAACGGATAAATAGTCCGACGTTATTCATATGGAAATTCTCGGCAATTTCTGTAGGAGTGTGATATGGATTTTTGATCTGGGAAAAGCTCACCTGGTGTGATCCAACAGTCTGCCTGTAGAAATTCTTAGATATTGCTCCCACGGCATCCAAATTGTCCACATGATTTTTAGTCGAGTTGTGACGAAGGCGTTTCAGGCGGTTGGGTGGGCGGGTTTTCATAAACAATTGGTTTCTGGATGATAACTTGATAATGGTTCAACCCATGTTCATGAAACTTCATAGGTAGGTTGGTATCGGTGAGAGGAAGAACCTATTAATTTTGGACTTGCTTGGTCAAAGGTCAAGGTCACAGTGACCTTCAACATAGAAAATCGTGAACAATTGATTTCCGAATGATAACTTGATAATGTTTCGACCCACGTTCATGAAACTTCATAGGTAGGTTGGCATCAGTGAGAGGAAGAATCCTATTTATTTTGGACTTGGTAGGTGAAAGGTCAAGGTCACAGGGACCTTCAACATAGTAAAACATAAACAATTGGTTTCCAGACCATAACTTGATAATAGTTTGACCCACATTCATGAAACTTCATAGGTAGGTTGGCCTAGGTGAGTGGAAGACCACTATTTATTTTGGTCTCACTAGGTCAATGGCCAAGGTCACAGTGACCTTGAACATAATAAATCATAAACAATTGGTTTCTAGATGATAATTTGACAATGGTTCCACCTACATTCATGAAACTTCATAGGTAGGTTGGCATTGGTGCAAGAAAGAGCCCTATTTATTTTGGAATCACAAGGTCAAAGGTCACAGTCACAGTAACCCTTCACAAAGTAAATTATAAACAATTGGTTTCCAGACGATAAGTTGATAATGATTAAATCCACTTTTGTGCTGTCAGAACTCGACATTGGATTGGTGATCCTATCGGCATTTTTTTTCCTAGGGCAGGGCCCACAGCTCCCAAGCCAACAGGTTGGAGATATTCTCTCCCATGCCCACACCTCTGACTCAGGCCTATGACTTTTGGGAGATGCCATAGGCATCTCGACCTTGGACGCCCATATCTTACTTGCCCCCCCCCCCCCTCCCCCCCCCACTCCCGAATCAAAATTATGGTGCCGCCACCGCTATACATTATATACCTGTTTTGTTATTTTGTGTTCAGTTTTAATTTTGATAAAATAGATAATTTGGACTTGTAACTTTTCTGTAATATTTAACATCGCCATAATACAGGGACTCCATTCAATGTCCTGTTCCTTGTTCCCTCACAGGGCCTCTCGCCTCCTTTCGAAGAACTGAGTATGGTCTCTCCCTCATGTTGTTATGTGCAAAATAAAATGGATTTACTTCATCAATGAGTATCACATGGGGAATAAATGGTCAGCGTAAATAACACTATATAATTTTGATTATTATTTTATTTCATGCATTTAATATGAGATAAATATGACTGAAATGAAAAAATGAAAAAAAAAACGTTCACGTATTCCGACTCTCACCTATAATTTTGTGCAGTGAAGCCCACACTCATTGGCCATAGTCATTCTTGTGTAGGCCCCACCAGCTATTCTAGTCACAGGGGAGGTATTTTGGCTGAAAATATTGAGTGCGGCTTATACGGACATACTTAAATGGAAATAATTGCATTTGGATTTGCCCGTTCTGCTAACATTCGCTGCCCTTTTAAAAATGAGATTACAAGTTTAACGTCAAAGTATGCAAAAATGTATGGCCGGTTTTTGGTGCATGTCGGTTCAGTTTTTCGGTTTGCAGCAAAAACTGAAACCAAACTAAAAAACCTTCATGCTTTAAATTGTATCAAGGCAGAGAGAGATATGTGAACAAATTCTGATGACCAACAATAATTTATCACTCTACCATTTAACCCTTCACCAAACACATAAGATGTCAAAATTTGTTCTTTTAATTATTTTTCTTCAATTTTTAGCCCGTCTGTTTACAGTCTGGGCTATAGTCATGACTTTCATCCGTCTGTCCATCCATCTGTCTGTCCGTCTGTTAACATTTAGTGTTTTGGTTAAAGTTTGTGGTTAAAGTTTTTTTAGTCAAGGTTAAAGTTTTTTTTCTTTTAAATTAATCTTAATTACTATTGATTGTATCATTCTCATTATGTTTCATGTTATTTTGGGATACATTTAACCATTTTATGCATGGCAAATTAACTTGCAACTTCCAGGTTAAAAAGTTTTTGATTAAAGTTTATTGTTTACAAAGTTACACCTTTAATTCTTCAAACAGTTTAGTGCAATGTCACTGTTTCTCATTTGGGACAATGTCTGCTGTCTACTGAACCTTTCTGTAGTGATTTTCATTAATATTGACATGATTTTAACCCCTTTTAAACATGTTTTCAGACTTAGTTTCTTTGTATTTGAAATTAGGCTTTGCCACATACTTTCTTACTTTAATTCTTGCATGGCCAATACAACTTAATGATTCCATTTACATCAATAATTTCTTTTATCGGTTTAAGGAAATAGTTAACCCTTTTTTGCAGTCAGTTTTACTTAGTATTCCCAGCTTAAAGTTTCGGATTAAAGTTTTGCTTTTCAAGGTTGTACCTTTCATTTTTCAAACACTGTGTTACAACGTCATTGTTTTTCATTTGGGGCAAGATCTCCTGAACCTGCTGTATACAGTGGTTTCAGATAATGTTGGCATTAATTCAGCCCTTTTCAAAATGGTTTTTGAACTTAGTTTCTCTAAATTTCAAATTAGGCTTCTACCACATACTTTGTTACTTTTTATACCCCCACAAGGGAGGGATATAGCCTAGAGCTCCTTCTGCCCATCCGTCTGGTCTGTCCATCTAAACTTTGTTTATGGCATAACTTGAACAATAGTTAACAGATTTAAAAATTTTTCTGTATATATCTCTATAGCAACAATGTCTACATCAAGTTCGATGACCACCACTATCCAATGAAAATTGTTGGGAGTTATTGCCCCCCCCCCCCCCCCCCCCCACACCAATTAGGCATTCTTTTTCTTTGCTCCAAAATGGATTTTGAACTATTTAGAGTGACTACATGCAGAAAGTTTTTTTTAGCCCTATACTCCCTTCCCCCTCCCCGGTGCCAATTAGGCACCTATTTTTTCTTTGGTCCAAAATGCATTTTGAAGGATTTAGAGAAACTACATGCGAAAATTTTTTTTACTCCTATAACACCCCCCTCCCTCGGGTGCCAATTAGACATTTTTAGCTCAACTTTTTGCAGTCAGAGCTACGGTCATGACTTTCGTTCGTCCATCCATCTGTCTGTCTGTCTGTCTGTCTGTTAACATTTAGAGTTTTGGTTAAAGTTTGTGGTCAAGTTTTTTAGTGAAGGTTACAGTTATTTTTCTTTTTAATTAATATTAATTACTATTGATTGTATCATTCTCATTATGTTTTATGTTATTTTGGGACATATTTAACCCTTTTTTGCAGTCAATTTAACTTAGAACTTCCAGGTTAAAGTTTTTTATTTACAGAGTTTCACCTTTTATTCTTCAAACAGTTTAGTGGAATGTCACTGTTCTCATTTGGGATAATGTCTATGCTGTCTACTGAAGCTTTCTACAGTGATTTTCATTAATATTGGCTGGATTTCAACCCCTTTTAAACATGTTTTCAGACTTAGTTTCTTTGTATTGGAAATTAGGCTTTTACCACATACTTTGTTACTTTAATTCTTTCATGGTCAATACAACTTAATGATTGCATTTACATCAGTGATTTCTTTTATCGGTTTTAGGAAATATTTAACCTTTTTTTTGCGGTCAATTTTACTTGGTATTCCCAGCTTAAAGTTTCAGATTAAAATTTTGCTTTTCAAGGTTGTACCTTATATTCTTCAAACACTGTTACGTCATTGTTTTTCATTTGGGGCAAGGTCTACTGACGTTGTATACAGTTGTTTCAATTAATATTTACATTCATTTACCTTTTTCAAAACGACTTTCGAATTTAGTTTCATTAAATTTGAAATTGGGCTTCTAACACATACTTTTTGTTCTTGCATGATCAATACATCTTTTAATAATTGCATTTAGACATGATTTCTTTTACTTCTATGCAGCTTTTTTTCTCATTACCTGAGCTTTACAGTTTGAAATATAAAGAAATGCCTTCTGCAGCATACTTCTGTTGTTCTACAAAGAGTAATATTGATTGGGCTTTGATGCTGTCCCCAAAACATCGGGGGAGATGGGTGGAATCAATCCACCTCTCCCTCCTCCCCATGTTATCCAGAAGATAAATCCAGTTCTAATTATACGATTATTTTCAAATTTGATATTACTTTTTATACGCCCATTTGTAAAAACGGTCATATTGTCTGTCTGTCCACAAACAATTGGTTTCCGACCGATAACTCCAGTTTGGATTATTTGATTTCAACCAAAGTTGATATGTGTATTTTCCAGTTAGTAATACAGCCTAAGTTTGAATATGGGTTCACCGCTCCCCCCAAGATAAATCCAGTTCTAATTATACGATTATCTTCAAATTTGATATTACTTTTTATACGCCCATTTGTAAAAACGGTCATATTATGTAAATGGTCTGTCTGTCCACAAACAATTGGTTTCCGACCGATAACTCCAGTTTGGATTATTTGATTTCAACCAAAGTTGATATGTGTATTTTCCAGTTAGTAATACAGCCTAAGTTTGAATATGGGTTCACCGCCCCCCCCCCCCCCCCTCCCCCCATACACACACACACACACACACAGGTCATTTAGGCAATTTTTCCAAAATAAATGCATTTTGAAGGACTGGGAGTTACTAAATGCAAACCAAAAAAATTGACTACTATAATACTATAACCCCCAAGCTGCCCCCCCCCCCCCCCCCCCCCCCCACCTGTTTTATTTAGGCAATTATTCCCAAAATGCATTTTGAAGGATTGGGAGTTGTTACATGCAAAAAAAAAATTGACTCCAACAGCCCAATGCCCCCCTCCCCCCCCCCCCCCCACACACACACACACTTTTATCATGAGTGCAGATATGGCAGATTCATTAGGTAAATGGTTAAAAAAAAATAGCTCAGACTATTTTGTGTCTAAGCATTGCCATTGCTGGGACAGTGGGGCTGCATGCGTGACATCACTCTAGTTTTAAAAAAAATGTCAACAAAACCATATCATGTGACCCCCTCTGGAATGAAGATGAGGGTGTCTCATGATAAGATGTTTATTTACTGAATATTCACCTGTTGCCAACCCACAGGGCGGCTTACTTGAGAAACAGCAAACAGGGTTCATCTTGAAAAGTCCTTCAAGAAGATTTTTTGACATTAGATGGTAAGTCAGTCATTGACTGTAGTTGGATCATTGAAGGCAGAATCATTATTGATACACTCATAGTTGTAAAGTAGGATTTTAATACCTGTGTCAGAACCATATTTGAGGCATTGTATAAATGTATTAACCCTTTAGCTAACATGAAAAGCAGACGACATTTGCAGTGAAAGTGTCAATGACACTGTAGCTTTGATGAAAAGGATAATGTTCAATGTTTATGAAAGGATTATGAAGTGAGACAAGAATTGTGATAATTGGGAATATGTTCATTTCTGTTCCCTGTATGCTATGTTTTTGATAAAAATAATATGAGGTGTACCCTGTACTAAAGAGCTGAGGAGTGGGTTAATATGACCTCACAGATAATGTATGTGGCCCTCACACTTAACGTATATCAACGAAAGTTACCAAGTTACAGTGAAATTATTCCAAAACGAGAGATTATAGACATTATATGAACCTACCAAGTTACAATGAAATCCCTTCATAAATATGACCTGTAGACTGTGCTAAAGGTTTTTGGGCTTTGGGCTCGGGCAGCCATCATGGTTGAATGATCGCAACCAAAAGGGGACATTCTCATATGGGCATCATCTGGAGTGATCCTACAAAGTTACAATGAAATCCTTTCATAAATATGACCTATAGACTGTGCTCAAGGTTTTTGGGCTTCGGGCCCCTGAAGCCGCCACAGTTGACCAATCACGACCAAAAGGCGATGTCATCATCTAGGCATTATATGGAGTCAAACTAACAGGTTACAATGAAATTCTTCAATAAATATGACCTATAGACTATGCTAAAGGTTTTGGGCTCGGGCAGCCCACAAGGCTGAATGATCGCGACCAAAAGGGGACGTTCTCATCTAGACATTATTTGGAGTCATCCTACCAAGGTACAATGAAATCCCTTAATAAATATCACCTGTAGACTGTGCTAAAGGTTTTTGGGCTTCAGGCCCCTGTAGCCATCACAGTTGCCTGATGGTGTCCAAAAGGGGCTGTTCTCATCTAGACATTGTATGAAGTCAACCTACCAAGTTACAATGAAATCCCTTCATAAATATCAACTGAAGACTGTGCTAAAGGTTTTTGGGCTTTGGGCTTGGGCAGCCATCATGGTTGAATGATCGCAACCAAAAGAGGACATTCTCATCTGGGCATCATCTGGAGTGATCCAACGAAGTTACAATGAAATCCCTTCATAAATATGACCTGTAGACTGTGCTCAAGATTTTCGGGCTTCGGGCACTGTAGCCATCACAGTTGACCAATCACGACCAAAAGGGGATGTCATCATCTAGGCATTATATGGAGTCAACCTAACAAGTTACAATGAAATCCTTCCATAAATACGACCTATAGACTATGCTAAATGTCTTTGGGCTCGGGCAGCCATAAAGGCTGAATGATCGCAACCAAAAGGGGATGATCTCATCTAGACATTATTTGGAGTCATCCTACCAAACTACAATGAAATCCCTTCATAATTATGACCTGTAGACTGTTCTAAACGTTTTTTGGCTTCAGGCCCCTGTAGCCGTCACAGTTGCCCTGTCACGTCCAAAAGGGGACTTTCTCATCTAGACATTATATGAAGTCAACCCACCAAGTTACAATGAAATTCCTCAATAAATATGACCTGTAAACTGTGATAAAGGTTTTCAGGTTTTGGGCTCGGGCAGTCGTCACGGTTGGCAGATCACGCCCAAATGGGGAAATTCTCATCTAGACATCATAAGGAGTCATCCTACCAAGTTACAGTGAAATCCCTCCATATTAAACAGGACCTGCAGACTGTGCTAAAGGTTTTTGGGTTTTGGGCTCGGGCAGTCGTCACGGTTGGCAGATCACGCCCAAATGGGGAAATTCTCATCTAGACATCATAAGGAGGCATCCTACTAAGTTACAATGAAATCCCTCCATATTAAACAGGACCTGCAGACTGTGCTAAAAGTTTTTAGGTTTCGGGCTTGGGCAGCCATTACGGTTGACAGATCATGCCCCAAAAGGGGACGTTCTCATCTAGGCATTATACAGAGGCATCCTACCAAGTTACAATGAAATCCCTTCATAAATATGACCTGTAGACTTGCTAATGGTTTTTGGGTTTTGGGCTCAGGGCAGCCATACCTTGACTTTGTCAAGTTAAGCTAAAAATAATCTTGGATAACTAATTTTCTTCATTTTTTGTCTCAAAAACATTGGTTATGACCCCTTGTTGGAATGAGCTCGTTCCAACGAGTGGTCATAACCTATGTTTTTGAGACAAAAAATGAAAAAATAATGAATATGAATTGGCGATTTTGAGAATAGCGCTTGCCGATTTGGGCTGTTACATTGGATAAAGGGTTAACTAGCAGAGTACCAAGTTATGTTGTGAGAGCAGAATTTGCCAGTAAGCACACTCCCATAAATTAAAACAAGGCAAATCCATACAGACCAAATAATTTTCCTTCAAACATAGTATGAAGCACGGGGGCGTGGTGGCTCAGTTGGTAGAAATGCAGGCTGCAAGTCGAGAGATCCTCGGTTCGATTCCCACCTGCGGCAACCATGTTGTGTTCTTGAGCAAGACACTTCACCCCCATTGCCCACGTGGGGGCATGGTGACGTTGTGGACTAAGGCGTACTGCACGTCGATGGTGCACCTGTCTTAAACCAATGCTAACCCTGCTTGTGTGGAGTTGGTATGTTGGGGAGCTGACAGTTTAACTGTGTAATATGAATGGGTAGATGCTGCACAGTCCACTTGATACAATTCTGACCAACAGCTTGTCACCTGGAGTTATCAACTTCATTTGGAGGAAGTAACTGTGCATTGAGTGAAGGCGTGATTGACAGATGTGGCTGTTAATAGTTATGTGGCTTATATTTTTAAGTGGCTTTTCAGTTATGGCTGCTTTTTCTAACAATTGGCTATTTATGTGTCAAATGTACATATATAGTTTATGTGGCTTGTATTTTTAAATGGCTTCTCAAATTTTATATGGCTATCAATTAGATGGCTGCCAATTATGTAGTACTTTTTTTGACAAATGGCTATTTATGTGTTGAATGTCCATCTATATTTTATGTGGCTTATATTTCTAAGTGGCGTCTCAACTTTTATATAGCTGTCCATATATAATTTTATGAGGCTTATATTTTTAAGTGCCATCTCAACTTTTATGGAACTATCAATTTTGGCTGCCATTGGATGGATGTCTAAAAATTAGGCAGTCGTTTTTCCCACCTTTAATGTGACTATGATGACATACTGTCTTCTTTAGTCAAAAAGATGATTTTTAAGATGTCCAAAAAAATCCTGTTATGTGACTAGCCACATTACAGAAATTAGTCGCATAAATATCCATCTGTGCCAAATTCAGGACATCCATCCATCCATCCATCCATCCATCCATCCATCCATCCATCCATCCATCCATCCATCCATCCGTCCATACATCCATCCGTCCATCTGTCCATCCGTCCGTCCATCCATCCATTTGTCAATCTGTCCGTCCATCTGCCCACCCACCCGTCCATCCATCCATCCATCCATCCATCCATCCATCCATCTATCCATCCATCCATCAACAATTAACAAAAATCACACCAACTAAATTCAAGCTCATTCCTTTTGAAATTTGATACACTGGTGCATATCAAAAAAATGAAGAGGATTTCAAATTTGGGGGTTTTACGGCCTTAGCATTTTGTTTTAAAAATAGCTATTTCACATTTTAAGCTAGAATAGCCTCATAGTGATTCAGATTTTGGTTATTTTTGGTGTGAAAAACAACTAGCACAATTTACAAACCATAGTATACAAGTTTTCTCTCATGCATAATTTATTTATTTATTTGTTTATTTATTTATTGGTGTTTAAGGTCACATATTTCTGCACAATGACCGCAACATGTAGATAAAGTCAAGTTCAGTCATTTGTTTTTACCCACAGTGTCCAATTTGGATAACTTCCACCCCAAGCATTGGTGACTGGGTCCTATTTTACCAGTAGAACAGATTTTATATACCACAGTAAACAAGCACTGCTTCACTTTCTGGGGTTCCCACAGGAGAATTATGCAAGTCAGCCAGCCATCTCAGTTTTTAAAATGATCCATCTCTAGACAAAAACTCCCAAAACTCACCCAAGTCATCAAATCTCAATGAATTCAAAACCAATTGTTATGAACCTTAATACAGTGGTGCACAGCGACAAGAGGGAGAGGATGTATTGAAAGTTTCAAGATTATACCTCACAATTACACAAATAAATATGTACCAATCTCACCATTTCCTTTGTGATCATTGCACAGGGATCCGCCAATCCTCAGCTGTCTGTTTTATGAGGGACTATTAAAATAGCCAGTGTCCATCTGTCAGTCCATCCGTCCATCATCCCTCCCACTTTGTTTTCACGATGATAACTTTAGTTACAGTTGGCCAAATCAAATGTAGGTGTATCCACATAAAATTCAGGTCAAGTTCGAATCGGGGTGTGGTTTGGCAATTTTTGCCTGCATTATGCCCCTTGTTTGACTTCGAAATTCATTTTTGGGGTTTTCTGATGATAATTTCAGTTCAAATCAAATGAAATTTGATATGTAGGTGTATCAACATAAAATACAAGTCAAGTTTGAATCAGTGTTTGCCAGAGTTATGTCCCTTTTTTGACTTTTGAAAAAATTCAGTTTTTTTCAAATACTTCGAATTGCACACTTTTTCGGGGAGGAGGGGGGGGGGGATACTCCACTTCACCTTCCACATGAAGCTCATCAATGCTTGTTAACCCCCAAGTCCCCAGATATCCACAAACTCCCCCTTTTATATTGTACTGAAAAAGTTGCCTAAGTGTGTACATCCTTAGGAACTCTACTGGTAGGCAGCATTTATCTTGACATTGTTTTTACATCATGTTCTGTACAGGTAGCCAACAATGATGTAGAAACACTATTAAATCATCTGCAGCTGTGTAGAAGTAGATATGGAAGTTATTATCATAAAATTGATCTGAGGATTTAAGGGTTAACCCTTTAGCCACGAATCGCCAGCATCCACCCGCATAATATGCAAATTCAGCAGCTGAAAAAATATTATTTTTCGAAAAATTTCAACAAAACCATATCATGTGACCCCTCTTTGGAACGAGCTCGTCGAGCTCATTCCAAAGAGGGGTCACATGATATGGTTTTGTTGAAATTTTTGGAAAAAATTTAAAAAATGATATTTAAAATAATGAATTTTGAAATCGTCTGTGTTGGGTAAAGGGTTAACAGTCTTTGTCAAGTTCTCTTTTACTGGTACATTGTATAAAAAGATGTGGTGGCAGTGCATGGGGTGGGTTGCCATTTCTCAGAATTGTATACCATAAAAATAACTTATCGATTAAAACTTCATACTTTACCTCATACTTGTGTTGAGGTAAAGATTTGCCCTAGATGCTAAAAGTGACCATAAACCCCAATAAATAAATGCTACTTTACAACATATCATGTTGGATATTGAAATTGCAATTTTGTGGGCAGTGTTTGCATCACAAAGAGTTTTCTTTTGATAAACAACTGTTGCCTTTCATACAGTAGTTTATTTCAGTGGTAAAGGAAGTTTTTTTCAGAAGTTAAAATCATACTGAGTTAAATGTAGAGATGTAAAATGCTGAGAAATAAAAACCGGAACTCAAGTCATCAAGTGCTCTTGGGAATCAATATTGTTCATATTTGAAATTTATGATGATGGAGATAATAAGAAATTTATGGGAACAGTGCAGTAATGGTGCAATTATTGGGAAAATATCTTTCAGATAGAATCAACTGATCAAACCCCCAGTGGATGATTTCAGAAGTTTCCAAATGGCTTTGGAACATCCTAATAGTGGAATCTGTTGCTATTATAAAATCTTCTTGAAATATGGACTTCTATTTTTTCAACCTGTCATGTTATGTTCTATGAGACTTAATTCATAGTGTAATATCCTAAATTGCATGAAAGATGTGTTAACCCTCTGCACACTGTTGTCAAAATACTGAAATTTCAAGCAGCAGATTTTTGTTCCATAATGCCGCTCAGAATTGAACCAGACCTGAATATAAGCAGTCTGACATTTGCAGAATGAGGTCCCCAGAGGGGGTGAATTCGATGATGCTATCCCATACAGTGGGCCAATTTATCCTCTGGGTACTTCTTTCTGTTTAGTTTTGAGACCCTGATTCAGATTGAGGTTCACAGAGGGTAAATTTAGTGATGCTACCCTGCTTTGCAGGGTAGCATCACTAAATTCACTCTCTGGGAACCTCATTTTGCAGAGAACAGTCTGCTTGTTTTCTGGCTTGAATTGAACCAATTCAATCTTGTTTGGTAGAGCTCAGTGGTCTTTGTCAGACAAGTATAATATGGTTAAATTCCCAATTGCATTGTGGGAAAAATTTGGAACTTGAAATTTCAGTATTTTGACATCATTGTGCAGAGGGTTCAAATTTAAAACACAAGTCCAATACTTGTTGGATATACCAATATAGTGGAACCCTGTTAATATGATTTTTAAATTTTGTTTTCTGGAAAATTTCAACAAAGCCGTCGACGAGCTCATTCCAGTGAGGAGTTACATATGAAATGTTTTTTAAAAAAAATTTTCTACTGCACAGTGTCTGAACTACATTGTACATGGGTAACTATGGCCGATTCTCCAGGTAAAGTGTTAATATTCATTTTTAGTGCCCAAAATATAGCTTTTAACCCTCTTGTTTGAAAGAGCAACATGTTTTGTTGGTGAAAATAAAAAAAAATGTCATTGGTATTTTTTGTGAATAGTACCTGGCAGATATGGCTATAATATTAGTTGAAGAGTTAAAATGGATAATGGGTGAAAGGTTCATTGGAGATGAAGAGAATTCTATAACCACTTATGAGATATTGGTGATCCCACACTACTGACAGTCAGTTCCCAATGAAATCTTATTTCGGTAGTAAATAAAAATTTGAAGACATGAAGTATAGATATTATGGAAAATAGCATTGGGAAGTTACCCTGTTTTTCATC
Source organism: Pictodentalium vernedei (assembly GCA_031216915.1). Taxonomy (NCBI): domain Eukaryota; kingdom Metazoa; phylum Mollusca; class Scaphopoda; order Dentaliida; family Dentaliidae; genus Pictodentalium; species Pictodentalium vernedei. Next base: position 277,997,877 of record CM062289.1, read on the forward strand.
TTTAATTGAGAGAAATTAGACTTTATAATGAGCCAGACTACTGTGAGAACAAACACTTTGAAAACATCAGACAGTTGTTCATGAGATTCTTGTAACACAGTCTACTCTAGATAATTCAATATTGGTTTAGAGAACTAATTATTTGCAGAATAGTTATCAGTTTCACTTGTTATTTGTAGAATATTATCAGATATCCATGGTTCAGTAATGCCATTTTCCATAATAAATGAAAATGTCTCTATTTAACCCTCTGCACATGGATATCGAGGTATTAAAATTCCAAGGGGCATGGTGGCATTGCGGTAACTGGTTCTCGTCAGATCACCAAAGTTAAGCAACGTCGAGCCCGGTTTGTCCTTGAATGGGTGACCGTCCGAGCAATCGATTCGGACTCCTGCGTTGTGTCCTTGGGCAAGGCAGTTAACCCTGATTGTCCACATGGGGGCACGATTGATGCCGTGTACTAAGGCGTACTGTACGACGATGGTGCGCATGTCTTCAACCAATCTAACCCTTCCTGTGCTGCAGTGCAGAGTTACGATGTTGGGGAGCTGGCAGCTGCTTGTCGTTGCTCAGTGGTTCTCTCCAGGTACTCCAGCTTCCTCCACCCGTAAAACTGTCACCAACACGATAGTACCTTGGCTGTTAATGTGTCATTAAACCCTAATAAATAAATTAAAATTCCAAGCTGCGAGTTTTTCCTATAATGCAACTAAGAATTTAACAAATTCAATCTTGTTTGACAGAGCTCTGTGAGCTCTGTCAAACAAGAATGAATTAGTTAAATTTCCAGCTGCATTATGAGAAAAATGGGCTGCTCGAAATTTTGGTATTAGTGTGCAAGGAATTAATCCATTACCTTATGTACATAATATCAAAATTTATTATTTCCCCAACTTTAAAAGTCGGATGGGTATCTAGTGGAGAATGTTGTCCATCCGTTTGTCTATCCCTACCATCATTTTCCCTTGTATCTCAGCCACTGCTACTCTGATTTGAAGGGGTATCTAGTGGAGACCACTGTTGGTCCATCCATCCATCCATCCATCCATCCATCCATCCATCCATCCATCCATCCATCCATCCATCCATCCATCCATCCATCCATCCATCCATCCATCCATCTGTCCATCCATCCATCCATCTGTCCATCCATCCATCCGTCCATCCATCCATCCATCCATCCATCCGTCCATCCATCTGTCCGTCCATCTACCCCGTGGGAACCCCGGGAAGTAAGCAGCACTTGTTTACTGTGGTAAACCAGTTCCGCTTTACTAGTAAAATAGGACCCAGTCACCAATGCTTGGGGTGAAAGTCCTCTAAAATGGGCAACATGTTGATCAACGATTGACTAAACTTGACTTCATCTCCATGTTGTGTCATGATTAGCCATAGTGCATAAATATGAGACGTTAACCACCAACAAACAAACAAACAAACCGTCCATCTGTCCATCCATCCATCTGTCCAGAGGCCATCCATCCGTTCATCCATCCATCCATCCATCCATCCATCCATCCATCCATCCATCCATCCATCCATCCATCCATCCATCCATCCAGACAGACAGACAACCAGGCTTAGCAGAGGTACATTGCAGGGTTTGCAATTTAGGGCCAGTGGTAGTTGTGGGGTTGGGTTAGTACAGTGGCCACTTGTGGAGTTATTTTTTGCACTGTGGAGTTAATTTTTTGACCTTGTGGGGTTAGGGTTTAACATGGGAAAAACCCCACAAGTTAAGAATGTGCAAGAATGTCCATCCATCCATCCATCCATCATCCATCCATCCATCCATCTGTCCGTACCAACATTTTCCTCTGTATCTCTGATTTGAATGATATTTGGTGTTGTGATAGAGCATCATGGGGAAAACGATACCTGTATAGTGTGAGTTTCTTCCACGCATTTTCTCCAGAGTTTTGACCCTTTTTCACTCAGTCAACTTAGAAAATGTTTTCCGGTCAGGGGCTTTTGCAGCTCTTTGCGATGCAGGGCTCTTGTTATTTTAATTACTTTTTTCATATCTTCCAAAACAATATAACAAAACCATATAATGTGATCCATCATTGGAATGAAGTTGACAAGCTCATTCCATTGAGGGGGTCACATGATAGGGTTTAGTTAACATTCTTTGAAAAATAAATTTTTTTTCAACTGCTCAATTTGTAAATTATGCGGGTGGGTGCAGCTGATTCATTTGGTAAAGGGTTAGCTGTTTGAGTATCAATGCGAGAATGATCAACCCAAGATGTCTTAAATCATTCGTTTTTAGCTCAACTTGACAAAGTCAAGCTGAGCTATTGCCATCACTTCTCGTCCGTCGGCATACATACGTTAGTACGTACGTCCACAATTTCCTTTGGCACACCTCACAGGTCACATTTATGATCAGATCGCTGATTGAAACTTGGTATGCTTGTTTGGGGTGACCTCTAGATGGGAGCTATCGATTTTCTTCAATTTCTGTCAAAAAATCTTGCCGCGGCTAATGTTCTTAGAACTTAGTTTAGTCAGACCTCAATATTTCCCTTTGGCACACCCTACAGGACACATTTATGATTGGATTGCTTTAAAACCTGGCATGCTTGTTTAGGGTGACCTCTATGTGAGAGCTATCGATTTTCTTCAATTTCCGTCAAAAAATGTTGCCGCGACCAACTTTCTTAGAAATTAGTTTAGTCAGACCACAATATTTCTCTTTGGCACACTCCACAGGGCACATTTATGATTGGATTGCTTTGAAACCTGGTATGCTTGTTTGGGGTGACCTCTAGATGGGAGCTATCGATTTTGTTTCATTTCCGTCAAAAAATGTTGCCACGGCCAACGTTCTAAGAACTTAGTTTAGTCAGACCTCAATATTTCCCTTTGGCACACCCTACAGGGCACATTTATGATCGGATTGCTTTGAAACCTGGCATGCTTGTTAAGGGTGACCTCTAGATGGTAGCTCTCGATTTTCTTCCATTTCCATCAAAAAATGTTGCCAAGGCCAACGTTCTTAGAACTTAGTTTAGTCAGACCTCAATATTTCCCTTTGGCACACCCTACAGGGCATATTTATGATCGGATTGCTTTGAAACCTGACATGCTTGTTAAGGGTGACCTCTAGATGGGAGCTATCGATTTTCTTCAATTTTCGTCAAAAAATGTTGCCAAGGCCAACGTTCTTAGAACTTAGTTTAGTCAGAAGACCTCAATATTTCCCTTTGGCACACCCTACAGGGCACATTTATGATCGGATTGCTTTGAAACCTGGCATGCTTTTTCAGGGTGACCTCTAGATAGGAGCTATCGATTTTCTTCCAATTCTGTCTGTCAAAAAATGTTGCCACTGGCAACGATCTTTGAACTTAGTTTAGTCAGGCATCAATATATTCCTTTGGCATGCCCTGCAGGGCACATTTATGATCAGATCGGTTTGAAACTTTGTATGCTTGTTTGGGGTTACCTCTAGATGAGAGCTATTGATTTTCTTCGATTTCTGTCAAAAAATGTTGCCACTGGCAATGACCTTCGATGCAGTTAAGCATCAATATTTCCATTTGACACACCCTGCATGGTACATTTAAGATTGGATCGCTTGCAAACTTGGTGTGCTTGTGTGGGGTGACATCTATATGGGAGCTGTCGATTTTCTTCCATTGCTGTCAAAAAATGTTGCCACTGACCTTTGAACATAGTTTAGTCAGACCTCAATATTTCCCTTTAACACACCCTTCAGTGCACATTTATGATCGGATCACTTTGAAACTTGGTATGTGTGTTTGGGGTGACCTTTAGATGTGAGCTATTTTTTCATTTCCATAAAAAGTTATTGTCGTTATCACCAGCCTTTGAACTTACTGCATTTGTGCATCAACTTATCCCTTTTGCACTCTCTGCAGGGTATATTTATGAATTTCCATAGAAAACCCCTCCCCAAAAAACATTGCCACAAAGCAATGACCTTCTACTTAGTGCATTTGTGCATTAACATCTTCCTTTGACATGCCTCAGAGGGCACATTCTTTATCAGGTTGTTTTGAACCTTTGTATGATTATGCAAGGTGACAAAGATAGGAGCTATTGATTTTCCTTTCATTTCCATCAGAAACTGTTGCTGTTAGCAACAATCTTTGAATTTATTATACCCCCCGCAAACAAAGTTTTGGGGGGTATATAGGAATCACCCTGTCCGTCCGTCTGTCCATCCTTATAAGCACAACTCCTCCTAAACCATTTGAAGAATTTTGATGAAACTCAACACAATGGAAGAACTCCATATGAAGATGTGCATGAAGCAATATATTTTCCGTTCGGACATTTCCAAGAGGAGATAATCTAACTTATACCATCTGTCCATCCTTGTAAGCGCAACTCCTCCTAAACCGTTTGAAGAATTTTCATGAAACTTTACACAATAGAAGAACTCCATATGAAGATGTGCATGAAGCAATATAATTCCGTTCGGACATTTCCAAGGGGAGATAATCTAACTTATACCGTCTGTCCATCCTTGTAAGCGCAACTCCTCCTAAATTGTTTGAAGAATTTTCATGAAACTTTACACAATGGAAGAACTCCATATGAAGATGTGCATGAAGCAATATAATTCCATTCTGACATTTCCAAGGGGAGATAATCTAACTTATACCATCTGTCCATCCTTGTAAGCACAACTCCTCCTAAATTGTTTGAAGAATTTTCATGAAACTTTACACAATGGAAGAACTCCATATGAAGATGTGCATGAAGCAATATAATTCTGTTCGGACATTTCCAAGGGGAGATAATCTAACTTATACATTTCAGACGTGGGGGGGGGGGGGGGGGGGGTATTACTTTGTGAGTTTGCTCACAGTACCTCTAGTTGCATTTGTGCATCAACATTCTTTGACATGGCCTACAGGCCACATTTATCATAGGATTGTTGTTTTTTAACTTGGTGTGCTCATTAGTCAAGAACTCTAGATAAGAGCTGTTGATTAGCATTCATTTCTGTGAAAAAAGTTGCCATTTACAATAACCTCTGAACATACTGCATTTGTGTATCAACATTCTTCCTTTAGCCAGTCTTACAGTTTACATTTAAAAATGCATGGATTACTCTGACGTTGTGCACACACAATGCTGTTATGTTGAAATTTCATCAAATAACATTGGTACCAATGATCTTCAATTTTGCCTTTTCATTTATAACTTACCAAGTTCAAGTTTGTCAAGTTGATCTACAGTGTCACTGACACTTTCATTTATTCTTCCACTCAGCTGATGATATGCTGTGTTGTGACACACTGTTAGAGAGGGATTTCACATCACAGGCTTTATTTCCAAAACAAAGGCTACACAAAAATGTTGTTCCATTCCAGAATGGGTCATGTTATTTACTTTTCACCTGCTGAGGTTTTTCATGAGATAGCCCACTCACGATATCTTTTATGTGCCCTATCACCCCACCTCTTGTGTGTATATAAATCTTGGAAATGGTAATTATGGATGAAATTTGCATTACAATTATGATTTGAGCTCAGAAAAGTTTCCTTGTATTGTAGTTTTAGGTTGTGGAGGGTGGGGTGGGGTGGGGGTGGATACTCTGGTCATTATACACCCCCACCCCTACACGCACACACACACACACACACAAAATGTTCTCTTTTTTACAAATTGTTTATCAAGCCTCAGACCACCAGTGTAACTCCGTAAAGAATTTGACGCTGTTATGGACCGTTTGTTTACACATTTTTCATGGAGTTTGCGCACGGACTACCATTGATGAAATGTAATGTCCTTTACTCACAAAGAAACATAGATATTCTTTCATACCTTAGTTGTAGATATTCCAATCAATAAGTATTCAATTTGCCTTAAAAAAAATCAAGATATTAATACAGTAGGTGGACTGCTGCACATAATCATAAAACTTGGGCTGTGTTGATCTTCATTTGTAATGATAATGTCATCAAAAATTTGATCAAATAAATCTTGATTGAGCAACATTTCTAGTGCTGATTGAAAGAAAAAAAATGTTTCTGGTATTTTTTAGATTAAATCTGCTGGAATCTGTCAGTTGGTCGGAAAAGTGAACCCCGGGCCTTTCCAGGACTTGTTAGAGGCCAACCCCAGCACTTCTGCCACATTGTAGCAAGTGTGTTTCACACATGCAATCATGAGAACTTCAACATGATCGTGTCCCTGAAAATACTTGCAGACCCGGTACACATCAGACACTTGAAGCCACACTTTTTATTTTTATTTTTTGCCTTAAACCATTATTTTGAAGAGAATTTAATCCTTACTTGCATTTTTCAAGATTCATTTGAATATGTTATAAAAGAAACATTGTCAAGTTGAAGAAGATACCCCATTCCCATCTTGAGACTTGAACTCATGATTTAGAGGGTATTTTACTCAGATCTTTATTTTGAAGAGAACTTCACCCATATTTTCCATTTTTTTCATCCGTCGATGAAGTTGGTGGGGGAGGGGGGGGGGGGGATATTGAAATGGTGTCCGTCAGTCCATCATTCTGTCACAAACCTTGTCTGGCTAACTCCTCCTACAGTTTTCATTGGGTTAAACTTGGTCTGAAGTATCAGTATAGATGTGCATGTGGTCAGGAATTTTTGATGCAACAAATTTTTGCATGGTTATGGTCCTTGGAAATGGCAAACTTTCCATCAGAAAGGTTTGCTTAACTCCTCCTATATTTTTTATTGGATTTTATTGTCTGAAGTATCAGTATCAAGTGTAGATGTGCATGTGGTCAGGAATTTTCGTGGTGACAAATTATGCATGATTATGGCCTTTGGTAATAGCAAAATTTCCATCACAAATGTTGTCCAGTTAACTCCTCCTGCTTTTTTTGTTGAATTTTTACAAAATTTGGAGTGCAGTTTGAGTATGATGTGCACATGTGCATATAGAAAGGAAGTTTTAATTTGAATAATTTTACTAGAGTTATATCCCTTGTCAACTTTGAATTTACCAAAATTGCAGGTTTTTGGAAGATTTCTTCAGTTGTGATTAAAGAAATTAAATGATATTTGTTGAGTGACATTATTGGGTATGAATACATGTCCAGGTTGATAATGAGATTATTCCTATCATAACATAAAAGTCGGCGGAGGATATGGATGTCGTTAGACTGTCTTGTTAAGATTTTTATACATTACGTTGTAAAAAGAGAGTGGGTGGGGGCAGAGGGGTGGATATCCTGACTAGACGATTTCATCCATATTTTCCATTTTCAAAATTCATAAGTATAATCTATAAAAAGAGACAAATTTTCAAGTAGGCAAAAACACCCTCTCTAGGTTATCTTCCAAACCAACCCCCCCCCCCCCCCCCCCCCCCCCCCCCCCCCTCCGATACTCACAGTCACAAATTTTGTTTTTTTGCTCAAACCATTATTTCAAAACAAATTTCATATTTTCCATTTACAAGTTTCATATGCATAAGTTGTTAAAAGAGAAAGCATTTCAGGTGTGATAAATTAAGATACCCTGACCAGCAGAGATGGGCAGTATTGGAATTTTGACTTTGGTGTCGGTTTTGGTATTTTTACTGGGTATTACTATGATATCGGTTTGGTATTCGATATCTGACTTGACTGAGATTTGCTGATACACATGCAGTACCAAAGGGGAATTCATATTAAGAAAATACAGAATAAGTTGTTCTTGTGTGATTCTACCACAGCACCACAAATGTCACTGCCAATGAGCTCAACTTCTGCATTCTTCTGCCGACACACAACATATCTACAGTAATTTTGTGACTTGTTCCAAACACACCATAACCTTCAAAGGCCTATTTCAGGCTTTTGTGATTTCAGAACATTTGCCTTTGACATGCCATCATTAGGAGGTCCTGCTGACAAAAGGCAAATTGTCTGACTAGTGATTTCAAGTAAAGTAAAAGGCAGCCAAGACTTGACTAGAAATCACTGATAGCAATGGACATGCACAGGTTGTAGTTTAGTGGGAATTCAGAACAATTGTCCAGGCCCTTTAGTGTTAACAAAACCGAAAATAAAACCAGTCACTTCATAATGAAAATGAACTCTTCAACTACTTTCAAGCTTCAACAAGCCCTAATAAATAGCAAATGTAGGAAATTTTTAAAATTCTGACATTTTCAGTATTCAGTGATTGGTTCTGTTTGATTTTTCGGTATCCTCATGATATCAGTTTTGGTTTGGGTTTTTGGTACATTGCCAATCTTCACTGACCAGGGTATCTACCCCAAGGCCCAACCTGACACTTGTTCACTTTTTTTGAGTTTCTCTCTTTTTTTTTTGTCTCAAACTACTCATATTTTCCATGTTAATGATTCATATGCATAAGGTGTAAAAAAGAGAAACAAACTTTAGGTTGAACATGGGGGAGATACCCTAAGCCCATGTGTAAAAATGGTTGTATTATGTAAAGGGTCTGTCCGTCTGTCCATCTGTCCATCTGGCCATAAACAATTGATTTCTGACCGATAACTCCAGTTTGGATTACTTGATTACAACCAAAGTTGGTATGTGCATTCTCCAGCTAGTAATACAGGTCAAGTTCAAATATGGGTTCTGTCCAAGTATGTTTACTTGAGATATGGCTCTTTTTCGACTTAGAATTTGACCTTCTATTAAGATTTTTGGTTTCCGACTGATAACTCCAGTTTGTATTACTTGATCTCAACCAAAGTTGGTACGTGTATTCCCCAGCTAGTAATACAGGCCAAGTTCGATTATGGGTTCCGTCCAATTATTTTTACTGGAGTTATGGGCCTTTTCAACTTAGAAATTCTTAAACAATATTTATTTATTTAGTAGGGTTTAACGACACTTTAACAGCCAAGGTCATATCATGTCTTTGACATTTTTATGGGTGGAGGAAGACGGAGTACCCGGAGAGAACCACCGAGCAACGACGAGCAGCTGCCAGCTCCCCAACATCGTAACTCCGTACTGCAGCACAGGCAGGGTTAGATTGGTGCACCATCGTTATGCAGTACACCTTAGTACACGGCTTCATCATGCCCCCATGTGGACAATCTGGGTTGAGTGCCTTGCCCAAGGATCGATCGCTCACACGGTCACCCATCCAAGGACTAACCGAGCTTGATGTTGCTTAACTTCGTTGATTTGACAAGAACTGGTTACCACAATGCCAACGTGCCCCTAATCCCCCACCACCCTTCCACTTAAACATTAGTAACCAAATATCAATTTTTGGGGATATATGTCTGTTTGGGAACAATGTCTACCTCAAGTTTGATGACCACCGTTAACTGATGAAAATTGTCAAAGGTATTCCATGCAACTAAAAAAATTGACTCTTACAGCTCCCCATTATGAAATTCTACCATCTGTGATTCAATGTCTAACGTTCTTTCTCTGCTTTCATTGTGAAATTTGCATTCAACCATGTATGTAGTCATTTCTGAAGCTAGCAAAACTGATGAAGGCCTTTGGCCAAAAGCTTTTAATAGAGCCATTTCTCCAGTTGTTTCTTTATCTTTTACCTATTCCAAATAAAAGACAACACTTGTCTTGAAATAAATATTTCCATTTTGTGTTTGAAAAACATAGTTTATTTCAATGAGATTGTTTGTTCATATTTATTTATTGGGGTTTAATGACACTTTTGACAGACAGAGTCACCTCGTGTCAGACAGTTTTACGGGTGGAGGAAGCCGGAGTACCTGGAGAGAACCACTGAGCAATGGCAAGCAACTGTCAGACTCTTCAATGTACTCACTCCACACAAGCAGGATTAGCATTGGTTGAAGACAAGTGCACCATCGAAATGCAGTACGCCTTAGTACACAATGCCACCATGCCCCACTTTGGAAATTGGGATTTAGTGCCTTACCCAAGGACACAACGTGGTCCTCTTGGCTTGCAGCCTGCATCTCTACCTACTGAGCACTCATGAGATTGTTCAAATGAGGAGTCATAAGCTATGTTTTTGACATGAAAATTGAAAATGAAAGTGTCAATGACACTGTAGCTCAACTTTGAATATGACAGGAATTAGTATTTGCTGTGACCAGGTCAACAATAATGAATATGACAGGAATCAGTATTTGTTGTGACCAAGTCAACAATAATGAATAAGAGAAAAAGAAGTTTTGTTGTGACCACGTCAACCATAGTAAATCAATTACAAGGTGACTGCAATGGTCTAAAGAATAGGACATAAGTATTATATGTGATGCATCCATGTTAGTAAACATTCACACACAAATTTATTCAAATCAGAGCATTCATATAGAAGTTCTGAGCAAAAAACTGATTGCACAAAATTTTATACAAAATGGTTGCTGGTGGACATCTTTAATTTCGGACCAGACCCCAAAGCACTCATTCTCGTCTCACGGTGATAACAAAGGCAACTAAGAAGATTTGTAAAGATCAGTTCACAAATACAGTCTCTAGCCCGAGCCGGATTGCCATTTGCATTTACAGTGCTGAGAGACTGAATAAATCAATGTTAGTCTATTATAAATTTGCGTAATTTATGCATGAGACAAAAACCTGTATTATATGTAATGTATCCCTTGGTATTAAACATTCATACAAAAAATTATTCAAATCAGAGCTTTCATATGGAAGTTCTGCACAAAAATCTGATTGGACCTAATTTTGTACAAAATGGCTGCCAGCAGCCATCTTAAATTTTAGACCGGACCCCAAAACACTTGTTCTCATCCCACAGTGATAACAAAGGTACCCAAGAAGTTTTGTGAAGATTGGTTCATAAATACGGCCTCTAGACCGAGCCGTGTTGACGGCGCAGGCCGTATTGACATATGCACTAATTGCATATAAATAGCACCGAATAAATCAAAGTTTCTCTAATTCGCATAATATATGCATGAAAAAAAAACATACTTTTTGTGATGTATTCCATGTTACTAAATATTCGTACACAAATTTATCCACATCAGATCTTTCATATAGATGTTCTGTTCAAAAAACTGATTGCACCTAATTTCGGTACAAAATGGCCACCAATGGCCATCATGAATTTTGGACTGGACCCCAAAACACTTGTTCTCGTCCCACGGTGATAACAAAGATATCCAAGAAATTTCGTAAAGATCGGTTCATAAATACGGCCTCCAGCCCGAGCCGTATTAGCATTTGCAGTTACAGTGCTGAAAGTAACACTAAGTAGATCAAAGTTAGTCTAATTGGCATAATTTATGCACGAGAAAAAACCCTGTATTATATGTGATGTATCCCATGGTACTAAACATTCACACAAAAAATTATTCAAATCAGCGCTTTCATATGGAAGTTCTGCCCAAAAATCTGATTGCACCTAATTTTGTACAAAATGGCAGCCAGTGGCCATCTTGAATTGCAGACCAGACCCCAAAACACTCGTTCTCGTCCCACGGTGATAACAAAGGTACCCAAGAAGTTTCGTAAAGATCGGTTCATAAATACGGCCTCTAGCCCAAGCCGTGTTGATGGCACCACAGACGGACAGACGAACGACAGGCCATGACAATACCTCAGATTTGGCTTTGCCAAAGTTGAGCTAAAAATAGTAAAATTTTAACAGGTTGAGTATTAGACGCCACACTATTATGGCTTTCAAAAAAATTAGGGTACCAGAGCAAAAAGCCAACATTTTCCTCAGTCATCTTCCATATTCAGTCAAACATGAATAACATTTTGTTTATATAAATTTGTTTTACGACAAATTAGTAAAACAAATTTTGATAACAAATTCAGACCCCCAAAAATAATCTAGCCCTCAACCAGCCAATTAAGGTTTTTGTGGAAGCACTGACCATTTATGGCTGTTTCACATAAGGTTAAGGATTAAACAGTTGAGAATATAAAATCTATGCCTTCAAAACTTAGCTTTTGGGCCTTCATTGGAACAAGCTTTTGTCTCCTCATTGGAACAAGTATGGTAAGCTTATTCTGATGTAGGTTCAAACACTTTGTTTCTGAATCAAAAAGTATGAAAAAAGAACAAAATTCAAATGATAAGTTTTTGTGTTTAACATTAGATGGAATTAACTGACTAAGATAAGGGTTGATGATAATGCTCAGTTTTCAAGAGTGTATAATGAGAGTTAAGAATAAGCTAAATTCTCACTTAACTGAAGTAGTTTCGCAGAAGTGGTCGGAAATTGGATTTGACTGTTGGTTAATTAACAAGAGGGAAATAAATCACATTTTCTAGATATGATGAATTGAATTTATTAGTTCCTCTGATGGAATTTTGTCAATATTATGACTCTTTCATGGATTTACTCTAAGACATGGAGTATAAAGAAATTGGGGCATTGTGGCTCTTTGCAGAGCCAATTAATTTTCATTGTTTTTTCAATTTTTTTTGTTTCAAAAACATAAGTTATGACCCATCTTTGGAATGAGCTCATTGAGCTTGTTCCAATGAGGGGTTATAACCTATGTTTTTGAGACAAAAAATGAAAAAAATTAGTTATTCAAGAATTTTGTTTGCATGTATCGTCTGCTTTTCATGTTAGGTAAGGGTTAACTGAAGTAAACTCTTGAAATGTGTTAAAAAATTACCCTGACAATCACCAAATTCCTCTTGTTTATTGTATTATTTGGCCTCTTGTTTGACAGAACTCCCCAGGCTCTATCAAACAAGATATAAGAGTATAAATGTTCAGACTATCGCCAGAATGCAGAAAAGTGACGAAATCCCTGCCTATTGAATACATGTGTAAAGTGAATAATTTTCATTGGTCAGTTATCTAGTTATTCAAAAACATGTTTGTGCAATCAGACAATGGCTTCCTTGTTTTTAGTAAAGGGTTAACCCTTTACCCAGTACACATGATATCAAAATTTGTTATTGTGGCCCCACCGCTGTCTGCAGCGTGTGCCCTTTTGTGATCAGCCTGTCTATTTATTCACTCATCCATCCCATATTTTATGCACTTTTTCAGCTATCAATAGAAATATTGAAATGATTTTTAGCTCAACTTTGGCGAAGCCAAATTTGAGCTCATGCCATGGCCAGTTGTCTGTCTGTCCATCAACAATTCAATACGGCTCGGGCTAGAGGCCGTATTTATGAACCGATCTTTATGAAACTTCTTGAGTACCTTGTTATGACCGTGGGACGAGAATGAGTGTTTTGGAGTCCGATCCGAAATTCAAGTTGGCTGCTAGCGGCCATTTTGTACAGACTTAGGTGAAATCAGATTTTTGCGCAGAACTTCCATATGAAAGAGCTGATTTGAATAATTTATTGTATGAATGTTTAGTACCATGGGATACATCACATATAATACAGGTTTTTTCTCGTACGTAAATTATGCAAATTAGACTAACTTTGATGTATTTAGTGTCACTTTCAGCACTGTAAGTGCAAATGCCAATACGGCTCGGGCTAGAGGCCGTATTTATAAACCGATCTTTACGAAACTTCTTGGGTACCTTTGGTATCACCTGTGGGATGAGAACGAGTGTTTTTGGGTGCAGTCCGAAATTCAAGATGGCCGATGGCAGTCATTTTGTACAAAGTTAGGTGCAATCAGATTTTTGCACAGAACTTCCATATGAAAGTGCTGATTTGAAAAATTGTTTGTGTGAATGTTTAGTACCATGGGATACATCACATATAATACGGGGTTTTTTCTCGTGCAGAAATTATGCAAATTAGATGAATTTTGATTTATTTAGTGCCACTTATACACTGTAAGTGCACATGTCAATACGGCTCGGGCTAGAGGCTGTATTTATCAACCGATCTTCACGAAACTTCTTGGGTACCTTTGTTATCACCTTGGGACGAGAGCGAGTGTTTCTGAGTGCGGTCCGAAATTCAAGATGGCTGCCAGTGGCCATTTTGTACCAAAATTAGGTCCAATCAGTTTTTTGTCACAACTTCTATACAGGTCGTATTTATGAACTGATCTTCACGAAACTTCTTGGGTACCTTTGTTTTCACCTTGGGACAGTAATGAGTGTGTTTTGGGGTGCCTTTGTTATCACTGTGCTATGAGAACAAATATTTTGGGATTCAGTCAGACCCACTCTGGGACTCAAAGATTTCTTTTCTAGTTTAGCATCTGACTGTCACCCACCTTTACAATACTTTACCTATACATTTGTTACAGGCTACGGTCAGTATTTATGTACAGACCGTTACAGTACTTTATATGTACCTTTGTTATCAGGTCATTACCTCGATGTTTGTCATTGCTGTGTCACATATTATACATGGACATGTCTTGACAAGTTGAGCTACAGTGTCATTGACACTTTCATTGTGTATGTAGCTTCCTGGTAGGTACTTGCAGATCAAGTTTCTATTCCGTTTCACTCAATTGGTTTATTACAGAGTTATTGACTTTGAACTTCGAAATTTGACAGTTATAACAGACTTTACACACTTTTTTTCCCTAAAGTTAATACATGAATGATGTTTGGCATGTACCTTTCCTGTGGCAAATTACAGATGGAGTTCTGTTTTTACTCACTTCCCTAAGTTTTTCACCAAGTTACAGAATTATTGCCCTTGAACTTGGAAATTTGATAGTTATAACAGGTTTTCCACACTTCAGTTATGGATGGAACTATTGAAATATTTTTTTGCATTTAGCTTCCTGATGGGTACCTCCACATCAAGTTTTAATTTTATTCCAATTCTTTCATTTATCGAAGCTGCTGCTGTTGGAAATTTGACTGGAAAGCAAGACTTTTCATTATAAACATCTCTTTTATATAATAATATAATAATGATATAAATACCCTAAACCCAGGAACCCAAAACAGCTATGCAATACATCATTTCATTGACCTCTCAAGACAGGTGGTGTCTCAAGGAAGGTTTTATAGAACTGTATACTGTTCAAATTGCAAACCATTTCAAATGCGGGGCCCACAGTAATGGCTCCCATCACTTTGCATCTAGTTTTAAATATCTTTTTTCAAATATTTCAAATTTTTTTTGACAAACCCATATCGTTGGAACCCCTCATTGAAGTGACCATGTTCCAATGAAGGGGGGGGGGGGGGGTGGGGGGGTGGGGGGGGGTGGTCTGAAAAGTGTACATGTACTTGTAAGTGCTTTGGTTCTTAGACACCTGGCAGGTGGACATGTATGTATATACATACTTGCTTTACCACAAAAAACTTTATGGCTCATGGATTAGGTCAGGGGTCAGTACTATAAAATGTTTACAAATAGTATTTTCTAGAATTGTATTTTCTAGTTATGACTTTAAATGATTTGAAATGAACCATTAGCATTTGAAAACATATGGCAAATTGCCAACTGGGAAATTTCCATATCTTTTCAAATATTAATTATTCTTATTAGTCAGTTGTATTAATAGGTAGAAAATACAATTGTAAAAGTTCTATAGTATTGGCTCCAGGTAAACTGACAAGTGGTCATTGAACTGTAGATTTACGTATTAGATCTTCTGGTTTCTACAAGCCTAGAACTGAGTGTATGGACTGTTTTATAATGTCTGCATTTGAGCCCAGTACCAAATTTCCATGTGCATGCCAGGCCTTCTTGAAAATGCAAAAAAAACTCCCCCTCCTGAAATTACGTAGAAGTACAGTTACCTTCCTAAAACTTAGTATTTCATAAAAACATGTTTGTTTTTTTGGCGGTGGGAGGAGGGGGGGGGGGATTTTGTGGGAGGGTAAATATGTTTAAATATTTTATTGCCTGAATCAAATAAGACGGGCAAAATGAATAAGCTTTGGTATCAAGTTATAGGACATCTCACATTATAGAGCCTGATGATCTTTAGACCTACTCAGCCGCTACTTTATTCCCTGTTAGAGATATAATGACTGGATGGTCCATTTTGTGACTAATTCTATATGTAACAGCCTCGGTGTTGTGAAAATCGAAAATGTCTGAAGCATGTGTATCGATGCAATGATCAAGTTACTGATTCAGGACAGCAAATTATATAATAACAAGTATGACATTTGCTGGATGTCTTCATATTAATAAACCCATGGGAACCTCAAGAAGTGAAGCAGTGCTCGTTTATTTTGGTAAACATTCTGTTTTACTGATAAAATAAGACCTGGTAATCAATGCCTGGAGGGCATGTTAACAAAAGTAGACAGCCTATAGGTATATAAAGTTTGCTAAACTTGTAGTCACACTTTTGTTGCAGTCATGATATAGTTATAGATGCCGAAATTGACCTTAACCCTTTACCAAACTTAACAGCCAAAACCAGCCAGTGCTATTCACAAAAATCACCATTCAATTTTCATTATTTTTTTCATTTTTTTCTCAAAAACATGGCTTATGACCCCTCATTGGAATGAGTTCAGTTCCAATGAGGGGTCATAAGCTATGTTTTTGAGACAAAAAATGAGTTATTCAAGAATTTTAGTTGCAAGTGTTGTCTGCCTTTCGTGTTAGGCAAAGAGTTAAACACCAAAGAATAATAATTCTATTCAAATAGAAAAAAGACAATATTTGGTTTATATGGACCTGTTCTGCCATATGTTATTGGAGATTGCCTATAGGCACTAAACAAGTTCTCTCGGATAAATGATAATAGTAGTTATTGATGAACTTATTCTAACTGCCTTCCAAGAGAACCTTTTAAAGTGGAATGGTGCTTGTTCGTTGTGGTGGAAACATTTTAGTTTTTGGTATAAGAGCATGTAATCATGGCCTGAGGTGTGAGTTCTAATGTGAGAAACATATTTTATTTATTATTGACAAAAAACAAGGAGAGAGATTTGGAAGCTAACATTGTTTTGTGAGTTTTCATGCTAGGCTTTAGTTTATAGGTGTGAAAGCTGTTACACTGTGATTACAGTCACTTTGTAACAGTTTTCACTTTAAATATCATCAATAGGAAGACTTACAGCATTAATTGACTAGATGCCATCTTGGGGGGGGGGGGGGGGGGGGGGGTAGATTGAGTTGCAACATTTTTGGTGACATTCCAGAAGTCCAATTGTATAAAGATAAGTGTTTTTTCTACTTAACTTGATACATGATCAATACGTCATATTTTTTTTCTTCTGATCAACCTGATATGAAGACTTGAATCAAACATCAATTTGTTTCATGGGCTTTTAGAAATGTCTCAAGGATAACTGAAGGGAAACTTCTTGAATTTGTAGTACCTCTTGTTATTGGAAGATTTAGTATTCCTGCTCAATTAACACCAGAATGTCTTTTCTGAATTAGAAATTATCGTCTAGGTTTCTTGGAAGTGTGGGTGAGTAGACATCGATATGTGACAAATTGATTTTTCCCTAAACATTCTTTCCTCCACAATTATACAATAACTGCATTTCTGTCATAAATCTCCTGTTATTTTCATGGAATATATCTTGAATAGGTGTATTCAGAGGGACCTGTTTATTGCAGACAACCAACATGAACTGACAGGAACATGTTGCTGAGTTATATTCAGTCAAGTGGTCTAGCCAAAAGTGTGATATAATATTTCATAATACTAAAGTTACTGCAATACAGTGGAGCCCACTTAATTGGATATCTCTTAATTGTATATCCCTGTTAATTGAAAATAATTTTCAAACACAAAACCATTTACCATAGCTTCAGTACAAATTTGATCTGTTAATTGCATATGGGTTGTAGAGTAAACTCCTGTTAATTGTATATAAATTTTTGTAATATATCGAAAAAATTACTGTGACATGCCCCAAATTCCCCTTATTTATCAACCTTTTTGGCCTCACTGCATCCAATACAGGCATTTATTCTATTATATCTTGTTTAACAGAGCTCTATGAGCTCTATCAAATAAGATATAATAGAACAAAATGCTCAGTTTACTTCCAGAACACAGGAAACCGACCAAATCCCTGTTAATTGTATACTCCTGTTAATTGAATAATTTTCACTGGCAAAATGGATATTCGATTAAGAGGATTCTATTGTAATAACAGTGTTCCTGTACTGATTTTAACCATTTATTGTCCAGAACCAACCATTTGCTATTGTTGCTATTTTCAAAAACTGCCATTAAAATATTCTTTTCATTTGTTTAGTATTCAACCGATGATCGAAACCGGCCACCACAATCGGCCAATTGTGGGAAATTGGTTGACAACTGCAACAGCTCCAGGAACATCGGTTCAACCAATTGTTGTCAAGCATTTTGTGATGATTCATGAACCACATTTTATTAGGCTTTTCCCTCTGGAAAAGACTATTGTTTTTCTATGGATTATTATTTTTTTTTTAGACTTTTCCCTCTGGAAAAGACTATTGTTTTTCTACGGATTATTATTTTTATTTTTTTTTGTTTTTTTTTAGGCTTTTCCCTCTGGAAAAGACTATTGTTTTTCTACGGATTATTATTTTTTTGGGGTTTTTTTTTTTTTCTTTTTTTTTTTTTTTTTTTCCACACATTTTGTCCGTACGATTCAGAAGCCATTTTCGAACCGATTTTCACGAAATTTTGCACATGCATAGAGGAGCACAAAATCTAAAAATGTACCGAAGCGGAATTTTCGATTTAACCCTTATTTCGTCAGAATTGGCAAAAAACTGCCAAAATTGGGGTTTATCGGCACTTTCTCGAAACATGTCTTGTAGATTTTTTTAAAACATTCGTCATTGCTAAACCTGTCTGTGACACACCCTTTGGTACACACTACATATCAGGCGATGCATATGGTAACCCTCCACAGGCTGCCAAACATCGAAATTTTGATGAAATAGGCCGGTTTCAGGCCCCCACTGCACCCAAACAATACACGAGAGATAAACATAACGTCCTTTATTGGGAGTGGAATTCACCGAGGATCATTTTTGTAAGTAATAAGGGTGTTCAGAAAACCAAGCGTTAACCCATTTTGAGCTGGTTAAACAGCAATACCCCCATAATGCTCAAAAGTTCGTGTTTTCCATGGATTTCTCTAAACGAGTCTTGTAGATTTTCAAGAAAAATTGGTCACTCTCAGGTCTTGGTATGACATTACAAGTTGCTTGGATAAAATATTCCGGTCAGCGATAGTTAACCCTCCCCGAGCTGCTAAACGTAAAAATTGTGATAAAATGGGCTGTTTTTAGACACCAACAGCACCCAAACGATATACCACAGAGAAAGGGGCCTTCATTTATCGGACGCAAAATTGATCGGAAAATATTTTTGAAAGTGGTAAGGGTATTCAAAATTTGACGTCTTAACCCATTTTTGGCTGGTTAAATAGAGATACCCATTAAAATCTTAAAATACCCGTTTTCTGTGGATTTCTCTATCAACATTTTGTAGGTTTTCAAGAAAAAATCGGCTATTTGCAGGTCTTGCTGTGACATTACAAGTTGCATGAACAAAATATTCCGGTCAGCATTAGTTAACCCTCCCCGGGCTGTTGAAGGTCAAAATTGTGATAAAATGGGCTGTTTTTGGACACCAACAGCACCCAAAGGGTACACCACAAAGAAAAGTGCCTCCTTTTATCGAGTGCACAATTTATACGGAAACATTTTTGTAAGCAGTAAGGGTATTCAAAAGTCGACGTCTTAACCCATTTTGGGCAGGCTAAAGCGAGATATCCCTTGAAAGCTTTAAATTCCCATTTTCTGTGAATTTCCCTAACGATATGTTGTAGGGTTTCAAGACAAATTAACTATTCGTAGGTCTTTATGTGACATTACAAGTTGCATGGACAAAATACTCCGATGAGCGTTTATTAACCATCTACAAGCTGCCAAGCATCGTAATTTTGTTAACATGGGGCTGTTTTCAGACATGCACAGAACCCAATGTATACATGAGAGATAAACATAATCTCCTTCGTTGGAAGTGGAATTCACAGAGGACCATTTTTGTAAGTAATAAGGGTATTAAAAAAACCAAGCGTTAACCCCTGTTGGGGAGGTTAAAACGGATACCCATCGATAGCTTAAAAAAATCGTTTTCCCTGGATTTCTTTACAAACATTTTGTGGGGTTTCCAAGAGAAAATGGCCGTTGATAGGTCTTGGCGTCATATGACGAGTTGCATGGATAAATTATTCTGGTAGGCATTTGTTAACCCTCCATGGGCTGCTAAATGTAAACAAATTGAAGAAATAGTCTGTTTTTTGGACACCAACAAATGGAAATGCCACAGAGAAACTTCTTTTACCAGACGCAAAACTAATAGGGAAACATTGATCTTGATATTAACCCATTCTACCATTAATGATGGGTTTTACCTAAACATTTTTTTTTTATCAAACCCAAACCGAGTCATTTGAGACTACTATACTCACCTTTCTCATAACATCAATCAGGGAACTTCAGTGAGACAGTTAAAAACAATTCATCAGACACTGTGGGGTCATGAAAAATCATGGAATCTAATCGGGAAAAGCCATGATTCTCCAGAATCATAAAGTCTAGTTTTGGTTTTTTTTTTGTTTTTTTTTTCCACACATTTTTGTCCGTACGATTCCGAAGCCATTTTCGAACCGATTTTCACACAATTTGGTACGCGCGTAGAGTGGTAAAAAATCTAAAAATGTACCGAAGCGGAATTTTCGATTTAACCCTTATTTCGCCAGAATTGGCAAAAACAAAATTGGGGTTTATCGGCTCTTTCTCGAAACACGTCTTTAGGATTTTTTTTAAATATTCATAATTACTAGACCTGCCTATGACACAACCTTTGATACACACGACATATTAGGCGATGCATATGGTAACCCTCTACAGGCTGCCACACATCGAAATTTTGATGAAATGGGCCGGTTTCAGACCCACACAGCTCCCAAACGATACCCGAGAGGTAATCATAACTTCCTTTATTGGAAGTGGAATTCACCGAGGATCAATTTTGTAAGTAATAAGGGTGTTCAGAAAACCAAGTGTTAACCCGTTTTGGGCTGGTTAAACAGCAATACCCCAAAAAAGCTCAAAACTTCATGTTTTCCGTGGATTTCTCTAAACGAGTCTTGTAGATTTTCAAGAAAAATTGGTCACTCTCAGGTCTTGATGTGGCGTTACAAGTTGCATGGATAAAATATTCCGGTCAGCATTTGTTAACCCTCCCCGAGCTGATAAACGTAAAAATTGTGATAAAATGGGCTGTTTTTAGACACCAACACCACCCGAACGATATACCACAGAGAAAGGGGCCTTCATTTATCGGACGCAAAATTGATCGGAAAATATTTTTGAAAGTGGTAAGGGTATTCAAAATTTGACGTCTTAACCCATTTTTGGCTGGTTAAAGAGAGATACCCATTAAAATCTTAAAATACCCGTTTTCTGTGGATTTCTCTAACAACATCTTGTAGGTTTTCAAGAAAAATCGGCTATTTGCAGGTCTTGGTATGACATTACAAGTCGCATGAACAAAATATTCTGGTCAGCATTAGTTAACCCTCCCCGGGCTGCTGAAGGTCAAAATTGCGATAAAATGGGCTGTTTTTGCACACCAACAGCACCCAAAGGGTACACCACAAAGAAAAGTGCCTCCTTTTATCGAGCGTACAATTTATACGGAAACATTTTTGTAAGTAGTAAGGGTATTCAAAAGTCGACGTCTTAACCCATTTTGGGCAGGCTAAAGCGAGATATCCCTTGAAAGCTTTAAATTCCCATTTTCTGTGAATTTCCCTAACGGTAACTTGTAGGGTTTCAAGACAAATTGACTATTCGTAGGTCTTTATGTGACATTACAAGCTGCATGGACAAAATACTCCGTTGAGCATTTATTAACCATCTATAAACTGCCAAGCATCGTAATTTTGTTAACATGGGGCTGTTTTCAGACACGTACAGCACCCAATGTGTACATGAGAGATAAACATAATCTCCTTTGTTGGAAGTGGAATTCACAGAGGACCATTTTTGTAAGTAATAAGGGTATTAAAAAAACCAAGTGTTAACCCCTGTTGGGGAGGTTAACACGGATACCCATCGATAGCTTAAAAAATCGTTTTCCCTGGATTTCTTTACAAACATTTTGTGGGGTTTCCAAGAGAAAATGGCCGTTGATAGGTCTTGGCGTCATATGACCAGTTGCATGGATAAATTATTCTGGTAGGCATTTGTTAACCCTCCATGGGCTGCTAAATGTAAAAAAAATTGAAGAAATAGTCTGGTTTTGGACACCAACAAATGGAAATGCCACAGAGAAGCGTAACTTCTTTTACCGGACGCAAAACTAATAGGGAAACATTGATCTTGATATTAACCCATTCTACCATTAATGATGGGTTTTACCTAAACATTTTTTTTATCAAACCCAAACCGAGTCATTCGAGACTACTATACTCACCTTTCTCATAACATCAATGAGGGAACTTCAGTGAGACAGTTAAAAACAATTCATCAGACACTGTGGGGTCATGAAAAATCATGGAATCTAATCGGGAAAAGCCATGATTCTCCAGAATCATAAAGTCTAGTTTTTTATTTTTTTTTTTCCCACACATTTTGTCCGTACGATTCCGAAGCCATTTTCGAACCGATTTTCACGAAATTTTGCATACGCATAGAGGGGCACAAAATCTAAAAATGTACCAAAGCGGAATTTTCGATTTAACCTTTATTTCGTCAGAATTGGCAAAAAACTGCCAAAATTGGGGTTTATCGGCACTTTCTCGAAACACGTCTTGTAGATTTTTTTTAAACATTCGTCATTGCTAGACCTGTCTGTGACACACCCTTTGATACACACGACATATCAGGCGATGCATATGGTAACCCTCCACAGGCTGCCAAACATCAAAATTTTGATGAAAGAGGTCGGTTTCAGGCCCCCACTGCACCCAATCAATACACAAGAGATAAACATAACTTCTTTTATTGGGAGTGGAATTCACACCGAGGATCATTTTTGTCAGTAATAAGGGTGTTCAGAAAACCAAGCGTTAACCCATTTTGAGCTGGTTAAACAGCAATACCCCCATAGAACTAAAAAATTTGTGTTTTCCGTGGATTTCTCTAAACGAGTCTTGTAGATTTTCAAGAAAAATTTGTCACTCCCAGGCCTTGGTGTGACAATAGATG
Source organism: Pictodentalium vernedei (assembly GCA_031216915.1). Classification (NCBI taxonomy): domain Eukaryota; kingdom Metazoa; phylum Mollusca; class Scaphopoda; order Dentaliida; family Dentaliidae; genus Pictodentalium; species Pictodentalium vernedei. The sequence continues at coordinate 278,020,823 of CM062289.1, forward strand.
TTGCGGGGACAAAATACTGCAGTGAGCATTTGTTAACCCTCCAGGGACTGCTAAAAGTCAAAATTGTGATAAAATGGGCTGTTTTTGAACGCCAACAGCACCCAATGGGTACGCCACAAAGAAAAGTGCCTTCTTTTATCGAGCGCACAATCTATTTGGAAACATTTTTGTAAGTAGTAAGGGTATTCAAAAGTCGAAGTCTTAACCCATTTTGGACAGGCTAAAGAGAGAGACCCCTTAAAATCTTAAAATTCCCATTTTCTGTGGATTTCTCTAAATACATCCTGTAGGTTCTCAAGAAAAATTGACTACTCGCAGGTCTTTGTGTGACATTATAAGTTGCATGGACAAAATATTCCGGTGAGCGTTTATTAACCCTCTACAGACTGCCAAGCATCGTAATTTTGTTGAAATGGGCTGTTTTCTGACACGCACAGCACCCAACGTGTACCTGAGAAATACACATAATCTCCTTTGTTGGAAGTGAAATTCACCGAGGACCATTTTTGTAAGTAATAAGGGTATTCAAAAAACCAAGCGTTAACCCCTTTTGTGGTTGTTAATAGTGATACCCACCAAAGGCTTAAAAAATTTATGTTTTCCCTGGATTTCTTTACAAACATCTGGTAGCGTTTTCAAGAGAAAATGGCCATTGATAGGACATGGTGTCACATTACCAGTTGATTGGATAAATTATTCCGGTAAGCATTTGTTAACCCTCCATGGGCTGCTAAATGTCAAAATTTTGAAAAAAATAGTCTGTTTTTGAACAACAACAACAACATCAAAAGGGAATGCAACAGAGAAACGTAACTTCTTTTACCGGATGCAAAACTGACAGGTAAACATTTTTGTACGTAGTAAATGTATTAAAAAATCGAGGTCTTAACCCATTTTGGACTGGTTAAGGAGATATACCCTTTAAAAGCTTAAAATTCCAGTTTTCTGTGGATTTCTCAAAAAAAAATTTCAAGAACAATTGACCATTCGCAGGTCTTCGAGTGACATTACAAGCGTGAACAAAATGTTTCGGTAAACATTTGTTAACCCTCCAGAGGCTACCAAGACATTTGGAAAAAGTGGTCTGTTCTTAGGCAACCATAACACCAAATGTGTACCTACGGGATAAACATAACTCCCTTCATTGGAAGTGGAATTCACCATCGATCATTTTTGCAAGTAATGAAGGTATTCACAAAACCAAGCATTAAACCTTTAAAGCTGGATACAGAGAGATACCCCTCAAAAGGTTAAAAATTTGTGTTATCTGAGGATTTCTTTAAAAACTCCCGTAGATTTTCAAGAAAAAATGGCCATTCTCAGATCTTAGTGTGACATTACAAGTTGCATGTACAAAATATTCCTGTAAGCATTTGTTAACCCTATACAGGTTCTCAAACATCAAAATGTTGATAAAATGGGCTATGTTTGCGTACTCACAGCACCCAAAGTTGGGAGGAGAGATCAAAATAAGTGGAAGTAGAATTCACTGAGAATTATTTTTGGAAGTAATAAGAGTATTGAAAAAACAACACTTAACCCGTTTTGGGCTGGATAAACAATGATACCCATGAAAAGCTTAAAATTCATGTTCTCCCTGGATTTCTCTGAAAATATCTTGTAGGTTTTAAAGAAAAAAATGGCCATTCACAGTTCTTGGTGTGACATTACAAGTTGCATGAATAAATATTCCTGTTAGCACTTGTTAACCCTCTACAAGCTGCCAGACATCAATATTTGGGATACATTTGAGATAAAATGAACCATTTTTAAATTGACACAGCACTCAGTGGGTATGTGTCAAACAAACATAACTCCTTTTGTCGGTCATTGACTTGTTGAACGACGATATTGACATTAAACCACTCCACCGTTAATGGTGGTTTTTACCTAAACAATTCTTTATCAAACTCTGTCATTTGAGATTACTATCTTCACCTTTCTCATAACATCAATGAAGGGCCTTCAGTGAGACAGTTAAAAACAATTCATCATCAGACACTGTGAGGTCATGAAAAATCATGGAATCTCATCGGGAAAAGCCATGATTCTCCAGAATCATAAAGTCTAGTTAACTTTTGCAATTCTTCAATTGTTAATGTAAAATGATGTCAATGGTAGCATTCAATAAAATTGAAAAACCACCAGAATGTGTATTCTCAATCCCTCTCGGCGCCCCTTTACAGAATATACAAGTTAAACGACATATGAAGCTTACAATTGAGCATACTTGCGGCAATTGCCAGGTCATACTAGAAAAGTGAATGTTGCACTCCATTGACTCAGGTCGCAGTAAAGTTACCAGTTGCATGAACTTGGGTGGTAAACGCGGCTCTGAGAGCCACGTTTACTGCCCAAGTGTGCGTGACTGGTAATTTTACTGGACCTGAGTCAACGGAGTTGTGAAATATGTTCAGTTTAATGTAGTTCTTTCGAGTCTCGACTTATCAAGGAGTGAACAGACTGTAAACCCATAAAATAAGTTCAATTTAATGTCGTTCTTCCAAGCCTCAACTTGCCTAGCAGTGTGCGGTATTAAAATCGGAATCGGTCGATTTTGAGCTCATATGACCTATAATCAGTCAGCGGTCAGTTTTGGTAATTGGTTGAACACTGCATTTGTTGTCTCAAAGAACATAGCTGGTGGCCCCTCAGTGGCATGAGCTCAGTAAAATCAATCCAATGTGGGATCATCAGCTTTGTTTTTGAGACTTGAACCCTTTACCCAACACGGTCGAAATGAAAACTTTTAGTTTTTCAAGATATTTTTCAAGCATCATCCTCCAGTCATGTTGGGTAAAGGGTTCAAGTGAGAAAAAAGTCAGAAGTTTGGTGAATATCTTTCTATGACCGGAAATGTATGAAATACAAACAACATTTTTCTTGTTTATACTGGCTGACATGAAAAATGCGGCATGAAAAAAGTATGAAACATATTTTTGTGAACTCGGTATCGGCTGCAATTATGGAGATGCAAGTAGACATCTTACCCCATTTGAATGGATAGTTTTCTTAGAGTCATTCTGAGGGTTGGGTGATGGCTTTTTGATGTTTTCCAGATCTGTGTAGCCGATTCCGAAGATATATCTTCTGTTCACCATTTAATATTTATTCTCAGTGATGTGACATAGAGTAATGGCTATATCTAGCCAGTGCTTTTAATAAAAATCAATTTCTTTTCAAATGTTATCATGTCTTCTTGAAAGCAGCTCATTGAGCTTGAACCAATGATTCGTTAACCTCTGGTTTTGAGACAAAAATGAAAAATTTTCAGTTGGTCCAGATTTTTTTTTCAACTGTCATGTACTAGTCATGTTAAAGAGTTGCATATGAACAAATTATAATACTAACATCAAAAAAGTTGGGGAAATATTTTTGTTTAACCCTTAACCCAATGCCCTCGATATAAAAATTTATTATTTTATTATTTTTTAAAAAAAATTTCAAACAATTTCAACAAAACCATATCATGTGTCCCTTTTATTGGGACAAGCTTCTTCCAATGAAGGGGTCATATGATATGGTTTCGTTGAAATTTTTGAAAATATGAAAAAAAAAGTGATAACAAAATTTTCAACTGCCCAATTTGTGAATTATGTTGGACAGGTGGGTAATCTTCATTAGGTAAAGGGTTAAACTTCTTTCCCAGTGTGATGTCCAAAGACATGTTTCATCAGAACAATTAAAATAAACAAAAAAATTCAAGTTTGTTATTCTTTTATTTTTGCCTCAAAACACATAGCATATGTCCCCTCATTTGACAAGCTCGTTCTGATGAGTGTTCCCAAACTTATGTTTTGAAGGTAAAAAATGTTAATTTTTGGATAATGGGAATAATTTTTTTTTTGCCAGTGCCATCTCTTCGTAATAATAGTGATGGTCAAGGTATTGACTAGAAATAATAGGGATGGCATTTTTCTCTATTCCTCACTGCTCAATAATAGTGATTGCTGGGACCTCTGACATGGTAGGTTTATTCTGGTCTAGAGGAAGTGTGGTGGCTCAGTAGGTAGAGATGCAGGTTGCAAGCCGAGAGGTCCTCTGTTCCTGTGGCAACCACGTTGTGTCCTTGGGCAAGACACTTAGTCCCAATTGATCACATAGGGGCACAGTGGTGTTATGTACTAAGATGTACTGCAGGTCGATGGTGCACAAGTCTTCAACCAATGCTAACCCTGCTTGTGTGGAGTTAGTACATTGTGGAGTCTGACAGTTGCTCGCCATTGTTCAGTGCTTCCTCCACCCATAAAACTGTCTGACATGAGGTAACTCTAGCTGACAAAAGTGTCATTAAACCCCAGTAAATAAATATTGTGGTCTAGATGATTTCCTTATGGGTACCTGTTCTGGGACAACAATGTTTTTCAGAGTTGGTAATTGACTTTCCAGGGGTTAACACTTAGCACTCCTCTTTGGAATGATCTGATTGCTCCTTTTCCAAGAGGGTTGTCATACTATTTTGGAAGGAAAAAAAAAATGAAACTATTTAGTTATTTGGAAAAGTGTATTGATTTGTCATCTGCAAGTTGTGTAAAGTAAATACCAGACACTAATGAGGTGAACTTTGTGGTAAAGCCATCTGTGATCTTAATTTTAAATGTCTTAGGATTGTTGATAACCTTTGTGTTAAGTTTCATCTCTTTAAAATGTGTGTTTTGGGTGTTGAGGGAATACAATCAGAATTCTGCTAACAAAATGCTTAATAGATGGATTCTCAATTTGCGGGCTCCCAGTGTTTTCTAAGTAGGAGTCAGTGTAAAACAACACTTGTTACGGAAGATTAAGAGGGATTATGGATAAAGTCTAGTTGGTAGAGTGCTGAATTTTTTTTAAAGGCGATATGAAACATGAGTAATTATTTTTAAAGATAACATGCTACCAGGAAGGGGAGCCTTAGTATAGCACTACTTTGATGATAAATAATTGTTTTGTTATAATTTATTGGAGAGTGCCTGTTGGACCTCTCCAGTACAATATATAAGAAAATCACTTTATTCAAATATATTTCTACTACTGCTGTGAAAACAACAAGCTGATGCATTCAGTGTGAAGCCACTAAAATGGCCTCCCACACTTTTCAATAGAGCCATGATAGTGGCTTCTAGCACTCAACCAGTTAATGAGTACAATAAATTATACTAAGAAATTTCATGGATGAAATATTTCATTAATACATACAAACATAAAATTAACATATGCAAACTGTATACTATGGACACGAAATTATACACAACTAATCAAAGTCACAGGAGCGCGGTGGCTCAGTAGGTAGAGGTGCAGGCTGCAAGCCAAGAGGTCCTCGGTTTGAATCCCACCTGCAGCAACCGCGTTGTGTCCTTGTGCAAGACACTTCATCTCCATTGCCCGCGTGGGGGCACGATGACGCTGTGTACTAAGGCGTACTGCACGTCGATGGTATGCATGTCTTCAACCAATCTAACCCTGCCTGTGCTGCAGTGCAGAGTTATGATGTTGGGGAGCTGGCAGCTGCTCGTCGTTGCTCGGTGGTTCTCTCCGGGTACTCCGGCTTCCTCCACCCGTAAAACTGTCACGGTCATGATTAGCCATTGTGCATAAATATGTGACCTTAAACATCAATAAATAAATAAATAAATCAAAGTCACAGTAAAAATTGATATTTTTTATTGTTGGAAACTATATTAATTTATAATATATAAGTGATATATACATGAACCTTTCAAGAAGATTTTTATTTGAAGATCGATGAGATGCAATAAATTGCATCTGCATACTATAAAATAGTTCTGCTCAATGCCAGTAATCTTCTTTTTAGCTCCACTTGACGTCCGGTATTTTTCTCAACTTGACAACGTCAAATGTGATATATTAACTCAACTTCACAATGTCAAGTATATTGAGCTATTGAGAAGGGATGTGATCCATCGCCCATCTGTATGTAGATACATGTACATATGTCAGTACGTCCGTACATATGTTTGTCTGCAATTCATTTAGCACATGCTACAGGCAGCATCTCTCACCCATCCAGTTTCAAGTTTCATATGTGGTTTTGGGGTAATGTCTAGAAGGAGCTGTTGAATATTTCTGAATTTTGTTGAAAAACATGGCTGCCTGTGGCCATCTTGGGTTTGCTATATAAATTGTCAACGATTCCATTAGAACAGACTGCAACTCTCACCTGATCTTTTGCTTATTTTATATGTAGCTTTGGTGTGATGCCTAGATAGAAGCTATTACATTTTTCTGAATTTCATTGAAAAACATGGCGCCAGTGGCCATCTTGAATTTGGCATGTAAATTATCAACAATTCTTTTAGAACACACCACAGGCTGTATCCCTCACCCAATCTTTTTCAAATTTCACATGTAGCAGTTCTGGTGTGATGTCTAGATGGGAGTGATTGATTATTAAAATTTTTTTAAAAAACTGGGGCCACCAGCATCCATCTTGGATTTGGAATACAAATTGTCAACAAATCCTTTAGCACACACACCCTTTGGAGTGCATCTCTTGCTCAATCTTTTTCAACTCTCTTTTGTGGCTTTAAGGTGCTGCCTAGATGGGAGCTACCATGTTTTTTTTAATTTCATTGAAAAACTTGTCCACCAGCAGCCATCTCCGATTTTGCTGTTAAATTGTCTACAATTCCTATAGCACATCCTACAGGCCGCATCTCTCATCCAGTTTTTTTTACATTTCGTAATTCTTATGGCCTATACACTAAGTTTCAAATTTTATTGAAAATATTGCCACCACTGGCCATTTTGGATTTTGAATTTAGAAGAGTCACTAGTCCATTTAGCACATTCTACAGGTCACTTCTCATATCAAAATTTTTTTCACATTTCATATGTAGCTTCTTGCACATGCATGTGCATGCATGCATGCGTGCATGCATGCACACACGCATGCATCCACGCACACACACAAAACCATGTTTGTTTTCCCAACATTGCGAGGTATCATACTTTATACCAGCTGAGAGAGGTCATCTCTTTCTAAGGCTCCCAGGAAGGAGATGTTTTGTATTTTAACATATCATAACCTGGCCTATCCATGGACCATCTGCATTTTTGTCTGTCATGAAGGGCTTAGGGTTGGACATTACACGTACATACACGTACACGTACATATCGACGCACATTCTTATATGCTAGTGTCTTTCCGAGATAGTGTTCCTTTTTCATTACTATGGATTGAACAATATGACCTCAGTATATAACGCTATTGACATAAAGTGTTTGTTATCGCTACCCTCCCAGAACGACCAGAGGGTTTTTTTCTTTTGTTCTCCTGTGTCTAGTATAGTTTATAAAAAAAATTGTAGGGCTACAACTTCTGGTTTGTGATATCTTTAAGGTTGAAAATTTGACTCTCATTCGAGAAAACTCTTTTGCATAGACAAATGGTGTATGCAATGACCAGCTCGATATGCTGGAATCACAATGTGATTCTGACGTCATCAACAGAGGAGAGATCCATTCTGAAGGTATAATCTCCCACCTTCATTTCCATTTTCATTCCATATATAACACTTCAGTAGGCATAGACCCCCCCGATAAATAAATGACGGAAACACACCTCTTTTTCATCCTGTAGTGTGTTTCTAAAAAGTGATCTATTTCTGGGACAAAAAATATTCATTAATCAGTGACTGACGATTTGGGTCAAGTTGTCAGTTTAAAACGGTCTAAAATAAACAAATTAATTCTAAAATTTCAGTTCTTTATAAAGGTGCGAATAGTTAAAGTTGAACAGTTTGTCAAAAAAGCAGAAATAATGCCAAACTCGGTCATTGACAGGTAAATAATGAATAGAAAAGTCACTGCATTGAGAATAAAGTAGGGACGAATTGTCCCCTCAGTTTCCACGCGATCCACAGTGTTTCCATGTAGACTCGGCACTCAACAAAGATACTAAACTATCGAGCTGGGACAGCAGAAGAAATTGTGAAAATTTCATGTAGCTGCCTTCATTGGTCTGCATACAGTTGGCGTATATCTGATGGTTTCTGTTTCGAGTTTAACGCCAAATTAGCCAAAATGCAGCTTTTTCGCCATTAACATATGCGCAATTTTGGTTAACTTTTATTTTCTGGCAATTATTTATTTAAGTGTTGAAAGCTGCATTGGGACCCATTTGCAGCAGCCCTGAAGATGCAAGTTTCATTTTGTTGCATTTCTAGTGAATTATTAAATGGCACTAGCCCAGACAGGGGGCAGTCGAGCACATCCCCACACTGTTCTCCACCAGCCAGAAAATGTCCAAATTCAAACAATTACCTCCTCTCATCAAAATGCTAAATTCCAGCCAATTCTCGGTGGATTTCCATGCAATTTTCACTCATTGTTTACGAACAGTTGCTGAATCATTTCGCATAAAAAGCGACATGAATTTCGTAATTTTTCATGTTGAATATGAAAAGTGAATATGTGCATACGCGTGGGGATCCCACAGGGCATGTGCTCGGTTTCTGGACTTTTATATAATATCACTTGAGTTCAGCAGAGCTTCAGGAACAAATGCTGAAAAATTGGCATCGCTGCTCCATAAACGTTCTCCACATGCTAATATACATGAAAAGTATTGTATTCCAAGTGTTAGATACGTGTAGGTTGTTATTATTGAGTATACACATATGATCTAGATATTGCTGTGCAATTTCACAATCATCCAGTTATCATACTTTCATGTAAAACAACACGGAAGAGTCCTAGCAATTTCAAAATTCTAGTTAATATACAACTAGCATATGCATGCGTTGGCTGAAAAATTTAATCAGATGGGATTTCTGATTATGGCGTGTGTTACACACACAGGCACACTCACAAACACAGTACTGGTTTATAGGACCAGCACTAACACTGGAGTAACATAGAGTAACATAGAGAGGGTATTATACCGAGACAATGGGAAATTTACCTTGGTAGTTTTGGTTACCTCTCTACGTCGGTGTGTACTTCTATGATTTACCTCGATAGAGGGGTTAAACAAACGCAACCACACATACATCCACACTCACATGCACACACACATGCATGCACAGTGCTACCATAAGTGATGGCTAATAAGTTTTCTGCTTAACTCGTCGATGTTGCTGCTTGATTGCATAGAATGTTTTGTCAATGTTATACAGGGATACACAACTTTTTCATGAACTATGCACTGCTTAAAAAAAGTTTGTTGAGAATTCATTGTTATCGATGCAAAAATACTGTAAGGCCATTGAGTGTTTATCAAGTGATTCTCAGGCAATTGGATTTTTAAATCGATGAGGATGGGCAGATTTATTTTTACTTCTCGCTCAGCTTGACAGTGTTGGGTATGCACTATTGGGATAGGTTGTTTTCTGTAGAAACTTGAGTGAATGACTTGGCATTACTGGAACTTTCTATTTAGTTCAGTCCCTTTTGGTCAAGTTGAGCTTCAGTGTCATTAACATTTTCATTTGTGTGTATTCAATCAGTTTATAGTATGCCTCAGCACACTATATCACCTCACCATGCTCGTACATCAGCGAAAAGGGTTAAGTGTGTTGGCTGATCAAACTTTCTTATTTCATTGAACGTCTTCATGTCATTCAAATCTGTAACTCAGTCTCCCATTGAAACCTGAGAATTTGAGTAGTGCTTGTTTAATGTTGTAAACAAGATCTGCTTCACTGGTAAAATAGACCTGCCTACCACTGCCTGAGGTGGAAGTCCTTTGAAGTGGGCAGTCAGATACAAGTTTGTCAAAATGAAGACCCTTGGTTCATATTAGAGCCCAAATTTTTAACTTAGGACAATATGAGGAATAATCTTTAAAAATCTGGTTCTTCAGAACCGCAAGTCAGAATCTTTTAATGTTTGGTATACATCATTGTTATGAGGGTCAGATTCAAGATTGTTCAAATCAAGTACCTCGGTTAATATTTGGGCTTCCTGTGGAGGCCCGAATTTTAACTTAGTGCAAAATGGGGAATCACTTTTTTTTAAATTTTCTTCTTCAGATCCACCAGTCGGAATCTTTTGATATTTGGTATAGAGCATCCTTAGGGAGGTTAGGTCTCTGGGTTAATATTTGGGCTCTCTATTGGAGCCCAAATTTTAACTTTGCCCCATATGAGGAATAATATTTAAAACTCTTCTTCTCCAGAAACACCAGTCAGAATCATTTAATATAGGGCATACAGAATCTTTACAGGGGTTGGAATTCAGTTTGTTCAACTCAAGTCCATCTGTTAAAAAATGGGTTCTATAAGGGAACCCAAATTTTAACTCAGTGCAATATGAGGAATTATTTGGATTTTCCTAAAGGGAAAATCTATTTGTTATTGCAATGATTATTTTTTTTTTTTTTTTTGTTTTTTTATTATTATTATTATTATTCTTCCACACTTTTTATTTTCACTATTTCTCGAAAATGCTCTGAACGATTTTTTTTAAAGTTTCCGTACTCATAAAGGGTTATAAGTTGTAACTAATCGTCATATTCCCATTTTTCTGAAAATGTTTTAGTTAACCCTTTATGCCAAAAAACACAAAAATATACAGCAGCTCATATCTTTGGACTGGAAAGGGCGATTGACTTGAAATTTTCTCAGACATGTCAGCAATACACACCTCTATCAGCCTATGGTACAAAAAAATATGTAGTTAACACCTTTCTGCCAAAACATTTTTCGAAACAAATTTTTTTTCTCAAAATTTGACCATTTTTGAACTCAATCTCGGGACAGGGATATGCTGAACCATCCAAAATGGCTTAGAAATGGCTTAGAAATGAAGATTGTATCACCGAATTGTAAAAACCATCGAAAAAATTTCGATTCGAATTTCCGACAATCCAATATGGCGGCCAAAAATCGAATTTTTATTTTTGATTATTTATGCGTTTCAGGCCATTTGGAGACGGAAAAAAAATTTTTTTTTTTGCACCAGAAAAAATTTCGGAATTTTTTGTTACAACCGGGCTACTTTGCCATCACAGTACTCAACAAGGGGGACGATTTGAAAGCTTCTAAGGTTAGAAATGTTGAAGTCACAGTGTACATGAACAGTTATCATCTTTTGGAAATGGAGTTGTTCTTAATTTGGCTTCTGCTAGCAGTCAAACATGGCTTCGGGACACTGGGCAAAAATTGAAAAAAAATTTCTTGTTTTTTTTTACTTTATTATGTCTAGATTCATTAGTTCTCATAAATAAAAACTATCAATGACGGCCATGAGTCCTAATAAATAAAACCAATACTATTTGAGGCAAAATGTTTCTTTTTGGGCAAAAGTGCCCAAAAACGCCCAAACCTTCATAGGCCAATATCTCATGAAGGAAAGGAGCTATTGACTTGATTTGTCGACAGACTTGTCAGAATTACTCTTGTCTAAAACAAACATAATCTGTATTTTTTTCCATTTTTTATGTTTTCTGCCAAAATTTTTCACAAAACGGAAAGTTATCTCGAAAATCGGATATTGGGGATTGAAATATCGAGATTTAAATATAATGAGCCCTCTAAAAGGGATCCAAATTGAAGGCAGTAGTACCGCTTTATAAGAAAAATCGAAAGAATTTCGTTTCGATTTTTCGTTAATCCAAAATGGCGGCCAAAAAATCTAAAAAAATTTTTTTTGGTTTTTTATGCGTTTCGTTCAATTTTGAGATGAAAAATTTTTTTTTTGTTTTACACTGAAAATTTTCGATTCTGTTCAGACGGAAATTTTCGACTATAAGTCAGAAATTTTTGTTACGACTGGGCTACTTTGCCGTCACAGTACTCAACAACGGGGATGAGTTGAAAGCTTCTAAGGTTAGAAATGTTGAATTCACAGTGCATATGAACAGTTATCGTCTTTTGGAATTGGAGTTGTTCTTCCTTTGGCTTCTGCTAGCAGTCAAACATGGCTTCAGGACACTGTGACCAAAATTGAAAAAAAAATTTCTTGTGTTTTTTTTACTTTATTATGTCTAGATTCATTAGTTCTCATAAATAAAAACTATCAATGACGGCCATGAGTCCTAATAAATAAAACCATCAGTATTTGGGGGAAAATGTTTCTTGTTGGGCAAAAACACCCAAACATTCATAGGCCAATATCTCATGAAGGAAAAATGCTATCGACTTAATTTCTCAACAGACTTGTCAGAATTACTCTTGTCTAAAACAAACATAATTGGTATTTTTTTCCATTTTTATGTTTTCTGCCAAAATTTTTCACAAAACGGAAAGTTATCTCGAAAATCAGCCATTTTGGATTGAAATATCGAAATTTAAATATAATGAGCCCTCTAAAAGGGATCCAAATTGAAGTCAGTTATACCGCTTTATAAGGAAAATTGAAAGAATTTCGTTTCAATTTTTCATTAATCCAAAATGGCGGCCAAAAAATCGAAAACCTTTTCTTCGTTTTTGATGCGTTTCGTTCAATTTTGAGACGAAAAATTCTTTTTTTTTTTACACTGAAAAGTTTCGGTCCGATTCGGACTGAAATTTTTGTTACGACCGGGCTACTTTGGGGTCAGAGTACACAATAACAGGGATGATTTGAAAGCTTCTGAGGTTTGAAATGTTGAATTCACAGTGTACATGAAAAGTAATCGTCTTTTGGAATTGGAGTTGTCGTTCGTTTGGCTCCTGCTAGCTCTCAAACATGGCTTCGGGACACTGTGACCAAAAATTGAAAAAAGTTTTCTTGTGTTTTTTTTTACTTTATTACGTCTAGACTCATTAGTTCTGATAAATAAAACTATCCGTATATTGCGGAAAATGTTTTTCCAGCCAAAACCGTCCAAAAACACTCAAATATGCAGGAGCCGATATCTTTGGACTGGAAGGGGCAATTGACTTGAACTTTTCACAGGAATGACTGTAATAAACTTCTCTATTAATCAAGGGCACAAAATTGTAGTTGGTTAACATCTTTCTGCCAAAACATTTCACAAAACCGAAAAAAATTCAAATTTTTATTTGGTATGGAGCTCCCTTAGGACTTGCTGAGTAGAACAGTCAGTAAAAACACTAAGGAAAATCCTGTGTATTGTTCCGAAGGTACAATCACTTCCTCTAGTCTTTGAAAATCTTTTTCTTCAGATCCACCAGTTAGAATCTTTTGGTATTTGGTATACAGCATCCTTTGGGAAGTCAGATTTAAGTTTGTTCCCTATTGGAGCCCGGATTTTAACTTGGTCCATTATGAGGAATAATCTTTAAAAATCTGCTTCTTGAGATACAATCAGAATCTTTTGATATTTTGATATACAGCTTCCTTAGAGGCTTCAGATTCAATTTCAGTTTGTTCAAATAAAGTCCCTGAGTTTACATTTGGGCTCCCCTTGGTGCACATTTTAACATAGTGCAAAATTGGTAATATTCTCAAAATCTTCTTCAGAATCTTTTGATATTTGGTACACAACATCCTTCAGGTTTTTTCAAGTTAAGTCCCTAGGTTGATGTTTGGACTCCCTTGTTGTGCATTACTGAATATCTTGGCATTATTTCTGTGGTAGCACAGAAAAAAAAAATCATCTGGCATGGACAACAGAGCTACAAATAATAAAAACTTCATTCCTCTGAAGTGTTAACGAGCCATAGTGTCATGTGCAAAGCACACTAAGGTGTATCCCTGCATTTTCAGTATGCCATCACGATTGTCACAAATCAATTCACATTCTGTAATGACAAAAGTGGCACTACTGGCACAACATGGAAGTGCATCAAAAATCCAAAATGTTTATGCACATGTAGAGACCCTGTCTGAACATATGAATACACTTTCAATGTTTCAAATTAAAACCCCCTAGGAGCCTTTCACTGGAAACCTATGCTCTTACGACATAAATAGCACTAAGGGCTCCACATGGCACTGAATCAAAATCCGAAACCTTTATGCTCATCTAGAGACCCTACGGAACATATGAACATACTTTCAATATTTCAAATTAAAACCCCTAGAAGCCTTTTGCCGGAAACCAAATCTCTAATGACAAAAGTGGCACTATGGACGCCACATGGGCGCCAAATAAGAAATCTGAAACCTTTATGCACATCTAGAGACCCTACAGGGACATATGAACACACTTTCAACGTTTCGAATTAAAACCTCTTGGAGCCTTTCACCGGAAACCGATTTTCTAACAACAAAAGTGGGGCTATGGGCACCACATGGGGTGGGGCTATGCACCACATGGGGCTGAATCAAAAATCTGAAACCTTTAAGCACATCTAGACACCCTACCGGAACATATGAACACACTTTGAATTCAGTGTTTCGAATTGTAATCCCTAGAAGCCTTTCACTGGCAACCGATTCTCTAACCACAAAAGTAGTGCTTCAGGTGCCACATGGGGTTGAATCAAAAATCTGAAACCTTTACGCACATCTAGAGACCCTACTGGAACACATGAACACACTTCCAACATTTTGAATTAAAATCGGAGCCTTTCGCCAGAAACCGATTGTCTAATAACAAAAGTGGCACTATGGCCACCACATGGGAGCCAAATCAAAAATCTGAAAAACCTTTATTCACATCTAGAGACCCTAGAAGAACATATGAACACACTTTCAGCATTTTGAATTAAAACCCCTAGGAACCTTTTACAGTAAACTGATTCTCTAATGACAAAAGTGAGGCTATGGGCACCACATTGGGATGTTTAAAAAAAACGAAACTTTTATGCGCATCTAGAGACCCTACTGGAATATATGCACACACTTTCAGAATTTCGAATTAAAACCCCAAGGAGCCTTTCAGCAGAAACTGATTCTCTAACGACAAAAGTAGTGCTACAGCTGCCACATGGGGCCGAATCAAAAATCTGAAACCTTTATACACATCTAGAGACCCTACCAGAACCTATGAACACACTTTCAGCTTTGCAAATTAAAACACCTAGGAGCCTTTTGCTTGAAAACGATTCTCTAATGACAAAAGTAGTGATACAGACACCATATGGGGACCAAATAGAAAATCATCTAGACATTCTGGAGGATATAAACACACTTTTAACAACTGAAATTACATATCCTAGAAGCCTTTCATCAGAAAGCAGTATTTCAACTCAGTCTTGAAGTTGCGCCACTGGCACCCACCTGGTGACAAAAATTCAAACTAAACCTATTTTTTTCAACTCCATACCATACTTAAAAAGTAGGGTAAGTTTCAAAATTATAGCTAAAAAAACCCAGACATACGGATGGAGATCATCACTATATCCCTGCATTTTTGGAAATGCGGGGATAAATGCGGGGATAATAAACATCTGCCATTTGTATATTGTCCTACATGCAGCTTACTGTGTTATGAAAGAAACAGTAGTAGAGGCTATCAACAATCCAATTCAAATACTATCTCATTTCTCCAAAAGATCAGTTTTGAAAGGATTATAGCCAATAACTTGAAGCCTATAAAACCATTAAGCTGATTGACTTACTAAGCCCTTTCAAGTGGTTTCTGTCAGCACATTTTTACTTCTATGGATTGTAGAATAACAGAATGAAACGTACTAAATCTGAGTGTTTTCAGGATATAGTCTATTGAACTGTCATCTGTACATCATACATAATATAACAATGGCAAGTGGCTAGTGGTGATAGGTAAAGTGTTAAAACCATCCATGTTAACCATTCACTTATGTTATGGGCGGGAGTGTGATGACTCATTGGTTACAGCATTGGACTTTAACCCTTTACCCAACGAATCGCCCGATCCGCCCGCATTATATGCAAATTCAGCAGCTGAAAAAATATTATTTTTCGAAAAATTTCAACAAAGCCATATCATGTAACCCCTCTTTGGAACGAGCTCATCGAGCTCGTTCCAACAAGGGATCACATGATATGGTTTTGTTGAAATTTTTTGAAAAATTTGAAAAAAATGATATTTAAAATAATAAATTTTGATATCGTCTACGTTGGGTAAAGGGTTAACAGGTTGAGTACTGGAAGCCACTATCATGGCTCTACTGAAAAGTGCTGAAAGCCATTTTAGTGGCTTTACTCTGTAAGCATTAGCTTGTTGTTTGTGCAGCAGTACAAAAAACGTTTTTTATATAAAACTGATTTATTACTTTTTATTGGAGAGTGCCAACAGGCACTCTCCAATAAATGGTTATAAAACAGTTATTTATGAATGATATTTTGCTAAACTAAGGCTCCCCTTGCTCATGGCATGGTATCTTGGGAAAAAAATCACTTTTGAAAAATAATTTAGCACTCCACTGGTTAAGTCAAAAGATTGGTGGTTCAACCCTGACCTGTGCTAACGGCATTGTGTCCTTGGGCAGGACACTTAATCCTGATTTCCCACGAGGGGCCATACTGGTGCTATTTACTAAGGCATACTACACAATTTTGATGCACTTACCTTCAACCACTACTAACTCTGCTGGTACAGAGTTAGTGGGAGCACGGTGGCTTAGTAGGTAGAGATGCAGGCTACAAGCCTCTCAATTTGAAACCCACCTGCAGCAAATCTGTTGTGTCCTTGGACAAGAACTCAATCCTAATTGCCCATGTGGGGGCATGGTGGTGTTGTGTACTAAGGCGTACTGCACATTGTTGGTGCACTTGCTGTCAACCACTACTTACTCTGCTGGTACAGAGTTAGTAAGTTTGAGTCTTGGAGAGTTTGAAAATTGCTCACCACTACTCCTCTCTGGGCACTCTTTGAGAAAGGTTTTTGAAAGTGTCTGATATCCCTGCTTCTATCTTGTCAGTAAGTTGCAGAGCATCACAGTTACTTGCCATTGCTCAGTGGTTCTCTCCAGATACTCCTTCTTCCTCCACCCTTAAAACTGCTGGCATAAGACTCTGAACTTCTGAAAGTGTTCTTCAGCCACATGAACAAACAATTGGAGAGAAATCCCTCTGGGACCCTGGGAAGTGAAGCAGTGCTTCTTTACTGTCGTAAACAAGCTCTATTTTACTGGTAAAATAAGACCCAGTCACCAATACTTGGGGTGGAAGTCCTCTAAAATGGGCTGCATGGGTACACACAATTGACTAAACTTGGCTTTATATCTCCATGTTGTGGGCATGATTGGCCAATGTACAGAAATATGTGATCTTAAACATTAATAAATAAATTTGAGAGAGAACATGTAAGCTTGATGATTGAAGACTAAGTTTTTGGAGGCAGAAAATGACAGTATTCCGTTATTCAAAAAAGAGTTTTGAAAGTATTGTTGGCCGGTCAAGTAAAGAGAAGGGTTAAAATAATCCACATTAAAGTATTATTGAGTGGATGTCTGCTTGATGTTTAATGGCTAAGTTAGGGGGCTATAAAGGTTCTATCCACAAACTGACAAAAGAGTACATGTTTCAGGAACTTGTTGGCTAATTGATTAGCACATTGGACTTGGAGTTTGAAATGTAGATGGTTGTATCCTGACATGTGTCATCTGCATTGTGTCCTTGATGTTTGATGATTAAGTTAGGTGGGGCTCTAATGGTTCTATAATCCACAAACTGTCAAAAGAGCACATGTTTTGGGAGCTTGATGGGTTATTGTTTAGTGCATTGGACATAAACCAGAAAGGCAGGTGGTTCTAATCTGACCTGTGTCATCTGTATTGTGTTCTTGATGTTTGATGACTAAGTTAAAGGGATAAAAGTTCTAACCATAAATTGACAAAAGAGTACATGTTTTGGGAGCTTGGTGGCTCATTCTTTAGTGCATTGGACTTGAGTTTGAAAGGTAGATTGTTCTATTCTGAACCATGTTATCAACATTGTGTCCATGTTATCAACACTGTGTTCAAGATACTTCATACCGGTTGTCCAAGTGGGAGGAACACAATGTTGCAGTGTACTACAGCTCACTGTAAGTTAATGGTACACATGCCTTCACCTATGCTGACCCTTTTTGTGTCGGGGTTAATAAGGTGGAGAGTCTGATAGTTACTCACTGTTGCTCAGAGATTCTCTGCTGGTATCTGGCTTCCTCCATCCGTGAAACTGTTCAACATATGACAATAGCTGTTGAAAGTGTCTCTAAACCCAAGTAAACAAAGAAACAAGTACACTTTTCATAATTCTGTATGCCTCCTTTAGCTCATAATGTGACCACATCATTGCTAATTGCTGTCACTGATTTTCAGGGATAAGTGGGTTGAGCATTTTCTTTTCATCTTGGAGACAGTGGTTTATTACACACCCATCTTAAAGTAAAGTTTGTTCACGACATTCTAGAATGTGTAATAAAAATAAAGTTGTATCACACACATGTGTGATACAGTTTTTTGTACTTTTTTTCAATATAAGAATGGAACTAGTCATTTTTCTGGGGATACATGGACCATTTCAATGGGCCATTTATTTTGATGTTGTAATGTGAATATTAGTGGTCTGTAGAATCTGAGCTTCTATTATTTCCATAGAAACTAGGGTACTATATACACCGAGCGGTCGTCAAAAGAAACTTTCTAATTTATTTTATTGATGCGAACAATACTGAATATTGAATAACAAATGTATGGGTTAAAATATGGCAAGTCAATGACAGACATGCAGTTCAAACTAAGAACAATGTAGACAGAATATGAAAGCGTCCTTGAGTGAGATCATTTCGAATGAATGATGTTGCGTGACTAAGTTTCTTGATCACCAAAATCGAAATACAAAACAAAGAATATGTCGAACGACTTTTGGATTGGCACCTTTTTTCCTTTGTCCTGCAGGATGTACCAAATGAAAAAACTAAATTACTGCCTTATGGGCCATGTTTGGACTTGACAAACATAAAAGTAAGAACTGCCAATGTGAACAAAAACACTGAATTACATTGCTGCAAAATGACAAAATAGAATTACATCATTGGAAAAATAAGTCCTTTAAGTATTGATGTGAAATAATGGAAAGTGTATGTGACACTTAACTTGCCATTGTTAAAATGTTAAAACAACAAAAATAGCCGATACTATTGTTCTCTATAATTTTTAAAGAAAGTAGACAACTGAGAAACCTCTACAAAAGTGTAAATGGCACTTCAGAAAACCAGGATTTGGACATGTTCACCATTCTGATGGAAATTTTAGACACATTACATTTAATTCCTAGCTGAACCTCTGCTTGGTGACCACACAAGATTCTTTACGGCAAAGATTGAATCTGGTATCTGATTTGAGTTATTTCCATCAAAACAGATCAATTTACCAACTGTATCAGATTGAGAAGCTACAGTATATTTCCCCACAAGGTCAGTTTTCTAAGGATAACTGCTTATAAATTCAACTTGACTGAGAGAATTGAATAAAATTTCCACTACTTTTTACCAAGAAATTGTTTCTTCCATGGATAATGGATAAAGAACTGATGAGGAATTCCGGTTTTTAAGATTCTCTAAATGTCTTTGACACTGAGCACTGTTAAAATTCATTGATGTATTGGGAAGTCCATTTCATTTAATGTAGTTAAAAACAGGTCTCTTTGTTGGATAAATAGCTAGGATGGTAAATTTCTGAAGAATGTCATAAGAACACATCTCAGTACCATGACAGCCACTTTCCATGCCAAAGACTGTTAAATACTGCCTTAACCTTTTACCTATTCAGAATTGCCGACAGCACTTTGCAAAAACATTTCTTGATAAAATAAATATTTTCATTTTTTGCCCTCAAAACAAAACTTATGACCCCCCTTTTAATGTGCTCATTCCAATGTGGAGTCATAGGCTATATTTTTTAGGCAAAATATTTTTTAATAAAATAAAAATTTGAATGGTCATTTTTAACATTCTGAGCATTTTATAATATCCTAAATTTTTCAAATTTTTTCTGCAGTGATAAAATATTTACCAGCTCACAAAGAATTTATGAGCAATGGACTGAGTATAATTTTTGTACTTTTAGCCAAACATTTTACCCTGTAAATTCAATCAACATTTTGACCAGGAATTTCTTGAGTTAAATTTTTGTGAATTTTTCTTCAAGGAAAATATTTTTAAAATGATAAGAGTTAAACCCAAGAGTCAAACCCAAGTCACTTGATTTGTGTTTATTTCATTCATTCATGAAGCACGCTGGTTAAAACAGGTGTTATCACATGCAAGGAAAATTAAGTGCTGATACTTTTTGCAAGTTCTGTTCAAAAAGGGACATTTAATGTGAGGAAAACAGAATTTGCATAGAAATTGATGTGATTTACAGGTTCATCTCTTGATGCCTCCAGTATTAGAATCCTGACAAAATGACAATCAATCTTGGACTTCTATCTTTCTAATTATATCACTTGACAATTATGCTGCTAGATTTATGTAGTGGGCATTGGTTTCCTTAGAGTCAGACAACCCCCACCCCCTGCCACCCTATCAAACATAACTTGAAAATAAGCAATCTGTCATTTGCAGAATGAGGTCTCTGAGGGTGAATTTGCTGATGCTATCCCATACAGTGGGATAAAATCCCCCAATTTATCCTGTTTAGGCCTGAGACCTTGATTCAGATTGAGGTTTACAGAGGGTAAATTTAACAATGCTTCCCTGCTGGGCACTAAATTAACCCTCTGGAGCCCTCATTCTGCAGATGACAGTCTGCTTATTTTTAGGCTTGAACACACCTGTTATGTTGTTTTGAAGATGACAGTCTCATCAAGATGACTGCCTACTTCAGCCAGGTCTGTATATTTCTAATTGAATGAAATAAGGGAGATCAGTGTTCACTGAATACTCTATTGGACTTCAGATCGAAAGAGTGATGGTTCGATCCCAACTCACATCATCTGCGCCATTTCTTTGGGCAAAACATTTAAATTTGTTAATACATCATGTTTTATAACCTGTCACACACTGTCCAGTGTATAGTGATTTGAATAACCCTGTTAAATGCATAAAATTTCTCACCAAACCATTCACCATACATTGAGTACAAATTTGCCCTGCTACTTCCATATAGGTTAACTAGCAGGGTTACACGGTGTTGCTTGGGAAAATGTAGGGGTCATATGAAAAGCACCCTAAACCCCCCCCCCAAAATAGGGGCCGCATATTTTTCAACCCAGCCTGTCCTGAGAGTGGCACACTCACCCCACCCTCTGGGCAGGACCTTCGATCCTGACACTTTTTAGCCCCCACACCATTAGATTCTTGGTAAAAAGTTACCCCTAGTAGACCCCTTTGAGGACCTATATCAGTGAAATCCATCAATTTTGTCCCACCCCCACCCTCGCCACTTTTTTAAACACCGCCATTAGATTCCTGATAAAAAGTTTCCCCAAGTAGACCCCTTTGAATACGTATATCGGTGAAAAAAACATTTGGTCATAACTTTCGGTGCCCCTCCCTGCCCCCACCCCACCTCGCACACTTTTTTAAACCTGATGAGGACCTCCGCCATAAAAAAGTACCCCTAGTAGACCCATTTTGGGCACTCTGGATGGCCCCATATTCATTTCTGTAGTGGACGGACAGACAGACAGAGAGACAGACAGACAGAGAGACAGACAGACAGACATTCTAAAATATAGTATAGAAAGAGTGTTCGACACCTGTTAACTCTTTATTTAACAAATCAATCACATTCGCTTACTAAATTTACAAATTAAGCAGCTGAAAAAAGATTATTTTTCAAAAAAATTCAACAAAACCATATCATGCAACCCCTTATTGGAATGACCTTGTTGAGCTTGGTCCACATCATATGGTTTTGTTGAAATGTTTTGAAAAATTTAAAAAAATACTACTTAAAATAATAAATTTTAATATTTAGTGCATTTGGTAAAGGGGTTAATTGAATAAAAATTGTTTAATCCCTCAAAGAATTACTCTGACAATTACAAAACTTCTCATATTTATTGACCTATTTGTACTCAATATGTACATCCAATATAAGCATTTAATCTATTTTATCTTCTTGGACAGTGCTCAAATAAAATATTATAGAATAAATACTTAATTTATCACAGAAATCCTGGAAAATGATGATATTTCTGTTAACCCTTAAGGGCCTAATTCTGACTTTAATCCCATTTTTCTACAACAAAACAGGTGCCCCAACATGCAGTTTTGAGGTAAGTTTTACAAGTTACATTTGAAGTGCCATGGCAGTTGTTTCTAAGCAAGTCTTGGCTGCCTACATAGGCAGCCAAGACTTGCCAAGAAACAACTGCAAAGTCATAGGATGTGGCTTGTCAGAGTAAAGAAAATATATATTAAAAAAAAAATCTCCAGGCCCTTATGGGTTAATTGAATACTCATGTTAATTGAATATTTTTCACAGGCAAATTAACTAGTCAATTAACAGGATTTCAAGAAAACTCACTGTCCACTTGAAATGCATATTTCAAACAATATATATTCATTGTGGCAATCTCAAGTGGGGTCATAAGGTCATGTTTAGAAGAAAAAATAGAATTTTTGTTAGTTCTTCAAGAACAATACATTTGGAAACCTTGTCTTCAACTTGTCGTGTATAAAGAGTTTATTAGGCAGCGGTATGCACTGAATTATAATGCTGCTAAAATTCAGAAAATCAAACTGAATAGATTATAATTTTACATTCAGTCTATTGGGCTTTAAAAAAAATTAAAAATCTGTTTCTCAGGCCCTCTTGCATGGTCCTTTTGACTGCCACATGCTCTCTTTTTAAAACCAATGCAAACTTAAAAAAAATAAAAATTAAATGGTTTATGTCTGATATTTTACCTGAGTTAATAAAACTGATATATTTGTACCTTGAGTGTAACAAGGCATTGCAAAGCCTTCTTGCACTCAAGATATGAAATACACCACCACCCATGCTATTCTGTAGATTATGAGGCCAAAAACATAAAATGAACTAAGAAAATGAATTTTTGATGGCAAAGAAATAATTATAAAAATAAAAAACCACCCACTCGCCTGCATTCATTTTTGCAAAAAATCACCTGAGAATGAGAAGATCTACTCTGTGGGGCCTTGTGTATTTTTATTACAACTGTAGGGATGTTACTTAATTGTATTATAGAATCGCATAAACCAATGTGAGAAAAATAACTATGTTGGAACACAGAATTGATATATTGATGGACTCATTAGGTGGTTGTTACTTTCGTAAATAGTCTGTATCAGCCATTTAGTTTGAAGATACCGGATAACTAATCTGTGTCCACTTCATATTTAAGCTGAAAATACATGGCAAAATGTGAGTAGCATTCTTCCAAAAGATAAATTTATGTTGCGTCTAATTTATGAACAAATTTTATTCACTTTTCTGTTCCAACTTGTTTTATACCCCCCCCCCCCCCCTCTCCCCACCAAAAAGGTTGAGGTGGGGGTACTATCCTTCTGTCTGGCCATCTATAGATGGCATTGGTTTCCACTCTTTATTTAAAATTATGCCTGACCAGTTGAATCTAAACTGAATATATTGGTTTGGCATTCATTTTGGAGTAATTACACCAAAGGTTAAGTAAGGTCACATTAGCATTGAACTCGAAATTGGTTTCCATGCCATAACTTTAGCTAACTTTAACCAGTTTAGAGGTACTATTAATTGGCTGAGTGCTAAATTATTTTTCAACGATGATTTGAAACATGGGTATTTTTTCAAAGATACCACATTTCCAGCAAGAGTAGCCTTAGTTAAGCAAGATTTTGTTCATAAAATTGTTTTTTTACAATTTATTGGAGAGTGCTAATAGGCACTCTCCAAAAAATTGCAACTGAACAGTTTTATATAAATTTATTTTCTTCTACTGCTGAGCAAACATCAAGGTAATGCATACAGTGTAAAGCCTCTAAAGTGGCTTCTAGCACTCAACCAATTAAATTCAATTGGATGGAATGGGCAGGTAGTCTGAAAAGCAAACTGTTAACTGAAATATTCCTTCCTCCTTCATTTATGAATTGATTTTGATTAACTTCTTGAACATGATCATTAACAAGTAAACATGTTCAAAAATTTTCAATCTATGATGATTTTAACCAAGTTAAGATTTAATATAGATTTCTTTATCAACTCCTCCAACATTTATGAACTGATTTTGATGAAACTCTCAAACATGGCCACTAACAAGTGAATAAACTGTTCTGATTTTAACCAAGAGGAGAACCTGTTTGAATGCCAGGAAGTCAAACAGTGCTTGTTTACTCTGGTAAAGAAGCTCTGTTTTTGCTGGTAAAATAGGACCCAGTCACTAATGTTTGGGGTGAAAATCCTCTAAAGTGGGCAACATGGGTATAAAAGATTGACTAAACTTGGCTTTATATCCAAGTAGCGGTCATGATAAGCCATTGTGCAGATATTTGTAAGCTTAACTTTTTACCCGCTAAATACTTTCAAAATATATTTCATCAAATTTGTTCATGGCACTTGCGAAGCAACTATGACAGGATTTCATAAAAAAAAATCATTTAAATTTAACTCCAGAAATCATTGGTCTATCTGACAATTCATTTTACAGGGGAAGATTTTGTTAAATATGCCCAAATAATACTTATTTCAATGGCAAGAGATTTCATGTCCTGGGCTGGAATATCCACTAGTAGCATGTAAGGAGTTGAACATTAAATAAATAAATAAATAAATAAATAAATAAATAAATAAATAAATAAATAAATAAATAACCAAGAGGAGGAAGCCTCAGAACCACTGACCTGTAATTATTAGCTGTTACATTTGTATGCCCCCCGACTTAAGTTGGGTGGCATATAGTGAAAAGAGAGAGAGAGAGAGAGAGAGAGAGAGAGAATGAGAGAGTGAGTGAGTGAATGAGTGAGTGTGTGTGGTGTGTGTGTGTGTGTGTGTTTTTTGGGGTTTTTTTTTTTTAGGTTAAAAAATCGCACTGGCACAGACATTTCCTACTGAAACGTTTTTTTCTTTTAATATGCCGCCGAAAAATTGTTTTCATTTACTGAACCCTGATTGGTTTCAAACATGACAAAGAAGTATATAAAATTGATTTAAACTAAGTGATGAGCTTAGGAACTGGTTAAACTGACTGGCAAAAATTGATGTTATTCATTGATGGGCTCTAATTTAGTCCTTACAAGGATGTTACGCAAGCTTTTGTTTTTCTTATAGGCGATGACAGGTCGAATATTCAAAGGTTCATTTAATTTAGCATTGGTAAAATTGAATTCATCTTTTAACATTTTTACTATTTCGATATTCATTCTGTTGTACGTTAAAGTGAAAGGAATGATGGACCTCCTTTCGCATTCGCCCTCTGATATGTTCATACCAAATGGCCAGAGGGTTTGAAGCGTATTGATCCAAAAAGCTTCACGTTTTTTTCTAAATTCATCCGTTTCTTCTAATGTGTCTTTAATTGGTGGTTGTTCAATAGGATGGATTTCGAAATCGTCCAAAGAATGGCCAGGAAGGTTAAAATGTGCTACTGGGGCATCAGCATTATGTTTTATATCCTGTTTGTGTCTAGTAGCACGTTCTCGGAAAGGATTTTGACTTTGACCAACATACTGTTTGCGACATCGCTTACAAGTGATAAGGTAAATAATGTTTGGTGAATCACAATGGAGGGGGTTACGGATCTGATAATGATTTTTCGTTTGTTTGAAGGAAAATCCCTCTTTCTGATCAGGCATAAAAGTATGCAGTCTACAACAAGGCTTTTTGCAATTAAATACCGCACCACTACCATTTAGCAACGGTCTGTTGTGTTCAATCTTCAGTGGTTCGAAATCGGTAGTTTCAGCTGGACTTTCAAGCTTTTTCAGGGTTTGGGACTTCAGGCTACGCAAAAGGCGCAGCGAGTACCCTCTCGATCTGA
Organism: Pictodentalium vernedei; assembly: GCA_031216915.1. Lineage (NCBI taxonomy): Eukaryota > Metazoa > Mollusca > Scaphopoda > Dentaliida > Dentaliidae > Pictodentalium > Pictodentalium vernedei. The sequence goes on from CM062289.1 coordinate 278,046,491, forward strand.
GGGTGCCAAATAGAGTAGAACAAGCCTCATTGAAATTTACCTTATCACTTGAATTGCGGTGGAAACGAATGAGCTGTGATTTGATGATACCTTTAAATGTATGTTGAGGATGAAATGATTTTGTGTGTAACAATTGATGTGAATCAGTTGGTTTAAAATATACTTTATAATCTAAATGACCGGACGCCTGAAATTGCTTGCCTTTATACACGGTCACATCGAGAAAATCAACAGAATTTTCACTGATAGTAGCTTTCAATTTAATATTTGGATCGTGATTGTTCAAAATTTCTAAAAATTCATCAAAATCTTCTTTTGAATGTTCCCAAATAATAAAAATGTCATCTAAATACCTGAGATATACGAGAGGATGCTTTGCACATTTGCTTAAGGCATTTTCCTCCCATTCCTCTACATAAATGCTTGCAAAATTAGGACTGAATCTTTTGCCCAGAGGACAACCCATTATTTGTAGAAAATATTCTCCATTGAATTGAAAGTCATTACCTTTTAAGCTCAGCTCTAAAAGATCCAAAATTTGTTCATCCGGGCATTTCGCATCCGGATATTTTTCAAATGCATTTTTAACTGATTTAACACCTTTATCAATATCAATGTTCGTATACATACTGTCCATATCCAAAGTAGCCAGAATTGCATTTTTCGATATTATCAATTTCGAAATTTTTGACAGGAAATCCTGTGTATTTTTTAGATAGCTCGGATGTCTATTTGCTATAGGTTTCAGATGATAATCAATTAATTCCGAGATCGCATAAGATTCCGAATTACAATCTGATACAATTGGCCTCCCGGGTGGAGTTAAGTCATCTGTCCATGAAAAACGGTCCTTGTGGATCTTTGGAAGGATATAAAATTGTCTTGTTTGAGCACTGAGCTCAGCTGTTAAATATTTCAATTGTTTTTTGGTAATGTGACCTTCGTCGAGGAGAAATTTTAAGATCTTATTGAATTTTTCGATATTACTAGGCCAAATAAGTGAATCTATTTTCTTATAATGTTTAGTATTGCTGAGTTGTCTCATGGCTTCCTTTATATAATTATCCCGAGATAGAACAACTACCGACCCACCTTTGTCGGCTGGTTTAATTAACTAATTTCTTATTTTTTTGAAGTTTCATGAGGGCTCTCCGTTCACCAGCTGTTAAATTGTCTTTATCAGAGAGTATGTTCATGCTGAACACCTTTTGGATGATTCGTTTGCTAGCCTCAATAATTTCGGGATCTACTTCACTATCTGGAGGTGACCAACCAGATGATTCTGTAAAAGGAAGTTTCTGACCGCTGGAGTTTCTAAAGCGGTCTGCTAATTTCATTTGCCTAAGAAAATTACAGTTGTATGATGGTAAATTTGTTTGGTTATCAGTTTTTGGCTTTGGTGCTGGTACAAAAGTTAAACCGCGATCTAAAAGAGATTTCTCTTGGGTTGTTAGGTCATTGGTGCCAGACAGGTTAACCACATTAGTTCCTAATCCCACATCTGTTAGGCGGCTGTTACCTTTGCCTTTACTTAATTTAAATTTAGGTGGTTAAACCAGTGATCATACATAATATTGGCGGTTCTCATGGTCCAATGGATTAAATCCTGAGCAACATCAAACTTCGCGTCATCAATTTTTGGTATAACGTTAACGTCCTTCACTTTCCGAATGGTTTCGTTGATGATGCTCAGGGTTCTCCTCTCAGCCTGAGGGAGTTTTTGCGAAAAGTTTAGTTCAGCAAAATAAATTTTTACTGATCTAAACTTGACCCTGATATCGCTAAGCATATTCCGCAACTGCTTAACTACGAGATCAGAATTATCGTTTCGAGAATTCACGCCAGTATTTAATAATATTTTTTGGGGGACTGGACTGGCCCCTGTGCCCTTTAAACATAGAGCGCAGATGATTGAATTTGGCGCCGGGGTAACACTCCACCTGGATGTCCAGATAGGGATTTCGATCAATGCGTCCTAAATTTGAACTTCCAATCATAAGGATGTTTTTACAAACATCGGGTCAAAATTAACTCCGCTTTTATGCCGAAACTGGGAGAATTTAGAATCAAATGAGCGGCCCGAGTTGCGGCCCGGTGATTTGACTTTCTGTGAGTACAATATACCTGGTTGAACCACACTAGAGGCAGGAGAAGGGGAAGAAGAAACAGAAGCAGGAGAGGAAACAGAAGCAGGAGAAGAAACAGAAGGAGGAGGAGGAATTCTAGTGAGAGCACTAGGAGAACCAGAGAAGAAAGGCTGAGGAGGAGTAGGAGATAGAGGAGCAAGACGATGCGAGACAGCGTTACTCAATTTGCAAGCATCTTCAGTCACAATATGGACCGGAGATGTTTGCAAATTGAGGCGCTTACTCTGAGAGAAAGAAGTAAAAGGAAAAGAAGAGGGAGAAGTGCTTTGCCTTGATCTTTTCTTATTTTGCTTTTCGCGTTGGGGTAGAGGGACAACACGGGCCGGAGTTTGCTTGCTCCCTCCCGTATTGTTCCTTACTCCAGACGCTGGGCGAAGTTCCGAAATGTAAGACTCATGGGCTGAAATCGTCTTATCTGTCAACTTATTTTTAAAGTTTTTTTGGAGCCCAGATCAAGGCACGTGCCGAAGCGCTGTTGAAGTCTATTTTTTGGAGTCCAGGAGGTGGTCGCATAGCCAAAGTTATCTTAGACTTCAACTGGTTTAAATTTATCTTGTAATGCTCAACTAAAGCATTTAACGTTTGGTTGGCCCATCCCACACTAATCTGTCGAAAAACAGAAAAAATGTGTGGGGTGGGAAGAGCCGGCTTTAGAAAGCCACCTAACTCATCTACTTTCTTCTCCAACTGTTTCGGGAAATCCCGGTTGGCCAAATGCTGCTCTAGGAGCCCAATATGGTGCATACACTGAATCACCTGGGAAAGGGCCTTGACCAATCTAGAATAGGCCTGGAACGATTGTTCCTGGCCTCTTCCAGACTGGGCAACTCTCTTTCCCTGATGCTTTTGTCTTTTTTGAGCCATTTGAAGAATAGGTAGATGAATTTAAAATGAAATTAAAATGAAGAAATGAAATAAATTAAAATGAAATCTAGATATTACCTATCAGAGAAGATACCTGGATTGGTTGTAGTCTTCAGCAAAGGTAGAAAATAATCCGTCTGTCTCGACACGTTTCGCTTGGTTTGGCTTTTTCAAAGAGACTTTCAGGAAAATGATTCCAACTTTGGGAGGGCATGCATGGTATAAATCCATATATGGGCTGGGGGTGTTTTTCACAGCTCAGTATATAATTAAACTCTGTAACAAGCTGACAAATGTCACTCATCTAATTAATTCTTTTCAATCTGAGATGTTCCAAGTTTGTTTTTCACAACTCAGTTTGTGTCATCCAAACAGATCAGATGAAGCCCTATTGATTGGCTTCCATTGAATTTTGTGTGTGTGTGTGGGTGGGTGGGTGGTGGTGGGTGGGTGGGTTAGGGTTAGTACGGACCTACCAATCGGGCACACACACCAGACATTTTACCTACTAACCGGGCTCGGCCCAACAAATGGGGTGAGTCCGGTTGTAATAACACCACAACAGGCATAACCAGGCCCTAATTATCAAAGAAAAATCGAAGTTTGAGGGGAGCCCTGTTGAACGTTTTCTGGAAAAGTGTATCTGTGTCTCTGTGTGTGGATTTGTAGACACCTACGATCGGGCACACACACCAGACATTCAACCCATCAAGTGTACTCGTCAGCGTGAGCCCGGTTGTTAACCAACTGGTATCTGAGCCCGTTCGTTATACAGTACAAGACTCTGTGTGTATGTTCATGTGTGTGTGTGGGTGTGTGTGTCCGAGCCAGTAACTCAAAAACTGTTAGAGCCACAGTCATCAAACGTCACATAGTTATAAAGGGCCAAGGGAGGATGTGTCGCACACCATAGCCGGGTTGGTAGCTTCGAGGTCAAGGTCACATTTCAAGGTCACACTAAAAATGGGTCAATATTCGTGTCCCAGCCATAACTAAGAAACGAATCATAGTACAATTATTAAACTTTTTACAAATGTTAAGGACAATCAGAAGATGTGTCGCATATAATAGTGTCCGCCGCATCTGCAAGGTGAAGGTCACAAGGGGGGGGGGGGGGCATGTGTTACCTTAGTAACATTCTTCTTGTTTTAGTTTGCCTTTCCATGGATATCTCAAAAACTGAAGCAGTGTTGATTTACAATAGAAGATAAGTTTTGCTTTACTGGTGTAACAGGAACCAATAACTGTGAGTTCTCTCAAGTAGGCAAAATAATCATAAATGCGTAGCTAACTGGATTTTATACTCATGCTATGATGTCGTGCTAAAGCGACAATTTAATGCCCATATTAGATGTACTGAGGCCAAATAGGTCTCTCTATTGCAATAGCCGATTCTGTAGACTGATTATACAAACTGTGACTCATGTAAGCTTGTATTTTATTTGAGGCAAAGTCATAACTTGCCCATTTTTTGACCAGTTAATTGTTGTATGATACACTTAATGCTGAGTAGGGTACAATTGTGTAGGGAGGGAAGTTGGAAAAAATAATATTGAGTGAGTGGACAGAGCCCATGAGAACTGTTTCTGACTGCTCACAAAACAAAATATTTCCATGTTTCAGACATTGCCTATCTAATATGCTGTTTATCATATATATATACACTCCTACATTGAGTAGTTATATTTTGCCTCACAAAAGCTGCTAGCTGACCCACAGTATACTGAAACAATAGTTTTAGGAAACTTGTTATTCAGTGGAACCCTTTAACACTTTACCTAACGATTCAGCCATATCCAACTGAATAATTTTCAAATTTAGCAGTTGGAAAAAAAAAAAATTTTCAAGAAAACCATATCATGTGACCCATCATTGGAACAAGTTGGTTTCGTTGAAAGTTTTTGAAAAATTTGAAAAAAAACTAATTTAAATAATAAATTTTGATATCCTGTGCATTGGGTAAAGGTTTAATTGAATTGTCACTTTGCCATTGAAAAACATTTAATTAACTGGACTATTTATTTAACAGGCATTTGTTCAATTTGTCGTATTCCAGTTATGAACTAAGCATTTCTTATATTAAACCTTTGAACCAGAGCAGCCGCTTTTCCGGCCCAGAAGCACGATACGTCATAATTTCATTAAGTAGGATGGCTGCTGAGTGAATGTGTGGGGTAGACCAATTAATATTTTCAACGTGCAGCCCCATTGTTCAACCCCCAAATAATGAAAGTGGACTCTTTCAATTGCTGCCATTGATTGAACTGACATGGAAGATACCACCAGGGTTCAAAGGGTTAAATCTGTATTGACAGATAGATCTCTGACAAATAAGTTATAATAGAGTAAATGCCAATTCTGAAAGTTCCAAGACCAAATAGGTCCATAAACATGCAGCATGCAGTGGTTTATCAAAATTTATTTCAAATATTATTTTTTCAAGTTTATGGAATGAGATCAACAAGTTTGTTTCAGGGAGGCTTCCCATAATATGGTTTTGTTGAAATTTTTTTTTAAATAATTTTTTTCCAGCCGCTCAATTTATATTACGAAGAGGATGCAGCCTGATTTATTTGGCAAATGGTTAACAGGACTGAACGTTCAGGTTTTTCATTCCAGCCAATTGAAATATTCCATCCAATTGAATCTAAAAATAGGTATTGGACTATTTACTGGCTTGAGTGGTTCCAGGTCATGGCAGCATCAGATTTGTTAAAGATATTTGTCTGGTTGCGTGAGAGCTTGGGAGAACTTGTGCAGTGATGGTGTGTGTTCAATCAGTTGTTCATTATTCATACAGATTTGGCAGATTTAGACATTAAAATAGAGATATTGATTTTTAAGAACTCATATAACATGTTATTAAAAATTATTAACCAGTGGAGTTTTTAAAAATATTTTTCAAAGGTGATTTGTAACGCAAGTACTTTTTAGCTCACCTGGCCCAAAGGGCCATGTGAGCTATTACCACCACTTGATGGCCGTCATCGGCTGTAAACTTTTCACATTTTCATCTTCTTCTCTGGAACTACTGAGCCAATGTGAACTAAACTTGGCAGGAATGATCTGTGGGAGGTCCTCTACAAACGATCCTCACTTTGTTCCTGTAGGATGAAAAGCATGGCCGCCAGAGGCATTCTTTGATTCTGATTTGTCGATTTTCAAAAATCTTCTCTGAAACTACAAGGCCAAATGTTTTGAAACTAAGGTTGATGACTGGGACACCCTCCACCAACGATCTTCATTTAATGTTGTTTGGGTTGCAAACATGGCCGGAATGATGGCTCATATTTACCATGGAAACTATGTGGGAAATCACATTTTCATCTTCTTATCTGAAACTACTTGACCATTGTGAACCAAACTTAGCACAAATAATGACTGTATGGAAAGTCCTCTGAAAACAATCATCATTCTGTTTCGCTGAGATGAAGGAGCATGGCAGCCAGCTGCATTCTTTGATTCTGATTAAAATAATTGACAGATTTGTAGTTCTGCCAGGTGAGCAATTACAGGCTCTTTGGAGCCTCTACTTTTTATACAGCCGTTTAAAAAATGGCCGTATTATGTTATCAGTCTGTCCGTCCGTCCGTCCATCCGTCCATCTGTCCATCCATCTGTCCATCTGTCTGTCCGTAAACAATTTGGTTTCCATTCATTTAATGTCGAATGCCTTGCCGGATCGACATCAAACTTTCAAAGTTGTTTTTAGCATTAAAATACAGGTCAAGTTCGATATTAGTGTTTCTCAGTCCATCTGCAGAGATATGGCCCTTTGAAAACACAATTTTGCTAAAAAAAATTGGTTTCCGTTCATTTAAAGCTGAATGCCTTGACGGATTGACACCAGATTTTTCAGATCTTGTTTTTAGCAATGAAATACAGGTCAAGTTCGATATTGGTGTTTCTTAGTCCATCCACTGCAGAGTTATGGCTCTTTGAAAACACAATCTTTTGAAAAAAATTGGTTTCCCTTCATGTAAAGTCGAACGCCTTGACGGATTGACATCAAACTTTCAGATGTTGTTTGTAGCAATAAAATACAGGTCAAGTTCGATATTGGTGTTTCTCAGTCCATCTGCTGCAGAGTTATGGCCCTTTGGAAATACAATTTTTGAAAAAAAAATGGTTTCCGTTCATTTAAAGCCGAACGCCCTGACGGATTGACACCAAATTTTTCAGATGTTGATTTTATACACCCATTTGAAAAACAGGACATATTATGTGAATGGTCTCTCCACCTGTCTGTCTGTCCGTCCATGGACACATTTCGTTTCCGGACGATAACTTTAGTTGTAATGGATTGAGCTGAGTTGACACATTTCGTTTCCGGACGATAACTTTAGTTGTAATGGATTGAGCTGAGTTAAATTTGGCATGTGGATTTAGTATGACAAAATACAGTATGGGTTCGATTTCCATTTCTAGCGGCCCATTTGCAGTAGAGTTATGACCCTTTATTTATGGGAATTTAGCCCAACTTTTCGTTTCCGGATGATAACTTTAGTTTGCCTTGACCGATTTATTTCAAATTGTCAGTTTTTTGTTTTTGACCACAAAATACAGCTCAAGTTCACTTTTGACCAAAAACGTATATACTTTTCCAGAGTTATTCCCATTGAGGCTCAAGTTCACCTTTGGCCATAATCGCATGTACTGGTCCATAGTTATTCTCCTTGAATGATTGCAAGTTTGTGAATTATGTGGTTTCCGGATGATAACTTTAGTTTGCCTTGACTAATTTGTTTCAAATTCTCAGATTTTGTTTATGAACACAAAGCACAGCTCAAGTTCACTTTTGGCCAAAATCGCATATACCTTTCCAGAGTTATTCCTCTTGAATTTGTGTATTTTGTGTTTTTCGGATTATAACTTTAGTACAGCCTAACTAATTTTTTATACACCTGTTGAAAAACCATCGAATTATGGAATCAGTCTGTCTGTCTGTCCATTTGTCCATCCGTTGGTCTGGCCGTTCATCAACATTTGGTTTCCAGATAACTTGAGTATTTTTTTTTCGATTGACTCCTAAACTTGGTATGTGGTTTAATCAAAACAAAAGACAGGTCAAGTTCGAATATGGGGTCAGTTCGAACTTCAAAGTTCCCCTGAATTATGGCCCTTGTTGGACATAGAATGCATCAAATATTTGGTTTCCGGATGATAACTTTTAATATTTGTTTTCCGATTGGTTCCAAACTTGGTATGTTGTTTAATCACAACAAAATACAGGTCAAGTTTGAATATGGGGTTGGTCCAAACAATTTTCACCCTCCCCCCCATCCTTATCCCAACCCTTCAAAAATACAAAACGGGCGTATATTGTCCCGCTACGCGGTGCTCTTGTTTAAAGATACCATGATACCAGCAAAGAGAGCCACGATCAGTTCAGCAAGAAGGAGTTATTGATAATTATTTTGTTATTATTTATTGAAGGGTACCTGAAATTCTCTGATAAATTGTAACAGAACAATTTTATATTAACTTATAGCTCAACTGCTGAGCAACTGCAAGCTCCACAAAAGTGCCTTTCAGCACTTTTGTTAATACAGCTTTGACAGTGACTTCAATCCCTCAACCTGTTAAGAGAGAAATCAAAAAGAATGCCAAAAAGTGATTTAGAATTGCAGAATACTGTGTGACAATTTTGTGCGAATATGTGTATTGTAAAAAGAAAAAGATTGCAAAAAAAGTGATAGGAATTTCAGAATATTGCGTGACATTATTGTGTGAATATGTGTATTGTAAACCAAGTACAGTTTCCACTGGGCTTAGCTCATGCTTCATTTGAAACAAAGGGATGACACTTACATTTTCTGACACTGTGATATGATTAAATTCTTTATCTTATTAGTGCATCAACTGTATAATTATTACATCCAGAAAGTATTATTTACATTCATAAATTGATAACAATTATTACTCATGTATGGAACTCTCAGAAGGGAATTGTTCCCCAATACTGTTGTCTGGTAAGTTTTGTTGTCTGAGCCATTAGATGAGGACATTGTACCTGTTCAGACAACACTAGAAGAGATCAGTTCTTGGGGGAGAGTTAAGTAATAGTTTGGTACATTTCATTTCTTATCAACCTACTCACAATTGTTTACTACAGGCTTGCACTACAGTGGAAGTCCCTAACTCGGATAAAATACTCTCTATTTTTGTCTTTCCCAAGCAAGTTGGGAAAGAAAAGTGGTGCAAAAGCACCAATAAAAATAAGCCAAAACTGGGTCGAGTGCAACCGGCGCAGACCCAGTACGGGACGCTCTCTCCCAAGTACAACTCCACGACTTCCGTTTCCAGTGCGCATATACCGTCTCTAAAGACTCATTCTTTTTAAAATCCGCTTCATGTCGAGATGTTTTTGCACGCTTATCAGTGTTCCACCAGCTCGATGTTTGATGATTCCTGATTCATTATACCACAGTGTATCCTTTGTATTCTCAGGAACAGTGTTTTATATTCTCTTTTTTCTATTATATGTCCATAATGTATATTTATTTGCTCTCTCTCGGGTCGCGCGCGATTTTCGCGGGCCACGCGGTTCGGACTTAGATTTTCACAATTATTGTTCATGCTTTTTTTGCAAATTTTTCTAATTGTGTTAGAGTTAGGTGTCAGCGGGGTACCACTCCTACAGTGTTTCTTCTTTCTGTTGAGAGTAGTCTTCCTGTTGGGTGGTTCCCGGTCGACCGTCTGGGGTCTTTGTTTCTGTCACCTTTCTCTCTTTGGGGGTGTTCTGTTTTCTGATCTCACCTTCTCTGCTCCTCTCACCTCTTTCATGCCTAGGACAGTTCCTTGTGGGCAGTGTCTGCTGCCTAAGCATGTGGACGATGTACATTCGTCGTGTTCCTCCTGTAATGGGTGTTCAGCCGAGCGGTCGTGTGGTGTCTGTGGAACATGGTCTTCCACCTTCTGGGCGTCAGTAAATCGTGTCGTTCGTTCTCGTGGCCGTGCCTCCCGCTCCCGCGGGAAAGGAGAATGTGGTCGTTCGGGGCCTCCCGAGCCGACTTTGTCTGGTGAGAGTTATTCCTCCTCCGTGGGGGATGTGCAGTCTTTTCCTGTGGTGGATACTGCGGGAGCTGTTGAGTGTTCTGGTGTAGAGATGCCTGGTTCCGGGACTACGGTCCCCCTCCAGTCGGCATCTGAGGCTGTCACTAGGGTTGTGACTCCTCCTTCGGAGCCGAGTCGGTGTGCTCTCTCCACTTTTTCACCAGCCTCAACGACTCTCGACGTATCTACTACTGCTGCTGGTCCGTCTGCTTCGTTGTCTGTTTCAGCCGGCCTCGGCTTTTCGCTGCAGGGGACTGCAGGACTGTCCGATACTGTAGACGTGGGGTATCGGCCCCAGCCTTCCCTGACTTCAACTCGGCGAAGTCGGAAGGGGCTGCCAGCCGAGCCCATCGCTGTAGTCTCTTCGCCGTCGAGTACCACAGTTGTGTCTTTGGATTCGGATGTTCGTAGTGGAAACACTATGGTTTCCGTGGCGTTTCCGTCTACTCACTCTGGTCATACGACCAGTTTTGGGGGACCATCGCCTTTTGTGCAGCCTGGACCTTCTGCCCCGCAGAGGTCCGCGGTGACTCTCATGAGTTCTCGCAATATTGATCCTCGGGGTGCGTCGTACCCCTATACACGTCTGCCTTCAGATGTTTCGGCTGCCGCCTGTCGTCCCACGTCGGGTGTTTTTGAGGATCGTGACCCTTCGCTGGTTAAGAGGGTCAGAGGTGAAGCCACTTTGCCGGTTCGCTCCCCTGTCGAACCGGTCGGTTCAGGCAGTGAGCTTAGGGAGGCCCTCTCCTTACTCACTCAGGTTCTTTCTAAGAGCCTTCCTGTTGCTTCCAGCGAGGCTATGGGTGGTTTCCAGGCGCCTCCTATGGCGCCGCCTCCCGGGATTGGAAACAGGCCGGTTTCCGATTCCTCTGGTGTCCCGACACCATGGGAGGCGTTGGCTGGTTTGCCCACGATGGGCTATGTGTCTTCCGACTCTGGGGAGGAGTCCGACATGCTTGAGGTCGAGGGCCAGCAGTCTTCGGACTTGGGGGCGGCTCTTGACTTTGTGTTTGGGTTTCTGCCTGAGCTCAAACCTGCTAACCAGCCGACAGTGTCAGCCTGGCCGCGATCATCGGTCGCGCGCCAACAGCCTTTGGAGCAACCTGCCTCTGGGCGCCTTCGACCGTGCCAATCGGTACAGGTGGTTGAAGCTTTTTCAGCATTGGATGCCAAGCTGAATTCCAAGGCTTTGAAGACTTTGTTCTTCACCAGGGTTGACACCTTTTTGCCTCCTGTGCTTTATCGTTCCTACGATTCCGCCAATCCGTCAGTCTGCCAGACTTTGACGGTTCTGGATCAGGACTCCACTTCCCTCGGGCTTTCCAAGCCCAAGTCTGCCGTCATTCCAATGACGACTCTGGAGTCCACGTTGGGCTTATCTAGAGAGATGCTTGGCATGCTTTCTCTCTCAGATCACGTCGTCTCAGCTTTGGCTGCTTATCTGCCTCCAGATAAGTTTGACGAGGTACAGGCTCCTTTGCGTGTGCTGTCCAAGGCGCTTATGCACCTTACTCACACGCATGCCTGTAACACGGCTAATTTGGAATTAGTTCGAAGGGACGCTGTGCTGGACACAGGACGATCCCTTCCCGAGGAGCAGCGTGCTACTCTTCGATCTGCTTCTTTGGCAGGTCCGCAACTTTTCCATGGTTCCGTGTCAACGGTCCGGGATGACGTCCTACGTCATTCCAAAGATCAGCTGCTGTTTCGTCAGCTTGATCAGCCTTCTCGGGGAGGCAAGGGCCGTTCCAAGCCTAACAAGTATCCTTCTGCTTCCTCTGTGAAGCAAAAGGCTGGTCCTTCTGCCGCCGCCTCTACTTCTTACTCACGGGGTAAAGGTAGGGGTCGGCAGAATCGAGGGAAGTCTCAGGATTCTTCATTTGGCAGAGGAGGTGGTTTCTCCTCTCGCGGGCCTCGTCGGGGCTCGAAATGAAGGTCCTCACCTCGACTCGTCCCAGGTTGGAGGAAGGATAGCAGAGTTCGCAGACCATTGGACCACCATCACATCCGATCCATGGGTGTTAGATGTTGTTCGGTCCGGGCTGCGCATATCCTTCCGACGGCACCCCACTCTGTCAAGGGTGCCTCTTCCAACCACAGTTCCTTCAGACGTTTTACGTCGGGAACTTTTGTCCACAGAGATTGCCAATCTCCTGGCAAAGGGGGCGATCGAGGTCGTCAAGAACGTTCAGTCAGTGGGTTTCTATTCCCGCCTGTTCTTGGTGCCGAAGAAGGACGGCCAACTCCGACCGGTTATCGATCTGAGTATCCTGAACCAGTCTATCATTGCTCCCAAGTTCAGCATGGAGACTTTCAGGTCGGTCCGCCAATCAATTCACCAGGGAGATTTCGCAGCCAGCATCGACCTGCGAGACGCTTACTTCCACATTCCGATGCATCGGGCGTCACGGAAGTATCTCAGGTTCGCTTTTCTGGGGCGAGTTTACCAGTTCAAGGCCATGCCTTTCGGCCTCAATCTGGCTCCTTGGGCGTTCACCAGACTGATGTCGCATGTGATAGCGTTCCATCGCACACAGTCCCGGGTGACTACTTCGGCATATCTGGACGATATCCTCCAGAGGCATTCCAATGCTGCCTTACTGGAATCGGATGTCACCACTCTGTTGAGCTTGCTCACGTCGCTAGGATTCAGAGTCAACGAGGAGAAGTCGGACCTAGTCCCTTCTCAGTCGTTTTGTCATCTGGGGATGTCTTTCCAAACCAAATTCAATTTGGTGGCTGTTCCCCAGGCCAAGGCTGTGATTCTCTCAGCTTTTGCTCTGACTCTGTCCCAGTCCAGGTCCGCGACCGCTCGGAGTTTTCTCCGGCTGATCGGTCTCTGCGGTTCGGTGACGGATCTCATTCCTTTAGGTCGGCTGCGTGTCAGACCTCTCCAACACTTTCTGCTCAGTCGTTGGAGACCGAATGTAGATCCTCTGGATCAGGTGCTTCCATTTCCGGACTCTCTGTATCCTCACCTTCTTCCCTGGACAGATGTTCAGTGGATTACGCAGGGTGTTCAGCTGGACTTACCCACGTCCGATCGCGTTCTGACGGCAGATGCCAGCGATCTCGGATGGGGTGCGACGTTGGATCCTCTCGGTCTTTCCCTACACGGGATGTGGGACCAGGATCAAGCAGCTCTACACATCAACCAGAAGGAGCTTCTTGCTCTTCTTCTGAGTTTCAGGCAGTGGATCCCTCACCTGTCGAATCGCCAGGTCCTTCTACTATCCGACAATTGGACAGTGGTTGCTTACATTCGGAACCAGGGCGGCACTCACTCGCTTCCGATGTACGAGTTAGCTCGGGATCTTTTACTGCTCGCTCAGGATGTTCACGCCGGAGTGGTTGTTCGTCACATTCCCGGTTGTCTGAACGTCCTAGCCGACTCCCTGTCCCGACAGGGCAGGGTTATTTCCACCGAGTGGATGCTTCACAGGGCAGTGTTCCAGTCGCTTTCCGATCTCGGGGGACGTCCCCACATCGACCTCTTTGCAACTCGTTGGAACCATCAGGTGGACACTTTCGTGTCCCCGTGTCCAGATCCTCTGGCTTTTGCCGTGGATGCTCTGTCACTCGATTGGAACAGTCTAGTCGGCTACGCCTTCCCGCCGGTTCCGATTCTTTCTCAGGTTCTCGCCAAAATTCGAACCTGCAGTTGTCGAATCATTCTGATCGCTCCCCTGTCGCCTCAGCGGGTGTGGATCAATCAGCTCCGCTCGCTGATGGCGGCGGTTCCGGCACGTCTCCTGCTACGTCACGACCTTCTTTGTCAAGGTCGCCCGAGGAGGTTTCACGTCGACCCGACTTCATTGTGCCTTCACGCATATCTTTTGTCAGGTCCTGTCTCCTCCGTAGAGGTTTTTCGAGACGAGCAGTGGAGTGCATTTCTTCTTCAAGGAGGCACTCCACTGGTTTAGCTTATGCAGCTAAATGGAAGGTCTTCTGTCGATGGTGTGCTGATCACTCTGTTGATTATGCCAATCCTTCGATTTCACAGATTGCGGAGTTTCTGGTATATCTGTTTGATTCTCAGGGTCTCCAACCTGTTACCATTAAGGGTTACAGGTCTATGCTTTCAGAGACTTTTTCTTATGTGGGGAAGCGTCGTATCGGCCCTAATCCTTACCTCTCCAAGCTTGTTCGGCACTTTTCTTTGAAAAGGCCTCGGACTTTGCAGCTTACTCCACGATGGAATCTTTCGTGGGTGCTGCTTTGCTTGGGGGGGGGGGGGGGGGGGGGGCGCCGTTCGAACCTTTATCCCAGGTGGATATGCATTTTCTCACATATAAGACGGCTTTTCTGATGGCATTTGCTTCGGCCAGACGGGTTAGTGAGCTTCACGCCCTCTCGGTTGACCCGGCCTTTTTTAGGAGCTCTCCCAACAGTGTTACTTTTACCACTGATTGCTCTTTTTTGGCTAAGAATCAGTTACCAGATACTACTCCTCCTCCTATCTGTATCAGGGCTCTTCCCTCTGTTGAGGGTACTCGCCCTTTGCTCTGTCCGGTCCGTGCTATTCGCATTTATCTTGATCGGACACGCTTCATACGGAAAGGCAGAAAACGGTTTTTTCTGTCTCTCATTCCGGGTCGACAGAAGATCTCTCCTCAATCCATTTCTCGATGGATTTGTCTTGCTATTCGTACGGCTTATGGTCGTTTAGCAGCTGGCGATTGTATTACCAATCGTATTTCTGCCCACGAGGTGCGGGCACTGTCTACCTCTTGGGCTTATTCTAACTCCGTCAAGTTGTCGGATGTTATGCAGGCAGCCTACTGGAGAAGTGCTTCTACTTTCTCCACCTTTTATTTACGCCAGTTGCAGGAGCAGTCGGAGGACCTTTTTGCCCTGGGTCCTCTTTCTTCTGCTCAGGCAGTTGTCTGCCTTAGCCATTAGGCTTCTTGAAGGTCAGTTTCAGCCTTGTGCTGTTACTGCCCTTTTTCTGTCTGTGTGTCACACAGGCTCATATGTCTCTTTTCATTGTCCTTTACCAATGATTGAGACATTATGGTTGATAAGCCTCGGGACCTCTTCCATCTACTTCACGGTTCCAGTGCACTAGGGTTATGTGGGGGTTGGTTATGCGATTCCCTCCAGCCTTTTGTCTATTCAGCCTGTAGTAAACAATTGTGAGTAGGTTGATAAGAAATCTAAATTTTATAGTAAATTTCCTTTCTTATTATACCTACCACAATTGTTTACATGGAGGCCCTCCTGTCTTCTTTACGGGTAAAGAATCTTTCCTCCCCGCAGATCACATAACTCTAACGTTTACGGATTCAAAAAGAATGAGTCTTTAGAGACGGTATATGCGCACTGGCAACGGAAGTCGTGGAGTTGTACTTGGGAGAGAGCGTCCCGTACTGGGTCTGCGCCGGTTGCACTCAACCCAGTTTTGGCTTATTTTTATTGGTGCTTTTGCACCACTTTTCTTTCCCAACTTGCTTGGGAAAGACAAAAATAGAGAGTATTTTATCCGAGTTAGGGACTTCCACTGTAGTGCAAGCCTGTAGTAAACAATTGTGGTAGGTATAATAAGAAAGGAAATTTACTATAAAATTTAGATTTTTATTAATTATTAGTTTATTAGTCGAGTTGTGACGAAGTCAAACTCGACTTATAGTTTGATGAAAGGTGGGTGGTTGGGAGGGCGGGTGTGAACAATTGGTTTCCGGACGATAACTTGATAATGGTTTGACCCACATTCATGAAACTTCAGAGGTAGGTTGGCATCAGTGACAGGAAGAACCTTATTTATTTTGGACTCGCTAGGTCAAAGGTCAAGGTCACAGTGACCTTAAACATAGTAAATTGTAAACAATTGATTTCCAGATGATAACTTGACTATGGTTCAACCCATATTCATGAAACTACATATGTAGGTTGGCCTTTGTGAGAGGAAGAACTCTATTTATTTTGGAATCACTAGGTTAAAGGTCAAGGTCACAGTGACCCAGAACATAGTAAATCAAAACAATTGGTTTCAGGATGATAACATGATAATAGTTTGACACTCGTGTTCATGAAACTTCATATATAGGTTGGCAATATTGAGAGGAAGAACTCTATTCATTTTGGTCTTGCTAGGTGAAAGGTCAATGTCACAGTGACCTTCAACATAGTAAATCATAAACAATTGATTTCTGGATGATCATTTGACAAAGGTTCAACCCACATTCATGAAACTTCACAGGTAGGTGGGAGGAAAAACCCTTTATATATTGGATTCGCTAGGTGAATGGTCAAGGTCACAGTGACCTTGAACATAGTAAATCATAAACAATTGGTTTCCGGATGATAACTTGACAATGGTTTGACCCACATTTGTGAAACTTCATATATAGGTTGGCCCTGGTAAGAGGAAGAACCCTACTCTGTCTATTTTGGTCTCATTAGATGAAATGTCAAGGTCACGGTGACCCTGAACATAGTAAATCATAAACATTTGGTTTCTGGATGATAACTTGATAATTGTTTGACCCACATTCATGAAACGTCATAGGTAGGTTAGCCTAGGTGAGTGAAAGACTCCTATTTATTTTGGATGTGCTAGGTTAAAGGTCAAGGTCACAGTGACCTTGAACATAATAAATCATAAACAATTGGTTTCCAGATGATAATTTGACAATGGTTCGACCCATGTTCATGAAACTTCATAGGTAGGTTGGCATTGGTACAAGAAAGCGCCCTATTTATTTTGGAATCACTAGGTCAAAGGTCAAGGTCACAGTGACCCTTCACATAGTAAATTGTAAAAAATTGGTTTTCGGACAATAAGTTGATAATGATTAAACCCACTTTTGTGCTGTCAGAACTCGAAATTAGATTGGTGATCTTATTGGCATTTTATTTTTTAATTAATATTATTTTTAAGAAATACTCCAGAATAAATTTGTTATAAAAAACTCTTATGCAGTGAAACCCTGTTAATTGAAAAGCCCCTTTGCCTATGATGAAAACTCAATAAACAGGAGTATTCTATAAAGAAGAATTAGGTCACTTATCTGTATTCTAGTAACAGTCTCAATTTGAGTATTTATTCCATTATATTTTGTTTGACAGAGCATATAAGCAACTGTTATCAGACACTCCCAATCAACTTACTATCCCTGTACTAGCAGGGTAAGCATTGGTTAAAGGCAAGTGCACATTGACATGCTGTATGCCTTAGAACATAACATCACTGTGCCCCCACTTAGATATTTGAGATTAACTGCTTTGTTCATGGACACAATGTTGTTACTGCTGGTCAGGATCGAACAATGGACCTTTTGGTTTGAATTTCCATGTTCTAACCACCCAGCCACTGCCATCCCAACTGTTACTGAACCGGTTGGAATTTTCAAAGAGGTTGCAAGAAATCTGGGATAATTAACCCCTATATTTTTTACCTACCCTCATTGAAAGTGAAGGGTTGCTACACTGATCATTCTTTATATGCCGCCATCCATACGCCATCCGTCCATTCTAAAGACGGTGTTCAAGTCCTCTCCTCCCAAACCGTTGGACCAATTCCTATAAAATTTCATGTTGGTGATGACTGGGATGGCACATTCAATTTTGTTGAAATCAGTATGTTGGGGTTGGGGAAAATCCACCTCAGTTTTTTAAGAAATCTTGTTTTCATGAACTGATAGGTGCTGTGATTTGAAATCTGGAATCAAGTTTCTTTTTGAGAAGGAGAATACATTTATTCTATCAAAGTTCCTGAGGCAGTGTTTGGTATTATGATACTATATTCAGATTCTACAGGATTCTACATTCAAGATAACATAAGTGTGAGGAGTTGATTTTTTTTTTTTTAAACTTTCCTCTTTCAGACATTTTTTAAGTGCAACAATCTAAATTCAGTATTATTTATAGGTGTTTTTCTTGTACATTAAAATGGATCTGACAGCTGGATATTCATTTTATGAGAATTATATTCCTGTGGAAAGTTTTTCATCAAAGAATCAATTTTATCTAATACAGAATGTTCATAAATCTTCTCTTTATAAACAAAACACAGAGGCCCTTCTAACTTTAGTGCTTATAATCTTTATTGAAAAAGGATCAAAATGGTAGGATACAAAATATTTGAAGATTTGCTCTCGGGCGATCATATCTAGTAGAGTTGAGCCCCCTTAGCTGGACATTGCTTAATTGAATAAACCTGTTAATTACAATACAGTGGATCCCACTTAATTAGATATCTCTTAATTGAATAGGTCTGTTAATTGAATATAACTTCCAAAACCCAAACCATTTACCTTACCTTCAGTACAAATCTGACCTGTTGGTTATAGAGTAAACTCCAGTTAATTGAATAAAAAAATCTTGAGAAACTACCCTAACAGTCACCAAATTCCCCTTGTCTATAGACTTTTTGGCCACAGTGTATCCAATATAGGCATTTAATCTATTATATTTTGTTTGACAGAGCTTCCTGAGCTCTGCTGGTCTATCATGCCAGAGATCCCTGGGTCAATCTCCAGATGCTTGGACACTCTCTGTCAGCTCCAGTTGTTGATGCAGTCACAGTGTACTATACTATCGGATGAGGATGTAAAATGGTTGTCTCCTGTGTTGAGAGAGACACACACTCCTTGCAGGCTAAAAATCTCTTTGAAGTATTTGAAAAGAGCAAGACCAAGAAGATGCTGCACTGGGAGTCATCCCAAATACTCTATAATATAAGTAACATAACTTGTTGAACAATCCTTGTAAAATGAACAAGCTTAAAACAACAACACCACTGACAACGCCTTCATAAAAGTATGACTTATTAATATCATATAAGGTTTAGTGATGAACTGATTATCGGAATCCGCATTCAGAACTGGCCGGTTATGGGGCATCGGCCGATTATAACAACCAGCTGTTCAAATTTGTCAATTTCCATTTATTCTATATTTAACACTGACTATTAAATATCTCCTTGATATCTGACCATTTCGATGAAGTTTGCCAATTAAAAATGTATGTAGTGCATAGCAAAATGTTTGAGTCTTTTAATACTGAAATATTATGGGATTTACCACCTGCAATCAGTACGAGATCGGCATCATCTTGAAGTCACTGGCCTTCGACCATGATTCTGCACAATGCATTGCATTGAGTACGTAATGTTAATGAATAAGTATGTTCTGCCGACAGTCTGCAGTATTTCCTGCAATAAAATTGGAGAAAAACTCAAAAGCAATCTATTTTTCAACATGTATGTCGCATGGCTGTCACAACCAGTTAAGTACATTGTTCAATTCAGTTACCTCCCGGGATGTTCCTCTCCAATGTTGACTGCAGAGTAAATACTGGAGTAACAAGCAAGGCAAGGGGAAAAAAATGTTAAAAAATGAACATTAAATTCTGAAATGTCCCATTCAACATCGACCCTCGCCGATTGTCTGAAACTCAGTGAAAGTGAAAGTGTTATGGATGATTTGTTATGAACTTTCTTCCCCTTCGTGGGACAACCAGTGGCAAGCGATCGGTACGTCATTCATCTGTTACTGATATCAGGTAAGTGATGGTTCGTGAAAAAAAAGGCAGAATATTATGCACCAAGTTGTTTTTTATCTATCAGGTGGATACGGATACTCTTCACTGCCCAAACTGTACTGCATTCTGCAAAATGTTGCAATATTTCTTTCAACCAAGCTCATCGTCTCATTAAATATATAATGGCATTCTTTATTCCCATATTGGACAGATAATTCATCCATATTAGTAATCCGTGTTAACTGTGAGAGGTTTGGGTGCAATAAGTTTAAAATCGGGCCATTCGGGGTGGGATTTATCAACACAAAGCCACTGAATTTTTCTCATAATGAAATGTGTGGAGCATGTGATAAAAATAGATAATGCAGTGCAACGTCATGACTCATGTGACACATCCCATATATGGGTTTACCGAAAAGAAACTCCCACTTTAAAACTTAGTTTAAACAGTATTTATTTCCAAAGTATGAAAGTACATTTTTACACAAATCAATAAACTTTGTGGTTCAAAACAATAAACTTGTGGTTCCAAAGACGGCTTTTGATAATTTCTCGACTCAGTTGTTAGCTGTTTATTTTAAATTGAAAATATACTGCACTGATGGTGATTCATTGACATAAAATTAACCCTTTGATGTCTGTTATTTAACTTATTTAAGTGAGTATTAAAAGTGTGTTATCTTCTGGGTTGATGTGATTATTGGCACGTAAATTAAATTCTGATTACTGTAAATCAGCCAGCTTCTCCAGTAAGCTTGAATAATAAAGAAACCATCTGACATCGGCATTCGGTATCGGCTGATTGTTGTCTAAAATAATCGGCATTCATCTGATGGGGCATTTTACTAATCGGCTCATCTCTATAATACAGCCGAGTGTATTGTATTCATACACAAAACTGTATTAACACTATTTACCAGAATAAACACAGCCTTCACAAAAGAACAATATTGTGTGATTATATCATTAATCACTATCTTCTTTCAAAAAAAACCTTCAGATATCATTTTGGCCGCTGTTGACCTGCACTAAACATGCATAGTCTGAAAACTTATGTGCTATTAAACTTTCGTAATTGGTGATTTATCAATGAAATATAGTGGTATAATAGGAGACAACGCATTTTTTTCTGTGCCCTATTCAATCCATTGGAATCAGAATCGGCAGAATATTTGGTGAAATAATCAGTAATCGGTTCATAGCAACTTTATATAATCAGTTCACTAATAAAGTTAACTCCTGTAAAACATCTGGTGATCTATTAAATAATTACTCTGACAGCCACTAACCATGTTTAAAGACCTCTTTGGCCTCAGGGCATCCAATAATCTATTATATTTTGTTTGACAGAGCTCTATGCTCAGTTTATTACTAGAATACTTGAAAATGTCCAGATTTCTGTTAATTGAATTCTCCAGTTAAATATTTTTCACTGGTAAAGTAGATGTTCAATTAATTAGGATTCCACTGTATATTTATTATACCCCACGCAACAAAGTTGCAGGGTTATAATGTTTTTGACTGGTCTGTCCGTCAGTCCGTCGGTCCGTCAGTCAGTCCTACTTGTTTTCCCGAGTTTTTTTTCTACACGCTTCCAGATTTTGAGCTGATTTTTGGTATGTGAATCTAACATGGTGGCCTACAGATCAAGTTTGCATTTTGTTCCGCTCCACTGATTTTTGGCTCACCAACGTTAGTTGTGTGAGCCTATGGCATAGCCCTCATGTCGGCGTCGGCATCCGCTCTCAAATATTTTGAACTTTTGTGTACAGGTTTGGATTTTTTGGCTTTTCAAATTTTTTTTTAGTTTCAGCATATTGCTATAGTGGTTCACTATAACATTTAACTCTTTTCCAGGGTATTTTGTCGTAATTTTAACCCTTTGAATCAAATTTTAGACTTATTTTGATGTTTGCGTGCAGGTTTTGATGTTTTTTTTTTCTTTCTTTCAAGTGGAGATTTACCTTGCAGCATATGTCCATGCTTTCTATTGTATGTAAACATGCATCTTAGGGCTATGTTTGTATTATTTAACCCTTTTCCTGCTGAATTACTTCAATTTTGGACTTTTATATACAGCTTTTGGACTTAGGCTTACAGCTTCTTACTTTTATGTACAGGTTGTGATAAAAAAAAACAATTTCAAGTGAGGTTGACCTCACTGCATATTGCAGTGGTGGTTATTATAACATTGATATCTTTCCAGTGCATTTTTTTTTAAATTTTAACCCTTTGAATAGATTTTTAGACTTATTTTGACGTTTGCGTGCAGGTTTTCATGTATTTTTTTTCCTTTCTTCCAAGTGTAGATTTACCTTGTAGTATATGCTTTCTATTGTATGTAAACATGCATCTTAGGGCTACGTTGTATTCTTTAACCCTTTTCCTGCTTAATTATTTCAATTTTGGACTTCTTTTGTTTACAGGTTTGGATTTTTGTGCTTTTAAAAAAATGTTTTTCTTCTTTGCATATTGCTGTGGGGGTTCACGATAACGTTTAACTCTTTTCCAGGGTATTTCGTCTTAATTTTAACCCTTTGAATCAAATTTTGGACTTATTTTGACGTTTGTGTGCAGGTTTTGATGTTTTTTTACTTTTATGTGCAGGTTTTGAGGTTTGTCTTTCTTTTCTTCCAAGTGGTGACTTACCTTGTTGCATATTGCCATGGTTCCTATTTTATGTTAGGATGCTTCTTGGGGCTATTATTATATTATTTAACCCTTTAGCTGCTTATTTACTTTAATTTTGGACTTTTGTGTGCAGGTTTTGTACTTTTGTGTGCAGGTTTTGATATTTTTTTTTAAGTGGAGTTTTACCTCTCTGGCATATTGCCATGGTGGTTACTGTGACATTTTCAGGGTATTTTTCTAAATTTTAACCCTTTGAAACAAATATGATATTTTTATGTGCAGGTTTTGAGGTTTGTCTTTCTTTTCTTCTAAGTGGATATTTTTCAAGTAGACTTTCACCTTACTGGCATATTGCCATTGTGGTTACTGTGACAGGGTATTTTTCTCAATTTTAACCCCTTGAAACAAATGTGATACTTTTTTTTACTTTTATGTGTAGGTTTTGAGGTTTGTCTTTCTTTTCTTGCAAGTGGTGACTTACCTTGTAGCATATTGCCATGGTTCCTGTTTTATGTTAGGATGCTTCTTGGGCTATTTTTATATTATTTAACCCTTTAGCTGCTTATTTACTTTAATTTTGTTCTTTTCTTTGCAGGTTTTGTACTTTTGTGTGCAGGTTTTGATATTGTTATCCCCGCATTTTAAAAAATGCGGGGATATTGTCATGATCTCCATCCGTACGTCCGTATGTCCGTATGTCCGTACTTCCGTACGTCCGGTTTTGTAATTCGAAACGCTGTAACTTTCTACAGTTGTTCGATAGGGTCTGTGCAACCCAAAAATACAACTTTTCAATTTTTGTGCCACCAGGTGGCTTCTGTGGAGCCACTTAAAAATGCATTATTTTTTCACTTTTTTGCTGAATAGTCCCAACCTATGTAATTCGGAGTTCTAAAATTACACTAGGGTGTTGCTAAATGATCTGTAGATATGTAGGAAGGTTTCGGATTTTTCGGGTGCCACGTGGCTGTGCCACCGTAGCCACTTTTGTGTTTTCTTAGACCGTTTCCGGCAAAAGGCTCGTAGGATATGTAATTCGAAATGCTAAATCCATGCTCAGATGTTGCAGTAGGGTCTATAGATGCGCACGAAGGTTTCGGATTTTTTGGGTGCCACGTGGCTGTGCCACCATAGCCACTTTTGTGTTTTCTTAGACCGTTTCCGGCAAAAGGCTCGTAGGATATGTAATTCGAAACGCTAAATCCATGCTCAGAAGTTGCAGTAGGGGCTATAGATGCGCAGGAAGGTTTCGGATTTTTCGGGTGCCACGTGGCTGTGCCACCGTAGCCACTTTTGTGTTTTCTTGAACCGTTTCCGGCGAAAGGCTCATAGGGTATGTAATTCGAAATGCTAAAACCATGCTCATATGTTGCAGTAGGGTCTGTAGATGCGCACGAAGGTTTCAGATTTTTCAGCTGCCACGTGGCTGCGCCACCATTGCCACTTTCGTGTTTTCTTAGACCGTTTCCGGCGAAAGGCTCCTAGGGTATGTAATTCGAAATGCTAAAACCATGCTCAAATGTTGCAGTGGGGTCTGTAGATGCGCACGAAGGTTTCGGATTTTTCAGCTGCCACGTGGCTGTGCCACCGTTGCCACTTTTGTGTTTTCTTAGACTGTTTCCAGCGAAAGGCTCCTAGGGTATGTAATTCGAAATGCTAAAACCATGTTCAAATGTTGCAGTGGGGTCTGTAGATGCACACGAAGGTTTCAGATTTTCAGGTGCCACGTGGCTGCGCCACCATTGCCACTTTCGTGTTTTCTTAGACCATTTCCGGCAAAAGGCTCCTAGGGTATGTAATTCGAAATGCTAAAACCATGCTCAAATGTTGCAGTGTGGTTTGTAGATGCACACAAAGGTTTCGGATTTTTCAGGTTCCACGTGGCTGTGCCACCATTGCCACTTTTGTGTTTTCTTAGACCGTTTCCGGCGAAAGGCACCTAGGTCATGTAATTCGAAATGCTAAAACCATGCTCAAATGTTGCAGTGGGGTCTGTAGATGTGCACGAAGGTTTCAGATTTTTCAGCTGCCATGTGGCTGCACCACCATTGCCACTTTCGTGTTTTCTTAGACCTCTTCCGGCGAAAGGCTCCTAGGGTATGTAATTCGAAATGTTAAAACCATGCTCAAATGTTGCAGTGGGGTCTGTAGATGCGCACGAAGGTTTCGGATTTTTCAGCTGCCACGTGGCTGTGCCACCGTTGCCACTTTTGTGTTTTCTTAGACCGTTTCCGACGAAAGGCTCCTAGGGTATGTAATTCGAAACTCTAAAACCATGCTCAAATGTTGCAGTGTGGTCTGTAGATGCACACGAAGGTTTCGGATTTTTCAGGTTCCACGTGGCTGTGCCACCATTGCCACTTTTGTGTTTTCTTAGACCGTTTCCGGCGAAAGGCTCTTAGGTCATGTAATTCGAAATGCTAAAACCATGCTCAAATGTTGCAGTGGGGTCTGTAGATGTGCACGAAGGTTTCAGATTTTTCAGCTGCCATGTGGCTGCACCACCATTGCCACTTTTGTGTTTTCTTAGACCCTTTCTGGCGAAAGGCTCCTAGGGTATGTAATTCGAAATGTTAAAACCATGCTCAAATGTTGCAGTGGGGTCTGTAGATGCGCACGAAGGTTTCGGATTTTTCAGCTGCCACGTGGCTGTGCCACCGTTGCCACTTTTGTGTTTTCTTAGACCGTTTCCGACGAAAGGCTCCTAGGGTATGTAATTCGAAACGCTAAAACCATGCTCAAATGTTGCAGTGTGGTCTGTAGATGCACACGAAGGTTTCGGATTTTTCAGGGTCCACGTGGCTGTGCCACCGTTGCCAATTTTGTGTTTTCTTAGACCGTTTCCGGCGAAAGGCTCCTAGGGCATGTAATTCAAAACGCTAAAACCATGCTCAAATGTTGCAGTGGGGTCTGTAGATGCGCACAAAGGTTTCAGATTTTTCAGCTGCCATGTGGCTGCGCCACCATTGCCACTTTCGTGTTTTCTTAGACCCTTTCCGGCGAAAGGCTCCTAGGGTATGTAATTCAAAACGCTAAAACCATGCTCAAATGTTGCAGTAGGGTCTGTAGATGCGCACGAAGGTTTTGGATTTTTCAGGTGCCACATGGCTGTGCCACCGTTACCTGTTTCATGTTCTCTTAGACCATTTCCGGCAAAAGGCTCCTACAGTATGTATTTCGAAATGCTAAAACCATGCTCAAATGTTGCAGTGGGGTCTGTAGATGCGCACGAAGGTTTCAGATTTTTCAGCTGCCTAGTGGCTGTGCTGTTGCCACTTTCATGTTTTCTTAGACCGTTTCCGGCGAAAGGCTCCTAGGGTATGTAATTTGAAATCCTAAAACCATGCTCAAATGTTGCAGTAGGGTCTGTACATGCGCACGGAGGTTTTTGATTTTTGGGGTGCCACATTGCTGTGCCACCGTTGCCTCTTTCATGTTCTTTTAGACCATTTCTGGCGAAAGGCTCCTACACTATGTATTTCGAAGTGGTAAAACCATGCTCAAATGTTGCAGTAGGGTCTGTAGATGTGCACAAAGATTTCGGATTTTTCAGGTGCCATGTGGCTGTGCCACCATTGCCACTTTCGTGTTTTCTTAGACCGTTTCCGGCGAAAGGCTCCTAGAGTATGTAATTCGAAGCGCTAAAACCATGCTGAGATGTTGCAGTAGAGTCTGTAAATGCGCAGGAAGGTTTTGGATTTTTTGCGTGCTACGTGGCTGTGTCACCGTTGCCACTTTTGTGTTTTCTTAGACCGTTTCCGGGGAAAGGCTCCTAGGGTATGTAATTCGAAATGCTAAACACATGCTCAAATGTTGCAGTAAGGTCTGTAGATGCGTACAAAGGTTTCAGATTTTTCAGATGCCACGTGGGGGTGCCACCGTTTTTCTTTCGTGTTTTCTTAGATCATTTCCGGCGAAAAGCTCCCAGAGTATGTAATTTGAAATGCTAAAACTATGCTCAAATGTTGCAGTAGGGTCTGTAGAGGTGCACAAAGGTTTCGGATTTTTGGGGTGCCACTTGGCTGTGCCACAGTTGCCACTTTCATGTTTTCTTAGACCGTTTCCGGCGAAAGGCTCCCAGGGTACATGTATGTAATTCGAAACGCTAAAACCATGCTCAAATGTTGCAGTGGAGTCTGTAGGTGCGCACGAAGTTGTGTCACCTGTGCCACTCAATATGATTTTAGTGTATCATATAATACATTTCATCTTTGTATCAAGCATTCATACAAAGTCAAGGATGCAAATGCGGGGATACACTATAGTGTGCTTTGCACACAAGTGACACCATCTAGTTTTTAAGTGGAGTTTTATCTCACTGGCATATTGCCACGCTGGTTATTGTAATATTTTCAGGGTATTTTTCTAAATTTTAACCCTTTGAAATAAATGTGATACTTTTTTTACTTTTATGTGCAGGTTTTGAGGTTTGTCCCCCTTTTTTCAAAGTGGAGACTTACCTTGTAGCATATTGCCATGGTTCCTGTTTTATGTTAGCATGCTTCTTAGGGGTTATTATTATATTATTTAACCCTTTAGCTGCTTATTTTCTTTAATTTTGGACTTTTGTGTGCAAGTTTTGAACTTTTTTTTTTTTACTCCAGCCACCCCTTTGCATTGGCCACCTGTTGGTGAGCCACGGGGTACTGATACCCCTTCTAGTTACCAAAATTACGGCCCTTCGACTCTGAAAAATTCATCAAAATTACAGTTTTCCAGACTTTTTTTCTACACGCTTCCAGATATTGAGCTGATTTTTGGTATGTTAGTCTGACATGGTGGCCTACAGATCAAGTTTGCATTTTGTTCCACTCCACTGATTTTTATCGAAATTACAGCCCTTGAACTTTGAAAAATTCATCAAACTTACAGTTTTGCGAACTTTTTTCCTACACACTTCCAGATATTGAGCTGATTTTTGGTATGTTAGTCTAACATGGTGGCCTACAGAACAAGTTTGTGTTTTGTTTCGCTACACTGATTTTTACCGAAATTACGGCCCTTGGACTCTGAAAAATGCATCAAAATTACAGTTTTCCGGACTTTTTTTCTACACGCTTCCAGATATTGAGCTGATTTTTTGTATGTTAGTCTGACATGGTGGCCTACAGATCAAGTTTGCATTTTGTTCCACTCCACTGATTTTTACCGAAATTACGGCCCTTGAACTTTGAAAAGTTCATCAAAATTACAGTTTTGCGCACTTTTTTCCTATACGCTTCCAGATATTGAGCTGATTTTTGGTATGTTAGTCTAACATGGTGGCCTACAGAACAAGTTTGGGTTTTGTTCCCCTCCACTGATTTTTACCAAAATTATGGCCCCATAGACTTTGAAAAGTTCATCAAAATTAAAGTTTTCCGGACTTTTTTTCTACACGCTTTCAGATATTATCAAAATTACGGCCATTTTAGTATGTGAGTCTACCACAATGACTTACAGATCAAGTTTGCGTTTCATTCTGCTCTGCTGATTTTTGTGGAAATTACGGGCCCTGGACGCTGAAAAATACAAGTAACAGATTTAAGGGTCATTTTCCTAAAAATTACAGTTTTCCGAGCCTGAAATATCGGGGCGCGTGGGGTATGTGAGCGTGATCACTAAGGTTCTATATTTTTAAATATTCAACATTTTTACTCTTAAAACCTGAGAGGCCGCTTTTCCAGTCCAGAAACACGATACGTCATAATTTCATTAAGTAGGATGGCTGCTACTGAACTAGTGTTGAAACTAATTTTCGACTAGTCAAAGCTGATGAGATTAGTACTAAAAAAATCTATTAACCAATTACTGAATCACTCGTAGATTAGTCGCCTGGGTATTCTCTAAAGCCTTGAAGTTTCCACTTTGAGCTCCTTCAAAAAACTTCATTGCTGTTGATTTGAGGAGTGCTATCACACTCGCACTTCTGTATTGGAAAAAAGCCCTCTTTTTTGCACTTCTCTAATTTTCAAGAAAATAGATTAAGTTATCGGGTAAAGATTCGAGATTCCATTACACTGACTAAAACACACAAATGAGGAGTGAAGAGCATACTGACAAACTGTTGTGTCATTTTAATTAATGCTGACAGCGAAAGTTCATCTATAGAAGTTCATACTTTTTCAACACATTCTTGTTTTGGGTAAATGTTGCAGTAATAATGTTGGTCAGAAAACAAAACATCACATAATGATATTTACTACTGAATTAAGTTTTACAACTCCATTACGTAGTGCACATACTGGCCACACAAATCACACCATTTGGTCAGGTGATGTATTTAATATTCAATGAGACTATTGTTTGTAGTTTGTCAAGGTTTTCATTGGGGGGGTTATGCAGGTCATGGAACAATCACGTCACCAGAGTACACTTCTTCACTGACCTGTTTTCTGCTTTCAGAGTTTTTTAGCACAATAACAAAGTGCAGAAATGTCTTATTAGACCACAATATAGAAGTGAATTTTCAGGGAAAATATGATTTTGCTTAAAAATATTTTATGGAACCAAATATTCTGGGCCCTCTCAATTCCCCTTAGGAAATAGGAACACCAAAGATTTATTATTAGGCCACTTTATTTTTTTTGGCACTGGTTGTTTGGTCGTAAGGACATGGAGACATTGACTTCCGTAATGTCGCGTAGTTAGACCCATTAATTGTATCATAATTTGGAAGCCACTCCAGCCAATGCATTCAGTTAAAACCACAGTTTTGTAGACTTTATTGCCTAATTTAGCACCTGACATCACCTAATCTACTAGTCGATTAATCGTCGAGTACTACCTAGCAATTAGTCGATTAGTAAATATCCAAATGGCATTAATCGTTTCAACACTATACTGAACATGTGTCTTAGAACAATTAATACTTTCATCATGCAGCCTGAAGGCTGCACGTTGAAAATATTAATTGCTCTAGCCCCAAATAATGGATATGGACTCTTCCAGTCTGCCATTTAACTAACATGGAAGATACCACTAGTGTTCAAAGGGTTAAGTGCCAAAGTTGTTCTGGTTGGTGCTAAAAAGATTTTGATCATTCCCTTGGGGTTCTTACAATTTGATGATCTACTATGTAATTTTTACATATTGTGAATTAGTCACGTGAATTTCATCTAGAATCTGATATTTGGCTTCCTCATTATGTTATGTTACCTCCACTGATATGCCAATCTCAGTGGCAAAGCCATTTCCCACGATGTATCAGTCTTGTCACATCTTATCATACAGTTTTATGGGTGGAAGAAGCCAGAGTACCTGGGGAGAACCACCAAGCCACAGCAAGCAACTCTCATACTCTCCAACTTACTAACCGTGCACAAGTAGAGTTAGCACCGACTGAAGGCAAAAGTACCATTGGCATGCAGTATGCCTTAGCACACAGTACCACAAGCAGGCCTGGCATTTTCAGGAGAGCGATTTATTGGCTCACCTTAAAAAAAATTAAGGAGGGTGAAAACTAGCCCTCCTGGCCTTAGAAAATAATGATTACCATAACAGCCTATTCCTAAAACCCACATCTTTTCAGATCTCTGCTGTGTTAGTGGTCTCTGTTAGAGGGCCACACTGTCCCTCCCACACCTCAGAGCCTTGGAGAGGCCCAGAGGTGTGGGAGGGGCAGTCTAGCCGTCTCACAGTGACTACCTTGTTTGCAGCATGAAATAAAATGTACAAAGCCCACTAGGCAGAATTAATTAATACTAAAATTTCATTTTGCCACTTTTAGCTTTTGTAAGCTTGAGGAGAGCTATTCGCTCCCCTAGACAATGCGAGGGGAGCGATTTTTATCCCTCCTGCATTTTTAAGAATGCCAGGCCTGCATAAGTTTAAATGCGTAATCTGGAATAGGTGTCTTGCCCAAGGACACAAAGAAGTTACCAGTGATCAGAAATGAACCAGGAAGCTTTCGGTTTCCAGTCTAATGCTCCAACTTACTGAGCCAACACACTCACAGTGTATCGGTCAATGACCAGCACAATTTACATTTTTACAGACCTCAGCTCACTTATGCCTGATATGATGACCATAGAAACATCATAAAACAACGAAAGCTTATATGAATCTATGGAAACAACATTATACTTAAACCTTTTTTCTGTCTGTTAATTGATAAGATTTCTAATTTTAATAGACTTCACCATATTCTTGACATGTTCCAATAACTTAGATTAATTCCCATAACTTGGATTAATTGGCATTTTAATTTCAGATTTCATTTTCTGATTCTTAAGATGCTGGTCGTTCTGGTTGAAGCAATGTGGCTGCCTTGAACTTCCAGATCCTAGTTGAGAATTGTAAGATAAATCTTATCATCACCATTATATTTTTGTAGAAAATGTTGCAACTGCGGCCTTATCTCAACATGGTCTTAGAAATAAGAGCTTTACTCTAATGCAACATGTTACTCCTTGCATACTGCTGGTGGATATTCCTGCCCAGGACACAAAATATTTTGCCACTGAAATAAGTGTAATTTGGCCACATTTCAGCAAATTACCCCCAGTAAATTGAAAGGACTTTTTGACCAAAGATTTCTTGAGTTAAATTTACATGAATTTTTCATCAAATCTAGTCATGGCTGCTTCAAAGCAGCCATGACTAGATTTTGGTGAAAATTATTTTGAAAATATTCAGCAGGGTAAGAGTTAAACATAATGCTGATGATATATATTTATTTATGTTGACATAGCTTATGATCCTTATTGAACTTATTTAACTCATTCCAATAAGGGGTCATAAGCTATGTTTTTGCAGCAAAAATTAAAATCTTTAGTTTTTTTTAGTATTTTTATACATATAGCATCCTCTAATTGGATTGTGAGGGCATGGTGGCTCAGTAGGTAGAGGTGCAGGCTGCAAGCTGTGAGGTCCTTGGTTCGAATCCCACCTGCGGCAACTGTGTTGTGTCCTTGGGCAAGACACTTCACCCTCATTGCCCACCTGGGGGCATGGTGGCATTGTGTTCTAAGGCGTTCTGCACGTTCATTGTGCACTTGTCTTCAACCAATGTTAATCCTGCTTGTGTGGAGTTAGTATGTTGGGAGCCTAACAGTTGCTCGGTGGTTCTCTCCGGGTATTCTGGCTTCCTCCACCTGTCAATCTGTCCGACATGAGTTGACCCTGGCTGTCAAAAGTGTTGTTAAACCCCAATAAATAAATTGGATTGGTTAATAAAGATTTAACCCTTTACCTGTATCCGTCCACTTAATTCATAAATTGGGCAGTAGAAGAAATATTATTTTTCAAAAAATTCAACAAAACTATATCACATAACCCCTCATTGGAACAAGCTCATTGAGCTCATTCCAATGAGGGTTCACATGATATGGTTTTGTTGAAACATTTGAGAGAAAAAAAATAACTCTTTGAACCCGTAAGACCGATTTTTTAGTCCGAGGCACAATTTTGTCCCACATTGATGATAAAAATAACTGCAGTCTGCAGCCAGATGGCTGCAGACTGCAGTTATTATTTTATCCTCCCTATATAATGAAATTGGACTTATCCGTCTCACTGTAAGTGTACACAAAGGCAATACTATTCCAGGAAACAAGTGTTCAGGGGGTTAAAATAATAAATTTTGATATCATTGTTTATTGGTAAAGGGTTAAACTGAATGTAAGTACAAGTAATTCTGATGATGAATTCTGTATAAAAAATATATTCTGCTAAAAAGTTCAGCAGACAAAACAGTGAAAACTGGAAAAAGTACTCTGTTTTATCGAGTGACATAAGTTGTAATATTTTACGAACTTGATCAATAAAATAGTAAATTTTTTTTGGCCATCATATACTGACCTGTCAAATAAATTGATAAGTCAGTGCCTGGAAATCAAAATCGAAGATGATAAAAAACTTGATTGTCTGTCTGATTTAAGTAACTAGTCAGCTTGGTTTTACAACTTCTGAATATTAGTACATGGAACAGTTCAATGAAAGTGGATGGAGATCACCTCAATCATATTTCCCACCACAAGAAATGAATTAGCTTGAAGATTGATCCAAGTTTTATTCAGATGAAATGGAGGGGAATTCAATAGTCACTGCCAGTGTTTGACAAGACTTCACGATCCACTTGTAATTACAACTCGTGTTTGTTGGGAGAAAAACACTAACGGTTAATTTTTCGGATAGGAAGGTATATATTATTGCCTGCAACCTTAGTTATGTTTTAGTTGTGTCGGTATTAACTTAAACTGCACTAGGTAAGTTTGTTAGTCTGCACTCATTCAGTTCTTTCTTTTATACTGAATATTGATATGATGAGAATTTTTTGGCCTTCAAATTCAGATCACTGGATCACCCACAGAAGATTTTCTTTAAAGGATAATATACAAGTTTTGGGATATTTGGCCCTAGCCTTTATCTGGCCAAATACCCCGGGACAAGCATATTATCTGACCTTTTATTGATTTATTAGTGTTTAAGGTCACCTTTTTCTAGGGCCCTGCGAATCACATATTTTTAATTCGAATCGAATCTCAATTCGAATCAAGGCTGTTATTCAAAATCAAATCGAACCTCAAAATCAATACAAGCATCTTGAAGTCCCAATTGATAAAGTATCCTAACTACATTATCAAGGCATGCCTTCGTTGAAGGCATGCCTTGATGATGTAGTTGGAATATTACCCAGTAAGGATTTTTGTTCAAAAATGGAAATGGATGTGAAAATTCTGTACTGAGCACAGCACGCTAGCAACCGTGCGCTCATCGTCGATATTGCTTGGGAACTTAAAATTTCCTTTCAGCAGTGGTAGTGACAAGTGAAACTGGAATGAACATGGATGGTGGCATGGGAACAGATGCTTTTTTGTTAAAAGAGTGGAAATTACACTCTGTCTTTATTTTCAACATTATTTATGTACAATTTCTATCTCAGCTATATGTTTTGTGAGATGGCTAAGATGACTGATATCAAGTGAAATTCCAGTGAAAAGATTCAAAGGAAAACGAATTGGACAGCCAGTTTCAAATTAAACCAAATACCAACTTAAGATTTAAAATCAAACAAAATCTCAAAGCTGCGTAGGGCCCTACCTTTTTCTGCACAATAGCTAATCATGTCCACAACATGGAGATAGACAATCGTTTATACCCATGTTGTTTATTTTAGAGGACTTCCATCCCAGGCATTTTGTTTCTTAGTATATTTCCCAAACTAAGACAAGTACCTGTCCCCATAATTGACACTCCACTGGAAATGAGTAATTTCTATTGTGCTCCAAGAGAAAAAACCTTTGGAAAACTTCAAAATTAAAAATGACAATTTTTAGAAAAGCAGGACCAACTGAAAAATGCGTGGTGCACATAACCTCATGTCCGAGGTACCATCTAGGATGGTCACAAATTGTTCTTTACCTGCAAGACAGGCGCAATAAATTTTGAAATATTAAGACATGCATGGATATATAATTAAGACATGCATGGATATATAAATGAATTGGGGAGGAGTACCATAGTAAACAAGCACTGCTTCACCTCCTGTGGTTCCCGGGGAGGATTTCTGACTTGAAATATAAAGTGTATAATACCTGAGGCCTGAAAATTAATATCTTGTCCCATGAAAGATGTAAAGGGAAAACTTTCAAACTTAATAACCGATCACAATTCCTCTGTGGGAAGTGGAGTTGTGCTTGTATCACTGTGGTAAACATGTTTTGTTTGACTGGTAAAATAGGACCCAGTTAATCAGTGGCTGTTGTTGAAGTTCTCAAAAGTGACAGCATGGGTTTATTTGATTCTGGGATCTGCGAACCACACATTTTTTTTTTAATTGAATCTCGAATCAAATCATGTCTCTGATATTGATATTGATATCGAACCAAATCTCAAATCGAATCTCAATAGACAAGTTATTTCATATTGCACCAAACCGAAGTTAAGGCACACTGTGATGACCCATCAAGACTGACTGACACCTTAACCCCCTTCACTCTGATGTCAAAATACCAAAATTTCAGGAAGCTGTTTCTTCCCATAATGCATCTAGAAATTTAACCAATTCAGTCTCGTTTGACAGAGCTCAATGAGCTTTGTCAAACGAGATTGAATTGGTTAAATTTCTAGTTGCATTATGGGAAATTTTTTCTGCCTGAAATTTAGATATTTTGACATCAGTGTGCAGGGGGTTAAACACCAATAAATAAATATATAAATATTCTCTGTAGCAGCATCGCTGAAACAGCTATAGGCCTATTATCCATAGTTTTTGAAGGTTTAACTTGTAACGAATAGTAACAAGTTAAGCCTCAAAAATTAAAACTATGGATAATGTTCTGGGCAACATTCACTACTTACATAATAATTAACCATTGTCAATTACTCAATCAAATATGAATTGAGCCTACATGAATGAATTTTCTAATGTCAATTTTAACCAATTTTTGTTGGAAATGTAACAAACTGAAGTTAGTACGAGAGATTCGAAAAAATTGTGTCTTGAGACTGATTCGGGATCGATCTCGAAGCAGACATAGGACATCGATATTGAATCGAAGCTTGAATATTCACATGACCCTAATTCGATTAGCAAAACTTGACTTTATATAGTTGTGCTATGATATAGTGAAAGATGCTGAATGTGATCTCAACCAGCAGAGTGCAAGAAGCCACTCTCATTGCGGTACTGAAAAGTGCATGCATTAGTTTGTCAATTGCTCAGCAGTCAAAAAAAAAAGTTTACATAATACTATGTAGTTACAGTTCACTGAAGAGTACCAACAGGCACTCTCCAAAAAATTGTAATCAAGCTATGGGCAGTAATTGCAAAATGTTTGCTTCCCTTGCTTATAGCATGATACCTTTGAAAAAAATTTGGAAAATAATTCATCATTCTTCCATTTAACCCTCTAACACATTGATGTTAAAATTTCCACAATATAATGCAACTGGGTATTTATCAGTAACCAATTGAATCTTGTTTGACAGAGTTCATTGAGCCCAGTCAAACAAAATGGAATTGGTTCAATTCCGAGTTGCATTATGGGAAAAATTTGCTGATTGAAGTTTTGACATCTATATCTAAATAAATAAATAAATACTATTTGCAGTGACAGCAAGGAAGTTTAAGTTTTCACAAATGGCTGAAGTCGCGAGTGGAAAGATTTCCTGGAAGTCACAAATGAGATTCTGGTACCTGTTTAAAAACAGGCTAAGGTTTCTTTTTATTATATGCATTGGGATGTGTTAATTACAATTAACCCTTTATAGGATGAATCGCCCACATAATTTACAAATTATGCAGTTAAAAAAGTTAGTTTTTTTTTTACAAATTTCTACAACATCATATCATGTGACCCCCCATCATTGGAATGAGTTCATCGAGCATGTTTCAGTGAGGGGGTTACATGATATGGTTTTGTTGACATTTTTTTTTCAAAATATTTAAAATAAAAATTTTAAGTTTTTGATTTTGATGGCATAAGGTAGAGGGTTAAAATGCCGCAAATGCATTGTGGTATCGAACTAAACTTTTTGCATAATGTGTGTCACTTTTGGAGAGATATTCTCTTATATCTATGGTAATTGAGGAAATGTCTAACAAATATTTGTTAGACATTTCCTCCATCTTATAAGATAGCACCTAATAAAAGTTAACTAGAATAACATGCCCTATCATCATTGGTGCCCATCTCCCATCACTTTCACAATCACCAATAGAGAAATGCCCACCAAATGTGACCATAGAACACTAATATCCCCCACTTTACCATAAAATTTTATTCACCCTTTACCTAACGCAATGGCAACAAACGGCCAGTGCTATTTACAAAAATAACCATTCAATTTAATTATTTTTTGCATTTTTGTCTCAGAAACATAGCTTATGACCCCTCATTGAAACGAGCTCGTTCCAATGAGGGGTCATAAGCTATGTTTTTAATGCAAAAAAAAAAAAAAAAAATAGTCATTCAAGAATTTTATTTGGAAGTGTCGTCTGCCTTTCGTGTTAGGTAAAGTTAAGGCAAACTTTATATTTTAAAACAATAAAATTTACAATTTTGCGCAACAAATGAGAATGTAAAGTAGTAAAGTAGATAAACTAAACTTATTGTCTGGAATGTATATATAATTTTTCACTAACTCAAAGGAAATCACTCTAGAACAGAAAATGTGAATATGGCCAAATACTGCACATCGATGGTGCGCATGTCTTCAACCAATCTAACCCTACCTGTGCCGCGATGCAGATTTCAGAGTTACAATGTTGGAAAGCTGACAGCTGCTAGTCGTTGCTCGGTGGTTCTCTCTGGGTACTCCGGCTTCCTCCACCCATAAAACTGTCATGGTCACGATTAGCCATTGTGCATAAGTATGTGACCTTAAAACACTAATAAATAAATAAATAAATAAATATATTTCTTATATTTTATCAACTGTCCATCTGATACAAATAGAAAATTTTGTCTCAAAATCATAGCTTATGACACCTCATTGGAACAGGCTCATTCTAGAGAAGGTTGGTTCATAAGCTATGTTTCTGAGGCAAAATTTAAAAAAAAAAATGGTTCACAGTTTTTCTAACAGCACTGGTTGGCTTTAGTCATGTTAGCTAAAATGTTAAATTACATATGTGATAAAATTAATCCCAAATTTGTCTCGATTTGATATGAAATTTCTGAACCTCATTTACTAACATCTGTAAACCTCAGCTCACAGCGATTTTAGTTAACTCAATACATAAATTTCATATGAAATCATGACTCATTAGAGATCCTATAACAGTCATATTCTACCTGCACCATATGCAAAAATATCCTTTCAGATTATATTCATTTTTTCAGTGAGCTCATTTCAATGAGGTGTCTTGTCATTAGCAGTGTTCTGGAGGCAAATAATAATTTTTTTTTTTAGTTATTCAAGAAATTTTTGTTGTCATATTTGTTGCATTGAGGAGAATTTAACCTGCCCAAGTAATTTACAAATTTAGCAATTGGAAAACATTATTTTCCCCAAAATTTCAACAAAACCATATGTGACCCCCCCTCGTTGGAACAAGCTCATTGTGCTTGTTTCAGTGAGGGGGTCACATGATATAGTTTTGTTGAAATTTTGTGAAATATTACCCACCCCCCCCCCCCCCCCCCCCCAAAAAAAAAAAAAAAAAATCTGCCATGAAACACACCTCCACCCCTGTCCCCCTCCCCCTCAAAAAAAAGATAAATAAATAATAATAATAATGAATATAACACATTTTGAGATCATGTGCATTGGGTAAAGGGTTAATAGTTGTTGAAGAAAGTGTTTAGAAGTGTCATACCTTAATCCTGTTAAGTAAAGGGTTAACTGGTAGAATGCTGAATTATTTTTGATGGTGAAAATTTGTTCACATGTTTTTGGCTTGTTACAGTTTATGGCAGAATGCCTATAGGCACTCTTCCTTAAATTATAACAAGGCAACTCCACACCGACTAAATAATTTTATTTCAAAAATGATATGAAGCACATCCATAGAATATGAAGCCTTGAAATTGAGGCACCTGCACTTCAGAATAAAGCCCAAATATGGGCTTCCAGCACTCTACCAGTTAAAAAGTCAGTGAAGAAAGAACAAACTTCTTGCTTGCCATTTTCTAACTTGTTTTCATTGATACTATATGATTACTGTTGAAATATGTGTCTCATTTTCTTGTTTTCCCCACAACTTTGTGTCTGCCGGGTTAATTAAATTATGCATCAGATTTCATTGGATTTCACTAGAGTTATTGGTTTTGTACACTTTCAGCATAACGACAAGGCTGTTAATAATGAGAGATTCCTCTTGCCTATAAATTAAACTATTCTTTAGCCATCAAAATAGATTGGATGGATCATTGTTTTATTGGATATCTTTGATTTGTACTTGAGGGTTTTTTTCATTAGTTTCATAACCCTTTATCCCCCTCAAAAACTTAGATTATGAGTTTTTTCCAAGGAAGGGTCATAAGCTATGTTTTTGAAGTTTGAAATAGTGATAAATTTGAGTGATGATCTTTGTGAATAGAGACTTTTTCGCACAAAGAACGTTGACTGATGAGAATTACGAATGGGGCAGGGACCAGCCGTGAGGGCGACTAGGGTGATTAAGTCGCCCTTCTAAGCCCAAAGTCGCCTAGAAAAATAGTCGGGGCGATTACAAGTCGCCCTCTAAAAATTGGCCAAAATGAGAAAAGGCTGAACTGAGTGATGCGAGGTTTACATGAAATTGAAAACGAGTATTTTCAAAAATCGAATGTGCTCGAGTGTGATAAATGGGCATTTTAATTTGTCAAATAAACGTCCATTTATTTGAAATCACACGACAAGCAATTGTCCATTGTCGCTTTCGGCGGATTTTTTTTATTTCTATTTTGTTGCGTTCCAGTCGGAGCTTCAAGTGTCGAAACGAAAA
This sequence comes from Pictodentalium vernedei, assembly GCA_031216915.1. NCBI lineage: Eukaryota > Metazoa > Mollusca > Scaphopoda > Dentaliida > Dentaliidae > Pictodentalium > Pictodentalium vernedei. The sequence goes on from CM062289.1 coordinate 278,085,026, forward strand.
TAAGTGACTTACGCGACTCAACAAAACAACCCAGTTTGAAAGTAGGTTACGTCGCTTAGGATGCCGAAAATGTATACACAACGGACGTATTTTATAACACATTATTTTCATTTCGATTTGCTGACGACTGTTAACTGTTGGGTTGTCTATTCCCAGAAAAACACGAATGGAATTGAAACACATGAAAAAAGCTTTAGTGATGTCAAGAAAAGCTTTGTACAGGACACAAGTGTGCATGTGGACGATCTTGAAAAAGGGTCCTCCTAAACATCGGAATGACATGAAATGACGCGGAATGACACCGGAATGCCATAAAAATGATGCGGAATGACATTTCTTTTACAAAATACTCAACCCCAGAATGTATTTTGTTTATTAACTAACAAAGTACCTCCCAAGCAACCTTCTTACATCTGGTCTTGTTCACACTTTCAGACTTAGGAAATTATTAGCTTAGTAGACTTTGTTGAAAGGCAACCACAGGAGGGTGATGGGGGATTGGCACAAAGAAGAGGTGAGGGGTCATGAAGGAGAAGGTAGCAGTGGGGGATTTTCAGTCAATAATTACATTGTGATTTTTTAACCTGGCACAGATGCATCATAGACAACTGGACCTGGATTATTTGTACGTTAATGGAGGACCATAAATTGAAAATATGAAGGGGCGGCGGGGGTGGTACATGAATATTCTTAATTTTCCCCACTTGCCTATGAAGTCTCCCTACATAACTCTGCAGTCTCCCTATTTTTTCTGGAGGGAGACTTGAAGTCTCCCTAAAATCCCCCCTAGGCTGGTCCCTGGAATGGGGTACTGCTTCACTGGAATTTGTGTTCTTCCTATCAGCTGTCATTTTCCCTTATTGGTAGTTACAATTAAGATTTTTGCATTAAAACACACAGATATATCATATTGCAAAAGGTTTGAGAGCATTTTTCCGCAACTTAATGTGGGGGTTCACTCTAATATTATATCTTTAAACTGTAATAGCCATGTGGCTTAAATTTCCATCTCTTACTTGCAATCAAATCATTCATTGCCGCACAACACAAGAAAATTGCGAAACACATATGAACTCGTAGTCGTGAGTTCTGCAAAAAGGTTTTTTAGCTCAACAACTTTAGTTGTGTGAGCTTATGGCATCGCTCGATCGGTCGGCGTCAGCGTCGGTGTCAGCATCGGCATCAGCTTCCGTGTCCAATAATGTTAAAGCTAGCTGTTCAGGTCACTTACTCGCCCTATTTCCATATCATGACCTTTATAATGCTGCTATATGATGATTATCATCATTCTACCATGATTTAACTCCTCATACCCTGCATTTTAAACATTTTTCTTGACATTTTTAGTTGCATTTAGTTTTCTGTTTAGCTCGGAATTTCATGTTTAACTTAGTGTTTGGGTCAGCTGCTGTGCTCCTTCTCTTCCCATGGCACTTATATTCATCATACATGTTCCTCAGTATCATTGTTCCATGATTAACCCCTCATACCCTGCATTTTAAACATTTTTCTTGAAATGTTTAGTTGCGTTTAGTTTTCTGTTTAGCTCGGAATTTCATGTTTAACTTAGTGTTTGGGTCAGCTGCTGTGCTCCTTCTCTTCCCATGGCACTTATATTCATCATACATCTTCCACAGTATCATTGTTCCATGATTAAACCCTCATACTCTGTATTTTAACCATTTTTCTTGACATTTTTAGTTACGTTTAGTTTTATGTTTAGCTCAGAATTTCATGTTTAACTTAGTGTTTATGTCAGTTTCTGTGTTTTACTTTTAAGAGGTTGTGTTTAGGTCAGCTTTGTCGCATGTTATGATCCTGTTTGATACAGTTCTTGAGTTTGCCAAAGTTACTATCAAAGAGGAATGTTGGTAAGCTACAGGGTATTGGCATCCTTCTTGTTGACCATGTGACAAATTTACGACTACTCTTAACCAATCAAAATTTTTATCAGTCATCGTTTATTATTAGAAAGGTGTGCAATAACACTGGCCATTTCTCACTGTTATGTTAGGTAAAGGGATGATGTAACAAGATTGGATGCCATCAAGTGTTGACAGAGAGTGCCTCCTCCTCCTCTTGCACTTGCTCTGTATGCTCTCCTGCCCTGGCATTACTGAGGCACAAGTGAAGATTGAGACCAGATTGGTTGAAAGCATATGATTATTGGCATGCCATATGCCTAAATTATCACACTGTGACTGGAAATTTGATTTTTAGCTCAACTTTGGCGAAGCCAAATTTGAGCTTTTGACATGGCCCGTTGTCCGTCTGTCCGTACGTCAACAATTGGATACGGCTTGGGCTAGAGGCCGTATTTATGAACCGATCTTTACGAAACTTCTTGGGTACCTTTGTTATACCGTGGGACGAGAACGAGTGTTTTTGGGTGCGGTCCGAAATTCAAGATGGCTGCCAGCCACCATTTTGTACCGATGATGCAGAAATCTGTTTTTTGTACAGAACTTCCATATGAATTCTCTGATTTGAATAATTTTTTCTATGAATGTTTAGTACCATGGGATACATCACATATAATACAGATTTTTTTCTCGTGCGTAAATTGTGCAAATTAGACTAATTTTGATGTTTTTTGGTGTTACTTTCAGCACTGTAAGTGCAAATGCCAATACGGCTCGGGCTAGAGGCCGTATTTATGAACCGATCTTTACAAAACTTCTTGGGTACCTTTGGTATCACCGTGGGACGAGAATGAGTGTTTTGGGGTCTGGTCCGAAATTCAAGATGGCCGATGGCAGCCATTTTGTACAAAATTAGGTGCAATCAGATTTTTGCACAGAACTTCCATATGAAAGCACTGATTTGAATAATTTTTTGTGTGAATGTTTAGTACCATGGGATACATCACATATAATACGGGTTTTTTTCTTGTGCAGAAATTATGCAAATTAGATGAACTTTGATTTTTTCAGTGCGACTTACACACAGTAAGTACACATGTCAATACGGCTCAGACTAGACTCTGTATTTATGAACTGATCTTCACGAAATGTCTTGGGCACCTTTGTTATCACCTTGGGACGAGAATGATTGTTTCTGGTTGCGGTCTAAAATTCAAGATGGCTGCCAGTGGCCATTTTGTACCGAAATTAGGTCTAATCAGTTTTTTGTACACAACTTCTATACAGCTCAGACTAGAGGCCATATTTATGAACCAATCTTTACGAAACTTCTTGGATACCTTTTTTATCACCGTGGGATGAGAGCGAGTGTTTTTGGGTGTGGTCCGAAATTCAAGATGGCCACCAGCAGCCATTTTGTACCAAAATTAGTGCAATCAGTCTTTTGTACAGAACTTCTGTATGAAAGTTCTGATTTGAATAAATTTTTGTATGAATGTTTAGTAACATGGAATACATCACATATTGTAAGGGTTTTTTTTTTCGTGCAGAAATTATGCAAATTAGATGAACTTTGATTTATTCAGTGCTACTTACACAATGTGAGCACACATGTCAATACGGCTCAGGGTAGAGGCTGTATTTATGAACCGATCTTCACAAAACTTCTTGGGTACCTTTGTTATCACCTTGGGACGAGAATGAGTGTTTCTGCGTACTGGCCAAAATTCAAGATGGCTGCCAGTTGCCATTTTGTACCAAAATTAGGTCCAATCAGTTTTTTGTCACAAGTTCTATACAGCTCGTATTTATGAACTGATCTTCACAAAACTTCTTGGGTACCTTTGTTTTCACCTTGGGACAGGAACGAGTTTGTTTTGGGATGCCTTTGTTATCACTGCTATGAGAACAAATATTTTGGGGTTCAGTCAGACCCACTCTGGGACTCAAAGTTTTCTTTTCTAGTTTAGCATCTGACTGTCACCCACCTTTACAATACTTTACCTATACATTTGTTACAAGCAACGGTCAGTATTTATGTACAGACCGTTACAATACTTTATATGTACCTTTGTTATCAGGTCATTACCTAGATGTTTGTCATTGCTGTGTCACATACTATACATTTGCATGTCTTTGTCTTGACAAGTTGAGCTACAGTGTCATTGGCACTTTCATTATTCACAAGGATAGATGTTGAACAGGTTTAGAAATTATCATTCATCTTGTAAACTTCAGTTTTAAACCCTAACATCAGAATATAGAAATTAAAAGCAGCAAATTTTATGCATAATGCAACTAGGAATTTAAGAAACTCAATATTGTTTGACAGAGCCCATTGAGCTCTTTCAAATAAAATAGAATTTGTTAAATTTCTAGTTGCTTGTGGAAAAAATTCCAGCAAATAAATATAGATATTTGATAATCAGTGTGGAGGTGGTAATTTACTGATGTCATATTTGCAGTGTTATTTTCAGTCACAATTATATGTTTAGCTCAGCTTGATAAATTTAAGCTGAGCATATCTAATCACTCTCCCTCTGCCGTCCGTCAACACCATGTTTTGGTCTTCTCCAAAACCACTGGGCCAATTCAAGTGAAAGTTTGTGTGAGTGATGGTCCTGAAGGGGCATTGCATTTTTGTTCAACTCAACATGCCCAGCCCCATAGAGAGGGGGGTGGGGGAAAATGCTCCAAAATAATTTTAAAATTTTCTCAAGAACGGGAGTGCGGTGGCTCAGTAGGTAAAGTTGCAGGTTGCAAGCCGAGAGGTCCTCGGTTCGAATCCCATCTGCGGAAACCGTGTTGTGTCCTTGGGCAACACACTTAATCCCAATTGCCTACGTGGGGCCATGGTGGCATTGTGTACTAAGGCGTACTGCACATCGATGGTGCACTTGTCTTCAACCAATGCTAACCCTGCTTGTGTGGAGTTAGTACGTTGGGGAGTCTGACATTTGCTCGCCATTGCTCAGTGGTACTCTGGCTTCCTCCACCCATAAAACTGTCCGACACGAGGTGACCCTGGCTGTCGAGGGGGGGGGGGGGGGGGGGGGCTCAGATTCAATTAGTGCAATATGAGGGAATTTCTTCAAAAATCTGCTTCAGATTCATCAGTCAGAATCCTTTCATATTTGGTTTTCATCATCTCTAGGGGAGTCAGATTCAAGTGTGTTCAAATTTGGCCCCTGGGTTAATATTTGGGCTCCATATGGTAGCCCAAATTTTAATTTAGTGCAATATGAGGAAATTTCTTCAAAAATCTTCTTCTTCAGATCCACCAGTCAGAATCCTTTCATATCTGGTATACAACATCTCTAGGAGGGTGAGATTCAAGTATGTTCAAATCAGGTCTGTAGATTAATATTTGGGCTTGCTATGGCAGCCCAAATTTTAACTTAGTGCTACAGTGCTTTCATATTTGGTATTCAACATCTCCAGGGGAGTCAGATTCAAGTTTCTCAAATCGAGTCCCTAGGTTAAAACTTGGGCTTGCTATGGTAGCCCAAATTTTAACTTATTATTAATTTATTTATTTGTGTTTAAGGCCACATATTTATGCACAATGGTTAATCGTGACCATGACAGTTTTACGGGTGGAGGAAGCCGGAGTACCTGGAGAGAACCACTGAGCATCGACGAGCAACTATCAGCTCCTCAACATTCTAACTCTGTTCAAGATCCGCTCAAGCACAGCGGTTGGAGACATGTGCACCATCGACGTGCAGTATGCCTTAGTACACGGCGTCATCATGCCCCCATGTAGGCAACAGGAATAAAGTGCCTTACCCAAGGACACAACACGGGTCGTCCCGGATGGGTATCGAACTCAGGACAAATTTTAACTCAGTGCAATATGAGAAAATTACTTTAAAAAATTTCTTGCTCAGATCCACCTGTCAGAATGCTTTCATATTTGGTATACAACATCTCTAGTGGGGTGAGATTCAAGTTTGTTCGAATCATTTGCCTGGTTTAATATTTAGGCTCCTGTAGAAACCAGTTTTGAAAAAAAAACAGCTTTTGAAAAAATAAAAAATTTTTTTAAAAAATCACCAGTTTTGAAAAAAAAATCACCGTTTTTGAAAAAAAAAACAGCTTTTGAAAATAAATTTACCACTTTTGAAAAACAAATTCTAACCACATTTGAAAAAAAAATTACCACTTTTGAAATAAATTGTCGTTTTTTCAAAACTGGTTATCTTTTTCAAAACTGGTTATTTTTTTTTCAAAACTGGTTATTTTTTCAAAACTGGAATTTTTTTTTATCAAAAGTGGTTATTTTTTTCAAAACTCGAGAAAATTAATGGAAACTAGTTCTTTTTTAGTTTCAAACTTTTTACCAATCTTCAGCCTTCAAAACCGGATGTTTCCTGGTGCCGACTTGAATCTGTCTGACCTGTGCAGGATGCTGGGTGTCAACTATACAGTTGACAGAAGATATCTGCATTGTTTTGTACGACATCGAAGAATCGCCACCTCTTCTAATACTAACTCATTAAAACAAGAGCTACACGAAGCGTGGCATATCCCCCCTCCCAAAATGCCAAGTGTATCAAAAGCCAAATTTATAGAAGTAGCTGTAACCTAAAAAGAACTAGAGGGGACTGCCAAGGGTGGCTAATTCTCCCGAATTAATTCCTTGATACTGTTCTGAAGAAGATTTTTAAAGAAAATTCCTCATTTTGAACTAAGTTATAATTCGGGCTCACTGTGGTAGCCCGAATTATAACTTAGTTCAAAATGAGGAATTTTCTTTAAAAATCTTCTTCAGAATGTTTTGATATTTGGTATGCAGCATCCTTAGGGGGTGAGATTCAAGTTTGTTCAAGCCATGTCCATATTTGGACTCACTGTGGGAGCTTGAATTGTAACTTAGTTCAAAATGATGAATTTTCTTTAAAAAATCTTCTTCTCAGATCCAGCAGTCAGAATGTTTTGATATTTGGTGTGCAGCATCCTTAGGGGGGTGAGATTCAAGTTTGTTAAATTCAAGTCCCTGAGTTCATATATGGGCTTCCTGTGGGAGCCTGAATTATAACTTAGTTCATTATGAGGAATATTCTTTAAAAATCTTTTTTTTTTAGATCCACTGGTTAGAATCTTTGGATATTTGGTATAAGCTTTTCTTAGGAGGAGCAGATGCAGCTTGTTGAAATCAATTCTCTGGGTTGATATTTAGGCTACCATGTCAGGTGAGAGCCTGAGCTCTTGTTTAAAAATAATATTTTTTAAACTTCTGAATTTGCACATTATGTGGGCGGATGCAGCCTATTTGTTAGGTAAAGGGTTAAAACTGGCATTTATATTTCTTAAGATGGATCTGTTATCGTTGGGAAGGTTGTTCCCTTCTGCATGTTACAGGCTGTAGTACGGTAACGATAATTTTATCCAGCTCATCGATTCAGAAATATTGCAGAAAATACAGAGGATACATGTGGCTTTTGAGGAGATACCAAAATTATTTTATGAGTGATAGCAAGGAAATAAAAGTTTTCATGAGTGCTTGAAAGCTGCAAATGAAAGCTTAGATTTCTTTGTAGTCACAAAGGAAATAATTCTAGTTGAGTGCTAAAAGCCACTCTGATGGCTCTATTGAAAAGTGCTGAAAACCACTTTAATGGCTTTACTCTGTATGCATTAGCTTATTTTTGACTAAGAAGTAGTAAAAACAATATTTAAAATCTAGTTATGTTACAATTTATTGGAATTTGCCTCCAGGCACTCCAATAAATTGTAACAAAATTATTTATGAACAAAATTCTACTCAACTGAGGCTCCCTTTGATGGTGGCATCATATCTTTGAGAAAAATGCCCATGTTACAAATCACGTTTGAAAAGTAATTTAGCACTTTACAAGTTAATAACAGTTGGTATTCTTTTTTAGCTAACCTGACTGAAAGTCTGGGGGAGTTCAAGTGATCACTTTTTGTCCATCGTCTGCCCCTCCGGAGTGAACTTTACATCATCGACTTCTCCTAATACACCACAGGGCCAAATTGAACCAAAATTGATGTGCATGTTCCTTATCATATGTCAATTCACATTTGTTCAAATAAAGTTACCATGCTCATAGGGGCACCACAAGGGGCATTACTCTAATAGCACCCATAAATTGTATTCTAAAATTAACAAAAATCTTCTCCAGAACCATCAATTAGAATCTTTTGATATTTAGTATATAGCATTTCTAAGGGGGTTAGATTCAAGTTTGTTCAAATCGAGTCCCTGGGTTAATAATTGGGCTCCCTGTAGGAGCCCAAATTTTAACTTAGTGAAATATGAGGAAATTTCTTTAAAAATGTTCTTCAGATCCACCAGTCAGAATGCTTTCATATTTGGTATACAAAATCTCTAGGGGAATCAGATTCAAGTTTGTTCAAATCGGGTCCCTGGTTTAGTATTTGGGCTCTCTATTGGAGCCTCAAAGTTTAACTTCGTGCAATTTGAGGAAATTTCTTTAAAAATCTTTTTCTTCAGGTCCTCCAGTCAGAATCCTTTCATATTTGGTATACATTATGTCTAGGTTGTTTAGACTCAACTTTGTTCAAATCGAGTCCCTTAATATTTGGGTTCCCAATGGGAACCTGTATTTTAACTTAGTGCATAGTGCATTATGGGGAAATTTCTTTAAAAATCTTCTTCTTCAGATCCACTAGTTAGAATCCTTTCATATTTGGTATTCAACATCTCTAGGGGGTTCAGATTCAAATTTGTTTCAAATCAAGTCCCTGGGTTAATATTTGAGCTCTTTTAAATCAGATTAAATCAAAGAAAAGAGTTTGTTCTGAGTTTGTGGCTTTTCTTTCTTGGTTCATCAGGTTTCATTAGTGGCATTTCATGTTTAGACTTTATTTTGCACATAATATAGAAATGATGCCTCTTGACAGATTTCTGTGCGTAACAATTTACTTATTATGGGAGTTTTATTTGGGGCAATGTTGCAGAGCTGAGCTGCGTGATGATGCACAACACATGGAAGGATATCTGCAGAGGATGCCTAGCATATAAGTTGAATTTTGAATCTTTGTGGACTGGACAACACTCATATACTTCATTAGTACAGCTGGATTACCATACAGTGTGAAACTTTGCCAAGCTCGTTATACTGTAACTCTGGTCATTATCACTACATTTCATGTAATAGGGTTCCCTAGTTAGGAGAAATGTTCAAAGTGTATCAAGGCTCATCGAAACTGTCAAAAGGATTGTCATGTTTTATAAGTTAGTTCAACTTATAATTTATAAATGGAAATGAAAGCTGACATCAGGTGGGAATATCGGCTGAGTGGCTGAGAAGTCAAAGGATTTCACTGGGGTGCTCATGCAATTGTTGAATCATACTCATACAGAAATATATTGAGTCCCCAAATATGCTTTATATAGCCTAACTAATGTATCCAAATTTGTTATTTTGCAAGTTATCTTGAAAGGCAGTGAGGTTTTCTGCATATCTGAACATTTTTATTGATGAAAAGCATTTTTTGCGAAGCATATCTTTTCCACATTATTTCAGGCATCTACCCCTTCAAACAAAGGGGTTTTTTTTGTTGATTTATCCAATAGAATTTACTTCAAGTGGGGTTTAGCTTTTATTACTTTGTTTTTTCTGTCCACAATAATGATATGAATCATATGCGGGATGAGTAACTTGAAAGAAGAAAGCAAAAAATGAGTTTTAACCCCCTTCACTCTGATGTCAAAATACCAAAATTTCAGGAAGCTGCTTTTCCCATAATGCATCTAGAAATTTAACCAGTTCAATCTCTTTTGACAGAGCGAGCCCTGTCAAACGAGATTGAATTGGTTAAATTTCTAGTTGTATTATGGGAAATTTTTTCTGCCTGAAATTTAGATTTTTTGACATCAGTGTGCAGGAGGTTAAAAAGAATTGTATGAATTTGGCGCATCAGGGAACCCACACACCTGGGGATGTTTTGCACTGAGAGCTTTCCGCGAGTGTATTGCAACACAGCATATCAACTTAATGAATGAACCCATGACATCGCTCCAACATTATGACATGAGTTTCGTTCATTAAGTTGATATGCTGTGTTGTAATACACCGGTGGGTTTATTACAGCACGCACACACACGCACGCGCACGCACGCACGCACACACACACACACACACACACACACACACACACACACACACACACACACACACACACACACACACACACACACACAGACACACACACACACACACACACACACACACACACACACACACACACACACACACACACACACGTGTATTAGAACACAGCATATCAACTTAATGCTGTGTTATAATACTTTTAATTTCAATTAAAACAACACAATGCATATCAAACAAGAGGCCCCAAGGGGCCTTAATCGCTCACCTGACAAAGTGGTTCAAAGACTATTTTGGGTCACATTCAGTTAGTCATAGTTCATCAACACTACAGAGGAATGAAGGAAGTCTTGAAATCATTCATAACTCATGAACACTACAGAGGAATGAAGGATGTCATGAAATTATAACTCTGGTGTCCATGTCAGATGATTATCACAGGTTTTCCTAACTGCTTCCAATTCCATTAGCTTTAGACAAACACTGCCGAACTTCCAAAGGTTGTTATGTCCTTGGGCAAGGCACTTAATCCTGAGTGCCCATGTGGGGACACGGTGATGCTGTGTAGTAAGTCATACTGCACGTCGATGGTGCACCTGTCTTCAAACAATGCTAACCCCGCTTGTGTGGAGTTAGTATGTTGGGGAGCTGACAGTTGCTTGCCATTGCTTGGTGGTTCCCTCTGGGTACTCCGGTTTCCTCCCCCATAAAACTATCTGACACATTGTGACCCTGCCTGTCAAAAGTGTCGTTAAACATGTTAAATAAATAAATGAATAATCTGATTTGATGGTCTATTCTGAACAAATTTGGAAAATCTGGGATCAGGATAGGACTTTTTCAGAGTCTGCATAAGTTACACAACTGCAGTCAAGGCTATACTTTAAACTGGAAATCGTGTTATGAACTCGTTTCTGCACAATGACTAAACAAATTTTTCTGAGATATGAAGGGGAAGTCTGGGGGAGTACAGGGAAGTATAGAAAAAATTCAAAATTATAAAAGAACGAACACATGTTAAATGGTTGAATGTTCCATTGGAAGTAAAATTTTTAGGAACTCCAGGCAGGGATTGCAAATACCTTCATTTGTTGAAGCATTATCAGTCATAGCATACCATTGTGACCAAATGACCAAGGTGTAAATCTGTTTTTGCTAAAGTCTGCTTCATTCAGTGGTTGCCTGAGTGCAAAACATTGACTAATTTTGTCATGAAACTGCAGAAGTCTCAAACAGACATCTGCCCCAACCTTCCCCTCCCAACTATAAACACAAAAGTTGGTGCAAACTGCGAGATAACTTGAGAGACTCATCCATAGTCAAGAGTTTTTTCCTCACTTTGTCATCAGTAATAATACAATAACCATGCTATTTATGAAAAAGTATTGCTTTTACAACTGCACTGCTTTGATTCAAGACGTGCATATATTGGGACAATAATTGCTCCGGTTCATGCAGAAGTGAATTCTAAGGTCAATTCAGTTGACTTGGAAAACTAAAAAAAATGGAACCATATATATATACTGGCTCCACTAATGTGCGGAATTTGTTATTACTTCTTGTTTTCATTTTTTAGCCCGACTGTTTACAGTCATGACTTTTGTCTGTCCATCCGTCCATCCATCCATCTGTCTGTCCATCCGTCCATCCATCTGTCCGTCCGTCCGTCCATCTGTCCGTCTCCGTCTGTTAACATTTAGAGTTTTGGTTAAAGTTTGTGGTTAAAGTTTTTTTTACTGAAGGTTCAAGTGGGTTTTTTTTCTCCTGTTTAGTCATGACTTTCTTCTGTCTGTTAACATTTGGAGTTTTGGTTAAAGTTTGTGGTTAAAGTTTTTTAGTCAACCTTAAAGTTTTTTGTTTTTTTGTTTCTTTTAAACTGATATTACTATTCATTGTATCAGTCTCATTTTGTTTTTATTTGTTTTATTATGTTTCATGTTATTTTGGGAAATATATAACCCATTTTTGTATGGCAATTTAACTTACAACTTCCAGGTTAAAGTTTTTGGTTAAAGTTTTTTTTGGGGGGGGGGGGAGGGGGATGTTTTAAAATTACACCTTTAATTCTTCAAACAGTTTAGTGGAATGTCACTGTTTCTTATTTGGGACAATGTCTACTATCTACTGAACATTTCTACAGCGATTTTCATTAATATTGGCATGATTTTAACCCCTTTTAAACATGTTTTCAGACTTACTTTCTTTGTATTTGAAATTACACTTTGCCACATACTTTCTTACTCTAATTCTTGCATGGCCAATATAACTTAATGATTCCATTTTCATCAATGATTTCTTTTATTGGTTTTAGGAAATATTTAACCCATTTTTGCCAATCAATTTTACTTAGTACTCCCAGCTTAAAGTTTCGAATTAAAGTTCTGCTTTTCAAGGTTCTACCTTCAATTCTCCAAACACTCTTTTACAATGTCATTTCCTTTTTTCATTTCGGGCAAGGTCTACTGAAGCTGTACACAGTGGTTTCAAATAATATTTGCATTAATTTAATTCTTTTCACAATGCTTTTCGAACTTACTCTCTCGAAATTTCAAATTAGGCTTCTACCACTTACTTTATTATTTTTTATCCCCTCCCACAAGGGAGGGATATAGCACAGAGCTCGCTGCATTTGTCTATCTGTCAGTTCATCTGTCAGTCCATCCGTCAGTTCATCCAATTGTCCGAACTTTCCAGAGGGAAAAGCCTAACAAATCAAAGACATTGACCCTTTACCTTACGAATCATTTGCTTCCTCTCCCATAATTTACAAATTAAGCAGTTGAAAAAACATTTTTTTTTTAAATTCAGCAAAACCAAATCGTGTGACCTATCACTGGAATGAGCTCATTGAGCCCATTCCATTGAGGGATTCACATATGATTTTGTTGAAATTTTTTGAAAAAACAATAATTAAAATAATAAATTTTGATATTGTGTGTGTTGGATAAAGGGTTAAGGAATGGATTTGGGTACTTTTATCACTAGACAGTCTCAATAAAGTGTCAAGCCTTTTGTTAATTGTGTTTTTATTCAGTGAGCATGACTGATTAACCAAATTATCTTTGGTTATATGCTAGTGAGCACATGACAGAATCTAATTAGTTGAAGGCAAGAGCATTGAGATTTCATCTCTTGAAGAAACAGGAGATTACGTGACCACTGGTGGTGGCATGCTGTCTGTCGTTGTTAGGCAGGTTGTATTTAGTGTTGAAGTACTTAACACTTGAAGCCTCTAGGCCAATACTTGTAAACTTCATGGTCTCAAAACACGTGCTCCCCTTGAAATTACTGTGCAACCCACTTAACTGGTTGAGGGCTAGATTTGGGTGAGCTAAATTTGTAATTCAAAATTTGTTTTATCACAAATTATTGGAGACTATCCAGTCTCTTACATTATATGCATTTGACTGAACATGAAACATGAGCAAAGAAAATGTTGGCTTTTGCTCTTGTACCCTAATTTTTTTGAAAGCCCTGATAGTGGCTTCTAGCACTCAACCAATAATTGGATATTTTATAATAAAATAACCTTCTTAAATGCAAAAAACTACCAAACACCACACCATTTACCATATGTCCAGTACAAAAGGGACTGTTAATTGCATTTTTGTTGTACAGTAAACTCCTGGAGGAGGGGGGGGGGATCTATTGAAGAATTACTCTGACAATTTAACCTCTAAATTTCACACATTTATTGATGTAGTTGACCTACAAATGGTCATTAAAATTTATACTAATCAAGTGTCAAACAAGATATAATAGAATTAATGCAAAATTCATCTGTTAAAAATAGGAAAATGACCAGATTTGAAATTCATGTTAATTGAATACTGTTAACACTCTGCACTTTGATGTCGAAATGGCAATGTTGTCGGAGCAAATATTTCCCATAATGCAGTTTCATATTTGGCCAAATATACCTTGCTGGACAGAGCTCTGTCAAACAAAATATAAATGATAAAATTCTTGGTTCAACAACATAAAAACAGAGTGATGGGAGAAAATTCTAATGCACTACCAGAGTGCTAGAGATCAATTGAAGACTTTGCACGGGCAAACTGACAATTCCTTCAACAAGGTTCCACTGTATAAGGAAGTTTTCCAAATGGTTATAGAATCATCACGACAGTGATATCTAAATATGTCTCATGACTTGACTGCAAAGCATGGTCAAGTCATCAACCTTTCAACTTGTGGTATAGAGGAAAATTGCCAGGCCTCTAGCATTAAAAGTGGCATCTATCTATTTATTTATTTATTGGTGTTTAAGGTCACATACTTCTGCAGATTGGCTAATCATGACCACAAAGGTGGCATCAGTACCATTAATTATTGACTCAGTTTGACTTAGTTTGGATGTTGTCAGAATGTTATATTGGTACTTCAGTTGATTGGAAACTGTGATGAGTACACTAAATCTTTCACTACTACATTAATTAACCCTCTGCACACTGATGTCAAAATGACCAAGTTTTCAGCAGCAAATATTTCCCATAATGTATTTTGATATTTAACCAAATATAGCTGGTTTGACAGAGCTCAGTGAGCTCTGTCAAACAAGATATGATTGGTTAAATTCATAGTTGAACAAGAGAAAAACAGAGTGATGGGAGGAAATTCTGTTGTACTATCAGTGTGCTAGGGGTTAGCCATTATCAGAGGCAGCAGAAGTTCATTGAAAGTGATGGGCTAGCATTGAGAGTGCATTAGAATATGGATACAAAGAAATGCCATTTCTTTGATGTCTTAACCCTTTGAACCAGTAGGACCGATTTTTCGGTCCAAGGCATAATTTCGCCCCAGTTCTGTCTTATTATAAGAGGTCAAAACATGGGGCATGGATGATAAAATAATAACTGCTGTCTGCAGCCAGACGGCTGCAGACTGCAGTTATTATTTTATTCTCCCTGTATATTGAAATTGGGCTGACCCATCTCACTGTTAGTGTACACAAAGGCGATACCATTCCAGGGAACGAGGGTGGGGTGCAATGTGAATGTGTCAAAAAGAGTATGTTCCAATAAGACAAATCCTCACCATCTGATTGACAAGAGCTCACATAGTTTTTAGTTTGCTCAGGTAAGCTTTACTGATCACATTCTGTCCGTTGCCCGTCTGGCGTTAACTTTACATTATCGACTTCTTCAAAACCTCTAGCCCAATTTTATTCAAATGTTGGGTAAATGTTTATTACCTAATGCCAATTCAGATTTGTTCAAATGAAGTTGCCCCTCCTCCTGGGTGGTGCCATGCCCCCAAGGGGCACCAAAATCTTTGAAAATCTTCTTCTCGTGAACCAGCAGTAACAGAGACTTGATATATGGTATGCAGCTTCTTTATAAGGTGTAGACTCAGATTTGTTCAAGAGAAGTTTGATGGGCTATATTTGGCGTGGTAGGCCTGTGGGAACCGCAGGAGCTAAAAATGAAAAAAAATTAAAATGCCCATATCTCCAAAACTGCACGGCACTGAGAATTTTTATTTGGTGTGAAGCTTCCTTAGGACCAGCAGAAAGGATTGGTAAAAAAAAATTGCCATCGGTTTTATCATAGGGTACAGTTTCGGGACTTTGAAAAAGTGCTGAGTCGGCACTTTTTAACACTGTTGGCAATGGGAAAAACATTAAAAAATCTTCTCCATATCTCCATATCCAGCAGGCAGAATCTTTTGATATTTGGTATGCAACATTGTAGGGTGGATCTGATTCAAGTTTGTTCAAATCGGCCCCTGGGTTTATATTTGGGCTCAATTCGAACTTAGTGCATTTCAGGCAAATTTCTTTAAAAATCTTCTTCTTCAGATCCAGCAGGCAGAATCGTTTGATATTGGGTATGCAGCATGCTTAGGAGGGTGAGATTCAAGTTTGTTCAAGCCAAGTCCCTGGGTTCATATTTGGGCTCACTGTGGTAGTCTGAATTATAATTTAGTTCAAAATGAGGAATTTTCTTTAAAAATCTTCTTCTTCAGATCCAGCAGTTGGAATGTTTTGATATTTGGTATGCAGCATCCTTAGGGGGGGTGAGATTCACGTTTGTTCAAGCCATGACCCTAGGTCCATATTTGGGCTCACTGTGGTAGCCCGAATTATAACTTAGTTCAAAATGAGGAATTTCCTTTAAAAATCTTTTTCTTCAGATCCAGCAGTTGGAATGTTTTGATATTTGGTATGCAGCATTCTTAGGGGGGTGATTTTCAAGTTTGTTCAAGCCATGATCCCAGGTCCATATTTGGGCTCACTATATATGCAACATTGTGGGGTGGATCTGATTCAAGTTTGTTCAAATCGGCCCCCTGGATTGATATTTGGGCTCACTATAGAAGCCTGAATTCGAACTTAGTGCATTTCAGGCAAATTTCTTCAAAAATCTTCTTCTCCAGATCCAGCAGGCAGAATCTTTTGATATTGGGTATGCACCATGCTTAGGGGGGTGAGATATTCAAGTTTGTTCAAGCCATGTCCCTAGATCCATATTTGGACTCACTGTGGGAGCTCGAATTGTAACTTAGTTCAAAATGAGGAATTTTCTTTAAAAATCTTCTTCAGACCCAGCAGTCGGAAGGTTTTGATATTTGGTGTGCAGCATCCTTAGGGGGGTAAGATTCAAGTTTGTTAAAGCCAAGTGTCTGAGTTCATATACCGGCTCCCTGTGGGAGCCTGAATTATAGCTTAGTTCAGTATGAGGAATATTCTTTAAAAATCTTCTTTTTTTTTAGATCCACTGGTCAGAATCTTTGGATATTTGGTATAAGCTTTTCTTAGGAGGAGCAGATGCAACTTGTTGAAATCAATCCTCTGGGTTGATATTTAGGCTACCAAGTCAGGTGAGCGCCCTCAGGCCCCTTGGGGCCTCTTGTTTGATATTTGGTATGCAAGATTGTGGGGGTGGACCTGATTCAAGTTTGTTCAAATCGGCCCCCTGGATTCATATTTGGGCTCACTATAGAAGCTTGAATTCGAACTTAGTGCATTTCAGGCAAATTTCTTTAAAAATCTTCTTCTCCAGATCCAGCGGGCAGAATCTTTTGATATTTGGTATGCAACATTGTGGGGTGGATCTGATTCAAGTTTGTTCAAATTGGCCCCCTGGGTTCATATTTGGGCTCAGTATAGGAGCCCAAATTTGAACTTTGTGCATTTCAGGCAAATTTCTTTGAAAATCTTCATCTCAAAATCCAGCAGGCAGAATCTTTTGATATTGGGTATGCAGCATGCTTAGTGGGTGAGATTCAAGTTTGTTCAAGCCAAGTCCCTGAGTCCATATTTGGGCTTCCTGTGGGAGCCCGAATTATAACTTAGTCAATATGAGGAATTTTTCTTTAAAAATCTTCTTCTTCAGATTCAGCAGTCGGAATGTTTTGATATTTGGCAGCAACCTGGGGGGGGGGGGGGGGGGGGGGGGAGATTCAAGTTTGTTCCAGCCAAGTCCCTTGGTTCATATTTGGGCTCACTATGGGAGCTCGAATGACAACTTAGTTCAAAATGAGGAATTTTCTTTATAAATCTTCTTCAGATCCAGCAGATGAATGCTTTTGATATTTTTTATGCAGCATCCTAAGGGGAGTAAGATTCAAGTTTGTTCAAGCCATGTCCCTAGGTCCATATTTGGGCTCACTGTGGGAGCTTGAATTGTAACTTAGTTCAAAATGAGGAATTTTCTTTAAAAATCTTCTTCTTCAGATCCTGCAGTAGGAATGTTTTGATATTTGGTGTGCAGCATCCTTGGAGGGGGGGGGGGGGGGGGGGAGATTCAAGTTTGTTAAAGCCGAGCCCCTGGGTTCATATATGGGCTCCTTGTGGGATCCCGAATTATAACTTAGTTCAATATGAGGAATATTCTCTAAAAATCATCCTTTTTTTTAGATCCACTGGTCAGAATCTTTGGATATTTGGTATAAGCTTTTCTTAGGAGGACTGGATGCAACTTGTTGAAATAAATAATTCCCTAGGTTGATATTTAGGCTACCATGTCAGGTGAGCTCCTCAGGCTCCCTAGGGCCTCTTGTTTCTATATTATAGCTCCAGTTGCATATGTTACCATTTGACGTCACCCCGCAAAATATTTGAAATGAGATTGCCTGTTTTGCAATTTATTTCCTCAGCAGAGTGACTTACAAACTGCTTCATTTTTCTAGATTTTCACATGTGCAGCAGACAATATTCGAAATGAAGTGTTGTTTAAATTACAAATCAATTTACGATTTGAACTAAAACGGAGTGACCTCAATCTTGTCTGATTTACAAAATGGAGCCATTACAAAACAATTATTTTTCAAAATATTTCAACAAAACCATATCATGTAACCCCTCATTGGAATGTGCTCAATGAGCTTAGTTAATTGTCACATGATATGATTTTGTTGAAATTTTTTGAAATATTTGAAATGATATCATGTGCATTGCATAAAAGTTTAAATAGACCAAACAGTTAATCCTTCATGTACGATAACAAGAATATAGCACAATATCTTTTTATTAAAAAAAAAACAAATAATTTTTGCTTCCAAATCAGAGCTGTGACTGGCTGTCTGGAATAAAACAAATTTATGGAAATTCATATAATTATGCCAGTTGTTATGTTCATAAATATCCATAACTTTGAACTAGATTACAATTTTAGTAGACATCAGAACAAGGCATTCCTTTGAAGAATTGTTTTTCTGATGAAACTGGTACTTGAAACTTGAAAAATTGACACGTGCAAATTGTTTTTATTGATTGTCAACAGATATTTTCTGAGGGATGTGGACTGAGGTGCTAAAAATGCCAAATCAAGCCTGAGCTACTGACTTCTAATTTTGTTTGTCGTCCTTCCCATCCCCCACTGTAACTAATAAAAATATATTATTCATCTCTCTACTACTATATTTTTAATATACTTTTCAGTATATTGCAACAGAAAATTTCGTAAAAGTTTACTATTTAACCCTTACTAGGTAGGGGTATTAAATTATTTTCAGTCATAAAATTTGTTCATGTCTCCAGACTCACCAATGTTCTAATTCTGGGGCTGCAGGATATTCAAATTTCAATACCGGTGATGATATAAGAAAAAAAATATCGCGATTTACCGGTATATTGTCGAAAATTTGTTTAGAGTTGAGAAGATTGTCAGATATCACCGCTGTTATGATACTATAGAAAATTGTCTTTTTTCGATATTATTAAACTAGAGGGTTACGTGCTTATTATTTGTTGAAAGTGTTCTGTATATTTCTGGAAACGAGTAGCTATTGTTACGAGACAGCAGTTGGAAATGGCTTACAATTGTTTTGATTCAAGTATGCTTAAAGGGGACAACTGTGCTGCTTGCGTTACTGAAACGACAATTGCCATGGAACTTCAACACTCCGGCTAATTTAATTAAATTAGTCGTTACATTTGCATGCAGTGTTGACTGTTAACAGCTACAATGCAATGGTCCTTGGAGTACAGAGTGAAGAGGGTGGGGGAAGTGTTTGATAAGATTTACGGATAAAATTGGGCGGTATACACTCTTCAATGCATATTTGTTTGTACAGTGGGACTAAAATTTCTTCAGTGGGTCTGACACTGTTGTGACAAGATCACAGCAGACAAAAGTATTATTGTCTTGTATGCTTGTTTCTCATTAAGCCACACACAAGCAACTTACAAAGAGTAGCTATTACAGTAATAGCATGGCTCAGTGAGTACGAAGTTACCCACAGTGAATGACAGTGTTTTTACAGCAGTTTAATAGACAATGCAGATTTGCTCTGTTTCAAACTTTCTGTACAATGAAAGCCAGTAAAGCAAGTGCTTGGGAGAATGTTGGCTAATAATATATGTTGAAAATATTTCATGAACCGGATATGAAGTTTATTGATAAAAACAAACAAACTAATATCCCCCATGAATCCTTCAAAAACATGACTGTTTGTCGATACATGGCATAGTTCAAAGGTCAGAAGCGAAGTCAAGTAATATCTCGCTGTTCATCGTTTGTCAGAGAAGTGAAAAAAAAACTTCCTGTTTCTCTGATAACTGTTAGATTGAATCCGTTTTTTTTTAACGTCTACTATGTTTTATATCACGTGCTAAAAATGAATATCATTAGAGATGATATACCGGTATTCCCATAGAATGGATGATATTCAGCCGGTGAAGATTTCCACACCAGTATTACCGGTGTATCGAAATATCGTGCAGCCCCAACTAATTCCAAACAAACAAGGTTAGCACTGGTTGAACACAAGTGCACCATCAACGTGCAGTATGCCTTAGAACACAGCACCACCATGCCCCCATGTGGGCAATTGAGTTTAAGTGGCTTGCCCAAGGACACAATGCAGTTACCCTTGTCTCCAGTTTATAATGAAATTTGCAAACGTTTTCTGCTGAAGTTGATCAAGAGCAAACCAAAGGCTTGGAACAGACATTTGTTTATTGATCAGGTTTTGTTTTAAGTGATAAAAAAATCTCCCAACTTGTCTGTAATTGATAATGAAATTTACAAAACTTTCTGGTTAAGTACATCTGAATGGCTTGGTCCAGACATCATGTTTATTTCCCTGTGAGGACCCTGGGAAGTGAAGCAGTGCTTGTTTACTGTGGTAAACATGCTCTGTTTTACTGGTAACATAGGATCTGGCAACTAATGCAAGGGGTGAAAGTCCACTAAAATGGGCAACATGACTATAAACAGAGGACTCGACTTGACTTAAAATCCATGTTGCAGTCATGATTAGCCATTGTGCAGAAATATGTGGTGACCTTAAACACTAATAAATAAATATATTTATTGGTGTTCAAGGTCACCACTTTTATCATCGATGGCCATAACATGACCCCAACAGATGTATGAAGTGAAATTTAACCATTTGTTCATACTTGTGATGCATGTGTCAGAAGACTTACACTCGAAGATGATAGGTTTACCAGTTCCTATCATATCAGAAGAACAGAACTTGTTACCTTCAGAAATCAAGCACTGCTTCACTTACCAAGGTTCCTATGTGGATCAGACCTAATTTATTGAACTTGTTTTATAAATTTCACTACAAACTTGGCACTCATTTATTATTAGCCTGACTGTTTACAGTGAGGGCTATAGTCATGACTTTTGTCTGTCCGTCTGCTAACATTTAGAGTTTTGGTTAAAGTTTGTGGTTAAAGTTTTTTACTGAAGGTTCAAGTGGTGTTTTTTTTTTTTCCTGTTTAGTCATGACTTTCTTCTGTCTATTAACATTTGGAGTTCTGGTTAAAGTTTGTGGTTAAAGTTTTTTAGTCAACCTTAAAGTTTTTTGTTTTTTTTTACCTACGTTGCCAGCGGCAGAGCATGTCTAGTAACAGCTCGACACTGTCCATCTGTCAGTCCGTCCGTCTGTCCGAAACACTTCTTCCATCAAAGTTTTCTTGGCTTCTATGAAAGGGAATGATTTTATATTTGGTCTGCTGCTTCATAATGATGAGTTGTATCGTGTATCTAATTTTCAGATCAATTGCATGCAGCGACGCAGGTCCAGACCCGGTATTGGTCTTAGCTTGTTTTTCTTTTAAAATGATCTTACTATTGATTGTATCATTCTCATTTTGTTTTTTTAGCTCACCTGACTGAAAGTCAGGGTGAGCTATTCGGATCACTTTTCGTCCGTCGTCCGTCGTGAAGGTGGTGTTTGGGTGTTTTTCTCCCAAACCACTGGCCGCATATTAATGAAATTTCATGTGAGTTGGGGTTATATAAGGGCATTTTGATTTTTTGTCAAATTAGGTTTCGGCTCATATTGAGCAGAGGGATGGGGCAAAAATGCTCCAATTCTTAAAAAATCTTCTCAAGAACCAGCAATAGCAGAGACTTGATATTTGGTATGCAGCTTCCTTTTGAGGTGTAGACTCAAGTTTGTTCAAGAGAAGTTCGAGGGGCTATATTTGACGATGTTAAAGGAGGGGCAAAAATTTTGGCACCGCCCCAAATTTCTATTTTTCAAACCGCGAGGCCGATTTGAACCAAATTTTACGTGAGTGCTTATTGGGTCATAAGTACCTAATTTATGCAGAAAGTTTTTTTCCCATAGCCCCGTGGGAACCACAGGAGCTAAAAATAGAAAAAAATTAAAATGCCCATATCTCCAAAACTACACAGCACTGAGAATTCTTATTTGTTGTCAAGCTTCCTTAGGACCAACAGAATGGAATGGTCAAAAAAAATTGCCATCGATTTTATCATGGGGTACTTTTTGGGGACTTTGATAAAGTGCTGAGTCAGCATTTTTTAACACTGTGGGTAATGGGAAAAACATAAGACTACTTTTCTCCCAAAGCACTGCTCCAAAAGCTTTCAGATTTCACATATAACATCTTCGGAAGATTGTTTCACATGTTTATTGAAATCATTTGCCTGGGTCGATATTTGGGATCTCTATGGGAGCCCAAATGTTTTAATTAGTGCAGTATGAGGAGTATTTTTTAAAAATCTTCTTCTTCAGAACAAGCAATAAGAATGTTTTGATATTTGGTATGCAGCATCCTTAGTGGGGTGAGATTCAAGTTTGTTGAAGCCAAGTCCCTAGGTTCATATTTAGGCTGAAAATTTGGGGTCCCGTTGCGGACTTAGAAATTTTGGACGAAAATCCAGAAAATTTTTTTTTTGTTTTTTCTGCGTTTCGGTCAATTTTAAGACAAAAAAAAAAAAAAATTTTTTCCCCTGAAAATTTGGGGTCCAGGTGGGACTTAGAAAATTTTGGACCAAAATCTGGAATTTTTTTTTTTTGGTTTTTTATGCATTTCTGTCAATTTTAAGACCACAAAAAAAAAAAAAATTTTTCCCCTGAAAATTTGGGGTCCGGATGGGACTTATTTTGGACCAAAATCTGCAAATTTTTTTTTTGTTTTTTCTGCGTTTTGGTCAAATTTAAGACAAAAAAAAAAAAAAAAAAAATTTTCCCCTGAAAATTTGGGGTCCGGGTTGGACTTAGAAAATTTTGGACCAAAATCCAGAATTTTTGTTTTTTTGTTTTTTTATGCATTTCTGTCAATTTAAAGACAAAAAAAATTTTTTTTTTTTTACCCTGCAAATTTGGGATCCGGGTGGGACTTAGAAAATTTTGGACCAAAATCCGAAAAATTTTTTTTTTTGTTTTTTCTGTTTTGGTCAATTTTAAGACAAAAAAAAAAAAAAAAATTTTCCCCTGAAAATTTGGGGTCTGGGTTGGACTTAGAAAATTTTGGACCAAAATCCAGAAATTTTTGTTGTTTTTTATGCATTTCTGTCAATTTTAAGACAAAAAAAAAAAAAAAAATTTTTTTCCTGAAAATTTGGGGTCCGGGTGGGACTTAGAAATTTTTGGACCAAAATCCCAAAAAAAATTTTTTGTTGTTTTTTATGCCTTTCTGTCAATTTTAAGACAAAAAAAAAAAAATTTTCCCCTGAAAATTTGGGGTCTGGGTTGGACTTAGAAAATTTTGGACCAAAATCCGCAATTTTTTTTGTTTGTTTTTTTGTGTTTTGGTCAGTTTTAAGACAAAAAAAAAAAAAAATTTTCCCCTGAAAATTTGGGGTCCGGGTGGGACTTAGAAAATTTTGGACCAAAATCCCCTGTTTTTTTTGTTTGTTTTTTCTGCGTTTTGGTCAGTTTTAAGACAAAAAAAAAAAAATTTTCCCCTGAAAATTTGGGGTCCGGGTGGGACTTAGAAAATTTTGGACCAAAATCCGCAATTGTTTTTGTTTGTTTTTTCTGCGTTTTGGTCAATTTTAAGACAAAAAAAAAAAAAAAATTTTCCCCTGAAAATTTGGGGTCCGGGTTGGACTTTTGGGACCAAATTTGGGACCAAAATCCGGAAATTTTTGTTTGTTTGTTTTTTATGCATTTCTGTCAATTTTAAAACAAAAAAAATAAAAAAATTTTTCCCCTGAAAATTTGGGGTCCGGTTGGGACTTAGAAAATTTTGGACCAAAATCCGGAATTTTTTTTTTTTGTTTTTTATGCATTTCTGTCAATTTTAAGACAAAAAAAAAATATTTTTTTTCCCCCTGAAAATTTGGGATCCGGGTGGGACTTAGAAAATTTTGGACCAAAATCCGAAAAATTTTTTTTTTGTTTTTTCTGCGTTTTGGTCAATTTTAAGACAAAAAAAATTTTTTTTTCCTCTGAAAATTTGGGGTCCGGTTGGGACTTAGAAAATTTTGGACCAAAATCCGGAAATTTTTTGTTTTGTTTTTTATGCATTTCTGTCAATTTTAAGACAAAAAAAAAATATTTTTTTTTACCCTGAAAATTTGGGATCCGGGTGGGACTTGGAAAATTTTGGACCAAAATCTGGAAATTTTTCTTGGGTACCTTTGTTATCACCATGGAATGAGAACAGGTGATTTTGGGTGTGGTCCAAAATTCAAGATGGCCACCAGCAGCCATTTTGTACCAAAATCAGTGCAATTAGTCTTTTGCACAGAACTTCTGTATGAAAGTTCTGATTTGAATAAATTTTTGTATGAATGTTTAGTAAAATGAAATACATAACATACAGTACAGTTTTTTTTCTCGTGCAGAAATTATGCAAATTAGATGAATTTTTATTATCCCCGCATTTTAAAAAATGCGGGGATATTGTCATGATCTCCGTCCGTACGTCCGTACGGCTGTACGTCCGTACTTCCGTACGTCCGGTTTTGTAATTCGAAACGCTGTAACTTTCTACAGTTGTTCGATAGGGTCTGTGCAACCCAAAAATACAACTTTTCAATTTTTGTGCCACCAGGTGGCTTCTGTGGAGCCACTTAAAAAATGCGTTATTTTTTCACTTTTTTGCTGAATAGTCCCAACCTATGTAATTCGGAGTTCTAAAATTACACTAGGGTGTTGCTAAATGATCTGTAGATATGTAGGAAGGTTTCGGATTTTTCGGGTGCCACGTGGGTGTGCCACCGTAGCCATTTTTGTGTTTTCTTAGACCGTTTCCGGCAAAAGGCTCGTAGGATATGTAATTCGAAATGCTAAATCCATGCTCAGATGTTGCAGTAGGGTCTATAGATGCGCACGAAGGTTTCGGATTTTTCGGGTGCCACGTGGCTGTGCCACCGTAGCCACTTTTGTGTTTTCTTAGACCGTTTCCGGCAAAAGGCTCGTAGGATATGTAATTCGAAATGCTAAATCCATGCTCAGAAGTTGCAGTAGGGGCTATAGATGCGCAGGAAGGTTTAGGATTTTTCAGGTGACACGTGGCTGTGCCACCGTAGCCACTTTTGTGTTTTCTTGAACCGTTTCCGGCGAAAGGCTCCTAGAGTATGTATTTCGAAATGCTAAAACCATGCTCATATGTTGCAGTAGGGTCTATAGATGCACACGAAGGTTTCAGATTTTTCGGGTGCCACGTGGCTGTGCCACCGTAGCCACTTTCGTGTTTTCTTAGATCGTTTCCGGCGAAAGGCTCGTAGAGAATGTAATTCGAACTGCTAAAACCATGCTCATATCTTGCAGTAGGGACTATAGATGCGCACACGTTTCCGGCGAAAGGCTCGTAGAGAATGTAATTCGAACTGCTAAAACCATGCTCATATCTTGCAGTAGGGACTATAGATGCGCACAAAGGTTTCGGATTTTTTGGGTGCCACGTGGCTGTGCCACCGTAGCCACTTTTGTGTTTTCTTAGACATTTCCGGCAAAAGGCTCGTAGGATATGTAATTCGAAATGCTATATCCATGCTCAGATGTTGCAGTAGGGGCTATAGATGTGCACGAAGGTTTTGGATTTTTCGGGTACCACGTGGCTGTGCCACCGTAGCCACTTTTGTGTTTTCTTGAACCGTTTCCGGCGAAAGGCTCATAGGGTATGTAATTCGAAATGCTAAAACCATGCTCATATGTTGCAGTAGGGTCTATAGATGCACACAAAGGTTTCAGATTTTTCGGGTGCCACGTGGCTGTGCCACCGTAGCCACTTTTATGTTTTCTTAGACCGTTTCCGCCGAAAGTCTCGTAGGGTATGTAATTCGAAATGCTAAAACTATGCTCAGATGTTGCAGTATGGTCTATAGATGCGTACGAAGGTTTTGGATTTTTTGGGTGCCACGTGGCTGTGCCACCGTTGCCACTTTTGTGTTTTCTTAGACCTTTTCCGGTGAAAGGCTCGTAGGGTATGTAATTCAAAATGCTAAATCTATTCTCAGATGTTGCAGTATGGTCTATAGATGCGAACGAAGGTTTCGGATTTTTTGGGTGCCACAGGCTGTGCCACCGTAGCCACTTTTGTGTTTTCTTAGACCGTTTCTGGCGAAAGGCTCGTACGGTATGTAATTCAAAATGCTAAAACCATGCTCATATGTTGCATTAGGGTCTATAGATGCGTATGAAGGTTTCGGATTTTTCAGGTGCCACGTGGCTGTGCCACCGTTGCCACATTCGTGTTTTCTTAGATCGTTTCCGGCGAAATGGTCCTAGGGTATGTAATTCGAAATGGTAAAACCATGCTCAGATGTTGCAGTAGGGACTATAGATGAGCACAAAGGTTTCGGATTTTTCAAGTGCCACGTGGCTGTGCCACCACTGCCACTTTCATGTTTTTCTTACACTGTTTTCGGCGAAAGTCTCGTAGGGTATGTAATTCGAAATGCTAAAACTATTCTCAGATGTTGCAGTATGGTCTATAGATGCGTACGAAGGTTTCGGATTTTTTGGGTGCCACGTGGCTGTGCCACCGTTGCCACTTTTGTGTTTTCTTAGACCTTTTCCGGCGAAAGGCTCGTAGGGTATGTAATTCGAAACGCTAAATCCATGCTCATATGTTGCAGTAGGGTCTATAGATGCGTACGAAGGTTTCGGATTTTTCGGGTGCCACGTGGCTGTGCCACCGTAGCCACTTTTGTGTTTTCTTAGATCGTTTCCGGCGAAATGGTCCTAGGGTATGTAATTCAAAACGCTAAAACAATTTTCAGATGTTGCAGTATGGTCTATAGATGCGCACGAAGGTTTCAGATTTTTTGGGTGCCACGTGGCTGTGCCACCGTTGCCACTTTTGTGTTTTCTTAGACCGTTTGTGGCGAAAGGCTCCAATGGTTAGTAATTCAAAACGCTAAAACCATGCTCAAATGTTGCAGTAGGGTCTGTAGATGTGCACGAGGTTTCGGATTTTTCAGGTGCCACGTGGCTGTGCCACTGTTGCCACTTTTGTGTTTTCTTAGACCGTTTGTGGCGAAAGGCTCCTAGGGTATGTAATTCGAAATGCTAAAACCATTCTCAAATGTTGCAATGGGGTCTGTAGATGCGCACAAAGGTTTTGAATTTTTCAGGTGCCACATGGCTCTGCCACTGTTGCCACTTTTGTGTTTTCTTAGACCGTTTCTGGCGAAAGGCTCCTAGAGTATGTAATTCGAAACGCCAAAACCATGCTCAAATGTTGCAGTGGGGTCTGCAGATGCGCACAAAGGTTTCAGATTTTTCAGCTGCCACGTGACTGCGCCACCATTGCCACTTTCGTGTTTTCTTAGACCGTTTCTGACGAAAGGCTCCTAGGGTATGTAAGTTGAAACGCTAAAACCATGCTCAAATGTTGCAGTAGGGTCTGTAGACGTGTACAAAGGTTTCAGATTTTTCAGGTGCCACGTGGCTGTGCCACCGTTGGCACTTTTGTGTTTTCTTAGACCGTTTCCGGCGGAAGGCTCCTAGGGTATGTAATTCGAAATGCTAAAACCATGCTCAAATGTTGCAGTGGGGTCTGTAGATGCGCACGAAGGTTTCGGATTTTCCAGGTGCCACATGGCTGTGCCACCGTTGCCACTTTTGTGTTTTCTTAGACAGTTTCTGGTGAAAGGCTCCTAGGGTATGTAATTCGAAACTCTAAAACCATGCTCAAATGTTGCAGTGGGGTCTGTAGATGTGCACAAAGGTTTCGGATTTTTCAGCTGCCTATTGGCGTGACGGTTGCCACTTTCGCGTTCTCTTAGACCGTTTCCGGCGAAAGGCTCCTCGGGTATGTAATTCGAAATCCTAAAACCATGCTCAAATGTTGCAGTAGGATCTGTAGATGCACACGAAGGTTTCGGATTTTTGGGGTGCCATGTGGCTGTGCCACTGTTGCCTCTTTCATGTTCTCTTAGACCATTTCCGGCGAAAGGCTCCTACAGTAAGTATTTCGAAATGGTAAAACCATGCTCAAATGTTGCAGTTGGGTCTGTAGATATGCACGAAGATTTTGGATTTTTCAGGTGCCATGTGGCTGTGCCACGATTGCCACTTTTGTGTTTTCTTAGACCGTTTCCAGTAAAAGGCTCCTAGAGTATGTAATCCGAAACGCTAAAAACATGTTGGATGTTGCAGTAGAGTCTGTAAATGCACAGGAAGGTTTCGGATTTTTGGGGTGCTACGTGGCTGTGTCACTGTTGCCACTTTTGTGTTTTCTTAGACCGTTTCCGGCGAAAGGCTCCTAGGGTATGTAATTCGAGATGCAAAACGCATGCTCAAATGTTGCAGTAAGATCTGTAGATGCGTACAAAAGTTTAAGATTTTTCAGGTGCCATGTGTCGGTGCCACCGTTTTTCTTTCGTGTTTTCTTAGATCATTTCCGGCGAAAAGCTCCCAGAGTATGTAATTTGAAATGCTAAAACTATGCTCAAATGTTGCAGTAGGGTCTGTAGATGTGAAGGAAGGTTTCGGACTTTTGGGGTGCCACGTGGCTGTGCCACCGTTGGCACTTTCATGTTTTCTTAGACCGTTTCTGACGAAAGGCTCCCAGGGTACATGTATGTAATTCGAAACACTAAAACCATGCTCAAATGTTGCAGTGGAGTCTGTAGGTGCGCACTAAGCTGTGTCACCTGTGCCACTCAATATGATTTTAGTGTGTCATATAATACATTTCATCTTTGTATCAAGCATTCATAACAAAGTCAAGGCTGCAAATGCGGGGATACACTATAGTGTGCTTTGCACACAAGTGACACCATCTAGTTCGAAATGCTAAAACCATGCTCATATCTTGCAGTAGGGACTATAGATGCGCACAAAGGTTTCAGATTTTTTGGGTGCCACGTGGCTGTGCCACCGTTGCCACTTTTGTGTTATCTTAGACCGTTTCCGGCGAAAGGCTCCTAGGGTATGTAATTCGAAATGCTAAAACCATGCTCAAATGTTGCAGTGGGGTCTGTAGATGCGCACAAAGGTTTCGGATTTTCCAGGTGCCACGTGGCTGTGCCACCGTTGCCACTTTTGTGTTTTCTTAGACCGTTTGTGGCGAAAGGCTCCTAGGGTATGTAATTCAAAATGCTAAAACCATGCTCAAATGTTGCAGTAGGGTCTGTAGATGCGCACAAATGTTTCGGATTTTTCAGATGCCAAGTGGCTGTGCCACCGTTTCCACTTTTGTGTTTTCTTAGATCGTTTCCGGCGAAAGGCTCCTAGGATATGTAATTCGAAACACTAAAACCATGCTCAAATGTTGCAGTGGGGTCTGTAGATGTGCACGAAGGTTTCGTATTTTTCAGGTGCCACGTGGCTGTGCCACCGTTGCCACTTTTGTGTTTTCTTAGACAGTTTCCGGCGAAAGGCTCCTAGGGTATGTAATTTGAAATGCTAAAACCATGCTCAAATGTTGCAGTGGGGTGTGTAGATGCGCACGAAGGTTTCGGATTTTTCAGGTGCCACGTGGCTGTGCCACCGTTGCCACTTTTGTGTTTTCTTAGACCGTTTCCGGCGAAAGGCTCCTAGGGTATGTAATTCGAAACGCTAAAACCATGCTCAAATGTTGCAGTGGGGTCTGTAGATGTGCACGAAGGTTTCAGATTTTTCAGCTGCCACGTGGCTGCGCCACCATTGCCACTTTTGTGTTTTCTTAGACCGTTTCTGGCGAAAGGCTCCTAGGGTATGTAATTCGAAACGCTAAAACCATGCTCAAATGTTGCAGTAGGGTCTGTAGATGTGCACGAAGGTTTCAGATTTTTCAGATGCCACGTGGCTGTGCCACGTGGCTGTGTCACCGTTGCCACTTTTGTGTTTTCTTAGACCGTTTGTGGCGAAAGGCTCCTAGGGTATGTAATTTAAAATGCTAAAACCATGCTCAAATGTTGCAGTAGGGTCTGTAGATGCGCACGAATGTTTCGGATTTTTCAGATGCCAAGTGGCTGTGCCACTGTTGCCACTTTTGTGTTTTCTTAGACCGTTTCTGGTGAAAGGCTCCTAGAGTATGTAATTCGAAATGCCAAAACCATGCTCAAATGTTGCAGTGGGGTCTGCAGATGCGCACAAAGGTTTCAGATTTTTCAGCTGCCACGTGACTGCGCCACCATTGCCACTTTCGTGTTTTCTTAGACCGTTTCTGGCAAAAGACTCCTAGGGTATGTAATTCGAAACGCTAAAACCATGCTCAAATGTTGCAGTAGGGTCTGTAGATGTGTACAAAGGTTTCAGATTTTTCAGGTGCCACGTGGCTGTGCCACCGTTGGCACTTTTGTGTTTTCTTAGACCGTTTCCGGTGAAAGGCTCCTAGGGTATGTAATTCGAAATGCTAAAACCATGCTCAAATGTTGCAGTGGGGTCTGTAGATGTGCACGAAGGTTTCAGATTTTCCAGGTGCCACATGGCTGTGCCACCATTGCCACTTTTGTGTTTTCTTAGACAGTTTCCAGTGAAAGGCTCCTAGGGTATGTAATTCGAAACTCTAAAACCATGCTCAAATGTTGCAGTGGGGTCTGTAGATGTGCACAAAGGTTTCGGATTTTTCAGCTGCCTAGTGGCGTGACGGTTGCCACTTTCGCGTTCTCTTAGACCGTTTCCGGCGAAAGGCTCCTCGGGTATGTAATTCGAAATCCTAAAACCATTCT